>CM056056.1:91681017-92281017 GCA_029574335.1 Rana kukunoris | reverse complement strand
GGATTTTCATCTTAAGAAGGTTTATTCTTCTATCAGTGAGAGTGGGAGTTTCTGCCACGCCAGGGCCTTCTGCTTAAAAAAGTAACAGGGCTACGCAGAGAGCTTAAATAGACAGACACAAACGCCCTTCCTTTGCAAAAGTACATCGCTTTGTATCCATTTATACAGAAGGTGCTTTTGTTCTGTTGTTTGTTCGCGTTTGTTGCTTTGTGACTTGTGTTTGTGATATTTGTTGATGTTTTGGATAGTGTTTTGCAGAGTGTGTCTTTTCTGTGTTTTCTTTGTTGTGTTTTTTTTTAATTATATTTTTGCTGGATTTTTATTTTTTGCCATTTTTTTTAATTTTTTTTTTTTGGTTCTGTTTGTGAATGTGGAATGTGGGGGTGACATTCCTGCCGGAAAAGGGGTGCATTTTGTGGTGGAGAAGTGATCCCCAAGTCCGTGTGAATTGTGAATGTACAGTGACATGGATGGCGTTGCTGCTCACATCCTGTGTGGGCTTGTGCTTAATTTGATGAGGATGTGATGTGTCGTGCAAAGTGGTGTGCATGCCTATTGTGCCATGTGGGTGTTTAACTGCAAAGATCTAATGTGGGCCTGGCTGCTCTTCCCTCAGAAGACGGGGTAGCCTCGGTTAGGGGGGGATTGTTTGGTTCGGGGGTCAGGTCATCACGTATGTCAATCTCCAGGCCCTTTCTCACTGCGAAGTTGTGCAGCATGCAACATGCACCGATAATCTGGCATACAAAGTTTGGGGAATACAACAGGGTACCATGGGGGGTTCCGGATAGGAGTCATGAGATGGGGTCCCAATGCATATGCAGAGTCACCCTGAAGGGATAAGACAGGAGGATGTTAGTAGTGCATGTGGCCCTAGTGATTTCAGCATCATGGGGGGGACAGTCATGCCTGCCACCCATGTCACTCACCAACCAGCCAGCTGTCCCCATACATGTTCTGTTCGAAATCTGTGGGGATGGGGCTAGGATTGTATATGTAGCTGTCATGGGTGTCATGGGTGGTGTCATGTGTTGGGCTGGTGATGTCCTCCTGCAGGGTTGTGGTTAATTCCATGATGGCATGAGGGGTGAATCTGAAGATGCGAGACACCTCAGAATCACTCATGCCAAAGATGTCTATGCGTGTGTGATATATCCTCTCCCGTGAAGAGTGAAGAGTGAGGGGCTTGTATCAGATAAGAATATTGTATTAGATTAGATTCTTATATCCATCAAGGTTTTAAAGGGCTATTGAAAGATAATATTGAAAGATAGTGAGACCGTGTTTGTAATTTGTATGTATGTTATGTATTAATGTATATATGTATGTATATTTTTTTGTAATGTTTATAAAAGCAAATAAAAAGTTTTTGGAAAAAAAAATCCTCTCCCGTGCCCTCCTCTGTGCCCTCCTCCTTCTTTGCTCATCTAAAGTCAGTAGTATAGCTATGAGCATGGATGCCCCTGGCATGTTGGCATACAGTTTGTTGTTCTGCAAGTGTGATTGCTCAGTTTGTCCTTAACAGTGTTGCTTTAGCTGACATGTAGACGGAGTGTCTAATTTTATACCACCTTTTATATGGACTAATTTTAGACAGGACGTGCAGCTGTTGCGCACAACGCATAGCCTGCGCTGCACCAACTTACTTTTGTGGATCCCCGTAACTCCCTTATTTGCATATTTGACTAGCAAATCAATGGTGTGTCTAGCGCAGTTTTGCGTGCACGGATGCGCCGGTCTATCGAAATTACGCCGGTCGAAAAAAATTAGATTTCATGCGTATATCGTTTTGGGGATGCGGTGCATCGATACGCATGCGCAGATTTAGACTTATGCTGCGCATCTCCTGTAATGCCGGTGTAATGGCTCTCTGAATCTGGCCCAAGGTTTTTATGTTTGAAATCATAATTTTCAATTGCACTCAAGGAGGTCTTCAAATTTTCTGTGGGAGCAAGAACAATCAGTTAGTCCTCCATAGGAAGCAATGGGCAAATCAGTGATTAAATCAATCATTTACGCTTTCTTAGTAGTGATGAGGACCAGTGACTAATATTCACTATATTATAAATGCAGTAAATGTTACCAAGACCTGGATTTCACATTGAAGAATAAGAAATGAATATACATGCAAGCATGATAAAATATGGCATGCAGGCAAGGACTGTGTTTTCTAAATATGACATACTGTATAATCAGAGCCAATCCTTGTCTGTTTTATGAATATGCTCCCATCGATTGTTTGATTTGTTTGAAATATTTTCTCTCTAATTTTTTTATTGGCAGATGCAATAAAATACATTAATACACAAAGTGACCGAGCATGCAAATAAACAGTAAATCTATGCCTGTGCAGGAGCTGCTGAAAAATAAAACAAACACCAGTATTCAGAGGGGATAAACTGATCATCAAGTACCTTAGAATTGAGAGAAACGGTTTCATAAATATTTTAATAGATCACAAATATACATTTAATGGAAAGAAAAGAAAAAGCTTACAGTAATAAACCATGTACTGTAAGCATGCAAAGGTGTCTAAAAGCACGTTTGTGTCTCTACAAATACAAGAAGAAGTAAAATTCACAGGGGCACAGAACCACCCTGTGGGCAATTTGTGGCACATGTATCAAGTGTAATTTGCTAAATGGAAAGCTAATGGTGGCTTTTGGATAAGTTAAAAAAAAAAAAAAGAAGAAAACAATAGAGACGGGGACCAATGGAGACCACTTGAGGGACTCTTGACATAGGCATAGAAATCATGATGGGAGGTCCTACCTCTGCATCAAAGTTGCACTAGATGAGGGGCGTCAGGGGAAGAAGGGAAATCCTCAAGTCAAGGCTAGTGTTGCTCACGAATATTCGCATTGCGAATATTCGCTACGAATATTGCATATTCGAGTATTCGCGAATAACTCGAATATCGCGGCGAATATTCGCTATTTCGAATATTCTTATTTTTCAAATTTCGCAATAAATTTTGCAATAAATTTCGCATTCGCGAAATTTCGCAATCGCGAAATTTTGCAAAAGCGAAATTTCGCAATTTTTTTTTTTTTTTTATAAAATATAGCGAATATTCGTAAATATCGAATATTCGTGATATTTTATCCAAAAAAAAATAGCGAGATTTCGCAATCATTTTCGCTTTCGCATATGCGAAATTTCGCTATTTTTTTTTAATAAAATATAGCGAATATTCGTAAATATCAAATATTCGTGATATTTTATAAAAAAAAAAAAAAATCGCGAAAATTCGCAATTTTTTTTTTTTTTAGAAAATATCACGAATATTCGATATTAACGAATATTCGCGAATATTCTTCGAAATATTCGCGAAATATCGCGAAATCGAATATGGCGTATTCCGCTCATCACTAGTCAAGGCTGCCATATGGAAACAAATGTGTATATTTTATTGTGGGTGACCTTCAGGGTATATGTTAATTTTTCAATTTACCATCTTGCCCTGTATTCTAAATGTATCTTCTTTAAAGTTTAGGAATGGAGATTTCCAATCACAGGCAATAGTCTACTTGGTAGCTACAAAAATATGTGTAATGTGGATACAACAGCTTCAGGGGGGATACCAGCTATGGGTTTGTGAAGAAGGGCCAAAATAACTTTTTTAATGTATATGTAAACTTTTCTAAAAACATATACGGTATGTAAAGCACTATCCTCAGTGTTCACAAACATCAAAAAATAGATAATGTCCGTTTAAATCTACTACACCACATGCAATTTACGTTTGAAAAAAAGTCCTGAAAAAAGTCCTTTTTAGGTTCAAAATGATAAAAAGTGATAAAAAGTCACACAAGTGCTTGTGAAAACAAAAGATCCTAATTCTCTTGTGCTAGGATGCCAATTCAACCACCAGAAAATATAGCCAAACTCCTTACCCCTTAATATAATCCCTGTATCACAAGGAGGTCAAAAAGAGGTTGTTGTTATACCACCACCACTCACGCTCCTTCCGGCTACAGACCCACTTAAATGTCTTTCTCAGGATCTCATGGACAACTCACAGGATACACATGGATGGTTGATGGTTTTCCAAGGTATACATCCAACACCACAGGACCGTGGAACAACAGATACTGTTAACAACAGGCACTCAAGATGCTACACCTCTTCCCATATGGACGATATAATTAAAAAGAAAACACACTGCACATAGCGTGATTATTATTTAAAAATGTATATTTAAAAAAAAAATGCTATTTAATCTTAGTGAATAGACTTTCAAAAAAAGTTTATGTGCATGATCAGCAAACATTAAATAATACTTGTGATATACAAAATGGCGCTATTGGCATCAGTAACAAGAGTGCATGCGCAAAAACATAATAATGTCAGACATTTTCTTTTTGCAGCTAGCTTTATTTATTAATTTCTGGGTTCTGGTGTTCTCATAAGCTCAATGTGTTGATTTTCTGTCCCAGTCTCAGGTTGATAGAGTCAGAGCCATAGATATGGGGTAAGATCGTTGCAGAGACACAAAATTAGAGAATGTGGATAATGGTGAATATGGTATGATTTTGGATTACAGTATCTAGTATATTATAAAAAAAATTGAGAAGATTGCGATTAAACATTGGGCAATACTTAAAAAGTGTCCACAGTTCATCTATAGAAAAGCACCCTCTCTTTGGGAAGGTTTGGTCCCAGGTGTTATTGAACCCCCAAAAAATCCCAATAATAGACTTTTTGCTTTTCTGTCAGGATTCTATGCATGTGGGAGATGTGCAGCTTGTAAAAGTTTGAAATGGAACTTTAAAAGCAAAAAGAAGTTCAGCTCTTCAACTACACAGATTTGAAAAGATTTGATTACCTAATCCCCAACGCACTCTCCCTGACGTATAATATGCTGATTACGCCCCCAGCGGATGACTCGATCCCTAGTTTCGCTAAAAAGGAAAGAGACCTTAACTGCACATTTACTAGCAGCATGGTACAACACATTCTTACTTTTACGCACAAGTCCTCGCTGATCGCCAGGGTGCAAGAGACAAACTATAAAGTCCTCACCAGATGGTACAGAACGCCTGAATTGTTACATAAACTATTACGTCATCCTCTGATCTTTGCTGGCGTTGCCAGGAGGAGAAGGGGTTGCTCCTCCATATATTTTGGTCTTGCACTCGCTTACAGAGCTTCTGGGGGAGGTCCGCCGCATAACCCAGAAATTCACAGACTGCGTTCTGGAAGATGATCCGGCGTTTTTTCTTCTGCATGTGGCGGTCATTCCGGCAAAGACCTAAAAAAAAAAAAAAAAACACACACGTCACCTGTTGGATGCAAACAAGGCCTGCATCCCCCTGTGCTGGAAATCCCAGCAACCCCCGACTGTAGTACAATGGCTCAGGAAGGTGGATGAGGTGAGCCGAATGGAGGACCTGATCCATACCAGTCAAAATAGGCAGGAGATATACACAGAAATCTGGCGACCTTGGACCATGTTTAGATACTCTGAGGGCCTGAACCTTAGAGGGGAAGCCCAAGACCTGGGGGCGGACTCGTTGGCCACGACGTCAGGCTGAGTCTAATAAAAGGAACCTGTATTCACACCCATCCCCACCCACCCAGCCCTCCCTCCCTGCCCCCACCTACCTATTAGACCACTCCAATTTCTCTCTTACCCCCTTTCAGGCCAGGAGCGGTTCCTGGCCTCCTTCCTGTTCTCTCTTTCCACCCTTTCCTCCATTTATCACTCTCTCTCTCTCTAATTAAATTAAGAAAACACGGAGCTGACTGGCTCTCGCGGCCCCTAGCGTACACGTTAAGGAGGAGAGCGGACTATGCTCTGATGAAGTAAACGCACGCTCACTCGCTCACATACACCTTACTTAGGTCCCTAAGGGGTCTCAGAGAATGTTATACCTGGCTCTAATCTTGCAGAGTTGTGCTATGGTACGTGTATGTTCATGCCTCTCCTCCTGTATGTTTGTTCCTATTCTATGTATTTCTGATTTTTGATGCTGCCTTGTTTTTGATGTGATGTTGTGGTCGGTGGGGGGCGGTTGCTCTCTGCATTGAATAAGGAAAAAATAAATACATTTTTATTACCTGCACCAGTCAGGGAGTTGTGTATATGCTTGAGTGGGAGTGCAGTCTTCAATATATTGGGAGGACATCTAGGGCCTTACATGTACTGATAGGAGAACATATAAACAATATAAACAACATGGTGGGGCACCAACCATGCCCCACCATGTGACCCATATAACTCACATTCTCTAACTTTGTCCTCATACTGCACTTGATAAAGGAGCGCGCAGGTCTTTTACTTACCTAGCGCTGGCTCTGAAATGCGCTGTGTCCCTCCTCAGCCACCGTCTCAGTGACGTCACGGACCAGCGGCGCGGTGGATCAGCTGAAAACATAACATCTACACATGGACTTGCAAGTCGGCCCCTCTATGGTTAAGAACGGCTGACGCTCCTCCATTGAACAGCTTTTCCAGCTTCTCACATGGTTCCCGGACCGCACTGTAGCCCTTGACACCAGCATTCCAGACTGCATCAGAGTGCCCCTAGATGTAAGTGTTGGAATACTATTGTTGTTGCTAATTAAATCAGATCACTCAGCGGCGCTTTCTTGTTCTTGTTTTTTTAATCACTACTGGGGTTTTTATTTTTTGCTAAATAGACCAAAAAAGATGGAAAATTTTGAAAAAAAAAATGTTCATAGTTTGTGTGAGTATAGTGTAGTGTCACTTTAGTGTGTTAGTGTAGTGTAGTTTTTAACACAGCATTACATAACATTTAGTGCCATATACAGTGCTGTACAGCCTTTTCTTTTTTGGTTGTTGCGTTTTTGGGGCTTTTTGTCCCCCCCCCCCCCAATCAACGGAGAATGGCAACTGGAGGGGACAGTTAGTTCAAATATTTTTTGTTTCTTTTTTTTTTTACCTTTTTAGCACTTTTTTTATTTTTATTAATTTTTAGCTTGTCATTTACTTGTTTTTATTTTTGTGTAATATTCTTATTATTTTGAATATTTTTTTTTTTATTCTTTACTTTTTAGTTACTTTTTTAATTGAATTATTATTATTTTTTATCATTTTTTTCACTTAACTTTATTGCTATCACACAGGAGAAAACAATTCCCTAGCAATTGGAGGTGACAGGTTCTCTTTTTTGACCCTGTCACCTCCAAAACAGGAGTCCTAGCACTGTGCTAGAACTCCTGTCACAGCTGAGATGGGAAGAGCACAGCTCACCCCTCTCACTGTGTACATCAGCGGCAGGAACAGGAGACAGACTCGGCAGCTGGGGGGAGGACGGAGGAGTCCCGAAGGCAGAGCAAGCCGAGAAAGGTATGTGGGGGTAGGGGAGAACGGACAGCAGCACACATTTGACAAGTGATTTTGACGACATCGCCGTAATCACTTAACGAGCGAGCGGATTCCCCCGCTCAATTCTCCCACAGAGCAACTTACCGCCATCAACTGTATGTTACGGCCGTCGGGGGACTCCATGCCACTGCCGCCCCTTGGCACCCTGCTGCCCCGAGGTCTAGCCTTGGTGGTCTTGTGGGAAATCTGGGCCTGCATGCACTTTACTGTCACCATTTGAGGAGGTGGCAAAGAGAGTGAGCCAGGACAAAGCATGCATCAGTGATACTATCCGTCTTGTGTTCCTGCTGGACTTTTTGCACATATATTAGTATCATGATACTAGTGATATACATTATATACCTGTAGTATAGAATTCTCAGTACCCATATGACATAAAAACCTCTGAAGAAGAACTATATCTGGTCCGAAACATGTAAGGTGTCTAGGCCAGTATGCAACACTACTAGCCTGTCTGTTTTCCATGGGCAGTTTGTTCTACATACAGTTGCAATATTCTGGGTGATATGTATCTTGCTTTTACATTATGTCATATAGTGTTTCTATACAATTTTTATTAATGTCAAAATAAATAACATTTTAAATTTTTACCCACATACCTGATCTGCTTATTAAAGATCCACAAGGGGTTCTTACCGTGCTTTGAGCACTAGGTTGTTGTTTCTGTTTTGATAAATAAAGAAAGCTTGCAGGGAAAATCAATTTAAATTTAATTTTTTTCTTTATATATGTCAATTTTACTGCAGCAGGTTCTATACACAATACAGATGCGCCACTTTACAGGCAGACTAAGGGGACCACCCAAGGCACTATATTTAACCACTTGCCGACCGCTGCACGACGATATACATTGGCAGAATGGCACTGCTGCGCAAAGCAACGTACCTGCGTGTCATTTTTAACCAGTTCCCTACCGAGCCATAGTAATATGACGTCGGCAGGAACTGTCTCTCCCTCAGAGTGGACGTCATATGACGTCCTTTGCATCGCAGCCGCTAGGGGGTGCGCACCATCGCTCGCGACCTGGTGCACACAGATCAACCTCCTGTCAGAGGTGAAGAGACTGATGTGTGTTCCCAGTACAAAGGAACACACATCGATCTTCTCCCCTTGTGAGTCCCCCTGCCCCTACAGTTAGAATCACTCCCAGGGAACATAATAACCCATTCCGCGCCCCCTAGTGTTAACCCCTTCCCTGCCAGTCACATTTACACAGTAATCAGTGCAGTTTTATAGCACTAATCGCTGTACAAATGTGAATGGTCCCAAAAATGTGTCAAAAGTGTCCGATATGTCCGCCGCAATGTCACAGTCACAATAAAAAAAAAAATTTAAAAAAAAATCGCAGATCGCCGCCATTACTAATAAAAAAAAATTGTAATAAAAATACCATAAAACTATCCCCTATTTTGTAGACGCTATAACTTTTGCGCCAACCAATCAATATATGCTTACTGCAATTTTTTACCAAAAATATATAGAAGAATACATAATCGGCCTAAACTGAGGAAGACATTTGTTTTTTTGTATATTTTTGGGGGGTATTTATTATAAAAGTAAACGTGTTCTATCCAAAAGCGCTAAAAGGTGAATGCAATAACAGCAAATTAATGAACGAAATTAAATGGGTGAACAAAGGTATCCAGTAAACATTGATATCATGAATACGCTCAGATGACATTGTCCAGTCCCCAGCCAAATACATGCACTAGCCATTAGAGCTGGTATCCCCTGATGATCCAGTATCCTACACTATCGATCTCACAGAATTCTGCAGACACATCAGTTTTAACTCTCTATAAAATCTGTCTGACTGTAGACTGCGGACCTACCCACATTCTCGCGTATAAAGTAAACAAAGACTCCAGAGGGTGGGTCCGTATGCTGCCAGGATGTCTTGGCATCAGGAAAGGATAAATTACGGTAAGTATTTGACCAGCTACAATTTTCCATCTTTCACTGATCGCCAGACATGGCAGCATACATATTTTTGATACATGATGGGCCTTTTATAGAGGGTGGGTTTAATGCTGTAAATCAGGAAAGGAAAATTACGGTAAGTATTTGATACAATTTTCCATTTTCCTGACGCCAGACATGGCAGCATACATATGATACATGATGGGCCTTTTAGAGGGTGGGTTTAATGCTGTAAACTTAATCTTTATTTAACAAAAAGACATAGAAGCTTGGACAGACTTCCTCCCAAACTCTACTGTAGTAAGAGCTGCTAGATCCACCCTGTGGTGTTTTAAGAACATATAATGTGATGTCCAGCTAGCCTCTTTGCAGACTGTCTCCCGAGACAACCCTGCCTGTACCGTCCAAGAAGATGACATCACCCTGGTCGAGTGATGAGCTCTAACCACCTCTCCATGCCCTGTGAATATTTTCACTATTCAAGCTGAGATGGTTCTGGCCGAAGCCCCTTACTCTTTAAATCTTAATCATTCTGAATGTAGAAGTAGCCCAAGATAGGCTTTGAGGTCTTTTTGAATGTCCAACTTGTGCAGATCAGCATCTGATTCTGCTGGGAAGGCTGGAAGCACCCATTCACTGGAAAGACAAAACATGGATGTCACTCTTTGGAACAAAATGATCCAATGGTCTTAGCCCAACCCTGTCTGGGAAGAACATGGAATAAGGTTCTGCCGCCCGAAATTTTTGGAGTCAACGCACTTTCCCCCAAAATCATGGCTAATAGAAAAGCCGATTTTAAGGAGATCTCCCATAAAGAACAGTCTTCTGTCCAGGAGTACAATGAGGGTTTGCTGGAAAATTGAGAACTACTGCCAGGTCCCATTAAGGGAACCTATTTCTCTTGGGAGGGCGTAGTACCTCTCATGAAGTGATCCATCCGCAGGTTTGCTGCCCATTTCTTGTGAACCTAATCCATTTTGCGGAGTAGATGGCCTTGATTGACCTCTTCATAGAACTCTGCAAAGTTCTAATCCCCTCTGGAAAACATCCTAACTCTTGTAACCTCTGCCTTACAATTTCCAGGCTGCTAAAGCTAGTCACAATGGTTGCCAATGTAGTGCATCTCCACAGGGCTGGACTGTGACAAAAATTTGGCTCTGGACTTCACCCACTTTGACAGGATGGCATCCGGAGGCCATCCAAGCCCCATTTGCCCCTTCACTAGCCACTAGCCGTTCTAGAGTAGAGCGGCTGGTACAGGTACTGGCAGTACCAGTGGGGGAGCTAGACATTATTTCACCCGGGGAAAATAATCAGTGATACAAGATTAGGCAGAAGTGAGAAACTGGCCATAGCTGTTAAGTCAGATGCTCCAGGTGAGCGCTACCACTGCGGGAAGGGAGAGACATAGGAGCAGTCTGCTGTCACTAAAGCCGGCCCACTGAGCCATCGGCCCACCGGGAAACTCCCTGTAGTCCCAATGGCCACTCCATCCCTGCATCTCCATCAGATAAGAGGAGATGAGGAGTCACCGGCAGAATTATTGGTGTGCACACGCTGATACTCATTGCCAGAGAGACCCATGGTCTGAGGCCAGTAAGGGAAACCTGTGATGACTGTTAAATCTCATCAATTTCTTTAATCCTGAAATTCCTGGAGGGAAAGTATAGGCCAGTTGCCCAACCCAAGGATTGGTAAAGGCATCTGTCCCCTCCACTAATGGATGAGGGTAGCGTGAGAGGAACCGGTTCCCCGTGTAGTAGGCTGATGAGGCAAAACAGATCCAGTTGTGGGAACCTCAACTCGTGGATGATCCCTTGGAACACTTCTGGGTGAAGGGACCATTCTTGGGATCCTTGAATTGCCCAGATAGACAATCTGCTTCCAAATTATGATAGGCTGGAAGATATATGGCCCTCAAATCTGGGAGATATTGCTGGGCCAAAGTCATGATTGGTTCCACCTCTCTCAGGAGGGATTGGCTGTGCATGTCACCTTGTCGCTATATATAGGACTGCTGCCATGTGGTCCAGACAGAGTAGGACTGGCAGACCCTATATGTGCATCTGTGGCAACGATGATCCATGGCTGCAGCCCTAATAGACTAAGCCATTTAGCAGTTTTTTTCTTTTTTAAATCACCAGAACTCTGGTGCCTGGGGGTTGGGGACTATTTTGCTGAGCAAGTTTGACACCTGCTGACTCTCAAACTCCTGGTCTCTGGCTGCCTGAAGCAGTCCCTGGAAAGTAGCTTTCCAGGCATAGGGTCATCTCCACATGACCAACATTCGCCTTTTGGGCGCTGAGCCCTCAGAGGAGAAGCTGTGAGCGTTCTCTTAAGCGTACATTTGCGCCCTTTGTACTGGGGTCTGCCAGGACTGGAGGAGACACCTTCCGCCCTGAAAATTCCTGATGATCCAGAGAGGGCCTCTGAACCTTCTTGAGCGGGTGTGAGCGGCCGGGGTTGCAACAGATAAGGGACGCTCATCAGGGCTCAATGCACTCTTTTCTCCCGCGTCTTCTTACTTACCAAAAGTTGGTCCTTTACCTACCTGATAGTGGGGTGGTCTTTGTTATCTGGCGTAAGGCTCATGCTGATTGGAATTGCCGAAAGATGCAAGGGGGACTGCATGACAACAGAAAAATAAGGGAAGCAAGAGAGAAAAATATATACATATATCTCCTTTTTTTTTTTTTTTTGGGCAAATAGTAATAATTTAAACAAAATAAATCTGGGAAAACCCCTATCCCCTAGTAATACATTGCTCCTTACTTCTCCCCCCCATATATCCCCATTACTAGGATAGATAAGACTTACCTCAGAAGGAGATGCTGCCTCTCTCGATGCTTGAATAGCAAAGACAATCATTACCTGTCCATGTGTTCCCTGCAATTGGATCACCTGAGACTCAGCCCTCTCTCACCTATTGTCAGGGACCTGCCAGTAGGCTCCGGCGTCATCTGTTCCTGTGCGCAGGCGCCCCTCAAATGCGTGTCTGTGCGCCAAATGTGCGCACGCATGCGCCCACTACAAGTGCACGGCGGTCGCACGCACGAGGGAAAAGCGCGCGTGCTCGTTAATGCACGATTGGCGCCACTCTGCCTTTAAAAAGCCAGCAGCTGCAGTGACACTTCGCTGTTTGATCTGCAGCGTTGTATCTGTAAACCTGTGACCTGTTGTACCTGTTATCCATACCGACCCGGCTCTGTCTGACCATCCGAACCTCTCCAACCCGACCCCTGGCTTGATCTGACCCCGCTCTGCTCTCCTGCCCACCGTTACCAGACCCAGTGCCTGAATCTGACTACGCTTGCACTCACCAAGAGTAACTTCCAGATTACCTGCTTACCTGGCCTTGTTGACCCTGATATCAGCTATTGTCCTGTACCTAACTTGGCTTGCTCCACCAGCTCCTGCTATCCAGTACCTGTGCCAGCTCTAGAGACGCTGTCTCCTGCACCGACTGTCCTGAAGGACCACCAACCGTGCCGGACTGCTGTCATCACCAGGCACTCCTACCTCGCCGTGCTCCCGAGCTTGCTGTCCCCACTCCAGCAGCTCCAGAGCCGGGGCTGTAAGAGAGGCCTCCTCCTGCACACTAGGCTCTGGCTACAAGGTACGTTCCAGTACATAACACCTATACTCTAATACACTTAGGAGGGCCAACACCCTTCCACACAAAAGGAAACTTTTAAGCTGGCTACACCACCATCCAATATTCTGCACATTTTTTCCCCTCAGATTTATTAAAACCACATAACATGAGGCCAAACCCTAAAGCCTCAACCTGTATGCAATCTGGCAGGCACATGTTCCTGGCAAATCTAAAGGAAATCAGACAACAAAAGTTGCAGTGTGTATGGGGCCTTTAAAGACATGAGAGCAAGAAAAAAGTTTTATAGAAATTGACAGACCTGGAAAGGGCTTCCATAGGAGAGAAGGCATCATGCAGTCCCAGCTTGCTTAAATCAGACTCCATCGCAGGCAATGCCAAAGGAGGACTGTCGTCTCTGATTAGAGAACACCTCAACCCCAGAAGACCACCAGAAGGGGTTCCCCACCTTGTTGGTGCATTTAGTGTGCCTAAGATGTGGGACCTCGAACTGGGAGAGGCTTGAACCCAGCCGGAACTTCGACATAGTCGGTAGGTAAGGGGTTATCCTGAATGTAACATTCTGTAGGTTGATCTTTGAGGACAAAAAGGAGAATAGGGGAGGTAGCTCTCAATCAGACTTTTATAGAGAGTTAAAACGTGTCCTGTGGGTGGATATAGGGGCGGGGCTATATCATATGTATGCTGCAATGTCTGGCGTCAGGAAATTGCTTTTTTTTTTAAAAAAAAATCATTTTTTTATTGTTTATAGCGCAAAAAATAAAAACCGCAGAGATAAACAAATACCACCAAAAGAAAGCTATATTTGTAAGATAAATCAATTTTGTTTGGGTGCAGCATTGCACGACCGTGCAATTGTCAGTTAAAGCGACGCGGTGCCGTTTTGCAAAAAGTGTTCTGGTCAGGAAGGGGGTAAATCCTTCCGGGGCTGAAGTGGTTAAACACCATTGAATTCCTCTATTTGTCTAGTGCAGTTTAAATTGTGATTTTCACTAGAGAACTTTACACTAAAAATAAATATACTACGTACTAGCTTACTAATTGGCTAACTTCCCACTAACATTCCAAATGATGATAATGAAAGCCTGGTGCCTTCTGAAGATGCTTCCCTCATTAGAGGCTTCCTGTGGGCCAACTTCAAACCAGGCATTTAAAGAAAAAAAGCAAACCTGGTAACAGACGGGGAAAGTAGGTCAGCACAAGCCATGCGCACACGCGCACACACACACTCCAGTTAATGCAGTTAAACTTTGTAAGGGACAGTTGAGATAAAGAATTTAACTTTTTCATTGATTCTTTGCATGACTCATTGCGTCTCAGCATGTGCTCCCTCCTCTGGAATCAGTACACCTGTTCTCTACATGCTCTGTTTCATTTTTTAGCACCAAGGATGATTTTTTTAATGATGCAGAAAATGTGTTTACTTTTTATTGGAGGTCAGAAGGGTGCTGTTGGCTTAAAGTGTACGTATAGCCAGAACCTGTTTTTGTTTTGGATATAGTAGAGAAGGGTTGGGTTTTTGTTGTGGTCTTTGCATCATTAGGGAAATTTTCCTTCACTTTCTGCTCCAGAGATAATGGTAAGTTTTACAGTTCAAACTCTTTAGAAAGCAGCAACAGCATATCCACTGTAGGGAACTTTTCTTCAGCAGGGAGAGTTGATGAAAAGATGGAAGGAACCAAATACAGGGCAATCTTAGAAGAAAATCTTTTCCTGGAACCTGTGTCCCTAGGGGGTGCTTACTAACTCTGTGGGGATTGCTCTGACTGGCAGAACATAAGATATCTATGTTCTCCCTGTCAGAACGGCAATCTGCCTTGTTTACATAGGCAGATCACCATTCTGCCTCTGTGAATAATGATCGCAGGTGGCCAGTGTACAGGTACGACATTTCGTGCAGCTGGGCAGCCTTACCACAATAAATGTGCAGAAGGCAGACCAGAAGGGGTCAATGAAGGAAGGAAGTAATGGCATAATTGCTATTGTCATTACCACATGCAAAAGTGCCTAACTAAAAATCCGTCTGGCAATTTTTGAGACACCGCAAAGTATGTAGTGATGATACCAAATTTTGATAAAGAAGACTTCTAGATCTAATAATATCCCTGTGTTCTCTACTCCCTACAGCACTGAGTTTAACTGCTTATAGACCACCCCATATACATTTACTGCGGCAGGGCGGCCCTTGAGTGCAAAATCATGTACCTGTACATGATCCCTTCTTCGAGTCTGGGGCACGCGAGCACGCCGCTGGAGACCTGCTCCCGCTGTGATTTGACACAGCGGGAGCCAATCAGCGGGAACCCAGTGATCATTTGTAGAGAGGCAGAACGGGGGTCTTCCTATGTTAACATGGCAGATATTCGTCCTGCTAGTAAGAAATACAGATCTTGTGTGTCTGATAAGCAGGAACGCAAATCTATGTCTTTCTTCAGTTAGGCCATTCTCCACACAGTTAGAAAACACACCCAGGGAACACAATTAACCATTTGATCTGCCCTGATAGACAGATTGCCAGTGTCATGTATACAGTGACAGTGCATTTTTTTAGCTCTGATCACTGCGTTGGTGTCACCGGTCCCCAAAAAGCATCACTTAGTGTCAGATTTGTCTGCTGCAATGTTGAAGTCCCGCTAAATCCCGCTAATATCTCCGATATTACTAGTAAAAACATATTTTTACCAAAAACATGTAGCAGAATACATATTGGCCTAAATTGATAAATTTTTATTGGATGTGTTTTAAAGCAGAAAATTGGCTTTTTATGTTTATAGCGCAAAAAAATTAAAAACGCAGAGGTAATCAAATAACACCAAGCTCTATTTGTGGGGAAAAAAGGACATCAATTTTATTTGGGTACAGTGTCACACGACCGCGCAATTGTCAGTTAAAGAAACATCGTGCAGTACCCAATGATTCTTCCCCCTCTTCGATCTGGGCTGCCCATAAGGCAGTTTTGAGAGGCCATTTTATCAATATCGCTGCAGCTAGAAAAAAAGCTAAATTAGCTGAGAATCAAATGTCTAACGAAGGAACTACACGATCTGTATAATAACCTAAACCATTCACTTTCCCCCGAATTAACTGCTCGTATTCGGTCAAAACGCCAAGCGCTCGACACTTTATTATCAGAAGATACTGAGAAAACTCTAAGATTCTCTAAAGCTAAGTTTCTGTTACACGGAAACTCGGCCTCTACAATGTTTGCTAGGAAATTGAACTCAGACTCCAAACCTCCTCATATTTATAAACTTCGTAACCATAAGGGCAATATAGTATCCCACCCCCAAGATGTCCTGGGCATCTTTACTTCCTTCTATAAAGATCTCCTTTCGGGTCCTCAAACACACCCCCACCCTTCTTCCTTAGTTTGGCTTAACAACCTTAACCTCCCTACCCTTTCAGAACAGCAAACATCTTCCCTAAATGAACCATGCACAGAATTAGAAATTTTGAATATTATCAAAGACCTTAAAACCTCTACAGTCCCAGGCCCTGACGGTTTCTCTTCAATCTATTACAAAAAATTTGCCCCCCTACTAGTTCCTAGTCTCACCAAATTATTCAATTATGTCTTATCAGGGGGCCAATTTCCGGAAGAGATGCTATTGGCGAATCTCTCCTTGATTCCGAAACCCCATAAAGATCATTCCCTACCTCAGAACTTCCGCCCCATCTCTGTCCTCAACAACGACGTTAAACTGTTTGGGAGACTCTTGGCAAACAGACTGGCCTCAGTGATTACTTCACTTGTTAGTACTGACCAATCCGGATTTATCCCTGGTAGACAACTGACCGACAATATCAGATTGGTCACCAATATAATACAGGATGCCAATCTTAACTCCCGCCCTATCTGCCTCCTAGGCCTTGATATTCACAAGGCATTCGACGGTGTTAATTGGGCATATCTTAATCACCTCCTCCCCAAATTTGGTATATCAGACAGATTTATCCATGGCTTTAATGCACTGTATCACTCCCCTCAAACCAGAATTAAAATCCCGGGCAGTAACTCTGAATTTTTCCCCCTCAGCAGAGGTACCAGGCAGGGTTGCCCCCTCTCACCTCTATTATTTGCTCTAGCTATAGAACCCCTGGCTTTAGCCATTAAACAAAATACCAATATTAACCACTTCAGGCCTGCGCTACCGTCGGATGACGGCAACAGCGCGGGCCTGAATATCCAACATGCCGTCATTTGACGGCATGTCATTCTGGCGTTCCCAGCGCGCGCTGTAGTGCGCGCTGCGGGGAAGCCCTGTGTTGTCCGTGTCCCTTGGACACGGCCAATCACAGATCGCGGCAAACGGCCAATCAGAGTGGCCATTTGCGATGCGATCTGTGAGCGAATGAGAGATGATCTCTCATAGATCATCTCTCATTGCCGTTTTACACAGAGATAGCTTCCTGTCTCTGGAGGGGAGGAGCCCGATCTGTGTTCCTTCCTACATAGGGACACAGATCGGTCACCCCCCCAGTCACCCCCCCTCCCCCCACAGTTAGAACACACCTAGAATACACATTTAACCCCTTCCTCACCCCCTAGTGTTAACCCCTTCAATGCCAGTCACATTTATACTGTAATTAGTGCATATTTATAGCACTGATCGCAGTATAAATGTGAATGGCGCCAAAAATGTGTCAAAAGTGTCCGATGTGTCCGCCATAACGTCGCAGTACCAATAAAAATCGCAGATCGCCGCCATTTCTAGTAAAAAAAAAAATAATAAAAAATAATAATTCTCTCCCCTATTTTGTAAGAGCTATAACTTTTGCGCAAACCAGTCGCTTATTGCGATTTTTTTTTTTTTACCAAAAATATGTAGAAAAATAAGTATCGCCCTAAGCTGAGAAAAAAAAATGTGTTTTTTTTTTAATTGGGATATTTATTATAGCAACAAGTAAAAAATATTGTATTTTTCTTCAAAATTGTCGCTCTTTTTTTGTTTATAGCGCAAAAAATAAAAATCGCACAGGCGATCAAATACCACCAAAAGAAAGCTCTACTTGTGGGGAAAAAAGGACGTAAATTTTGTTTGGGAGCCACGTCGCACGACCGCGCAATTGTGAGTTAAAGCGACGCAGTGCCGGAAGCTGAAATTTTACCTGGGCAGGAGGGGTGTGTAAGTGCCCAGTATGCAAGTGGTTAAAGGATACCAGAAAGGCCCAGACCAATTCAAAATCAGCTTATTTGCAGATGATGCTCTACTATTCCTAACAGACCCCTTACTCTCACTCCCCATTCTTCTCTCCGAACTTAACTCATTCTACAAACTCTCAGGTCTATTTATTAACACCAATAAAAGCTCTGCTTTACCTATAAATATCCCACCTAAATTACTATATTCACTACAAAATAGCTTTTGCTTCAAGTGGTCCACTACATCATTCAAATACCTAGGCGTTAATATCACTCCCTCCCACAAACTTTTGTACAATGGTAATTACCTACCTCTCTTTTCGCAAATTAGATCACTGCTCAAATCCTGGTCTTTGTACCATATATCATTTCTGGGAAGGATCTGTGCCTTCAAAATGACTATCCTTCCTAAGCTCCTTTTCTACTTTAGAGCACTCCCTATTAATGTTCCAAAGACTCGCATTGAAGCTCTCCAAAGGGAAATTAACAAATTTATCTGGAATAATAAAAAACCTAGATGCAGCTATGCCCTTATGTATGAATCCCAAAATAAAGGTGGCCTGGGACTACCCCATCTCTGGGCCTATTTTCTGGCCGCCAGACTTACCCACATTGCACAATGGCACTCCTCAGACACCAACATTCCCTGGCTTAAATTTGAATCCTCTTCGATCTCCCTATTAATTCCTAAATGCATTCTTTGGTCCAGCCTGAAACCCCAACAAAATATTATCAAGAAAAATATGATTATATCCCACACCTTACAATTATGGAACAAAATTAATAATACATACATCATTTCATCTGCAACCCCCCCACTGGCCTCATATTTAGGAGATCCCAGGTTCCCATATTTTGATACCAATGCGACGTTTTATCATTACTGGATACAAAACAAACTGATTACTCTTAAATCCTTGATGATAAATAACAAGTTTCCCTCCTTTCCTATGATTCAAACCAAATTTTAACTGCCAGACTCTGAAATTTCTCATTACAATTTGATACGGGACTTCTATACTACACACTACTCTATTCAAATCTCTCCCCCTAGCACTCCTTTTGAACAAATTTGCATCACCGCTCCCAGAGATAGAGGACTTATCTCTCAATTATATACATTTTTAAATAACTCCCAACAACCTCCGAAAACTTCCCCCATGCTCCACTGGGAAAAAGATTTAGACTGTATCTTTTCCATAGAATCTTGGTACAAGATGCTGGATAACTTGCGTAAGAACAACATAGCC
Source organism: Rana kukunoris (assembly GCA_029574335.1). NCBI lineage: Eukaryota > Metazoa > Chordata > Amphibia > Anura > Ranidae > Rana > Rana kukunoris. The sequence goes on along the minus strand of CM056056.1, from coordinate 92,261,737 downwards.
ACAGCCTTCAGAGAATCCCCGTTGAAATTGTTCACTAGATGGTATATGACCCCCACTAAAATCCACACTTTCTATCCATCTGTCTCTCCCTCCTGCTTTAGGGGATGTCCTGTAGAAGGCAATTACCTCCACATATTTTGGAGCTGTACATTGCTGCAACCTATTTGGCAGGCTGTTATAAATAGACTTGAATCCTCTACAAAATGCAAGATTGCCCTCTCACCACAAGTCTGTATCTTATTTGCAGACGCCCCAAATATCCCTTGGCGTTGTAATAAACTTCTTCACTCATTAATAGGAGCTATCCAATGGATGATAGCTTTGAACTGGAGATCACATAACCTGCTGTGGTCCCAAGTCCTTTCCAGAATGGAGTCAATCAGACTTACTGAAAGGATCCACCATACGCTTTCTGATACTATGCAATCCTTTGACAGGAAATGGGTATACTGGTCTCTCTCACCATAACAACCTCCACTAGGAGGATTAGTTTACCACTAAACCCCCCCCACGCCTATTTATCTCCCTATCGGTAGTCTTCACACTACTTTACTCCTTATATTACTTATTACCAATCGAATGATCTTCTGTTTGTAACTCCTGTACATTGCCATGTCATATCGCATATTATATTCTGTATGTATTGCACTTTTGTTATGATTTAATCTTCCAATAAAGCTTTTGTAAACAAAAAAAAGAAACATCGTGCAGTATCGCAAAAAATTGCCTGGTCAGGAAGGGGGTAAAACCTTCCGGCGCTGAAGTTGTTAATAAAATCAAAAACATTGTTGAAAGGTATCTGCTCATTTTGTTTAATGATCCTATTTACTGTACACAGGTGTTGTCTAAGGGCATTAAGGCTGTCTCCCGTAGCGTTAGGCAGATATCTGTCTCCAAGCATATTTCCCAGCAGGAAGGAAAATCTTTCACATTGGTTTTATGTCTAGTTGCTAGGGAGAAAATTGTATGTTTCAGAGACGTTCTTGTTTATTCAAAAATGTTGTTAAATGAAAAATGTATTTTAACATATTGAGTTATGTTGGAAAATGTGTTTTTACAAAAGAATTTTAACCACTTACTTACTGGCCATTGTGAGGGACATTTGAGGGGGAAGTGACAGCAAAATGTGGCCAAATCATTAACAGAAGGAGGGGCGTAAGGGGCATGGTTAACCACTTGCTTATGGGCCACTTATACCCCCTTCCTGCCCAGACCAATTTCCAGCTTTCAGCGCTCTCACACTTTGAATAACAATTGCACGGTCATGCTACACTGTACCCAAATTACATTCTTATCGTGTTTTTTCACACAAATAGAGCTTTCTTTTGGTGGTATTTAATCACCACTGCGTTGTTTTATTCTTGTTTTTTTGCTAAACAAACAAAAAGACCAAAAATTTGTAAAGAAAAAAAAACATTTTGCAAACAGGTAATTTTTTTTCTCACTGATGGGCACTGATGAGGCAGCACAAATAGGCAGCACTGATGGGCACTTATCAGAAGGCAGTGGTGGGCACTAATAAGCAAGGATAGATGGCATGAAGAGGCGGCACTGAGTAGCAGTACTGGTGGGCACTAATAGTGATGTGAACACTGATAGGCAGCGCTGATATGAACACTGATAGGCAGCACTGATGTGCACTGATAGGTGGCACAGGTGGGTACTGAGTAGCAGTATTGGTTGTCACTTTCTACTTCAAATTCATTCACTTCCTGTCACATAGCCAAACAGGAAGTGAGGGTAAAACCTTACTAATGTCTTTTTTGGGGGACACACAGATCAATCTAAATAGTTTCCCATTATGTAAATTGCACTCTAGCATTTTGCTGTGTACGCCCCAAATTATTAGGGATCTTGGACTTTGGGGTCCATTTACTAAAGGCAAATCCACTTTGCACTACAAGTGGACAAGCAAGGAAGATTGGATGTTAAAACCATCAGTGCTTCCCTTCTGATTTTCAGCAACTACGCTTGTACTGCAGAGTGGCTTTGTCTTTACTAAACCCCAAGTTAACTAATCATTTGAGGTGTACGCAGCAGTGTAATTTGCTTAATGGGGACACTAGTTAGATTAACCTGTGTGTCCCCAAGAAAAGACATCGGTAGGGTTTTAACCTCACTTCCTGTTCAGCTGTGTGACAGGAAGTGAAGCCAATTTTAAGAAAAAGGGACACAAAGCCCAACCCAAAAAACACAAGCAGGGGTTCTAACACTCGCTTGGCTTCCCTCAAACACCCACAATTAGAATAGGATTGTCTTGCGCTAGATTTAAGCACAGTGCTGTAAATCAGCACTTCAAGCCTGTCCACCAATACACCCCCCCCCCCCCAACAACAGGCCATGTTTGTAGGTTTTCCTTCATCTTGCACATGTGCTTTAAAAGACAGTCTGGACAGCAATTCTTGATAAGATAAATCCACAAAACATGTCCTGTCGGGGGTATTTGAGGACTGAGGACCACTGCATTAAAAAGGAAACAATACTTACGGCTCTGTCTTTCCTTTCCTGGTGATTAAACATGGCAGCAAACATTTCATGCATACACACCAGGAAAGAAGCTTAGACAAAAATCACACCTGATTGTTTAGGCCAAAAGGCCAAGCTGCAGCTGTCAAAATCTGTAACATGAAAAGGTACCAAAAAACAAACTTCAAAATTGGAAAGTAATTTTATTGGTCAACAAAACAAGGAAAGCAAAAAAAAAAACACACACACAAACAAAAATAAATGTAAAAAATAAAAATATACATACGGTAGGTTCATTTCAGACAGTAAACGGAATATGGTTTATGCTTTGGAAATAACAGGATCTTGAGAATTAGTTAGCAAAATTATGCAGCAGAGAAATACATCAAAGTGGACATCATCAAATAAAACACATTGCCAAAAAAAAACCTTGCTCAAAAAACATCTCTGTTTAGCACTGACATTCTTGCCAGCCAGCCTGCCCTCTCAGGGCAGCTGACAAGTGTTCTAAACACGCTTTTTATAACATGTGTGCTAATGAAGCAATTGAAAACACATGAACAAAGTTCAGTCTCTAGTTTGGGTGAACTTGTAAGTGGTTACATCTGGTAAGGATGTCCTTAAATTACTAGCTCAAAAAAACACGCTGTATGAGCATGCTTAGAGACATGCAAGTGATTTTCACCTACAAAAAGCAACCTCAAAAATTCTAAGTGCCTGGGCATGCTCAGTTCAGCAGACATGCAGAAACATAAACAAAGCTGCAATCGCAGCTGAAAGCATGAGATCTGTGTTTTTTTCCCTGAACTCATGCTTTCCAGCCTGAAGTGGAGGTCTTATTGAATTATTACGTAACATAAATAATTAATAATAATTAAAATGCCCCTGTCCCTAGTAGCTTGCACTCAGAAGCGAACATGCATGTAAGTCCTGCCCACATATGTAAACATGGTTCAAACCACACATGTGAGGTATTGACGCATGCGTTCGAGCGAGAGGAATACTTTTAGCACTAGACCTCCTCTGTAACTCTAAATTGGTAACCTGTAAAAAAAAAACAAGCATCGCCTATGGAGATTTTAAAGTACTGAAGTTTGGCGCCATTCCATGAGTGTGTGCAATATTAAAGCGTGACAAGTTAGGTTTCTATTTACTCGGTGTAACATCATCTTTCACATTATTGCCAAAAATTGGGTTAACTTTACTGTTTGGATTATTTTTTAACCACTTGAGCCCCGGATCATATTACTGGTCAATGACCAGGCCAGTATTTGCGATTCGGCACTGCGTCGTTTTACAAACAAAATTGGCGACCTTTTTTTTCACACAAATAGAGGTTTTTTTTGGTGGTGTTTGATCACCTCTACATTTTTTTTTCGCTCTAAACAAAAATAGAGCGACATTTTAAAAAAAATGTATCTTCTTTACTTTTTGCTATAATAAATATCCCCAAAAATATCAAAAAAATAAAACTTTATTTTTCCTCAGTTTAGGGCGATACGTATTCTTCTACACATTTTTGGTTAATTATGTTCCCTGGGTGTAAGGGGGGTGGGACTGACATGGGTAAATGACAGATCGCTGTTCATACATTGTATGAACAGACGATCAGGCATTTCTCCCCCTGACCGGACCGGGAGCTGACCATGAAGGGGAACTCCAGACCAAATTTAAAAAAAAAACGGCGTGGGTTCCCCTCCAGGTGCATACCAGGCCCTTAGGTTTGGTCTGGAATGTAAGGGGTTAAACCTACGCCTAAAAAACAGCATGGGGTTCCCCCCAGATCCAGACCAAACCCTTATCCAAGCACGCAGTCTGGCCAGACAGGAATGGGGGTGGGGACGACCCTATGTAAATGAGTATGGGGTACATAGTACCCCTACCCATTCACCTGGGGGAAAAATGTAAAGTAAAAAAAGACACCACACACATTTTTAAAATAATTTATTAGTCAGCTGGGGGTCCTCTGCCGGGGCCCCCCACCCCATTAAGCTCTTTTACATTCGGGGGGGCTGCGGGCTTCCACGTTTTCTGCCAGGGGTGCGCCAGCCCCCCGGTCTTCTCCGCTGTCTTCCGCCGGGGGGCATCACCCCCAGTCTTCTCCGCTGTCTTCCGCCAGGGTCCCCCACCCCATTAAGCTCTTTTACATTTGGGGGGCCACGGGCTTCGACGTTTTCTGCCGGGGGGGTGCGTACGGGTAACGGTTCCCAAAAATCACTTTCCCTTTCAATTCGGCCCGCAACACTTACTCAAACACATGTTACTTCACTTCCCCACATCACCCCACCCCCCCTAATAAACTCCCGCCCAAATCCCCTCTATTTAAATTTCTAAATGCAGTACGCTAGGTCTATAGAGGCGCAGCATGCGCCCTCTCCAGGGCACACTAGGCATTTTAGTAAATAAAGAAATACACTGCACTACCGGCGTATTTCTTTAGTAAATGTCAAAACGGCTGATACTCCTGTCTGTGCACCATGAATCATGGCGCACAGGCTTGGTAAATCAGCCCCAATGGGTTTTATTTACTAAAGCTGGAAAGTGCAAAATCAGGCTCACTTCTGCATAGAAACCAATGAGCTTCCAGGTTTTATTGCCAGGCTTAATTGAACAAGCTGGGGTTAGAAGATCATTGGTTTCTATGCAGACGTGAGTCTGATTTTGCACTCTCCAGCTATAATAAATAAACCCCATTGTGTACTTAAAAGTGGGGTATGCCTGTATTATACTATTTTGCCTAGATTTTGCCTAGATTTTTTGGAACTTATTTTACATTTTACTCTCAGGCGCATACATTCAATCTCAGGTTTTCAGCCAATAAACTCTTGTAAACATTTCACATAGCCCATTGCAGCTGACTTGGTGCTTGTAGATCCCTCCTATTACTAAAGTGTGTTGGTGCATAGAGGATTATGGGGAGGGGCAATGGGAGACCAAGGTCCCTCCTGTCCCAGTGATAACACACACGCTTATTGCACCCTCCAATAGACTCCTCCAGTGGTGCTGTCCAACTTGTCATCTGGTAAGTTTGTCTGACTTTCTTTAATAGTTTAACAGTGCTATTAACTTTGTAAACTTACTGATTCATGCATCTGCTCCATATGTCAGTATATTTCATTAACCTAATACAGAATATCCAATACTTCTGTAAGTTATTTTTATGCTTATTTAAAAGTAAATTATTCTCTATTTAAATACAAAAGGCAGAAGGTAGCTCACAAGTTCGAAACGTCTTCTGTAGTTGCGATAAACATATCCAGGCAATTAGAATTGAACAAATTCAGTGGGAACTCATTATATCCCACACAAAAGGTAGCACACATTCATTTTGCATGAGCTGTGTCCATGCATATCTTGATCTTTCATTTGCTGCATCAGGGAAAGTCACTTTTTGATTTTCTAAGTAAGTGTCTGGTTAACAATATTCTATGCATTTAACTCCTACAAAAGTTGTATTTGCGCTTGAATACTTTTGCTAGTTCTGCTTTTGCTTGTGCTTGCGATTTGCATGTCCTTGTAAATCTTAAAAAGGCCCCCTTTGTTCTGCAAAGCTCTTTTCATTAAGTTTCTGCACGTTTTAGGCTATATTTATAATTACCATTCAGAACAGTGCTGAAAATCACAATTATTGGCAGGATGTTCTAATATTAATTGTATTCTCCTTTTGAGACCATGGGGTCACAGCCGGTGCCTCAATAATTGCCTGCATTTTACTCACCCACGCTTTATTTTTCCTGCCATGTCTTTTAGGAATTTTGGAATGCCAAATAGTTTCAGCTTCAGCGCCTGTAAAGATTATTGATGCTTGGACACCCTTGAATTACGAACCATCCGGCAACACTGAGCTAATGAGATGAGGCACTCCAGTGTAATTTCTTTTATATTTTTCCTGCACTGCCTGGGTACTTTACAAAGTGTGCTGGGCAAATCTGACAAAACAGCCAACAAGAAAGCAGACCTTCAAGCCTTTGCACGCTCAGGGCAGTTTACAACCAAACACAAACACGTGTGCACTTGGGAGATTGTCGGTGATGCAACTGTAAGCCTGTCATTAATTTGTAACGAGACAACCAGCAGCACCTACAACTGCACGTATGAAGGGGAGCCCCAGAGATGCCCTTTGTATGCTACAAAAGCCAAGCAGTACTGGAAACAAATCCTGGGGAAATTTAGGAAAATGAAAAATACATGCGAAGACAAAACTTTAAAAGCGCGCTTGTGTAAAAAATCAGAAGGTGTGCAATCCCAGCTGAGCAAAATCGAAAGTGATGCTGCTGCAGAGTTGGAAAAAGGAAAACCCAAAGGGAAGGGTCGTGTGAAAGAAAAAAGTAAGGGGCTGGAAGGAAGTCCTGTTAACCCAGGAGCCAACGAAAACGCTGGTGCAGAAAAGAAACCAGGTGGCAAGAAGAAGCATGACTCAAAATTGCATCCACACCCATCCACTTTGCCACCCATGCCTGACATCACTACAGCCAGAGTGGTTAATGATGATATTATAGAGCAGAATGAGAATCTGGCAGATACCTACTGTGAAGAGAAGTGGCATTCATTGTGCTCTTTACTTGTTAATTTCTGGAATGGCTAAATCAAAGCTCGACATGTGGTAGAAATGTGGCACTGCCGAGCTTTTTTAATTCAAGGCTAAATTCCCAACTAATTCCTTTGGACATCTTATTAGCTAACATAACTGACAAATCCCCCAATACATAAAATACAAGTGTAGACTTGTTTGTATTTAAAACAATTGCAGGCAGACCTGATTTAGCTTACTTTGTACTTTTTATACTATTATTAGTAGATCATTGTATTGCGTTATATTCTTATAAAAAAATATATTAATGTTCATGTCTGCTAAAGATAAAGTTAATTGAAATAAACATTTGGTATGTAATTGCCATTGTACGTATTTGGCAGTTATCCACACTTTGATTACAAATGTATTTTTATTAAATGTATTACAGTCAATTATTCCCCTCCCTAGTACCTGGACTTTAACACATTAAACCTGGACTTAAAGGGGTTGTAAAGGTTTGTTTTATATTTTGTAAATAGGTTCCTTTAAGCTAGTGCATTGTTGGTTCACTTACCTTTTCCTTCGATTTCCCTTCTAAGGCCGCGTACACACGATCAAATCTATCTGCTGAAAACGGTCTGACAGACCGTCTCAGCAGACAGATTCGATCGTGTGTACGGGCGAGCTGACGGATTTGGCCAGCAGACAGACTTTAAAGCATGCTTTAAAATCTGTCTCCTGGGAACCCGTCGGACCGATATGTCTGCTGGTTAGTATGCTAACCAGCAGACATATCTGCCCGCACATGCGTCGAATGGATTCAACGCATGTGCAGAAGTGTTTTACTTCCTGGTGCGGTGACGTGGCGGCGTCAACGTCACTGCCACGTCACCGCGCTGTCTGCTGGCAGGGATTTTGGTTTGATTGTGTGTACAGCGATCAAACCAAAACAGCCAGCAGACAGATCTGTTCAAATCGGTCTGTCAAACCGATTTGAACAGTGTGTACGGGGCCTAAATGTTATTTTTCTTTGTCTGAATTTCTCACTTCCTGTTTCTCCTCAGTAAGCTTTCCACCATCATCTGAGCGGTGGAAAGTCGGTCAGAACAGCTTACTGAGGAGAAACAGGAAGTGAGAAATTCAGACAAAGAAAAAAAACATTTAGAAGGGAAATCGAAGGAAAAGGTAAGTGAACCAACAATGCACTAGCTTAAAGGAACCTATTCAGAAAATAAAAAACAAACCTTTACAACCCCTTTAAACACATTTATTTAGTATCAGGTTGAGAGAAGTGTCTTTGCAAAGAGCAGCAATCAAACCTTATAATGCTAAATTACCCAACAAACACTGGTAGGATATTGTAAATGGGATTGTATGATTTGTTGGGGGGTTAAACTGGATCATGGGTCTTCAAAGTACGACCCTCCAGTTGTTCAGGAACTACAATTTCCATCATGCCTAGTCATGTCTGTGTGTTACAATGCCTCATGGGATGTTTAGTTCTACAACAGCTGGAAGGGCCATTGTTTGAGGATCTCTGAACTAGATGGACTTGTGCCTTCTTTCAACCTGACTAACTATGTAACTATATTTGAATGACCATTGGCCATGGGTAGGGAGGTTAATAGACAATTTAGCAATAGTTAAAGGGTCAGTGTACTCAAAACTGGAATTACAGTTTTTTGTTAAATGCTGGAGAATGAGACTACCTGATAATTTTTATATCTTTTGGGGAGCCGTATTGATGGGATCCCTGTGTTTGATTACATTTTCCAAGACATTCCAATTCCAGGGGCTGATCTAGCCCATCAAACTCTAAGGCCGCGTACACACGAGCAGACAGATTTGTTCAAATCGGTCGGGCCGACCGATTTGAACAAATCTGTCTGCTGGGGACATATTGGTTTGATCGTGTACACACGATCAAACCAAAATCCCGCCGCCAGACGGTGCAGTGACGTGGCGGTGACGTTGACGCCGACACGTCACCGCACCAGGAAGTAAAACACTTCCGCGCATGCGTCGAAACCATTCGGCGCGTGTGCGAGAAGACATGTCTGCTGGTTAGCATACTAACCAGCAGACATGTCGGGCGGACGGGTTTTCAGCCGACAGATTTCAAAGCACGGTCGAATCTGTCTGCTGGGATGGTCGGGCCGACCGTTTCCAGCAGATAGATTTGATCGTGTGTACGCGGCCTAACTCTAATGTATACAACGTTGTTGTTTAGCCTATGGACCATAGAGTGGTGTGCTGCAGGCATATCAGCTTATCAGTGAGAGGACTTTTTGGAAGAGAGCTTCCCAGAGGGGGTACGCTATTGCGGGTTAGGAGCCTAGAACACGCGCCGTGGGACCCCAGAAGAGGACGATCGGGGCCACTCAGTGCAGAATGAACTGCACAGTGGAGGTAAGTATGACATATTTGTTATTTTTTATTTTTTTTGTAAATGAATCTTTAATATACCTTTAAGAGTCGGTTCACACTAAGGGACACACGACTTCCAGCACGACTTTCAGAAGCAACTTCAACACTACTTGAGCATGAACCACAGGGCGATCTGGGGCGATTTACAACACGACTTGAAGTCCTTTTCAGGTCAGGAGACATTCCAGTGGCCAATAAAACAACAATCAGCTCTGGGAGAGGGAGGGGGAGGGAGGGGTTTGCCTGAGAAATGTATGTTATCTTGCTGAAATGTTGCTTCAATTAAAACAGTGATCAGACTTGGAAGCGACTTCCATTGAAATCAATGGGTACAAATCGCCTAGAAGTTTGATTGAAGTAGTACAGGAACCTCTTCTGAAGTCGGAGCGACATGAGTAGTGTGTATTAACACCACTCCCATTCACTTACATTGCTTTTCTGGACAGCGCGACTTGGGACGACTTGAGACGACTTCAAGTCTGATCCCAAGTCGCCCCAGTGTGAACCGACTCTAAGGCTCTGGGCCTCTCTTACCTAACCACAAAATCACAACAATGATTATTGCATTGTAATTTTCCCAAATGAATTGCATTTCAGAGACAATGTAAAACTATACAGAAAGTAGTGTATAAGCATGTGATTTATGGTGATAAATTTTGTCTTTGCTCACCTGGCAATAACCAAACTAGGAACTCATTTATAAAGCAGAACAACTGCATTGCTTTTATTTTCTGTATCGGTTTAATTTACGCACTGAAGTCAGGCAGCTTTAACAATCTAGTAAGAAAGTCTTTGCAAAGTGCACATCAACATCTAATCAGATTTTAGAAAAGAGCAGACAGAGCAACAAAAAAATTCTGAATGGTTATCAGGAGTACTGCAGCTTGACTAGAACTAGATGTTTAATGTATAATTGATTTTTTTTTTTTTTTTAGCCACTTGTGCAGCACTAATGCGTAATAAATTTAAGGTTTTAAAACGCACCTTTAATCATTTTAAAATTCTGACAATGATTTCTTCTAACAAGAAAGAGCCAATGCCTAGTTCTGATTGACTGAACACAGCATAAAACTAGCTTCTGCTCTGTATATAGTAATTAACCACTTGACCACCAGAAGGTTTTACCCCCTTTATGGGCAGACCATTTTTTGCTACACTGTACTGTACTTATATCATTTTTTTTTTTTTTTACACAAATAGAGTTTTGTTTTGGTGGTATTTGATCACCACTAAAAAAAATATATTATATAAATGAAAAAATGCAGAAAATTTGGACAAAAAATATTTTTTTATTTTCTATTATAAAACAAATCCAATAAAATCAAATGTCTTCATAATTTTAGGCCATAATGTATTCTGCTACATGTCGTTGGTAGGGATGAGCTTCGTATTCGAGTCAAACTAATGTTCCACTCGAACATCGTATGTTCGATCGTTTGTCGAAATACGAACAAAACGGGTCATTCACGCCAAATTCGAGTTATGTTTTACAGACCATAATTCACTGCAGCATCGCTGGCTGATGATTGGCCAAGAATGCACTATGACCCGCATGCTTGGCCAATCACAGCCAGGGTGGCTTTGGCCAATTATGGCTCAGGGGGTTTAGTACACGCCCCACAATATAAAAGGCCGCCTGCAGGTGGGCCTTGTGTAGTGTGTTGCGGCGGTGGTTAGAGAGAACAGAGAGAGACAGAGAGAGTGTCATTTTTTGCAGGTAGATAGAGCAGGCAGGCAGGCAGGCTAGTCAGTTAATGTTACAGTGTGTAGAGGATATATATACATCCCAGGAGTTGTACATATATTTATACACTGTATAGCTTAGCTAGATCAGTTCTTCCTAATTTACTGGCAGGCAGGTGATTGTGCTATTTAAAGACGTTTTCACAGGCATATAATAGACACCCAGCAGGTACAATATTTAAAGGAATTTTTTTATTTTGTATTTAAGCATCATTAAAATCACTGCTCCTCCTTTTTTTTATGTCACAATGTAGAGTATAAGATTTCCTATCATCTGTGCCCAGTCTTGCCACACAGAGTTAATCCAGCGCTGAGCAATCCTCTTTTATTGTTCAGTGAAAATGAACAGAATTCCAGATAAAACCCTGTGTAAATAAAAAGTCAGTTTCTCTCTCCTTGCTTCGAGTCACAGGTTATTTACATATCTAGCTTGGACATATTTATCATATGTTATGTTTATCATAATATAAGGCCTCATTCACACATGGCCGACTCCGTCGCAATCCGTTCCGACGGAGTCCGCCAGCTCAGCGGGAGATCAGTCCGCAGATCTCCGCTGAGCTGACGGATGACAAGCTCTGCTCTGCTCACTGAGCGGGGAGGAGCTTGTCGAGCCCCGCTGTCCTATATGGAGCGATCTGATGAAAACGGACAGCATGTCCGTTTTCATCAGATTTTACCTGATCCGCTCCGCATGGACGGATGGGGACGTGAGCCCCATACGTTTGTTTTTAGTGGATCTGAACAGGTTGGATGTCAGCGGACATGTCTCCGCTGACATCTGACGCTCCATAGACATGCATGGAGCGCCCGTTCAGGTCCGCCTAAATAACTGACAGGCGGACCTGAACGGATCCATGTGTGAATGAGGCCTAAAAGGTGAGAAATCCACCCCTCCCCCACATAACACATCCTGATAATATACAATGAACTTTGGATCACCTCATATTTTGATAAACCTTGGGGTGTCCAGTTTACAAAAATAGGTTATTTGGGGGGTGTTTATGATGTCCTGGAAATTTGGGGGACTTAAAAATGTAGGTAGTAAGGAAATCCAATGTGGTATTAACGCCCCTTAAAAGCCTGAAGATGCTCTTTGGATTTTGCCCCTGTATGTGGCTAGGATGCCAAAAATTCTCACACAAGTGGTATTCTCATACTTGAGTGAAGTAACAGAATGTGTTTTGAGGTGTAATTCCATGCATACTTATGGCATGTGTGACGAATTTGTGTGGAAAAAAAAACATGCCTCTCTCCAAATATCTTGGGGTATCTACTTTCCAAAAAGGGGTATTTTGCGGGTTGTGTGAACTGCCCTGGCATTTTAGGGCCTCTAAAAACATTACGTGTATTGCCAGAATTAGGAGTTTCTGCCACACTCCTAATGTTGGGTACACATATAATCTTAAAAAGAACGTAACAGATTCCTCCATTCATATCGATCGATGTGGCTGAAAAAAAGTGTATGGTATTATGGTATACACAACATTAGAAGCTTCCGCCACACATCCACCCAGTCTTATAATGTTGGAAATACATGTAATTTTCTTTGTTTTGCCTGTGGGAGGTTTATGCGTTTCTACTAGGGTTGAGCGAACCCGAACTGTAAAGTTCAGGTTTGGTACGGACTTTGGGTTTTTCTCGAACCCGGACCCGAACCCGAATAATTGGTAAAAGTTCGGGTCCGGGTTTGGAGTTCGGGATAAAAAAAAAAAGGCGCGGAGGTTCCCGCAAATTCAATAACCAGACCCTTTAGGTCTGGTATGGATATTAAGGGGAACCCCACCGTCAATTAAAAAAAAAAATGACGTGGGGTTCCCCCCAAATATCCATAACCAGACCCTTCAGGTCTGGTGTGGATTTTAAGGGGAACTCCACCCCAAATGTAAAAAAAAAAATGGCGTGGAGTTCCCCCTAAAATCCACACCAGACCCTTTATCCTGAGCACGTTGACCTGGCCGGCCGCAGAAAAGAGGGGGGGACAGAGTGCGGCCCCCCCTCTCCTGAACCCCACCAGGCCACATGCCCTCAACATTCTGAGGGTGCTTTGGGGTGCCCCCCAAAGCACCTTGTCCGCATGTTGATGGGGACAAGGGTCTCATCCCCACAACCCTTGCCCGGTGGTTGTGGGGGTATGCGGGCGGGGGGCTTATCAGAATCTGGAAGATCCCTTTAACAAAGGGGACCCCCAGATCCTGGCTACCCCCTGTGTGAAATGGTAATGGGGTACACTGTACCCCTACCATTTCACGAAGGAAGTGTAAGTAATAGTTGTTTAAAAATAAAAAAAACACACGAAGAACAAAATATTTTAATAATTAAACCAAATAAAAATCCAGCGGTGAAAATAGACGATCGATCGATGCTGTTCCCTGCTCCAACGTTGTCTTCTATCCAGCGCCGGGTGATCGGTCCAGCGACGGGTGATCTCTCCAGCGACGGTCGCTTGGTCCAGCGATGAGAAGATCCATAAATTCAGAGCACAGCTCCGCGAATGACGCGCCCGAGCTTGACGTTTCTTTTATAGGGGAGGCGGGCCACGCGTCACGTGACCCCGTCCCCCTCTGACGCACACTGTGCTACGTCACTGGGATAGCCCTATTCCTTAATAAGGAATAGGGCTGTCCCAGTGACGTAGCACAGTGTGCGTCAGAGGAGGACGGGGTCACGTGACCACACATGTGAGGTATCGCTTTGAATGTTAGAGCGAGAGCAATAATTTTGGCCTTAGACCTCTTCTCCAACTAAAAAGATGTAACCAGTAAAAATATTTAAAACGTCGCCTATGGGGATTTTTAAGTAGCGAAGTTTGGCGCCATTCCACGAGTGTGTGCAATTTTGAAGGGTGACATGTTGGGTATCTATCTACTCGGCGTAACTTGATCTTTCATATTATGCAAAAACATTGGACTAACTTTTTTTTTTAAAAGCACAAAACTGTTTTATTTTAAAAAAAAAACTCGCTAGAAAAATTGCTGTGCAAATACCATGCGCGATAAAAAGTTCCAATGACCGCCATTGTATTCTCTAGGGTCTTTGCTAAAAAAGCATATATAATGTTTTGGGGTTCTATGTAATTTTCTAGCAAATAAATGATGATTTTTACATGTAGGAGAGAAATGTCAGAATTGGTCTGGGTGTTCCAGAACGCCTGATGGCGTTCCCTGCATGTTGGGCCTCTGTATGTGGCCACGCTGTGTAAAAGTCTCACACATGTGGTATCGCCATACTCGGGAGGAATAGCAGAATGTGTTTTGGGGTGTAATTTGTGGTATGCATATGCTGTGTGTGAGAAATAACCTGCTAATATGAAAATTGTGTGCATAGGATAGGGGCGCTAAAAGAAAATTGAATAAATAGGTGAATAGATACAACCTATCCCAATATAAACATAAATCCTATTGCAAACTATTTTAAAAACTATTTTAAAAAATGTGCAATTACATATAAAGTCAATGGTAATGACAACACCTGCAGTGAAATAGTGTGCAATTACATATAAATAAGATAATGTTGAACAATATACAATATACAGTGAACTGTATAGTGACCATAAATAATATTAAAGTGCTCAGTGCTCGAATATCCTTGTGGTAGGTTCCACCTTCACCAATGGGACACCTCAAGTGGGGATGGATGGCTCCTTACCAGATGATGTTGACCTAAATTAAGGTCAATAGAGCTTGGGTAACAACACCTTTCCCATGGGGATTCCAATGTAGTTTGACGGGTACTTGCAGATATCATAAAGAAAAAGGAAGAACAGCTCCCATAGTGTAAAACTATTTATTAAGATGTAAAATTGCAAATACACAGTGCCAAGTGGCCTCTTACTTGAATAAGTGCCCGTGTCCCGGCACTGAGGCTGTAAGCTTGTATGGTATGGAGAGAGAAGCGAAAACCGGCGTGCGTTCCACTGCAGTGCGCGAGGAAACCAGATAACCGGATGTGAATAATCAATGCGTGCCCAGGTACCGCCTCGACGTACGTTTCGATATAATCGTCATCAGGAAGCGTACCTGGCGCACGCTAAGGGCTATTGATATAGGCCTGTCAATCACCAGATGGGAGGGGCAATATGATACTACAACAGCCTCTGTTCCGGTTGTGGCAGCCATACAATAAACAATCGTGACACAGAAAACAAAAAGCGCGATCGCAACCATTTGCAGTATGCAATCGTAACCGCAGATTCGAAATACAAAAACATACTCAAGTGGCAAACATATCCCCAGATATTGTATAACAGTCCGTAGATACAGATGAGTAATGTCATTTTTCCAAACCACAGTTTAAATAAAAAACAAGTGTGCATATACATGTAAATGAAAATGCATGAATATTAACTGGGTAGTAACATCCTACAATCTAAATAGAGACAAACCCTTGCACATATGCTACTAATAAGTCACTGGCATATCAATTACTATATTACTTAAAACCCACTAAATTTAAGATATGTAAAATATTTGAAATATTATTAAAATAGGTATTTTTAAAAAAAAAAAAAAAATATATAAATTAAATTTAAATATTATATTTAAATGGACAATGCTGGACCTAAAACATTTATATTATATTAAAATGACCCTCTTTATTCATCGGTCAAAAAACAATTGAGGTCCAGCTCAATGTTGAGGCCCTGTGGCCTCATCGTCCTGAGGCGATGGATCCACTGGGTCTCATTCTGGGATACCGCCTTAATCATGTCGGTTCCACGCCAATGATTGGTGATTCTATCTATCCCATAAAAAGTGAGTAAGCTAGGGTCCCTGTTATGATAGAGATCAAAATGTTTGGACACACTATGATCGGAATAACCTTTTATGAAATATGAAAATTGTGTGGAAAAAAAAATAAAAATAAAAAAAATCTTGATTTTGCAAAGAATTGTGGGAAAAAATGACAACTTCAAAAAACTCACAATGCCTCTTTCTAAATACTTTGGCATGTCTTCTTTCCAAAAAGGGGTTATTTGGGGGGTATTTGTACTGGCTTATTAGGGTCTCAAGAAATGAGAGAGGCTGTCAGTACTTCAGGTATGATCAAATTGATACATTTTCAGTAATTGGTACCATAGCTTGTAGACCCTATAACTTTCACCCAGACTAAAAAATAATCAAAATGTATTTATTTATTTTTACCAAAGATATGTAGCAGTATATATTTTAGGCCAAATGTATGAAGAAAAATAGCTTTTTTGCAAAGTTGTATAATAGAAATGAAGAAAAATTCATTTTTTACAAAATTTTCGTTCTGTTTTCAATTATAGCGAAAAATAAAAACCACATAGGTGATCAAATACCACCAAAAGAAAGCTCCATTTGTGGGAAAAAAGGACAAACATTTAATTTGGTTACAGTGTTACAGTGTTATATGACTGAGTAATTGTCATTCAAACTGTGAGAGCACCGAAAGCTGAAAATTGGTCTGGTTATTAAGGGTGTTTAAGTGCCCAGTGGTCAAGTGGTTAAATGAAAAGTTTCCTTTAAAGCCCAGTTAAACTTTCAGTTTAAAAGAAAAGTGAAGCCAAAATTAGTTTGGTTGGGCTTCTCCTATGGATCACAGGAGTGCAATTAGTTTTCTATTCCTGTGACCGGTTTTCAGCAAAGTCCGCTCTCTGCTGACGTCACAGATATCAGTTCAGGCACCACGCCATCCAATACAATGGAAGTCTGTATCCGCCAGATCCCTGGACTGACACCCGTCTCAGGCGGCGTACACACGACCGAGTTTCTCGGCAGAATCCAGCGAGAAGCTCGCTGGGAGACGTATTCTGCCGAGAAAACCGGTCGTGTGTACACTTTCGTCGAGCAAACCGTCGGGCAGCTCGTCGAGCCAAAATAGAGAGCAGGGTCTCTATTTTCTGGACGGGAGTCGAATTTGGCTCGACGAGGTTATCGACGGGCTGTTTTTCCGACGAGAAGCTCGATCGTGTGTATGCTAAGAAAACCCGCACATGCTCAGATAAAAGTAGGAGACTGGAGCACATCCTTGGTAAAAGTAGCGTTGGAATGGAGATAGCACATTCGTCACGCTGCCAACATTATTGCATCGTTTAATTGCAGCGTTCTTTAACAAAAATTACAATGGCACAAAACTGGACCAGTGTTTTTTAAATTTGCTGCTGATATCCCCACAGAGTTCTTCTGACATAGTTTGTGAAACAACTAGATGATTAGAAATGAAAAAATAAAATTAAAAATGAAGATCCCAGGATTTGAAATACAGGACCAAAAAAAATAAAAAAATGAGATCTCATTTTTTTTTGGTACTGTATTTCAAATCATGATCTTCATTTTTACCTTTTTTTTATAATTTTCTAATCATCAGGGGTGTCAAACTGGTGGCCCTCCAGCTGTTGCAGAACTACAAGTCCCATCATGCCTCTGCGTGCAGGAGTCATGCTTGTAATCAGGGCCGCCATCAGGAATTTTGGGGCCCCTTACACAGCTTCAGGCATGGGAGAAAATATAAATATATATAATATATATATATATATATTTTTTTTAAAAAGGGTGGTTGCCAACTGGGGCCCCGGGGACCTTATTTTTTTTGTTATAAAAGGAAATTAAAAAAAAAAGGGGGCTTTCCATTCGGGACCTCTGGGCCCGAAAAAAAAGAAAACCTCTGGGCCCTTTAAAAAAAAAAAAAAAAAATATATATATATATATAAAAAAAGAAATAAACATTTATATATATATAAAAAAAAGAAAAAAAAACAAGGGGTTGCCTTCCAGGGCCCTGGGTACCTCTGGGTCCTTTAATAAAAAATAAAAATATAAAAAAGAATATATAAACAAAAATAAAAAATACAATTATAAAAAAAGGGGGTTTGACACATGGGGCCCTGGGGACCTCTGAGCCCTTTAATAAAAATACATCTATATCTAAAAAAAAAAAATCAAATAATATAAAAAAGTTAAACAAAAATAGAAAAAAGGATTGTCAACCGGGGGCCCTGGGGACCTCTGGGCCCTTTAATAATAAAGAAAAAAGTGTACATAGACTTTTAAAACACATTTTGGAGGGGAGGGCTAGATGAGTTTGGGAGTACACAAAAAAAAAAAAAAAGTGTACATAGACTTTTAAAACACATTGGAGGGGAGGGGGGCAAACATTACAATGGATATAATACAATACATTGGGAAGTGACTAGGCTAGGTGTGTTTGTGCCCAGGATAGCATGCTGGGAGGTAAGTGAAGGGAAATAGGCATGTAGGCCAAATAAGGGGCATCATTAAACTTTACAGCATGCATGGGGGCAAAGGGGACATTCACAGCATATTCCAAACGGTAATTATGGAAGAAGGAGATAAGTGCAATACATTAGCATACATTATATACATAAAATGAGATAGTAAAGGAGAAAACTTACCCTCATATATTCCTCCTGCAGAACCTGGATGATAGCAGAGCAGGTATCAGGAATAATAAGGCCCAGAGCCTGGGGGGAGATGCCCGTAGAGAACTTTAAGTCCTGAAGGCTTCTCCCAGTTGCCAGATAACGTAGGGTGGCAACTAGCCTCTGCTCAGCACCAATAGCCTCCCGCATAACGGTGTCCTGCCTGGTAATATAGGGGGACACCAAGGCCAACAGGTGCTGGAAAACGGGATCCGACAGGAAATTCCTGTAATCTTCAGGATTATTTTCCTGAAGCTCCCGCAGCAAAGGCATATGTGAGAATTGGTTCCTACGGAGCAACCAATTCTTGGTCCATGAACCCCTCCTCACCCTGTTCATGGACTCGTCATCTAGGTCTAAAAGCAATAGACCTATAGACATGGCACGCACAGCACGAGCTCGCCGATGACGAGATGCCTGCAACATGGCTACAAGGTTAGAAACGAACGTCTAAACAGAATTGCACTAAACAGACCGCACTGAAGAACAGCAAGACCTATGAAGAACGACCTGAAAATCAAAAACGGGCGGACAGGACCGCAATGTAAAACAATACGACCTGACCGCACGCCCCGATAGCCAAGATACGAACCCACAAGTACAAACTGAACGGCAGAGATCGATCTGAAAAGCACGAAAACTGAGAAGCGCGAATCGTCACTCACCAAACTTTTACTAACACGCGTAAACACGAGATTAGCAAAAGGAGTCCCAAGGGTGGCGCCAAACCAAACGTACGTCCCCTTTATAGTGCCGTCACACGTGGTGAACGTGAGATCGATGAGATTTGGACTTTGAACGTGTGTACGCAAAGCAAGCTCATCGAGCTGCTCGACGAGCAGAACGGGAAACTCGACGGGCGGAACGATGTGTTTGGCCCGTCGAGTTTCTGGGTCGTGTGTACGCCGCCTCAGCCTCTCAGCGAGCCACTGAGAGCCTCAGACAGCCGCTCCCGCCCTCCACAGCCCAGTGCTCCAATAAGTGAGGAGGGACAGTCTACAGCTCTCTGCTCACGGAGCTGTGAAAACTGAGTGATCAGCGATGTTCAATTATTTAATTTTCAGTGTAGAGGCGCTGGGGGACAGATGCAGCATCAAACAGATGTTGCATCGATCTAGGTAAGAATAAATCTAAAAAAAAAAAAAAAAAGAAACACTTATTTCTCCTTTAAATTAGCTAAATAAGTTCCAGGTACATAAGAACAGAAGGATTTACAGTTCATTTTCTTGAGAAAGTTTGTGTCGGCATACTGCAGAGAAGGATCATTGCTCTCTGTGGGAAAGCAGCGATCTCTCTGCAAAGGTCCAACATGCTCTTTGCTAAATCAGAGCCAGAGCTCTCCAATCAGCATGGAATGTGAGCAAGGGTCCCATTCTAGAGCTGCCAGCATAAGACAGTTTTTTTTTTACTTAGCCTGTAGCAGCTTAACCACTTAAGGACCGCCGCATGTACATTTACGTCGGCAGAATGGCACGGACAGGCACATCAACGTACCTGTACGTGGCTGCCTTGACGTGGGTCGGGGGTCCAATCGGGGCCCCCCTCCCGGTAGATACGGCGGTCCGGTTTGCTGTAGGAGCGATCCGTGCTGAGGGGGGCGGCTGTTCGTTTTTGTCCGCCCCCTCCAGATCGCTCCCAGCCAATGCGCACGCTCCCTGCAGTGTCACTTCCTCTTCCTGTGTAAACACAGGAAGAGGGAAGTGATGTGATCTCTGCTCTCGGCGTTTTTTTCAGCTGCCACTGAGGAGAGATCACATCACACTGTCTGCACAACGCTTTTAAATAAAAGTGGGCAACCAGGCTCTTAAAACTTCAGTTCTGGACTGGCGTACTCACTAAAAACGCACCTACCGCTGGCGTCTGATCACCGCAATCTTACAATGGATATACTAGTTTTCTTTTCTTTCTTTTTTGTTGTTGTTTTTCCTCTGCTTTTACCTGGTGATCTGGTCAGTAACACCTCCTATATTTGAGTGCTTACACTCTGATTGAAGGAACACAGGAGGCACCTTTGGACAGCAGCATTGTCAGTCAGGGGAGTGTTGTGCCAGCCGATTTAACAACAGTAACAAATTGAAGCCAAACTCCAACTGACACTTTATAAACACTTATAGTAAACAGTTTTGTATAAATAAATACAGGCTGATCAGTGCAAGCACCCCTGCCAGTGTTAAATGGTCCATCTCATCCCTGTAACTGCAAGTATTCTGTTGAAAAATAAACTAGACTTACTGGCTGGATCACCAATAGAAGAAAGAAAGCCTGAAAAGGGAAACTAATGCAGCCATCACATCTAATGCCACGTACACAAGATCGGAATTTCCGATGGAAAAAATCAGACGGAATTTTTTCATCAGATATTCTGACCGTGTGTGCCCCATCTGACTTTTTCCATCGGAAGAGAACAAATTCCGTCTGTCTGTATGGAACTCCAACGGAGAAAAAAAACATGCATGCTCTTAAACAATTTGACACATGCTCGGAAGCATTGAACTTTATTTTTCTAGGCTCATCGTAGTGTTGTACGTCACCGCGTTTTTGACGGTCGGAATTTGGTGTGTCCGTGTGTATGCAAGACAGCTTGAACGGAGTTTATTCCGACGGAAACTCTGATCGTGTGTACGGGGCATAAGGTTTGGTAAGCTGCAATATAATACATGTTTGCCTTTGGGATTAATACTGCTTTAATAAATACAGTGCTCATTGGAATAATATATTTTTTTTACTGTCTCAATGTGGAGGACCAATGCGTTTTCTTTTACATTTATTGTAGTAGGCTCATGGTATAAAATAACATCTAAAGCAAGTTTTATTATTCATGCTGGGGGCTAGCACTATCAGCAGGACAGACTTCAGAGGCTTCTGCTAACTCAACCGAAAGCCATCGTACCAGTTTCCTGGATACTGTATAATAACATCTAATGCATGAAGATGCCATACATTCTATGGAAAGTTATAAAAAGTTGTGAGAAGACTGACCCAAAACTTAAGATATAACTGTAGGCAAAACATTTTTTTTTCATTTGGGATAAAGCAAGGGAGGGTTATAACCCCTGTAAGGTTTATTTGTGCCATCTTTGTCCCATCTGGGAGATTTACCTTCATTTCCTGTCCCATAGCTAAGCAGGAAGTGAGAGGAAATCCCTGCAAATTAAGGGTATCTCGTTGGTACCCCTGGTCAATAGAAGTAGGGTCTCCAATGGAAGATTTATCCTCTACTATTTTTTTTTGGCACAACACAAAATTTGGGATTTTCTTTTTACTTTCACTTTCAATGATAATGGTAAACAGGACAAATAGGGAGGGTGGAAAAATCTCCCTAATGGGGACACAGACAGCAAAAAAACAGGTATTCTAATCTCTCTCCACTATCCAAAACAAAAAATAAAGTTTTGCCTTTAGTTGTACATTAAATGTATAGATATTTATAGATATTTATCAATTTATAGAAAACACCAGGATGGGAAGCAAGGATAAATCTGTAACAGGAGAACAAAAAGCAATAAAAACCTATTATTTGTAGCAAATAAATGGACAACTGAGAGGTTATTTTTTGCTAAACAAATAAAAAAATGTTTTACATTTTGAAAAAAAAAAAGTTTTTTGTTTGTTTTGGTTATAACATTTTGTAAATAAGTATGTTTTCTCCTTCACGGGCACTGATAAGGCGGCACTGATTGGCACTGATAAGGTGACACTGATGAGGTGACACTGACAGGCACTGATGATGGGCACTGAGAGGCAGCACTGATGGGTGGCACTGATATGCAGCACTGATGGGCATTGATAGGCGGCACTGATGACCACTCATGGGTGGCACTGATAGGTGGCACTGATGGGCACTGAAAGGCCAGTTAGGATATCGCAACCACTTTGCGGCAGTCATTTTGCTATATGGCAGGCAGCAAATGGTTAAGATCTGGAAGGCATGGGATGAATCTGAGTTCTCTGTGGAACCGATCCATAGATCCATCACACTATGGTTCGGTAACGAACCATAGTGACAACGGACAGGTCCACCAAGGATGGAGGACATCTCCTGCTGTCCAAAACATGCATGATACATTTTTATGACGACATCTGGAGTATATATTTAGCCATATTAATTTGGGTAAGCATACTGCTGGATGTGTAGCTGAATCCATTAGTTATGCATCTTATATTTTGTTGGTTGGTATAGAAAGAATTCTTCATATGTAACAATTTTGCTGAATCTGAGTTTTTTACCGCTTTAAAATCTGAGATATTATAGCTCATAGCGTTTTTCAAAAAAAAAAATTTCAATTCACAAAAAAACACTACTAGAATAAAATATGAGTGGGGTTGAGCGAACCCGAACTGTAAAGTTTGGGTTCGTACCGGACTTTAGTTTTTTTTTTACCCGAACCCGAACAATTTGCTGTAAGTTCGGGTTCGGTGTTCGGGTATGTAACGGCGCGCCGCAGGGCAGCCAATCAGCATTTGTTTTACTTGTGTGACCTAGAAGCCATCACAGCCATGCCTACTAATGGCATGGCTGTGATTGGTCAGTGCAGCATGTGACCGAGCATGTGACCCAGCCTCTATATAAGCTAGAGGCACACAGCACAGCTCATCACTCTGCTTTAGCTAGGGTAGGGAAAGGCTCCTGCTGCTCCAAGGGACAGATTTAGATAGGATTGTGCTGCTTCAGAAATCGAATTACAATACTCAGTGATCTACATAGCATTAGCTACTGTAGGGAAAGGTTCCTGATGTTCTTATAGGGGAGAATTAGATAGGAGTCTGTCCTACTTCACAAATCTAATTGCAGCTGCACTGCATATTTTCCTGTCAGATACTCTGCATTAGATCATTTAGGGTGAAGGCTCCTGATTGTGCTTATAGGCAGACAAATATATAGGAGTCAGTCCTACTTCACAAACCTAATTGCAGCTGCATTGCATATGTTTCTGTCAGATACTCTGCATATTGCACCAGCATTGCATATGTTCCTGGGACATACTCTGCATATTGCACCAGCATTGCATATGTTCCTGTGACATACTCTGCATATTGCACCAGCATTGCATATGTTCCTGTCAGATACTCTGCGTATTGCACCAGCATTGCATATGTTCCTGTGACATACTCTGCATATTGCACCAGTATTGCATATGTTCCTGTCATATACTCTGCATATTGCACCAGCATTGCATATGTTCCTGTGAATAATTCTGCATATTGCACCAGCATTGCATATGTTGCTGGGACATACTCTGCATATTGCACCAGCATTGCATATGTTCCTGTGACATACTCTGCATATTGCACCAGCATTGCATATGTTCCTGTGACATACTCTGCATATTGCACCAGCATTGCATATGTTCCTGTGACATACTCTGCATATTACTTCAGCACTGCATATGTTCCTGTGACATACTCTGCATATTGCACCAGCATTGCATATGTTCCTGTCAGATACTCTGCGTATTGCACCAGCATTGCATATGTTCCTGTGACATACTCTGCATATTGCACCAGTATTGCATATGTTCCTGTCATATACTCTGCATATTGCACCAGCATTGCATATGTTCCTGTGAATAATTCTGCATATTGCACCAGCATTGCATATGTTGCTGGGACATACTCTGCATATTGCACCAGCATTGCATATGTTCCTGTGACATACTCTGCATATTGCACCAGCATTGCATATGTTCCTGTCAGATACTCTGCGTATTGCACCAGCATTGCATATGTTCCTGTGACATACTCTGCATATTGCACCAGCATTGCATATGTTCCTGTCATATACTCTGCATATTGCACCAGCATTGCATATGTTCCTGTGAATAATTCTGCATATTGCACCAGCATTGCATATGTTGCTGGGACATACTCTGCATATTGCACCAGCATTGCATATGTTCCTGTGACATACTCTGCATATTGCACCAGCATCGCATATGTTCCTGTGACATACTCTGCATATTGCACCAGCATTGCATATGTTCCTGTGACATACTCTGCATATTACTTCAGCACTGCATATGTTCCTGTCAGATACTCTGCATATTGCACCAGCGTTGCATATGTTCCTGTGACATACTCTGCGTTAGATAGCTTAGGGAAAGGTTCCTGATTGTGCTTATAGGCAGAGAAATATATAGGAGTCAGTCCTACTTCACAAATCTAATTGCAGCAGCACTGCACATGTTACTGTGAGATACACACCCTTTATATACTTTTCTTCTATTGTGCTATTCAAAAAACAACCATTTAGGAAAAAAAAAATTTTTTGCAGTGTTTCCTCCAGTGTTTCTCAGTCTTGCCTGCATATCTGTACGTGTGAGATACACACTTTACATACTGTTTTCTATTGTGCTATTCAAAAAAACAATTATTTGGGGCAAATATTTTTTTTTAGGTGCGTTTCCTGCATATCTGTAGGTGTGAGATAAACACCTTAGCTAGTGTTCCTCTATTGTTGTATTCAAAAAACACCCATTTAGGGCAAGACCCAACATTTGAGAAATATGAGGAGAACGTCAAATAAGGGACGTGGCCGCAGTTGTGGTGCTGCTGGTGGAGCTCCTGTTACAGGGAGAGGATGTGGTCGATCTGTGCCAGCCACACACACAAGTAAAACACCTTTCTCAGGTGTGAGTAGGCGACAGAGCCTGCAGCGGTATTTTGTGGGGCCTAATCCGGCTCTACGAATGTTGAGGCCAGGAGCAGAACAGGCGGTAGTAGATTGGGTTGCTGACAGTGCCTCCAGTTCCTTCACACCAGTCTTGTGCTGAAAGATCAGAGTTGGCACCTGCAGCCAATGTCCATTGTCCAATGTCCAGCACCCACATGTTGGTGGACCCACACACTTGTCACATGTTCCCTTGCACCCCCTTACATGCTACACACCGGATGGGGGATAAAACACACTTACCTGTCCTCAAGGCCTGTTCACCGGAGTCATAGCCCTCCAGGCCCTCCACCTGCTCCCGCTCCAGACATCGGGCGATCACCTCCTCATCGGCAGTCAGCCTGACATTACTGGCTGGTCCGCCTCTCGTGCCCCTGAGGTGCCTCTTCACCTTGGCCAGCTTCTCACAGACATGACGACGCAGGTCATTGATTTTTTTGGCAATGTCCTTAGATGTCCGTCTCTCATGCCCAAGGGCATTGACCTCCAGGGTGACCTCCTGGAGGATCTCCATCTTCCTGGCCTTACTGGTCATGCGACTCTGGGCGCCATGGAGGTACACATCGTACCTTAAGATGGCAGATAACAGGATGGCCCTCTCCTCAGAAGAAATGTTTTTTTTCCTCCTCTCCCTCTCAGTCGCAGGAGCAGACATCGCTAAGAAGGCAAAAGTACCTGCACCACGGAAGAAAAGCTGCTGGTGTACTTTTGCGCTTGACGGGCGCATGTCTGGGCGTATTTATGCTCTCGACGTAGGCGGTGGGCTGGCGTATCTTAGGGGTTACGCCGGGTTTAGTTGTGAGCATGCGCAGAGGGGAGCGGGACATACGTTCACATCACGGCACATGCGCCGTTCATGATACGCCGGGCGTAAAACACTGCACCACGCTCGGACCATCATTTGCATGGGGTCACACCCACTTCCACTTACGCTGGCTTACGCCTACAAAATTACGTTATGCCGGCGCAATGTTGGGAGCATTTGCTTTGTGAATTTCATGCTTGCCTCTCTGCGTCGCGTTGGCGTAGCGTAAAAGAGATACGCTACGGCGGCATAAATATGCGCCGATGTATGTGAATCCGGGCCATAGTCATTAGGGAGATTTTCCTTTACTTCCCGTTCCATACCCAAAACAGGAAGTGAGAGGAAATCCCTGCAAATTTACCACTTCAGCCCTGGAAGGTTTACCCCCCTTCATGACCAGGCCATTTTCTACAATACAGCACTGCATTAATTTAACTGACAATTGCGCAGTAGTGCGATGCTGTACCCAAATTAAATTGATGTCCTTTTTTCCCCACAAATAGAGCTTTCTTTTGGTGGTATTTGATCACCTCTGCATTTTTTTTTTGAGCTATAAACAAAAAAAGAATGTCAATTTTAAAGAAAAAATGTTGTTATAATAAATATCCCCCAAAAATATATAAAATAATTTTTTCCTCAGTTTAGGCCGATATGTATTCTAGATATTTTTGGTAAAACAAATTGCAATAAGGGGAAAAATTGATTGGTTTGCACAAAAGTTATAGGCCCAGATTCACAGAGCAATTACGCCTGTCTAAGGCGGCGTACACACGATCGGATATATCCGATGAAAACGGTCCGCGGACCATTTCCATCGGATATGTCCGATCGGGAGTTTGATCCGATGGCGTGTACACACCATCGGATCAAATTCCCCGCCGCCGGAAGGCGCGGTGACGTGGCGGTGACGCGGCGGTGACGTTGACGCCGCCGCGTCACCGCAACGTCACCGCACCAGGAAGTAAAACACTTCCGCGCATGCGCCGAATCCATTCGGCAGCGGCGCAGCGGCGGTGGGGGCCGACATGTCTGCTGGTAAGTGTACTAACCAGCAGACATGTCGGGCGGACAGATCCCCACCGGATAGATTTCAAAGCATGCTTTGAAATCTGTCGGGTGGACAAATCTGTCCGCTAGCCCATACACACGAGCGGAGATGTCTGCTGAAACGGTCCATCGGACCGTTTTCAGCGGACATATCCCCTCGTGTGTACGAGGCCTAACTGGTGTTAGACAGGAGTAATTTCAAATTTCGCGCGCCGTATCACTAGTTTGAATCCTCAAACCATGATACGGCGGCTTCGGGCTTCGATCCGAGAGGCTTACGTCTTCGTAAGCCTTCGGATCTACGCTGCGATATTTTTGCGGCCGCTGGGAGGAGTTCGCGTCGTTTTCATGCGTCGGGGTATGCAAATTAGTTTTTACGGCGATCCACGAAGGTACGAGTGTCCCTCGCAATCGCCTACGTCATTTTTTGGCTGCGTAATGTTAGAGGAGCTTTTTGCTGGTCTAACAGTGCGTAACCCATGTAAAGTATGGCCGTCGTTCCCACGTCGATTTGAAAATATTTTTTTTTTTTTTAACGTAACTCGTTCGGGAATAGGAATGTACGTTAAAGACGCTACTACGACGTGACGACGTGTTTTCGCGCAATGCACGGCGGGAAATTTGCGAACGGAGCATGCGCAGTTCGATCGCCGCGGGAACTAGCCTATTTTAAATGCTTCACGCCCCCTACTCGCGCAGATGGATTGCGACGGGAGAAATACACTACGCCGCCGTCGTTTACTGGACAAAATCTACCTGAATTCCACGTAGAGCCAGGTAAAAAACGGCGGCGTAGTGTATTTCTGATACTCTACGAGAATCTAATTCTCTGTGAATCTGCCCCATAGCGTCTACAAAATAGGGGATAGTTTTATGTCATTTTTATTATTACTATTTTTTTTACTAGTAATGGCGGCGATCTGCGATTTTTATTGTGACTGTGACATTATGGTGGACACATCAGACACTTTTGTGATTCTAACTGTGTGGTGGCTGGGCTACAAGTGACACGACAGTGATCATTGCTCCCGATCTGTCCTATCACAAGGCAGAACAGGGAAATGCCTTGTTTACATCTCCCTGTTATGCCTCTCCGTGACACTATCGGGGGACACGGGCACGGAGAGTGCAGGGGTTTCTTAAAGGGGACGTACAGGTACGGCTATTTGCCCACCATTGCCATTCTGCTGACGTATATCGGAGTGCAGTGGTCGGTAAATGGTTAAATACAGCATTCCTGGGCTACTACTTATTTAACTAATGCATTTATTTTTATTTTTTTATTTAGTGCATTGACTTTAACCACTTTGCAACCGCCCTATGCCGAAAGTACGGCTACAGGGCGATTGCTTGATTCTAAGTGGCCGTTAATTAACGGCCTCTCAGAATCGCGCTCCCGCGCGCCTCCTGAGGCGCGCACACGGGAACATCACGGCTGATAGCGGCGGTTTACCACGTGATCACTTGTCAACAAAGCGGCGTCATGTGATGACGCCGGTTCCTCCCTCCTCTCTCTGTACCGATCGGTACAGTGTGAGAGGAGAGGGGAGGGAGCGGATGGCAGCGCCAGTGCTGCGGGCTGGATCTGTGACAAATGTAGTCACAGATCCATCCATCACTCCCTCCCTGCTCAGCCATCCCTGCTGCAATACTCTGCAATACTGGGCAATAGTCACCTGGGCATACTCTGGCAATACTGTGGGCATACTCTGGCAATACTGTGGGCATACTCTGGCAATACTCTGGGCATACTCCGCAATACTCTGGCAATACTCTGGGCATACTCCGCAATACTCTGGGCATACTCTGGCAATACTCTGGGCATACTCTGGCAATACTCTGGGCATACTCTGGCAATACTCTGGGCATACTCTGGGCATACTCTGCAATACTCTGGGCATACTCTGCAATACTCTGGGCATACTCCGCAATACTCTGGGCAATACTCTGGGCATACTCCGCAATACTCTGGGCAATACTCTGGCAATACTCTGGGCATACTCCGCAATACTCTGGGCATACTTAGCAATACTCTGGGCATACAGCGCCCCTGTCCCCGCGAGCTCGCATGCAGAAGCGAACGCATACGCAAGTCCCGTCCACATATAAAAACGGTGTTCAAACCACACATGTGAGGTATCTTTATATAATGTTTTGGTGTTCTATGTATTTTTCTAGCAAATAAATGATGATTTTTACATGTAGGAGAGAAATGTCAGAATTGGCCTGGGTGCTCCCTGCATGTTGGGCCTCTGTATGTGGCCGCACTGTGTAAAAGTCTCACACATGGGGTATCGCCATACTCGGGAGGAATAGCAGAATGTGTTTTGGGGTGTAATTTGTGGTATGCATATGCTGTGTGTGAAAAATAACCTAATAATATGAAAATTTGATGAAAAAAAAAAAATCTTGATTTTGCAAAGAATTGTGGGAAAAAATTACAACTTTAAAAAACTCACCAGGCCTCTTTCTAAATACCTTGGAATGTCTTCTTTCCAAAAAGGGGTCATTTGGGGGGTATTTGTACTTTTCTGGCATGTTAGGGTCCCAAGAAATGAGAGAGGCTGTCAGTACATCAGGTGTGATGAAATTGATCAATTTTCAGTAATTGGTACCATGGCTTGTAGACCCTATAACTTTCACCCAGACTAAATAATATCCAACATTTTTTATTTTTTTTACCAAAGATATGTAGCAGTATACATTTTAGGCCAAATTTATGAAGAAAAATTACTTTTTTGCAAAATTTTATAATAGAAATGAAGAAAAATTATTATTTTTTGCAAAATTTTGTTCTTTTTTCATTTATAGCAAAAAAAATAAAAACCGCAGAGGTGATGAAATACCACCAAAAGAAAGCTCTATTTGTGGGAAAAAAAGGACAAAAATTTCATTTGGTTATAGTGTTGTATGACTGAGTTATTGTCATTCAAACTGTGAGAGCACCGAAAGCTGAAAATTGGTCTGGTTATTAAGGGTGTTTAAGTGCCCAGTAGTCAAGTGGTTAATATCATTTTATGAGGTTATTACCGAATATTTTTAGCTTTTTGAGGTAAATACCTCATAAGGTAATAGTGAATTGACATTTTCATTATCTCAGGAGATATTTGGGAAAAATATCACGTGATTCCATTATCACATGAGATATTCTTTAGTGAATTGAGCCCAGTTATTTAGATAATTGGCTTACATATTGACCACCAGGGCTGCTGGTAGGGCAGTACAGCCAGCCCTCCTGTACTGGGCCTGGGCCCCATCAGTGCAAAAGGGGGGCCTGGGCACCTGTTGAGAAGGAGGGCCAGCTGTACTGTCTTATTGCAGACACCGATCCTCTTCTGCCTCCCCTTTGCCAGCCTCTTCGCCTCTACCTCCCTCTGGCTGCACTGCAGGGGGATTGATTCTAGTACATGCACCGCTTCCATCTGCTGTCCGTGCACCCCTGTGTGCCCCCTTCCCCTGCAGGCATACAGATGGATGTTTTAGGATTGAGAGAGCCCCTTTCTTCTTTCCTGAATGAACACAGTGAGCGATCAGTACCAATTGCTTCTTTGTACATTCATCCCTGATGCATGATGAACTGTATTTACTATGCTTTAGTTTGTAAAGGAGCAGGAAGCCTCAGAGAGCTTCCTATTCATTCATCTGTGCAGCTGAGGCTACAGAGAAATCTATGTCTTCAGTTTCAGCCAGAAGGAGGGGGGGGGGGCCTTTCAGGCAGACTGTATAGGGCTCCATAAGTTTTACAGCAGCCTTGTGGCCCATTACTGACATTGAAAGTGGCAATGTACTTGTTTGGTTTTCATGGTTATCAAAGAACTAAATTAAAATATAAGGTGATTGGAGGGGCATGTTTCTGCATGTATGCTGCTCTCAAACACCCACTTTTGTTCTAACTCAACAACACCTATAGCATACATATCTTCCTGAGATAGCCATCCCTATGGATCTGCTCAGAGGCAGCTCCAGGCTTTGTGAGGCCTTAGGCAAATCTGAGACATGAGGCCCCATTCACATCCATAATGAGAAAAATAATTCAAGCAATAAAAATCAACTGTTTAAATTGCATATATTAAGAGTTTTAAAACCTATGAATTCACCGTTTATAAGCCGCCCCCTTTGAATTACGCGGCCTTACGCTGGGCCATTTACTCTACGCATCCGCAAACTACGGAGCAAGTGCATGGAGAATACGCCACTTGCTCTGTTAAGTTGCGGCGGCGTAGTGTAAATGGCTTACGCTACGCCAGGGCGATTCTATGAGAATCTGGCCCGTAGTCTTTTCCAAGAAAATTAATATTGCAGCTACATTTTCCAGAAATGCAACCAACACCACAATACAAAAGATAACTTATTATGGCAAGATGGTATCAGCCAGCAACAATGAATACATTTTTTTTACATGATGAGTCTTGGGGGAAGGTGGTAAATGGAATTACGTTATCCTGAGACATAACCCCAAGCAAAAATGGCACTCTGCAGTCATATGAGAGATTTGATAGCTGAAAGTTTAGATTAACACAGAAGCCCCAGGCAGATCTGTAACATTTTACAAGATGGAGCCAGGTTTACATATGACCTGCAGGAAAGATGAGGATAAAATCAGCTTCATACCATGAGATAATGAGTTTCTGCCTAATGACTGTGACCTTCAACGGATACACTGGATGACAAATAAATTGGATGTTAACACAAGTCTTGGCACCATGTCCAGCAGTTTTCAAAGCCTTTATATATAAGAAAGAAATGCAACTGAAAATTACTTCTTTTAGAACACCATGTGAGGACTAATAGTGTAGCTGTTGAGTGTTCTGAACAATTGTTAACTTTTCAGACAATTGAAATAAATATCCTTCACCTTTCTGACAAAAATACCATAGCCGTGTGTGTGTGTGTGTGTGTGTGTCTATAGAGTCAGTTGGGGAGCAGATCATTTTTTTTTATATTAGGGTAAAAAAAAGAGCCTTTAGAATCACTTAAAGAAAGCATCCACTGCTTTAGCAGATATATATTTTCCTTGCCTACCTGCTGTAGAAAAGGACCGCTGCTTTCTGTGTAGAAGCAGTGGTCTCTCTGCAGAAGTCTGACGTGCCCCTGCTGAGTCAAAAACCATAGATTTCCAATCAACATAGCTTCCTGCCAATTGGAAAGCTCTAGCTCGTATGCCGCGTACACACGGTCGTTTTTTGTGATGAAATAAAACAACGTTTTAAAAAACGTAATTTAAAATGATCGTGTGTGGGCAAAACGTTGTTTTATGTCTTCTGAAAACGACCAAAAAAAAAATTCGAACATGCTTCAATTTTTTATGTCGTTTTTCAGAATGTCGTTTTTTGTGTCATAAAAAACGACGTTTTTAAACCCGCGCATGCTCAGAAGCAAGTTATGAGTCAGGAGCTTCAATGGAACAGAGTGCCGTCGTACGTGTTGTACGTAACCGCGCTTTGCTAGAGCATTTTCAGAAAACGATGGTGTGTGGGCAACGTCGTTTTTTAAAATGAAGTTTGAAAAACGCCGTTTTTTTTCATGAGAAAAAACGACCGTGTGTATGCGGCATTACTCAGTTGGGGGCATGTCTGACCTCTGCAGAGAGACCACTGATTCCCCACAGAGAACAATGCCGCGTACACACGATCACTTTTTGTGATGAAAAAAACGACGTTTTAAAAAACGTCATTTAAAATGATCGTGTGTGGGCAAAACGTTGTTTTATGTCTGAAATTTTTTTCCGAACATGCTTGAATTTTTTATGTTGTTTTTCAAAATGTCATTTTTTGTGTCATAAAAATGATCGTGTGTGGGCAAAACGACCTTTAAAACAACGTTTTTAAACCCGCGCATGCTCAGAAGCAAGTTATGAGACGGGAGCTTCAATGGAACAGAGTGCCGTCGAACGTGGTGTATGTAACCGCGCTTTGCAAGAGCATTTTTAGAAAACGATGGTGTGTAGGCAACTTAGTTTTTTTTAATGACGTTTGAAAAACGTAGTTTTGTTTCGTGAGATAAAATGACGTTTTTTTTCATCACAAAAAGTGATCGCGTGTACGCGGCATAAGGCTAATTCTCTACAGCATGCTGGCAGGAGACAGGCTGTGTCTGCTTTACAAAGTAATAAAAACTGTAACTGTACACACGATCAGTCCATCCGATGAGAAAGGTCCGAAGGACTGTTGTCATAGGTTAATCGATGAAGCTGACTGATGGTCTGATGTGCCTACACACTATCAGTTGAAAAAACGTTCGTATCAGAACGCAGTAACGTAAAACACAACGATGTGCTGAAAAAAATGAAGTTCAATGCTTCAAAGCATGCGCGGCTTTTTAACTGATGCTTTTGCGTACTAACGATCGTTTTTGACCTATCGGTTAGGTGTCCATCGTTTAAATTTTAAAGCAAGTTCTCTTTTTTTTTGACGAAGGATAACTGACCGATGGGGCCCACACACGATCAGTTTGGACCGCTGAAACTGACCTGCAGTCCGTTTTCATCGGTTTTGACCGATCGTGTGTACGCGGCCTAAGACTTTACATACCTGGAATGTATTTAGCTGATTTAAACTGGAAGTTTAGTTGGGCATTAATGTATATGTAAAACCAAATTCCTATTGATTGAGACACCGATGGGAAAAAAAAAGAACCCCCCCAACAGGGGTTTTAACCATTCTCTACTCTAGTTAAAATGAAGTTTAATCACAGATGAGATACTGTGTATATATATATATATATATATATGGGAGATATCGCCTTTCAAAAGATGGATAATTCTGTTCTCCCATTATTGAGGTTTACACAGTCCCATAATACACTACTGTAAAGGAATACAACCTTCTGACTTGCCCAGTCAAAAGGGCAGATTGATGAGCTCTTCCATCTGCTCTCTTCTCCTAATAGCATGTCCCTTGTCACCAAATGTGCATGCAGCACATCTAATTGGCTTCTATTCCTGCTCCTCCCTCTTCCGGTCTACATGCTGCTATAAAGTGGATTGCGGGAGGCTGATACCAATTCACTAGATGGATCGACAAGAATATATTATTTATTTATTAATGAATATTTTGTTGTATTAATATGGGTCTTATCTGCCTAAAATTCAAATGTTATTGTTCTGTGCTATATTTTAGGCTTAACAATAAGTAAGCCCATCCCAAATGATATTTAAGTTATGGGTGGAAGCTGGAGGCTGAATCACATGCTGCCTCCTTATATTTTTTAGGCACTGCAAATGTGATATCTTCTTGGAGGGCTCACAGTCTTATATCAGGAAGATTGATGCATTGAAAGCAGCCCCCAAGGGATAGAAGGAAGCAATAGACAACTCAAAACATCTACTTCTATCTAAAATAGCTGCAATGAATGAATGGATCCTTTAATACATATAACACCCCGCGGAGGACTCCGGCCCGCCCGATGAGAGGCACACACAGCAATCCCGCTGTGTCACAGAGATCATTCTGGCGCGCTGTGAATGTCCCGCCCTCCTCCTCCTAATATCGTGTGATAGAGCCAGTTTGTCTTAACAAGTCTCTAAGGAGGAGGGCGGGACATTTCTCAGGCGCCAACTGTTATACAGTGAGAGCACAGCACAACGTGGGAGTCAGAGCCAGACCGTACAAGAAGTTCAGAGCACAGCGTGTAGAGCACAGCGTTCAGAGCACAGTGGAGAAGGCTTGAGAGGGTAAGTGAGTGAGGGGGGGTCTTGGCTTCCAATGATGATGATGATGATGATTTTGTGATAATGGGGGGGGGGGACAGATGGCTTCCAATGGATGATGATTTTGTGATAATGGGGGGGGGGGGTGGTGGCAGATGATGATGATGATGATTTTGTGATAATGGGGGGGGGGGGGGACAGATGGCTGTTAATGATGATGGGGGGGGGGGGTGGCAAGTGCATGATGATGATGATGATGATAATGGTGTTGTGATAATGGGGGGGGGGGACAATGGCTTGCGAGGGCAGATGGCTTGCGATGATGATGCCAATTATCTCTTGCTAAAGTTTGTGATGATGGGGGGAGATGGCAATTGCGATGATGATGATGGCTATTGTTTTATCGGGGGGGGAGAGATTTTTTTTTCCCTTGATGATGATGATTTTGTGATGAGGGGGGGGGGGAGATGGCTCAAATTGTATGGGGGGGGGAGATTTATGATCCCTTTAGCAGAACTTTGAAATATACACTCCATTAAATAATATATGTTTGTCATTAAAGGAACATGGTGTATTTGTTTAAGTCTGGCAGCAGCTTAAAAGTGTCCAATTATCTCCTAAAATGCAATTTCTATTGTTTTATCTTTTTTTTTCCCTTCTCAACTCAATGCTTGAATGATTTTCTTGTGCTCTTCACATTCACTGCTCATGGGAAAAAAGTCTAAATACATAACAGTTTGTTATCCAGCTCACACCAAATTCCAGAACTCAAACTAATAGATAGCTTTCATGGAAGGAAAACAAAAGATCAATGTCGCATTACATTCATGTTTTCCGAGTGTGTGTGAGAGGGGTCCCTAATTCTCTTAAGATGTATGTGTATATATTCTATCCACACAAATTCGAAACGATCTAGAGATCTGGCTATACACACGATGCTCCTTCTAGCTGTGATGGGCACTAGTGACAGATAACAAGCCCAATTTAATTAGCTTTCAATTGACAACATTTTACCAATTCCTATTAATCTGATTGATAGGTGTTCCATAGTGTTGCTCACGAATATTCACATTGCGAATATTCGCTACGAATATTGCATATTCGAGTATTCGCGAATAACTCGAATATTGCGGTGAATATTCGCTATGGCGAATATTCGTATTTTTTCTAATTTATTTTTAAAACAGATCACATCCTAGTGATCTCCATCGACGTCTAAAAGCATTGCTGGTATGATTAGAGAGAGACCCTGGGCCGAGTAGCTGATGCGACTCTTTTATGTTGCCGAAAATTCGCATTGCGAATTGTCGGCAACATAAAAGAATCGCATCAGCTACTCTGCCCTTCTTTTGCATCAGAGCCA
Organism: Rana kukunoris; assembly: GCA_029574335.1. Taxonomy (NCBI): domain Eukaryota; kingdom Metazoa; phylum Chordata; class Amphibia; order Anura; family Ranidae; genus Rana; species Rana kukunoris. Next base: position 92,225,653 of record CM056056.1, on the reverse strand, counting down.
ATCAGAAAAACACGAATTTTTGGCAAAAGGAATATTGCTCGATATTCCTTTTGCCGAATATTCGAGTTATTCTGATTGGCTCTGATGCAAAAGAAGGGCGGAGAAGAAAATCGCGCAATATTCCTTTTGCCGAATATTCGAGTTATTCTGATTGGCTCTGATGCTGCATTTCGCAAAAAAATTTTTGGATAAAATATCACGAATATTCGATATTAGCGAATATTCGCGAATATTCTTCTATATATTCGCGCAATATCGCGAAATCGAATATGGCGTATTCGGCTCAACACTAGTGTTCCACAGCATACTTTATACTGTCAAAGAAATAACTTGGTATGCTACAAAATATTAGATAATTTCAAAAGCATTTGTCAGCCTGTCCATGGATTTATCTATTACTGTGGAAACGGATTGGATTCTAGGCAGAGCTGCACCACACGATCAGTCCAAACTGATGAAAACGGACTGAAGTTCATTTTCATCGGTTCACAGACTGATGGTCTGATGTGCATACACACCATCAGTTCAAAAAACTATTGTGTCAGAACGCAGTGACGTAAAACACAACGACGTGCTGAAAAAAACGAAGTTCAATGCTTCCAAGCATGCGTCGACTTGATTCTGAGCATGCGCGGGTTTTTGAACCAATGCTTTTGCGTACTAACCATCGGTTTGGACCGATGGTCAGGCGTCCATCAGTCCAATTTTAAAGCAAGTTTTAAAACTTTGCACTGAAGGACAAAAGACTGATGGGCCATACACACGGTCGGTTTGGACCGATGAAACTGAACTTCAGTCCGTTTTCATCGGTTTGGACCGATCGTGTGTACGCGGCCTCAAAGTTTTAGTAAATCAACCCCTGTATGTATAAAGTTTAGGGTTAATGTTAAAGGTTAGGGGTTCAATTTCAAAGTTAGGTTAAGGTGTCACCCCCTCACCAGCAACCAGAGTTTAGACTAATCGGTCACACTATCTATCTCAACCAATCAGATTTTTTTTGCATTTATTGAGAAAATAGAAAGTGTTAAAGTGCTAAATGGCACCCTTGCTGAGCAGGTAATCTCCTGTGTTCAGTAATGCCGCGTACACACGGTCGTTTTTTGCGATGAAAAAAAACGACGTTTTTAAAAACGTCATTTAAATTGATGGTGTGTGGGCAAAACGTCGTTTTTTTTTCATCGCAAAAAACGACCGTGTGTACGCGGCATAAGGAGAAGTACAGCCTCCGCACAGGATCTGGAATCTATCAGCAATCACTGTGGCAGTGGTGCCTACTTCAGTGACTTCCAGCTTCTGTGGGGATCCCAGGTATGGAACCTACATACTAACATTGGTCCAAGCTGCTTATATGCATTTTCAGTTTAAATCAGGTAAATATATTCCAGGAACATCAAAACAAAAACTTTTACTTTTTCAGAAAGCATCCCCCCCCGAGTAGGAAAGTAGCAATCATGCTGTTGTAGAGAATGATCCTTGCATTCTGTATGGAAGTGGTTTCTCTGCAGATGTCCAGCATTCCTCTTGTTGAGTCAGAGCTATAGCTCTTCAATCAGCAGGCAGTGGGAGTCTTGTTTATTGCAGAACTGTCGGTCTGATGAAGCAATGGGCTGGTCAGACCTCTGCGGAGGTACCACTTGCTTCCCCACAGAGAGCAATGGTTCTTGATTCATACTGAATAAGGCTTTTCTACTCAGGCTGTGGAAGCTTACCAAAGAAAATGATCTATAACACTTTCCACACCTATCGTTGATGTACTTGTAATGTATTTAGCTGATTTAAACTGGAAAATTAACTGAGCTTTAAATGAAACACAAATCTCAGATGTAGATCTGCAACAATTCCAATGTTTAGTGACTCCAGCCAGATAGTGTTTACATTCTTTAGGTCTGATCACGTAATGACAGACCCACAACATGCACCCAAGATGATTTTCCTTTTCTATGGCCGCACTTCAACACATGTTTAACCCTTTCATGCCTATGCCTATTTATGACATTTGGTGTTTACAAGTTAAAATCCATATTTTTTGCTAGAAAATTACCTAGAACCCCCAAAAATTATATATATATATTTTTTAGCAGAGAATCTAGAGAATAAAATGGCGATTGTTGCAATATTTTATGTCACACGGTATTTGTGCGGTGGTGTTTTAAACGCAACTTTTTGGAAAAAATTACCTTTCATGAATTAAAAAAAAATGAAAAAGTAAAGTTAGCCCAATTTTTTTGCATAATATGAAAGATGAAGTTGCGCTGAGTAAATAGATACCAAGCATGTCATGCTTTATAATTGCACGCACTCGTGGAATGGCGTCAAACGACGGTACCTAAAAATCTCCATAGGCGACGCTTTAAACTTTTTTAACGGTTACCAGGTTAGGTTATTAAAAAATATTTTTTTTTCTTCTTATTTATTTTATTTATTTTTATAATATCATTTTTTTTTTTTTTTTACATTTTGATTACTTTTATTGCTGTCACAAGGAATGTAAACATCCCTTGTGACAGTAATAGGTGGTGACAGGTACTCTTTATGGCGATTCTGAATACTGTGTACTTTTTTAAATCCATCGCCATTGGCAGCCGAGAAACCCGGAAGTGACGTCATGACGTCAATTCTGCGTTTACACTTTACAGACTGAATCAAAGCTGCGTACGGCTTTCATTCAGTTTGCGCCAAGACAACGGAGGCGCCGGAAGGGTGGGACGGGAGGCCCGGTCAGAGCGGCGAGAGGCGGTGGGAGGGGGATGTCCCCTCCCGCTCCTCCGGCATAACAACCGAGCGGCTTTTAGTCGCATCGGTTGTTATGTCTGGATAGCCAATCGCCCGCTCGAAACAACGGTAACGGGATGATGCCTGCAGGCATCATCCCGGTATAACCCCTGAAAGCCGAGGACGCATATCTGCGTACGCTCAGCGTGAAGGGGATAAGGACTTTAGTGCACCAAATTAAATGGTATTTAAAAGCAGGAGAATGTAGACAGTAACAAGTTTGAGCAGATAGGCAAAACGCTGCCGGATTGCTTTGCGGTTCTTTATATCTATATTAGTCTTTGACTAGGAAGTTGCTGGGCTTTAAATTTAATTCACTGAATTACCATGATGGATTTACTAAAACATACACAAGGAAAAACAATTAAAAAGTTAAATTTCCATGGAATAGTATCGGTGTGTTCCTCATTTTAATTATTGACATAGAACAGGTACTCCCCAGGGCTTATTAATGCTTCTATCCATGATAACAAAATGCTTTCCTAAAGGAGACAGCTGAGACATGTCACTGTGTGGCCATGTCACTAATACTAAGCTGTGTGGGATTCACTCAGACTAAAAGAGCGCCAATAGGGCTTCCGCCCAATTAAAGGCTGGTGGAGACGTTCAAAGGTTTCTAGCTGTTTGGCATAATGCCTGTCCTCATTTAACTCGTAGGCTGAAAGAAGAATCGCAATGCGCATTCCAGTCTTTTATCAACCAATAGAGAGTAACAACAAACCATTAAAGTATACTAACAGGGAGAACACATGATGACAATAAAAAGCTGTGTTCTGAAATATAAGGAGAGTATTATTCATATAAAATGGAAGGATTTACACTTTTGGTGCCCCCGTTCTGGAAGGACGGTAAAAAAACGAATTCCTAATATTAATAAAAACGATCTGGTGATATGAACAGAATCTATTTGCAGATGCTATACAGCAAAATTTCTTGTTCCTCTCTTTCTGACCTAAGTTAGAATATTTTTTTCTATTGAAATTTTATAGTTTGCTTATGCTTAAATAAAGACATAGGCCCAGATTCACAGAGCAATTACGCCTGTCTAACTGGTGTTAGACAGGAGTAATTTCAAATTTCGCGCGCCGTATCACTAGTTTGAATCCTCAAACCATGATACGGCGGCTTCGGGCTTCGATCCGAGAGGCTTACGTCTTCGTAAGCCTTCGGATCTACGCTGCGATATTTTTGCGGCCGCTGGGAGGAGTCCGCGTTGTTTTCAGCGTCGGGATATGCAAATGACTTTTTACGGCGATCCACGAAGATACGAGCGGTCTTCGCAATCGCTTACGTCATTTTTTTGCTACGTACTGTTAGACCAGCTATTTGCTGGTCTAACGGTGCGTAGCCCATGTTAAGTATGGCCGTCGTTCCCGCGTCGAATTAAATTTTATTTTATTTTTTACATAACTCGTTCGGGAACAGGAATGTCCGTAAACGACACTACTCAAACAACGAATGACGTAACGACGTGATTTCGCGCAATGCACGGCAGGAAATTTCTGAACGGAGCATGCGCAGTTCGATCGCCGCGGGAACGCGCCTATTTTAAATGCTTTACGCCCCCTACTCGCGTAGATGGCTTGGGTCAGGAGAAATACACTACGCCGCCGTAGTTTACTGGACAAAATCTACCGGGATTCTACATAGAGCCAGGTAAAATACGGCGGCGTAGTGTATTTCTGATACTCTACGCAAATCTAATTGTATGTGTTTACAAAATAGGGGATAGTTTTATAGCATTTTTATTAATAATTATTTTTTTACTACTAATGACGGCGATCAGCGTTTTGTTTCGTGACTGTGACATTATGGTTGACACATCGGACACTTTTGACACATTTTTGGGACCATTGTCATTTTCACAGCGAAAAGTGCTATAAAAATGCACTGATTACTGTGAAAATGACACTGGCGGTGAAGGGGTTAACCAGCAGAGGGGGCTGAAGGGGTTAAGTGTGCCCTAAGGGAGTGATCACTATTGTGGGGGGGTGGCTGTGCGTGTGACATCACTGATCGTTGTTTCCTAACACAGGGAACAGACGATCAGTGACAGCCAAACTAGGAAGAACGGGGAAGGTTTGTTTACACTTAATTCTCCCCATTCTTCCTCTCTGTGACCCGTTCCAAGACACCAGCGGCGATCGGGTCCCGCGGGAGCAGTCACGGGGAACAGGACAAGGTCGCGAGCGCACCGCCGGCGCCTCGCTCGCAACCCATGGCTGGGCTCTTAAAGGCGACGTACAGGAACGTGCCTGTGCCCAGCTGTGCCCTCCTGCCGACGTATATCGGCATGAAGGGGTCTTTAAGTGGTTAAACAAACAAGGTCTCATATATAAAAAATGAAAGAAAAAAGAGAATCTTAATTTTATCTTATAACCTCTAAAAGCAAAACAGCAGCAGAAATCTGTTTGGCTGTTAATGTCAACAGCCTAGTTTTACACAAGAGACTATTTTCCTGTAAAGAAATTGGAGTAGTTTCCATGGGAAACATAATGGAAATAATAAAATTACTATTTTACACCAAAATAAATATAAAGGCAAACATTCCTAAGCAATTTTATAAGCAGATTTCATAAGCATGCAATATAAAAGAAACAATAAAGGTAGACCTAGTAATTCATAAAGTCCTCTGTAAGGCTCCATGCACACTGGGCTTAAAAAAGGTCTATTCTCTCGGGAGTAAAAAAACGCTCATATAGAGCATTTTTTGCAAAAAGTTTAGACGTGTTTAGGAGAGTTTTACCTTTTTTTCTGCCACCAAGCTCCAATCAGAAACGCAAACCAGAAGGTTTTTATTTTCTGCCTCCAAATGTTAAACTCAAAATATGCCTCTTAACATACTAATGTGCATGGACACAGGATAATATTGAGCTGATTCTACAGGCAGAACACAAAACTCCTGTAGAAGCAACGCTTTTTAAGCCAGTGTGCATGGAGCCTAAACTTGCAAAAAGTGTCATTGAAGTATAAATAAAATAAATGATAAAACATCATACAGCTGAAAGCACTCTGATCTACGTTTGTGCCACCACTGGGACTTAATTCATTGTATATGGCTTTCTGCAAGTTGTGTGTTGGGTGGTCACACCATGAATTCTTCAAACTAGTGGGCCCCATAACTTTGATCAATACATTCTTTTGTTGTTTAGAACAATGCATATAGCAGACATTTACTTCTCGAAGGAGCGTGACGAGAGCTTGTAATTTGGAAAGTGTTCTAAAGGGGGAGGGAAGGATCTGAATGCCTGGGCTGAAAGCCACCACATCTATGTGACTCTCAAATATGTAACTGGATTTATTTGCTAGAAATTGCTCCATGGGATGTGTATTGCAATAAATGTCACATTGTGGAAAATAATTGAAAAATCTCAGAAATGTTAAAATTGGCTTTGTATATACAGTGCATTAAAAAAGTATTCATACTACTTGACATTTTCCACATTTTGTCATGCTACAACCAAAAATGCAAATGTATTTTGTTGGGATTTTATGTGATAGACCAACACAAAGTGGCACATAATTGTCAAGTAGAAGGAAAATGATAATGGTTTAAATTTTTTTTTTTTTACAAATAAATATATGAAAAGTGTGGATGTGCATTTGTATTCAGCCCCCTTTACTCTGGTACCTCTAACTAAAATCTAGTGGAACCAATTTCCTCCAGAAGTCACCTAATTAGTTAATAGTCCATCAGAGTGTAATTTAATCTCAGTATAAATACAGCTGTTCTGTGAATCCCTTAGAGCAGGGGTCTCAAAGTACCGGCCCGCGGGCCATTTACGGCCCGCGGACTGGTAATAAATGGCCCACGATCACGGCAAAAGTCCCGCGTATCCGACCCCCTCCCCCGCGTTTACCGCGATTCGCGGTAAATCCCCGCGTTTCGCGGTAAATCCCCGCGATTCGCGGTAAATCCCCGCTTAACAATTTCAAGCCGTGGACCCCCCCTGCTCAACAACTTTGATCTGCGAACCCCCCCGCTCAACAACTCCGATCCGCGGAACCTCCCCCTCGCTTATCAACTATGATTTGCGGACCCCCCCCCCCCCGCTCAACAACTTCGTTGGGAGGTTTGCCTGATGTGCATTCTGAAGTTGAAAAGTTGGGAGGTATGCCTGATGTGCTCTGATTGTGCCCTGATGTACCCCATGTACCCTGATATGCCATGTGCCCTGTACTGATGTGCTGTGCCTGATGTGCTCTCATGTGCCCTGATATGCCCCATGTGCCCTGATGTGTGCCATGTACACTGATTTGCTGGGCTTTGTACCCTGTTGTGCTGTTTCATGTGCCCTGTACCCTGATGTGCCATGTCCTGTACCCTGATGTGCCATGTGCCTTGTCCTGATATGTCCTGTCCTGATGTGCCATGCTCTGTACCCTGATGTGGCCTGGTGTGCTGTACCCATATGTGCTGTGCTCTGATGTGCTCTGTACCCTGTTGTGCTCTGATGTGCTGTGTCCTGTACCCTGATGTGCTGTGCCCTGTACCCTGATGTGTGCTGTGCCCTCATGTGCGCTGTGCCCTCATGTGCGCTGTGCCCTGTACCCTGATGTGCTGTGCCCTGTGCCCTGATGTGCTGTGCCCTGTGCCCTTATTTGCTGGGCTCTGTGCCTTGATGTGCTGTACCCTGATGTGCTGTGCCCTGTATCCTGATGTGCTGTGCCCTGATGTGCTGGGCTCTGAGCCTTGATGTGCTGTGCCATGATGGTGAGTGGCCAGTGTGTAGTGTAGTGGTCTGTCGGCAGTGTAGTGGTCTGTCGGCAGTGTGCAGTGCAGTGGTCCGTGTGCAGTGCAGTGGTCAGGGTTAATAATGCGTTTGCTGACACCAATACTAGGGTTTAATAATGTGTCGGCTGACACCAGTGCTGGGGGTTAATAATGTGTCCGCTGACACCAGTGCTGGGGGGTTAATAATGTGTCCGCTGACACCAGTGGTGGGGGTTAATAATGTGTCCGCTGACACCAGTGCTGGGGGTTAATAATGTGTCCACTGACACCAGTGCTGGGGGTTAATAATGTGTCCGCTGACACCAGTGCTGGGGGTTAATAATGCGTCCGCTGACACAGAGCTGGGGGTTAATAATACGTTCGCTGACACCAGTACTGTTTTTGAAGTTTGAAAGTTTGCATGCGGCCCCCCATGGGATATGAAAACTTGTCTTGCAGCCCTCAGGTAATTTGAGTTTGAGACCCCTGCCTTAGAGGTTTGTTAGAGAACCTTAGTGAACAAACAGCATCATGAAAGCCAAGAAACACAGCAAACAGGTCGGGATAATGTTGTGGAGAAGTTTAAAGCAGGGTTAGGCTATATATAAATATCCCAAGCTTTGAACATCTCGCTGAGCACTGTTCAATCCATCATCTGAAAATGGAAAGAGTATGGCACAACTGCAAGCCTAACAAGACATGGCCTTCCACCTAAACTGACAGGATGGGCAAGGAGAGCATTGATCAGAGAAGCAGCCAAGAGGCCCACGGTAACTCTGAAGAAGCTGCAGAGATCCACATCTCAGGTGGCATAAACTGTTCACAGGACAACTATTAGTCGTGCACTCCACAAATCTGGCTTTTATGGAAGAGTGGCAAGAAGAAAATAAAGCCATTGTTGAAAGCAGGGCCAATTCGCCCTATAGGCTCACTATGCAAGCCGCTTAGGGCCCCGCAAAGCTGCAGAGGGCCCTCCAAATTACTAGAGGCCCCAGTAATTTTCAGCCCCTCACTCTGCTTCTAAACTCTCTGGCTGCATGGGAGAAGAGGTAAGAAGTCAGCACCCCCCGCTTCTCACTTTAATGTAACATGTAATTCCCCCCCCCCGGTAAGGTGACATGTAATTTTGCTTAGGGCCCCCAGGGAGGTCAGGATCGGCACTGGTTGAAAGAAAGTCATTTGTATCTCTGCTGGTATTCAAGTCAGTGGGGGGCATACAATGACAGGCAGTATTTCATGTGCCACGCCAGACTTGGCTCCAAAAGAACCAATTTTACCTGAAAGTATAAAATGCTAGCCTCTCCAGAAGAACATACAAGTGTGATTTTTGGATTTCTGAAAAAATACTTTTTCTTTATCTATTAACATTTTTTAAATGTTTTTCAATTCTGGTCTTGACTAGACGATTAGCAGAGATTGGGATAATTATGAACAAGTGGAGACTTTTCAGAACCACCAAACATACTTTATGGACAATTTCAAAGTCAGTAAGGTCATTGAGGCTACAGTGACCCACAATTATGTGAGACAGTTAGGAGACAGTTTATTTATGATGCCGGATATCTCCAGTCATCTGTAAACAGGAGCTCAACGTCTAGCCCTGCAGTCCAAAATCAGTATACAGATCTTTCCCCAGGGCAAATTGCATTGTTTTATATGATCTGTCAAAGTAGTAGTGATTTTGGTGCCCCCCTCATGGTCCTCCTGCTACCTCTCTCCCCTCCACAATGCAATCACCCACCTCCACTATCCACAGCCACGCTTCTACTTCCTTCACATTGCACCCGTAGTGTGATGGGGTGCAGCAAAAAGGACGTCACACAGCATTATAAATTTGAGCTGTACTGAACTAACACTAAACTGCAGTGTGTACTAATGGGGGGGGGGGGGTATGCATTCCTCTCACTGGCTATGGGCAGCTGGCAGGTGAGGTAATCTAATGCCATGTACACGCGGTCCAAATTTCTGACAACAAATGTTCGATGGGAGCTTGTTGTCAGAATTTCCGACCGTGTGTATGCTCCATCGGACGTTTGCTGTCGGAATTTCCGACAACAAAAATTTGAGAGCTGGTTCTCAAATTTTCAAGCGTATGTACACAATTCCGACGCACAAAATTCCACGCATGCTCGGAATCAAGCAGAAGAGCCGCACTGGTTATTGAACATAATTTTTCTCGGCTCATCATACATGTTGTACGTCACCACGTTCTTGACGTTCAGAATTTCCAATAACATTTGTGTGACTGTGTGTATGCAACACAAGTTTGAGCCAACATCCGTCGGAAAAAATTATACGGTTTTGTTGTCGGAATGTTCGATCGTCTGTACGTGGCATAAGGCTTCCACACTGCATCCTCTCTCCTACCAGGGAGAATGCCATACCTCCCAACTTCTGAACTTGAGTGAGGGACATTTCAGTGAAGGACATTTGAGGGGGAAGTGACAGCAAAATGTGGCAAAACCATTAATAGTGGGAGGGGTGTAAGGCTGCGTACACACGGCAGAGAACCTCGACGGGCAGAACACATCGTTCCGCCCGTCGAGGTTCTCTGCCGGCCGTCAGATTCGGCGACCCGCCCGTTGAGAAAGGCAACCAGCCATTCATCCCGACGGGCCGTCGAGCAAATAGAGAACCTGCTCTCTATTTCGGCTTGACGGGTTTCCCGATGGGATGCTCGCCGAATCCGTACACACGCCCGAGGTTCTCGGCAGAATGTGGCTCCCAGCGAGGTTCTCTCTGGTTTCTGCCGAGAACCTCGGCCGTGTGTACGCCGCCTGAGGAGCATGGTTACCACTTGCTTACTGGGCACTTAAACCCCCTTCCTGCCAGGCCAATTTTCAGCTTTAAATAACAATTTCGCGGTCATGCAACACTGTAACCATATGACATATTTAGCACATATTTTCACACAAATAGAGCTTTCTTTTGGTGGTATTTAATTACTGCTCGTTTTATTTATTTTTTTGCAAAAGAATAAAAACAAGGGAGAAAAATTCTGTTTCATAGTTTGTTATAAAATTTAGCAAACAGGTAATTTTTCTCCTTCATTGATGTGTGCTGATGAGGTGGCATTCATGGGGCACAGATAGTGATCTGTGCCATCTCTCAGTGCCACCTGAGAGGTGACACAGATAGGTGGCACTGGTGGATGGCACTGGTGGGCACAGATGAGGCGGTAGTGTCTCTTTCCTTCTGACAGAAGCCGGTGATGGGCTTTAAGCGTGAGAAAAAACAGCAGATCTTCTGTTTACATCACATGATCAGACGGTATCAGCCCTTTACTCCGATTTAATCAGCCGAGTCTCACTGACTTGCTGACCACAGAGCATGCCGCGTGCACCTCGCAGAGGGCGTGCCGGCAGCTCATGCACGAGAGGACGTACATGGATGCCCTCCCGGTAATTAGGGCCTGCACTGTAGCCTTCTCTCGGATACAGCGTGGACAGGAGGTGGTTAAACAAAACCTGGACTTCCTTGTATCTATAAAATATGCTGGGACTGCTATGCCACAAGCAAGAGTCTCATGAATACATATAAACCCCAGCACATTCATTTAAAAATCCAACAAATCTGAACTCAGGGCCAATTCACACCAGAAAGCGTAGCGGAAAACCCACGTTCTGTGAGCAATTTCCGCACCACATTAAAAACACACTGCAGCAGCTGTCAGTGTTAACCCAATGACACCCCAAATGTTGGTCACAAACGCAATGTGTATGCTTGCAGAGGACTGTATCATATAGTAGTACCATGCAATCCGGTTTCTGTGCATTTTATAAAATAATGCATGCACAACTCTTGGTGCTGTCCGGCTGAAATCCCACTGCACCTCCAAGGCATGTGAATTGCACAGGATCACAAATCGTGTTCCTGTGTGATTCATGGTGTGAACCACCCTGAGTCCTGGAGCACGGTGTTGCAAAAAAGTTCCACCACCTGGCTACCACTTACATGCCTGGCAGAGGGGCACCAGCGTGGGCACCTGGGGAGATTTCCCCCCATCTATAGCGGGGGTCTACGACACCATGATTGTCCCCTCTGTAGCAGCCAGTATGTCTTTGATTTGGGTGTGGTGAATGTGAGGGTATTGAATGTGCTATGGGGCACTTTCAGGGGGGAGAGGATTTTATATCCATTTATCATAGACCTCAGACCAGCACAACACGTCCCTCCTCCAATGCTCCGACCCTCCTGTCTGTGTACAGGAAAACATCGGAGCCAAAGAGAAGGAGGCGGTTTCAGTCTGCTCTGCATGTGCTAATGTAAAATGCAGCCAGAAGCTGCCATACAGAGATACGATCACAGTGTGTGGGACCTCAGACACCCAAGCTGCAGGCAGGTGTCACTGATGCTCCACACTAACCCAGCCCTGTTAGGCAAGTAAATTTGCTCCACCACTTGTCTCTTCTCCAAGATTCAAACTTGATTCACCGGGACTTACATCAAATCCCGACAGGGTCCCCGGGAAATCTAGTTATGGGAACAGAAGACAGGTATGGTATTTTAAAAATCAGAATCCCCAGCAAGCATCTGGGGATTCAAATTTGACTGCACCCGCTGCCCCCCCCCTCCATTCTGGAGCCCTCAGCAGCTGACTATGCTGCCTTATGCTTTCCCCGGCCCTGGAAGTGGATATGATTTGATTGTATAATGTATCAAATATATTGTGACTATTAAATAGTTTGTCATAGAATACAAACTTGTCAGAAAGTATACTTTTATGTACACTGTATGTTTTTACTTACATATGTCTTTATGAACGTACTTGAATGTCTTTATACTGTCCTTATGAAGCAGTCTTGTTTGTGTGACCAGTGATGCCACTTGGAGGGGACTGGATGTCTTTTTTTTACACAGGACTGGAACTAAAATAGTTTTTTTTCTACAAGACTCTGCGGGTGAGTTTATTCCTTCTAACGCCTCGTGCACACGACCGGTTTTCCCGTTGGGAAAACTGGCATGACAGCTTTTGGCCTGGGGAAACCCGCTATGTGTATGCTCCATCAAAGTTTTCCCAACAGGAAAACCGCTGGGAATCCCGGCGGGAAAAATTAGAGCATGTTCTCTTTTTTCCCGCTGGGATTTCCGGTGGTTTTTAGGGGAAAACCTGTGGTGGAGCATACACATGGCCAATTTTCCCAACCAAAGCTCACATGGCAGTTTTCCTGCCGGGAAACTCAGCCGTGTGTAGGGGGAAAAAGCTACTGAGCAGGTTCTCGGTTTTCCCGGCTGACTTTTTACCACCGGGAAAACCAATCGTGTGTACAAGGCAATAGAGTTTATTCTCTTTTAATTTGGCATCTACAGGCTGGTTTTCTTTCAGGGCAGTGTCTATGCATTGCTGGCCAGGAGTTTAAACCTCAAACAAATCTGTGATCGCTCATTTAGGACAAAGCAACAGATTTATTTATTACCCCCAACCCCACTGCAGTATACTGTACCTTTTCTTCTCTTCCCCAAAACTAAATTCAATGATAGGAACTAAAGAGAATAATAAGTAATTCCAAGCACAGAGAGGCATGTGACAGCACAGGGAGTCCATAGCCCTGGGTGAACTACGAATCTGGAGACTTGTGGCTTACACAAGAATTTATTTTTCAGTCCCTGCAGCTGAATGATACAATAGGGAGAGAAAGAAATGTAAATGAATGCATCTGCAGAGGTCTGCATTAGGGTGAACCTGTTGCTCTGCCCTGTATGGGCAAAACAGGGTGTATCAGGACAACACTGATCATTGTAGGAGTGCACACTGACCCTACATTCACACCTAGGTGTTTTTTGGGGGCCATCTGTGTTTTTCAGAAACACACCACAGTTCATTTAACACATTTCCTGTGGATGTAGTTCACATCTGTGCGTTTTGTGGTGCTGCGTTTTTTGAAAAGGGTCAGGGCTTTTTTGCCCGAAGCAGATTGGGTTTCGTGTGTAATAGATTTCACTAGCTGCACCAAAAACTCAAGTCTGCGATGTGGTCGATCGCTTTTCAGAGGCAATTGACAGGTGCTGATGAGGGGATGCATCGGCTCCTCACTGCTTGTTTTAATTTAACCCTGTAAATGCTGTGGAATTTTACTGCAACCACTGTTGCAGGTGGCCCCAATTTAATGGTACTGCCTGATGCCCCATTATTTTTGATGCCCTAAAGGCCATATATGACCAGTGAAATAATGGCAACTAATATACTGTATCCTCTTAACTCTCAATAAAATAGGTTAAATATAAAGGAAAAAATCTAAGCCAGGACGCCAGTTGCATGCCACTATTGTAAATCAGTAAAAACAAGTATATTGACTGCTACGCAAATGCTGCGGGTTTCAAACGCCAGATGATTGCTGTGACTTCTGCAGTTCAGTGTGTTAAACTTACTCGTAAAAACATCCACCTATGGCTAAAATACGATATGTACATTGTTCTTTTTCCAGAACCAGTGATTCAGCGTTATTCCCTGTAAAAGACCGTGGGAAAAGCAATTTTATTGTCAGGCATGCCGGTGGTTAATAATGCGTATGGCTTGTGGAATAAGGACATAGGGGCTGAACTAAGTCTTCATAACTCAGCCCACCCCTGGGTTTAATGAATAGGCAAAATGGTCCGATTAGTATGGCGTGATTTTACTCATTGCTGACCACCCCTAAGACGAAGGAGCCCCTCCCCCTCACTTCACACTAGACTTTGTGCTGGGAAAGCACACTGCATTCTCACAGCCCTGCATTTTTATCACAGATTATGATTAAAAAGGAAACATTTAGGAATTTTCACAACTGGCAAACACAGGGAATTTGCCAGAACAGCTCAGTTAGCAAAAAGGAGCCATATATGCGAGATATAACTATTTTCCTTTATTTTAGATCATTAGTTCATTATTGGTACAAAAATAATTACTGCTAGTGGTGATATTTCTATTATTCTGTACTCTGGTTGGCATATTAGTCTATGATTCTTGTTTTATTTTTTTTTCCTTTAGTGTCAATATATAGCAAGGTATGTTCTGAAAACAAGTAGTTTCACTACATTGTAGTCTACAGAAAATATAAAGTTGAAAATTCCTAATTAATTGTACTTTGTTTTGTTTTTTTACGAAAGGCAAATCCACTTTGCACTACAAGTGCAAACTACAAATGCAAAGTGCACTTGAGATTGCACTTGGAAGTAGATCCGAGGGGATCATGCAAGGACGATATAAACAGCATTTTAGCTTGCACATGATTGGATAATAAAATCCGCAGAGCTTCCCCTCATTTCAGATCTTCCCCTCAGATTTACAGTGACTGCACTTCCAAGTGCACTTTGCACTTGTAGTTTGCACTTGTAATGCAAAGTGGATTTGCCTTTTGTAAATAATCCCCCATTGGGTGCTGTCTGACTATGCGTACACTAACAGTCAAAAAAATCTTTTCAAGAAAACATGAAAATTTTGGCCCATGAAGACAGAAATGCAGATTCTTGATTTCCAGGGGAGAAAACTATATTAATCATGCAGGGAAATTGAACACAGACAATCTTTTCATCACAGCAATCAGCATCACCTAAAAACATGTGATCACTCCCTGATCTAATCATAAATAAATGGATTGAGCGAATGTTCACTAATATCTGTAAGCACCTTTTAGCTAGGTAATTTGTAAAGCTGGGTTCACAAAAACAGATTTCCCTGCATCCAATTTGCATGACAGGCGAGTGTGTCCAAATTGCAGAAGGGTCCTGTGCATGTTTGAGTCCAGTTCAGGTGCGAATTTAGCCAAAAAGTTGGATCAGAACCGCACCTGAACTGGTGAATAGACACGTACCGGACTCCAGGCACAAACCTGTGGCCGCACATATGAGAACCTGGCCTTAAAGTGGAAGTCCATGCAAAAACTAATATCCCTGCATCTATAGCCACCAACATTCTAACACTAACCTCTTAAGCCCTGAAAAGAAAAACTCATTATACATACCTTTTCTACAGGTGATGTGACCCCATGTCCAGCGGCAGAAGCTCTGATCCCTAGCTGAGCTGTCAGTCATGGCTTTGCTGTTTGGGTGGGTGCAGAGGACACGTGCGTCAACGGAAGCCACATAGTAACTCTATGGGTGACGTCACTCCCTATTAATTTCACAGCCATTGTTGGACGTGTACTCTGCTGAGCTTCCACCGCTGGAGATCGAGTCGGATTTCCTGCAGAAAAGGTATGTATACTGAGTTTTTTCTTTACAGGGCTAGATAGGTTAGTGTTAGAATTAGGGTTGTCCCGATACCGATACTTGTACTCCCGCAAATACCCCCGATACCTAAATAGAATACTCCCCCCCCCGCCGCAAAGCCGCCACCACATATCGCCTTGTTAATCCCCGTACATTACAGCGCGCATTACAAGCTTTCGTTTGTATACTTGTAATGCGTGCCTCGCCATGTATAGACACTCCCCTTCTCGGGATTGGACGGATCTGTCCAATCCCGAGCAAGGGGGATTGTCTATGCACGGATCTGTGTATAGACACTCCCCCTTGCTCGGGATTGGACGGATCCGTCCAATCCCGAGAAGGGGAGTGTCTATACATGGTGAGGCGCGCATTACAAGTATACAAACGAAAGCTTGTAATGCGCGTGTATTGCACAGGGATTAATCCGGCAGCAGCTACTACAGGTATGGGGGACAGGACATGGCTGCAATATGTGGGGGACAGGACATGGCTGCAATATGTGGGGGACAGGACATGGCTGCAATATGTGGGGGACAGGACATGGCTGCAATATGTGGGGGACAGGACATGGCTGCATTATGTGGGGGACAGGACATGGCTGCATTATGTGGGGGACAGGACATGGCTGCAATATGTGGGGGACAGGACATGGCTGCATTATGTGGGGGACAGGACATGGCTGCATTATGTGGGGGACAGGACATGGCTACATTATGTGGGGGACATGACATGGCTGCAATATGTGGATGACAGGACATGCCTGCAATATGTGGGGGTCAGGACAAGGCTGCAATATGTGGGGGACAGGACATGGCTGCAATATGTGGGGGACATACATGGCTGCATTTGTGGGGGACATGCATGGCTGCATCTGTGGGGGGGACATGGCTGCAATATGTGGGGGGACATGGCTGCAATATGTGGGGGGACATGGCTGCATTTGGGGAGGCATTTAAAAAAAGTATCGGTATTCGGTATCGGCGAGTACATGAAAAAAAGTATCGGTACTTGTACTTGGTCCTAAAAAAGTGGTATCAGGACAACCCTAGTTAGAATGTTGGTGGCTATAAATGCTTTAATGCTTTAAGAAAATTAAATGATGGTCATGAATCACTTGCAAAATCATTTACTGGAGGATATTTATCAAGAAAATTTGCGACACAGGCACAAAACAGGTGCAGCCCTCTGAACAGGGGAATACCAACCAGCAGGGCAGAGTCCACAGGTGGGTGCTTAGGCAGCAGTGTTCTTCAAACAACACCCAAATATGTAGGTAGTTTATTTGTATATTCGAGACCCAAGTGTCTGTAATCCCGGGCAGCCAACTGCAACTGATTTATTACAGAAAATAAAAGAGAGTTTCACTCTAAACAGATGTATGCGTAATCCCTTGTCTACCAAGGTATGTGTATAGTTGCCCTGGTATTCAAGGGGCTAATGCAAGCGGCACATGGCTGCTTCTTCAAGAGGAGGTCCAGCCCCCCAGTTAAAAGTCAGCAGCTAAAAATACTGCAGAATTAAATATACACATGTTTTGGGTTTAACTAATTTCTATTAAAAAATGTACATTTTAAGATTCAAAAATTGCCACATAAGACAAGTGATTATTAACCACTTAAGGACCGCCTACTGCACATTTACGTCGGCAGAATGGCACGGCTGGGCACATCAACGTATTTATACGTTGGTTTTAGTACCCAGCCGTGGGTCGCGGGCGCGCGCCCGCGGGGCGCGCGCCCGCGACCCGGTCTGAAGCTCCAGGACCGGGTCCGCGGGATTCGCGGACCCGATCGCCGCTGCAGTGCGGCGATCCGTCCCTGGAGCGGAAGAACGGGGAGAGCCGTGTGTACACACGGCTTCCCCGTGCTTCTCTGTGGCCGGAGCATCGATCGCATCATCCCTGTAATAGGGGGACGCGATCGATGACGTCACACCTACAGCCACACCCCCCTACAGTTGTAAACACACACATTAGGGCACACATTCCCTACAGCGCCACCTGTGGTTAACTCCCAAACTGCAACTGTCATTTCCACAGTAAACAATGCAATTTAAATGCATTTTTTGCTGTGAAAATGACAATTGTCCCAAAAATGTGTCAAAATTGTCCGAAGTGTCCGCCATATTGTCGCAGTCACGAAAAAAATCGCTGATCGCCGCTATTAGTAGTAAAAAAAAAATAATTAATAAAAATGCAAAAAAATATCCCTTATTTTGTAAACGCTATAAATTTTGCGAAAACCAACCGATAAACGCTTATTGCGATTTTTTTTACCAAAAATATGTAGAAGAATACATTTCGGCCTAAACTGAGGAAAAAAAATGTTTTTTTATATATTTTTGGGGGATATTTATTATAGCAAAAAGTAAAAAATATTGCATTTTTTTAAAAATTGTCGCTCTATTTTTGTTTATAGCGCAAAAAATAAAAACCGCAGAGGTGATCAAATACCACCAAAAGAAAGCTCTATTTGTGGGAAAAAAAGGACGCAAATTTTGTTTGGGAGCCACGTCGCACGACCGCGCAATTGTCTGTTAAAGCGACGCAGTGCCGAATCGCAAAAACCCCTTGGGTCATTTGCCAGCATATTGGTCCGGGTCTTAAGTGGTTAATAAGGATGAGAGTCATGCTTGGGTGTAAACATGGGTTTGAGGTCAACTCAGCCCATTTTTTATTTGTGGACACAGTGAACTTATTCACAAATTCACCTCCATAGCCACCAACTAATCATTATGCATTTCCTAAACCTTTGCACTAAGGTGGTGTTTGGATAAGCCAGCCTCCTCACTATAAAAGGTTAGGTTCCCAGCATTCATATTGATAATGTGCTTAGCTGTGTTGGGGAAAGCATAGGAAATGCTGCTAAAATAGCTATTGTTGCCACCTGTCCAGGATTCACCCGAACAGTCCCAGTTTCGAATCATGTGCCCGGGTTTCAGGCCAACTAAAACCCAGACACATTATTCAGACCAGGCTGTGACTCCCGAGGTAACCAAGACAGTCACACACAAATCTGTTGCTGTCTGGGAGCTGTGAGTGGCTGTCTGGGTGCAGGTTTGACATCACTGGGGGAGGGGCAAGGCAATGATGTCAGCAAGAGCACTTTGGCCACACCCACTGTTTGCCGCGTCACACTATGCGTACCGCATTACTATTCTCCTTGTGGCACCCAAAGGTGTCACAGGATAGTAAAGTGTTCAGGTTTGGCTTGAAGAAATGGTGGGAACACTAGACCCCTAGTTACAGAAGCAGAGGAAGCTTCTCATTCGCCAGGAGCAATTGTGAGGGGGTGGCCATGAATCGGTGGCCTCTCCCTTATCACTCCTGGAATGATTCTGACAGCCGTAGGCACTGGGGGGGCCCACCTGCTGGAGGCAGGGACGTATATATACGCCCATATGCCTGCCCGTGCCATTCTGTCAATGTATATATCGTTGTGCGGTGATCGGCAAGTGGTGAAGTTTGGGAGTGAGCAATGTGAGCTGGCAGCAGACATTTTAACACAAAGCACAGGCACGCATTTTTAAGCCATCTTCCCTTTACACCTCCATCCCTCACCTTGGGAGTACCATAGACTTGGGACCACTTCCCCGTGTGTACTAAGTTCACAGCATTAAGCCTTCATCGCCAAGTCACAAGGCCGAGGGTCAGGAGGAAGTGATTGTGCTTTGTTTAGTATACAATTCTCTTCCCAATGTTGGTTCCAAATATCTGCCCTGCCAGGCATGCTTCCAAATGGCAGACTGCCTCCCCCGGCTTCATCTTTACTCACATCAGAGGACTCTGTCCAGGCCTCCAAGGTCTTATGTACCCCATCACAGGACCTGCAGAAGACAGTCAGGAGAGACAGGGCAACTACAGAAATTCCTCCCATGTTCCGTACCTCCTCATCTGAACCATCAGCACTGCAAAGGGCCCTTTAGATCAATTCTGCAGGAGACTACATCTTAACAGCTCTGAATTGTTGCTCCTTCCATTTATATGAGCACTTACTACACCCCTGAAATCATCAAGGAGGGACTTATCTAAAAGGGAACCTAACACCCAATTACAACTTTCCCCTCGACCACACTATAATAGGAACAAAGCCATCTAATGGTAGGCAAGCTAAGTGCATCTGCCAACATAGTGACAGATACAGTAGTCTTGCCTTCATTTTCTCTGGTGATAATTATGTCATGTCTATTGATACTGAACTGCCACTCTTTCTCAGTGGCCAATCGTCACAACAAAGCTATAGTAGGAAGGATAACTATGTATGAATACTGTTTAAAGAGTTGTTCCTAATTGCATTGATTCCCCTTTCAGATTCCAGATGAATAGGAAGGTCGGGGTTATTCTGTTTTTTTTTTTTTTTTTTCATTTACAAACACTTTGATACCAAAAGTTTCTTTACAATGTTTTTAGCTTGTGCTGAAGTTCTGCAAGTTGAACAAATCTGGCTGCCAAGGGTCACCCAGTCCATTATAGTAAATCACACCTTTTATAATAAGGATATGACACTAGATGTGGCTTGTTCTCATTTTTCAAGACATCTCCTCTGATACTGCTGCAATCAGAAATTGTTTTTTTACTATTACATGAGATTTCATTTCAAGAAGTGATTTAGACGGGCTTTAAAATTATAACTTTCATGGCCATTTCTTTAATTGTGGAAAAGAACAAGTGATTTTTGATGATGACTGAAAAATAGATTATAGACTTTGCTGGCACTTGTGTAAAATTATCTTCCATTCTGTAATGAAGTCTGGAAAATGATGTACGGCTCTAGATTTTAAAGATACAGTATATTTTCAGTGTGACACTTAGCAGAGACTTGGACTATAGATTTGGGATGAATAATACATGTGTGGATGCCAGTTAATGAAAAGCAAAATGCATTTTTTTTTTCTTCCAGTTTAACCACTTCAGCCCCGGAAGATTTGGCTGCTCAATGACAAGGCCATTTTTTGCTATACAGCAATGCGTCGCTTTAACTAACACATTTTCCCCACAAATAGAGCTTTCTTTTGGTGATTTGATCACCTCTGTGTTTTTTTTGCGTTATAAACAAAAGAAGAGTGACAATTTAGAGAAAAACACAATATCTTTTACTACTTTTTGCTATAATTGTATATCAATTTTTTTTCCCCAAAAAAATTATTTTTTCCTCAGTTTAGGCCGGTATTAATTGGTTTGCGCAAAAGTTATAGTATCTACAAAATACGGGATAGATTTATGGCATTTTTTTTTTTTTTTACTAGTAATGGCAGCGATCTGCGTTTTTTATCGGGACTGCGATATTGCAGCAGACACAGACACTTTTGACACATTTTTGGGACCATTGACAAGTATACAGCGATTAGTGCTTCAAAAAACGCACTGATTACTATATACATGTCACTGGAAGGGAGGGGGTTGACACTAGAGGGCGATCAAGGGGTTAAATGTGTTCCCTCATTGTGTTCTAACTGTAGGGGGGATGAAACTAACTAGGGGAAGAGAGAGATCGGTGTTCATACATTGTATGAACACACGATCAGTCTCCTTTCGAATGGAAGAACTGTGATTTGTGTGTTTACAATCTCGGAGTAGGTGAGGTTTGAGCAATTTCAAGCTTTACATCCAAAACAGATTAGGAGGGGTGACACTGAAATAAGAATAATTGAGTCATAGCTTGCTTCTCTGTGCTTTTCTTCCTTCCCAGCGTCACCTTTCATAATCTGCTGCAGAGGTGAGGCTTGAAACTATAGAAACACTATATGACTGTAAAAGACATGGAATGCCCTTTGGTGTGCCAAGGAGAATAGTATTTGCAACGCTGTTAACAGTGGGTGTGGCCAAATTGTGGGATGGGCTTAAAGCAGCATGCTTGAATAAAACAAATGCACCCATAATATATGCTTAGATTAATAAAACAAATGTCACTGCAAAAATATTAATTTAACCTATCTTAAAAGTGGGCCGCATGGCTGGTGCAATGATATTAACACCCTCAATTTTTTTTTTTACAAAGTATGGCTGTATGTGAATGATCCCCGAGGCCCCATTTACACATGCATGAAAAAAAAAAGAGATTTTTTAATACAGCTTACCTGTAAAATCTTTTTCTTGGAGTACATCACGGGACACAGAGCAGCATATTCATTACTATATGGGTTATATGGAGTACCTTCAGGTGTGGACACTGGCAATCTCAAACAGGAAGTCCCCTCCCTATATAACCCCCTCCCATAGAGGAAGTACCTCAGTTTTGTAGCAAGCAGTATGCCTCCCAAAAATGTTCCCCAAAAGAGGGGTGGGAGCTCTGTGTCCCGTGATGTACTCCAAGAAAAAGATTTTACAGGTAAGCTGTATTAAAAAATCTATTTTTCTTTCTCGTACATCACGGGACACAGAGCAGCATATTCATTACTATATGGGATGTCCGAAAGCAGTGCTTTAATGAGGGGAGGGAGACATCTTCCAAAAAAGGATTTAATTTAGAGGTATACTCAAATACTAATAAATCCAACTTAGACAAAAAATGTAAATCTCAAATCTAAATCAAGGGAGCCCCCTCAGATCCTGAGGAGCTTGAATCGCGGCCTGCAGTACTGCCTGCCCAAAGGCTGTATCCGCATTCCTTCTTACGTCCAATTGATAAAAATTTTGTAAACATGTGGACTGACGACCACGTTGCTGCCTTGCATATTCAAGCCATAGAGATCTGATGATGTGCTGCCCAGGAGGTGCCCATGGCCCTGGTAGAATGGGCCTTTACCGACAAAGGAGGAGGCAACCTCTTCAAACCGCAGGCCTGAACGATTAATTGTTTAATCCATCTTGCGATGGTGGATCAAGCAGCTGCCTGACCCATCTTGGGCCCTTCCGGTAAAACGAACACCACATCTGTTTTCCGAACCTTCTCTGTAGCTTTAAGATAGGCCTTTATGGCCCTGACAATATCCAACGTATGCAGCAACCCCTCCTTTCTAGAGGTGGGTTTTGGAAAGAAGGATGGAAGTACCACATCCTGGTTCAAGTGGAAACTGGATATAACCTTTGGTAGAAAGGAAGGATGAGGACGGAAACCCGCCCTATCCTTATGTAAAATGAGATATGGTTCCTTACAAGATAAGGCTGCCAATTCCGATACTCTCCTGGCCGAAACTATGGCGATCAGAAATACCGACTTTCTAGTCAGTAACCAAAGGTACCTCAGCCAACGGCTCAAAGGGTTGTTTCTGTAGAGTTGACAGAACAAGATTTAAGTCCCATGGACAAAGTGGTGATTTGACCGGAGGATTAACACGTAAGACTCCCTGTACGAAGATCTTAACCAGCGAGTGGGCGGCCAGCGGCCTCTGAAACCACACTGATAAGGCTGAAATCTGTCCCTAGATCGTGCTTAATGCCAGGCCTTTATCCACTCCTAGCTGGAGAAAACTTAATACTCTATCAATGGTATACTTGCGGGAAAACCATCTCTTAGACTCACACCAGCCTACGTAGGCCCTCCAAACCCTGTAACAAATTACCCTGGAGGCCAGCTTTCTAGCCTTAATGAGGGTAGGGATTACCTGCCTAGACAGACCTCTACCCCTGAGAATCAGGGATTCAGCCGCCAGGCCGTCAATTTTAGACGCCGTAATGCAGGGTGGAGGATCGGGCCTTGTGAGAGTAGGTCTGGCCATAGAGGAAGAGTCCAAGGGCCTCCCGCTGCCAATTTCAGGACTAGTGAGTACCATGCCCTCCGGTACCAAGCTGGGGCTACCAGGATAACCGGCCTGTGCTATGAACCTGAGCAACAGGCGGGGTAGTAACTGCAGCGGGGGAAATGCATATAGAAGTTATGATTGATGCCAAGGGCAAACCAACGCATCGGTTCCGCAGGCCTTAGGGTCCCTCGTTCGAGACATGAACCTGTCTAGCTTCTTGTTGAATCCTGATGCCATGACGTCCACGTCTGGCACTCCCCACTTCTGGGAGATTGTCTGAAAGACCTGTGGATGCAGAGACCACTCTCCCGGCGACAGGGTTTGGCGACTTTAGGAAGTCCGCCTGCAGGTTGTCCACCCCGGGAATGAATATCGCCGATATGCAGGGTACATAAACCTCTGCCCACCGAAAAACCAAGCTCATCTCTCTCTGAGTGGCTTGACTCTTGGTTCCCCCTTGGTGGTTCACCTATATGCCACTGCTGTGGCATTGTCTGAATGAATTTTCACCGAGGACCCCTGTAATCTGGATGTCTATGCCAGGAGGGCTAGCCGAGCCGCTCTGACCTCCCAGACATTGACGGGCAGCTGCCTCTCCGCCTCTGCCCAAGTTCCTTGACGAGTAAACCCGTTCAAGACTGCTCTCCAGCCTTCCAGACCACTGGGCAGAAAGACTCCCCTTCAGAAAGTTCTGAGGGTTTAACCATCAGCATAGACTTTTGCCGGACCTTTAATGACGGCGTCAAAGGAAACTCCAAGGCCTTTGCTCCCTTGCTCCAAGCTGCTAGAATTGCTGTCTGTAGGACGCGAGTGTGGAAGCGTGCGGTACCGCCTCGAACATGGCCATTAGTTTGCCTAGTAATCGCATACATAGGCGAATAGTTGGTTCTCTTTTGCTTAGAACCAACTGAATCAATTTTTTGATAGCCTCGACCTTTACCAGGGGCAGGAACACCTTTTGTGGTGTCAGAAGTGGGATCTGAACCCATGCCTCCAGCCGAGACTGCGACCTGAACGCAGCCTGCTTTGTAGGTTGAAATGCTGATTTTTCCCTGGTTTAGGACCCAGCCGAACCTCTCGAGGTACTGAATCATGAGGGCTACTGCGCATTCCAGCCAAGGAAGTGAGTGATCTATGATAAAGAGGTCGTCCAGGTATGCTAGGACCGAGACCCCTTGGATCCTTAGATTGACTAGAATTGGAGCTAGGACCTTCGTGAATACCCCGGGGCCGTAGCCAGCCCGTAGGGGAGTGCCACGAATTGGAAGTGACGCTGTATCAATGTGAAGCGTAAAAAATCTTTGATGTGGCTGAAAGATTGGTACATGAAGGTAACCCTCCTTTATGTCTATAGAAGCCAGAAAGTCGTCCTTCTGGAGTGTGGCGGCTGCTGACCGACCGGATTCCATCCGGAAAGAGCGAACCCTTAGGTCAGCATTTAAACCTTTAGGTCCAAAATTGGTCCGACATCGCCGATGGGCTTTGGTATGACAAACAGATTGGAATAGAAACCTAGCCTCTGTTCTTGGGCTGGTACCTCTACCATTATGCCCTGGTAAGCAGATGTCCAATGCCGCCCGCATTGAGGCCTTCCTTGTGGAGGAACCTTAGAAATTCTAATCTGTAGCCTGTGGCCACAGATGATCGGACCCCCTCTGTCGGGGATCGATACCATGGCCTCTTGCCCCCAGAGGCCTGTCCTTGCGATCCATTGTTAAAAGTTTGATCGCGTAGGAGGCCCGATACTGCCTGGAATTTGAGGGCCCCGGAACAGGGAGGAGCTGCCTTTTAAACGCAGGACCCCGGAACTTCTTTTGACTGGTAAAAGGGGTACTTTTGCCACTTGAAACAGTCTGAATGTATTTATCCAGATCTTTCCATGGAAGGGAAAACCTGCCAGTAGTCTTTTGCATGGGGCTCGGCCGCCCAGTTCTTCAACCATAAGAGCCTTCTCATATGCACTAAAAATAGTGACAAACGAGACGCCTGCTGGATGGAGTCTTTTATAGCCTCTACCGCAAAGCACAGAGCTCTGGGAATATCCAATAACTCCTCTGCCTATTGGGCAGGGATGTCTTTAAGCATCTGTTTTGTCTGGTCCTTTAACGCCTGACAAACTCTAATTGCAGCCACTGCTGGCTGTACCACTGCTCCTGCCGTAGCAAAGGATGCTTGAAAAAGTGTCTCTAAACGTTTATCGACCGGGACCTTAAACATTTGTATGTTTTCCCCCGGGCCAGTTAATGATTTATTCACACATGAGATGGCTGCGTCCACAGTTGGGAGCGCCCATTTCTTAGAAAAATTTCTCTTCCATAGGGTAAATAACAGAAAACCTTCCAGGCGGTCTCCCATCCAGGCACTAACCAGGCCCGACCCTGCTTAGCCTCCGAGATCAGACGAGATCGGGCGCTTTCAGGGTGATGTGGCCGTAGGCTTTAGGCGGCAGAAAAAGTTCTGTCCGGTCGTTCCAATCCTGGAAAAACCAATTCCTCTAACAGAGGATGGACCGGAAAAGCTGCGTTGCTTAAAGGCGCTTTAAAAAGAACCCAAAAAGAGGATACCGCAGGAACCTGAGGCTCTGGAAATGGCAAATTAAATGCCAAGCGGACCATGTCTTTCAAAGACTGGACCCACAGACTCTCCGTCTGGGAGGCTGAAAACGATTCTTCAGTGGTAGATCCTTCCTCTAGGTTCTGGTCCAACCGATCCTCCTGAAATTCTAATTCCTCCGGAGAGAGAATCTCAGCATCCGAGGATACACCTTTTGGCGATGGGGATCTAGTCCGCTTCTTGCCAGAAAAAGAGCCAGCGATCATAGCTGTTAACTTTTTTCTCTAGCCCCCCTAGGGTGACGGCTAGCATCTCCTCTGTGATAACACAGGGTTGGGCCGATCTGGGCCAGCCTCAGCACCAGACCCCCTTAATGGCTTATCCAAGGTGACCCCTATAGGAATAACCTGTGGGGAAAGTATTGGCATATCATCAGAACCAGAGGAGGAACCCCTTTGTCTTTGCCTTTTCTTTTTTTTTTTTTTTGTGTTTTGATCCTGAACCTTTGGAAGCCATAAAACAAAACCGAGGGACTCCGCCTACAACAGACTGTTATAGCCAGGAGTACAAAAAAATAAGGTTTAGGGGACAATAGGATCACTAATGCCCAAAAACGGTGGGGCTCAGTATGTTTTCCCTTAGAATTGTTTTTCACAACATACAGCCCCACCCCCAACATGTTTGCCAGCATTCAACCTGTTGCCAAGGGGATGTTTGGCTTAACAAAAAGTATTGGAGCTGACTCCAGCATGTAGTACCCCTTCTCGCCACCGGGAGTCACTGTGCTGCCAGCTCTGCGTCCTCTCTCTTCCAGCTCAGTTCTGAACTGAGCTAAGATCGCGCCTGCTGTGTATAACAGCAATTGAAGGCACGCCCACTCTACACAGCAGTCACCCTCATCGCCCCCCCCCCCCCTCCCGAACGGCGCGAACATTTTCTATGTGCGCGTGCGCGCGACTGTCGGGGGAGGAGAGCCCAGGAGGAGACACATTCTGGAGCCCAGGAATACAGGCTGGAGGACGCATCAGGCGGCAGATTTGAATCCCGGCTAGGTAAGGCTTAAAACAGGCCCCTAAGGAGTCCCTTTAGCCTAGAGACAGATCTCTCTTTTTTTTTTTTTTTAAAAGACCTTCAACCAGCGAGCAGCAGGTAGCTAGCAAACATACATAGATAGGTAGGGGGATCAAGTGATGGGGGGGGGGGAACATTTCAGGCCATCCTGTCCATCAGACATAGTGACCATGGTGCCAATGCAGAGCATACTCAGGCTACCCCCCTTAAGATCTCCCCTGGAGAGCCTGCTGTCGAACCAAGTCCCGCAGGCTCCCCTCTTACCTGCTCCTTGCCGCAGGACGTTTGCAAAACGGTCCAATCTTCTCCCATCTCCGTGGGTAGCGTAGTAGACCTTCAGGCACTGGGGTCCTGGAAGGAACCGACTGTCCTGGACCTATACAGCACCCTGGCAAACAGGATCTTTTGGTTTAGAAAACTCCAAGTCCTGGGCCCAGGGTCCAGCCCTCTAGAGAGGAGCATTATAGGCAAAACCCCACGGTTTGGGGCCCGGGTACTGTCCACTTTGGCACTGAGGCTCCTTGGACAGATCCGGTTAGCCCGCCTTAATCCCAAGGATGTGGAGGCAAAGCTATTCCGTGACCAACACCTAAGACACTGGCGAAAAAAACTGAGGTACTTCCTCTATGGGAGGGGGTTATATAGGGAGGGGACTTCCTGTTTGAGATTGCCAGTGTCCACACCTGAAGGTACTCCATATAACCCATATAGTAATCAATATGCTGCTCTGTGTCCCGTGATGTACGAGAAAGAAATGTACCTTGTGCTTCCAGTGCCATTAATTCTTCATTGCATCCCAAATGCAGCTAGCATGTATGTTTTGTTGAGTGCTAGCAGGGCAGCTTACTCAAGTGAAAGGGCTGCCCTATGTGCAAAAACTTGTAAAAAAATAAAGGAACGGGGTTGGAATGCAAGTTTCCACTATGCCTAAAGTAGTTTGCCCTGAAATTTGGCGTTATTATCCAGGGCCGTCTCCTGTCTTCACTGACACACTTAAATCTATATCAGCCATCTCTACACACATATGACAGGTACACTTAGTCTAATGTGTGAGGGAATGGTCCATCTATGACAGCAATCACTGGGCAGGATGAACAGGAGAGATCCCCGGACTCCTCATCTACTTTGTACAATCATGGAGATCTCCTTCTCCACCCACACTGCCCTTTGTGTCCCCTCCATCACCCCCTGGCTATAGTCCGGGCCCCTCTTCTTCCCAATCTCAGATGTCCACCTCTCTGTCAGGGGCCCCTCCGTGCATAGGTAGGTGTGTGTGTATGCATGTTTTTTGAACTCAGACTAGGTGCAGGAACTCAATCACGTTTCCCACTTTTCCCCGGGTGGGGGAGCAAGAGAGCACGCTGAAGCAAATGGTGGGTTAGAGCAAATTAGAGTGGGAGGGTCTTAAAGTGGCAATAAATACCAGGAGTGTGCTACGTACAGAGTGCAGGGTTCAGGGGTGCGCATCTCATTGGCCACCTTAAAGCAAATGCAACTCCTATTCCCCCCTCCCCTAGCACAGAGTTCTGCTACCACCAAATCTCCATCAATGTAATCCCCGTAGCCAGTGCAAATCTTATTCCCCCACCCCCCACCTTGTACAAATGCAACACAGATCTCAGATACAGCATGCCTTGATGCGAGCGGGAGATGTCATGTCTCCTCACGGTCTGTCATAAGACAGAGTAGAGCTGAGGAGCCTAGTGGAAGCTTCCTTGGCTCTGTTACAAAGGCAGCAGCCAGCATTGAAGTGAGTGGCAGCAATGCCTGGATGCCCCCCCTCCTTTCCTGTGCATTACACCAGCTGCTCTCAGGGACCTGGGGTGAGGAGGGGTTCGTTACAGCCACACAGAGCGCACATCTATGCCCTTTTGTGTGCAGATCCCCATTTACTTTCTTGATGGTGGAGTCAGGTGAGCTTCTGCTGACTGGGCTCAGCATGGAGTGAGACATGTTCACTAACAGAATAACAGAGCCGAAGAGAGCGGGGGGAGCAGAAAGGATCCCCTCTCTCAATGCAGATGCCCCCCCCCCCGTGAGAGATATCACCATCCCTTGGAATAGTGACCCCAAATTTGCCACCTGCTGGTAAGGCCACGCATCATGGCTCTTCCACTCAAACAACGGTGCCCAGGCTGAGGTTGCCACTCTCATTACTACTAGACTTCATGGACATGTGGCACTAGAAAATCTTTTTAGTCAAACAATAGTATTAGGGGTGTTCAGTTTTGATTAGTATGTGAGTAACTGAGTGAGTAAATGTACAGTTTGAGATAGGGTCTCCTAAACTCAAAAGTCAAAGTTTATCTGTACTATATAGCCTGGGGGGGGGGGGGGATGCTTACTTCTAAGTACCCAGCCTCTGTAGGTTCAGCATAGTGTAAATATCCTTCAGCTCATTTTAAAGTGCAACATTGGGCAAAGCTTTTAAAAATGACATATGCAGGTTATATCTGGTATCAACACAGAAGTGTTTTTCTTAGTCTCGACTAACAATTTTTTTTATTTGTTGAACCTGTCCGTTGAGTTATTTTTCCTCTAACTGTAACTGGTCAAGCTGTCCAGTGTTACAGAGGCAGTTATATTTACAGGAAGTCCCTGCCTCAGCTGCTAATTGTTCACAGCAGCTTTCAATCGCTGCAGGTTGATAAAGGTATGGGGAACCACCAGCCTGCAGAGCCTCCAAAAAAAAGATCAGAAATTGGAAGGATCAAGGACTACATTAACAATTTAAAAATTGAGTTAACAACTTTTATTATTTGGGTTTACATACACTTTAAGCTTTCATTGGTAGACAAATAAATACTTCAGAGGACCAGATTGAATGCTCTGTGTCAGCCTGCCTTGAACAATTGCCAGCCTGATTGAGAATACATTGGGTCCCCTTTGTAGTCGCCTAATGTGGTCTTAATTATGGCAAAGGGGACTGTTTGGTTCTACTGCCACCTACAGCAGGATTTGGATACTGGTAAACCAAAAAAATGGGGCCAGCCCAGTATAGCTCCTACTACTCCCAACAGGTCTACATTTTATGGAAAAGTAATTTGATCATACACGTGACTGGGTGGTTTGGAGGAAAGTCACTTTGTTCATTAACCGCTTCAATACCAGGCTTTTATACCACCTCCATACCGGGCCTATTCTGACACTTCTCTCCTACATGTAATAATCATCATTCTTTTGCTAGAAAATTACACAGTACCCCCAAACATTATATATGTTTTTTTTAGCAGACACCCTAGGGAATAAAATGGCGGTCATTCCAAAGTTTTATCTTGCACGGTATTTACGCAATTATTTTTCAAACACCTTTTTTTTGTAAAAAAATTGTTTTATGAATTAAAAAAATAACAAAACAGTAAAGTTAGCCCAATTTTTTTGTATTATGTGAAAGATTATGTTACACCGAGTAAATAGATACCCAACATGTCACGCTTTAATTATGCGCACACTCATGGAATGGCGCCAAACTTCGGTACTTAAAAATCTCCATAGGCAATGCTTTATTTATTTTTTACAGGTTACAGTTTAGATTTACAGAGGAGATCTAGTGCTAGATTCGTTGCTGGCACTCTAACGCACACGGCGATACCTCACTAATGTGGTTTAAACGGCGTTTACATATGTCGGCGGGACTTGCGTGTGCGTTCGCTTCTGCACGCGAGCTATCGGGGACAGGGGCGTTTTAATTTTTTTTTATCTTTTATTTATTTTTTTGACTTATTTTTTATTTATGTTTACACTTTTTTTCATTTTTTTTCCCCACTTTTATTCCTATGTAAACATCCCTTGTAATAGGAAATGTGTGTGACAGGTCCTCTTTATGGAGAGATGTGGGGTCAATAAGACCTCACATCTCTCCTCCAGGCTGGAAACCATGAGATCGGTGAAAAAAAATTCACCGATCTCATGAATGGGGGCTTACAGCCGCAATCGCGGCTTTGTTTACTTACGGGGACCCGGCATGACATCATCACATCGCGCCCGGGTCCTCCGACGGTCATAGAGATGACTGGTGACCATCTGGTCACCAGTCATCTCTATGCTTCCTGCCGCCGCCGACGATTCGTTCTCCGGGCCCCCGAAGGCACAGGTAAGCCCGGAGAAGCACCGGATGGCGGCGGGAGGGGGGGGCGATGTCCCCTCCCGCGGCCTGTAAGAACGATCAAGCGGCGGAACCGCCGCTATGATCGTTCTTACATTGTGCAGAATCGTCGGCTGAAGAAGAGGATATCTGGATGATGCTTCTGGCTGCAGGCATCATCCAGATATTCGCCTGCAATGCCCAGGCCGTCAATTGACGGCCACTTAGGATGGTAAATCCCATCCCAGGCCGTCAATTTTCTATGGCTGGGTATTGAAGTGGTTAAGGGGGTTTTGGAAGGAAGAAGGGGTTTTGTGCTGCAAGGGTGGGAGAATGAAGAATAATGCTGGAGAAGGGAATTTAGGGGAGATTTGCGAGAGTAAGGCTGGCCATATATGGTTTGAATTTTGAAAAAATGTATTTGGGTACAGTGTTGTATTAACCGCGCAATTGTCATTCAAAATGTGTCAAGCTGAAAATTGGTCTGGGCAGGAGGGGGGTTTAAGTGCCCAGTAAGCAAGTGGTTAAAGCAACAGTACACAGTTTACAAAATTGTGCTGTCCTTTTTAGTGGGGAAAAACACAATGTGGAATCCCTCCTCAAAATTCTCTTATTCATGCACACAGCCTTGCCAGGAAAGGAAGTGGTGGTGAAAGCATGTGGTTCCCACTTCCTGCCCATATTTGGCTAATGACAATGTGTACAATTTAGCCCGCAGCCTGGGAGCAGTCAGGATTGAACATGGCATCCACCAGGCAAGAGATGTGGTGAAGAGGCCTTTGTGGTCATCAACATAGAGGCCAGATGCTTTACCGGGGTGGTTTTTGTAAACTGATGGAAAGCAGGGATTTCATATGGTACCCAGTGGATTTAACACAGAGGTGCTCTCATTTCTCGGCCTGCACAGTAAATCTCACCAGGTAAGTCAGGTACAGTAGTATCCGGCTAACGCAGTACAATCAGGTTCCTGCTAAACCGTATAAATTTCTTTGTGAAACCAGATTTAGTACAAGCCATGAGGTTAGTTTCGTGTGGTAACAAATCTTGCCATCCTACAGTGTAAAGAAATAAGAAACCAGCTTTTAACATCACAAAAGTTTAATAGAGCAGGCAGGCACAAATGTAAAAATTCTATGAAACCTCTTCCATAGTTTTTACAATAAAAGTTTTTTTTTTCAACATCACAATTTCAATAAATTTAACAGATGCAAATATTTGTATTACTGAAGACAGGAAAGCACATAGTCATCCAATGCTAAAGACTAACTGCAAAGCAAAGTCTATACAGTATGTATATATAGTTTATCAACTGAAACATATCCACCAAGTTGTGTCATGTTCTTCACTGGATATGGACACAGAAAGACCGTCCTAAAACAGAATAGTCAAAATGTAGCCTTTACCCCAAGATCAAGCTCTATCAGTTGTGAAAAGCAATTGGGCAAAAAAAACATGGTTTAGACCCCCACAAAATCATCTGTCACACCCCCTGCTACAAGGTTGACCTGGGGTACCCCAAAAACAACTGAACTCATACAATAAGTCAGCTTCCTCCTTGCAGTAAGGGGACTCAAGATGTCTGGGGTCTTAGAGTCCCTCAGCCCTGCAGAATGTTAAGATGCAATATGGCAATAGAGGAGATGCATTTTACCATCGAACCAACAGTATGTACATTTTATGTTCATTTGCTTCAAAACAGATTTTTTTCACCCACTACAAATGACTTATGTCAAAGCAACCTTGCTCATAGGTGACACTTCTTAATGTTTGAATTGGCATTAAAGAATTGCACCTTTAATTCCCTTTGGTGACGCTGCAGTAATGTGTCAAAATGGATCAAGGATGCCCGTTAGGCTGCTATGTAAAAAAAATTCTAGAAAAAAAAATTGGTACAAGATGTTAAAATTGAACGTCGATTACTCCAAAAAAGTTGTGTGTATATTATTATTTAGTGTTACTTTACAAAAATTGACAGAAAACGTAAAATAAAAAAAAGGGCAAATGTCAGTACATTGGGTTAGAGGTACCTTAAATCTACAGATAAAGAGATGAAAACCGTTACAAAATCGCATTGTTCAAAAACCCAAAACAAATTCCTATGCATTTTAAAGAAATCAGTCACATTATTGTAACCAAAACCTTTCAATCACTGGTCAAACCTAGCTCATCTTTCAAATACAGGATTATGATTGTTTAGGAAGAGGTCTTGAGGCACACACAAAAAAACTAAAATCGTATTAACGTACCTGAAAAAAACAAAAAAGCAGCCCAACTATACAATCGGGAAGTTTTAAATCACCAGATTAAAAAAAAATTATCTGCTTGCTTGGTTACAATCAGTTGCCGACACGTCCCTAAGCATTGACGATAAATAACCAGCATCAGGCTGGTAACAAGTCTATGCTTAACACTATTCCTCTATATTTCAAGGCTGATAACCCCAACAGTCTCTAAATTCTATAGTTGGTTACATAGAAGCTGGCCATACACGGAGCAAATTTCTCAGCCGGTTCCTGATGAACCAGAGAAAAAATGCTCAATGGTTGGCCCTGGCAGCTCCATTCAGGAAAAGTCAATCAACAATTGGCAAAAGGAGCCTGCTGCTCCTTTTTTTTGCAGATAGCAGAAGCATCCAATCAGATGAAGCTGCTGTTTGGGCCTTCTGACAACCTCTGGCAGCAGTTGTCATAATACAACAGCTCAGCACAGGGCCTTTAACAAGCTA
Organism: Rana kukunoris; assembly: GCA_029574335.1. Lineage (NCBI taxonomy): Eukaryota > Metazoa > Chordata > Amphibia > Anura > Ranidae > Rana > Rana kukunoris. The sequence goes on along the minus strand of CM056056.1, from coordinate 92,191,867 downwards.
AACAAAAGAAAGAAAGCCGTATGGCCAAATCAAGGGCTCATTTGGACTTTTAGATGTATTAAAGTGTAAGTAAACCCTCCTATAGTTTTCAGCCAAGGACGCTGCCATCTTTGCCTCTGTTTAATCTACAACGGCCATGATGCTGCACATGTGATCCGTTATGACACCAGCCATTGGATGGTTTGACAGTTTGGTTGAGAGCACAACCAATGGGAGCGTTACATTTCCGGCACGTGCCGGAAATGAAACTGTTTTATGGATGGGTTTACTTCCACTTTAAAAACACATTATTTTGAATATAGTAGATTTTGGGTTTCTTGGAAATCAAATGTTCCTATATGTCCCTACTTTGCCATTAAAAGAAAAAAGCACAGGTGTACCACCATTCTTCCCAATGTCATTCACAAATATTCCTCCCTAATGAGATTCTAGCCATGCCTCTATCCTTTTTATTGCTGCTTGAACAATAATTAGTTACCAATCTGTGGGTTCCCAGTAAGATATGGTGGATGCCAGCAGAAAAGGCCCCAAAAAAGGCTCCTATTTGTACGTCAAAAGGTCCTAGAACAGCTTTGGGCTTAGGAAGATAGGATCATAAATCGGACGCTTCTGAGATTAGAATCTGACAGGTGCATTTGACCTCCTTAACCTTTTTTCACAATCCCAAATCTTGTATAAGAATTTGTCTGATGCAAACCAAACCTGTTGACACATGTTCCTTATACTCGCCACCAAAAGAGGGATAAAAACAGAATATCTGCTGGTAGTTTTTAAAAGGCTCAATTAAAAAAAAAAAAAAAAAGTTAGATTTGATTGATGTGCTGAAGTTAAAAATTGATACCAGTCTTGCTTTATGGTGCACGTTTATACCAAAAGATTACATATGAAACATCAAGTAAATTTTGTCAGGGTCAAGTCCTATCTGAAATGAATGAATCTGCCCTTGCCCTTAATACATTACGGCCAGCACGTGGTACTCAAAGCTTCAATCCCATAAAATTACATACACATTTCTTTTTTTTTGTACAAGATTGCCATTTTAAAAGACTATATTACAAAGCAATGTAAATAAATACAAGGCCAGTACAAAAGCTCTTATTTACAGTTTTACAAACTAACTGTATTCAGTGTAAAGATTTGTGTTATAAAAGACAGTCTCAGTAATGCGAGTTTGCTTCTTTTTTTTTTTTACAGGAATTATAATGAATACAGTTAGTTGCTTACATTTGTTGTATTAAAATAAAAAAAGGAAAAGAAATACAAGACAGGATTTAAAATTCAAGTTAACGAAATAGGTTTCTTTGTGTAGAGTTAAATATAGACAAACCCATTTTTATATCAAGAATGGTGTCTGTTAAAGTGCTGATAAAGTATTTTGTGAATGTTCAGGAAATACACTAAACATTTTTAAAGCTTTAGTCTCTGAAAATATCACAATGTATTCACATTGTTTATTTAGGTCTCTCCGATTGGCCATCACAAACAAACATTCTGATTCCACATGGAAGTCCGGCTGCTCCAGGGCTTTGTACTTATCCTTCTGCTGCAGTGTCAGGCTTCACTATTTGATATGTTATTAGGTATTCTGGGTAGGCCTATAGAGAGATCAGACATTGTTAGTCCATATATACACATGTACACATGTGTTCATTCAAGCAACCCTGTTACTATACTAGTTTCCAAGAAAAAGGTCCACATGTACCTTCCTTTCCTACCAACTCATGCTTAGTGGCTAATAAATGGCCCTAAGCTAAGAAACTAAGATGTTGATCTTCTGAGCCGCCTTTCATAGGTGCCTCCTGCTGATCGCTACAGAATTCTAGGCTACAGTAGGGATGTAAATCAGTAGGAGAGACCAAGGTGATGGATACTCTGGAAGTGCCAATTTCCCAGCAGACTTTGAGGAACCTTTTCAGGAATATGGAGTTTAGCCGCACTCGAGGCGGGAAAGCATGTACGTTTCCAATTTAAAAGAACGGTGGCACAAAAAAAATAATGCTAAAAACTACACAAATACACCAGTTATCGCAAACTATGTAAGAAAAAAAATGCAGGGAGCCAAAAATATATTTTAATGTTAAAAATTAAATTTTCAATGTTTCAAAACACTACATGCTGAAATTGTGAGTATCCAGCTTCTTCCCCTTCCGCAGGGTGCTTCGTTTTATTTTGTCAGGTCAGGCCATCTAAAGATGTATCCTCCTGATGCATGAGTTTTAAAATGACAGCAATTCACATGCAGACAGCCACATTCACTGCTTTATAAACATTTTTATTTCTGCAGTCTAATCATGTAATATATATATATATATATATATAACACACACACGTGGCACCAAGTCAAAGTGTTAAGCGTTACAAATAATACTCTTTGTTACCTGCTCTCCCCGGTAGATGACATACTCTGCTAGAGCAAGACCGTTAACACTAGGCCGCCCAGTTACTGAATGATGACCAGGAGGAGAGTGTGCCATCTTCATTGCACTGAACTGCAAGAATGATTTCCCCAATGTCACTCGACAAAACAGCAACTGTCTATAGCAGGGAAAAAAAAAAAAAAAAAGATATACATTTCATAAATAACAAATACTTAAACTTTATACCATACATTACATTGTGAACAAAAATAGTTCAGAAATTTGACTTAGGGAACCATTTGCAAAGTCCCTTCTGTTTGACTAGTGATGGTAGGGGGCACTAAATACAACTATGAATTTATGTATATGCTGTTTTAAGACCACATACCATGGAATAAAGTGAACATGTGCAACATAGTATATATAATATAATGCAACAATAATTAAACCAATTTGCGAAATGATAAATCCATACGTTAAAATAATTGCCAGCGTACGTTCCACTCCCTGCGAGAGAGAAACTGGAAGCTGGGAACGGGAAGGGACGTGTCGGGATTGCTAAGTCATCAGGAAGCCTACTGGGCATTGTAGCCCTACATGGCGTGGAAGTGAGATTGAAGCTACAATAAAACGATCAACAATTAACCACTTCAGCCCCGGACCATATTGCTGTCCAAAGACCAGAGCACTTTTTGCGATTCGGCACTGCGTCGCTTTAACTGACAATTGCGCGGTCATGCGACGTGGCTCCCAAACAAAATTGGCGTCCTTTTTTTCCCACAAATAGAGCTTTCTTTTGGTGGTATTTGATCATCTCTGCGGTTTTTATTTTTTGCACTATAAACAAAAATAGAGCGACTATTTTGAAAAAAATGCAATATTTTTTACTTTTTTCTGTAATAAATATCCCCAAAAATATATAAAAAAAATTGTTTTTTCCTCAGTTTAGGCCGATACGTATTCTTCTACATATTTTTCGTTAAAAAAAAAAATCGCAATTATCGTTTATTGATTGGTTTGCGCAAAAGTTATAGCGTTTACAAAATAGGGGGTAGTTTTATGGCATTTTTATTATTATTATTTTTTTTACTAGTAATGGCGGCGATCAGCGTTTTTTTCAGTACTGCGACCTTATGGCGGACACTTCGGACACTTTTGACACATTTTTGGGACCATTGGCATTTTTTTAGCGATCAATGCTGTAAAAATGCATTGGATTACTATAAAAATGCCATTGGCAGTGAAGGGGTTAACACTAGGGGGCGGGGAAGGGGTTAAGTGTGTTCCTATTTGTGTTCTAACTGTATGGGGGGGTGGACTTACTAGGGGGAATCACTGATCTTCCGTTCATACATTGTATGAACAGAAAATCAGCGTTTCCCCCGCTGACAGGAACGAGCGCTGTGTGTTTACACACACAGCTCCCGTTCCCCGCTCTGCAACGAGCGATCGCGTGTGCCCGGCGGCGATCGTGCCCGCCGGGCACACGCACGGGACTCGGGGGCGATCGGGGGGCACGCGCGCGGGCCGCCGGCAGCGCGCACGCGCTCCCTAGTGGCCGTCGAAGGTGGCGACGTAGAGCTATTGGCTCTCGCGCACCAGTGCCGACCTGCCGCCGTATTACTGCGGCGGCTGGTCGGCAAGCGGTTAAATTGGCACTGGCTTTTGACCAAGATATGTGCCTAGTCTTGTAACCATGTGCTTAAAATTTCTAAGATTGTTGTTTGGGCCAATAACTGGAAATCAAAGTGGGTATAAAAAAAGAATGCGTGTGAAAAATTAGGGACACTTAATCGTTGGTTAAAAAACAATTCTCTATGTTCATACAGGCTGGTTGAATAGTGACCAGCCGGTATAACCATTTAGGTCACCATTCAACATGCATAGTGGTACGTCCGGTTCAGAGTTAGCGTATCAGAGGGTCTAGTGAGAGATCGGGAGCTGAGTGGTGAACTACAAGGAGAGGTTGTAGTGAAGCTGAAGGAATTGTTTAACATTGCGTTAGGAACTGTTAAAGACTGTTGCCATAGGAGACAGCATTCCTGCACGGGTGTCCTCCTATTAAAGTCTCAGAGTCTGCCAATTGAGTTTGCAACTATCTAAAAGGGTGTCCTGGCCCTAATCCCCCCCCCCCCCCCCCCAAATACAAAAAAGGACTGTTAAGAGAAATAAAACCTTTTACATCCAAGAAGTGTCTGGCGCCCAGTGACACTCACCATCTTTGCACTCACTATGCCTTACAACCCACTACATACAGAAGGATGTCAGCTATCTTTGGCCCGGGAGGTTCTCATTAGACCGAGGGAGGCCGGAGACCTTGCTATATATCTATATAAAATAGTTCTAGAGATAGACTGCTGTCATGTTCAGAAATGATATTTACAAGAAAAAATAAAATGTATTATATACAGTTAATTCTTTGTTGAGATAAAAAAAAGGTCTGCAATATACAAAATGAAAAGAAAGAGAAACAAAAAAAAACCATGGTGGTAAAATATTACTTGTGAAATCACTTTTTGGTTTTCATATTACTGGCAAGGTGGCACCTGCAATCTCTTTTCATTCTAAGGCAGTGATGGCGAACCTTGGCACTCCAGGTGTTTTGGAACTACATTTCCCATGATGCTCATGCACTCTATAGTGTACTAGAGCATCATGGGAAATGTAGTTCCAAAACATCTGGGGTGCCAAGGTTCGCCATCACTGTTCTAAGATGTTCTACTCCTAAACAGAGACATTCCACTGGAATGTAGGTCACAAAGCATATACAAACACACAGAAGCCAATTCATAACAGCAACTGAAGCCAGGCAAGGTAAATTAAATGGCTGCCACACTCATAAAACCAGGTCCAGCTGTTTTACTTGGCAATAAACAGATATGTACAGTTCATCTTTTTTACTGTCCATCAAGGGAAAGAGGAATTAGTCATTCTTGTGTTGCTACCCATAGTATAACCCACAAGACCAAGCTATACTTTTGTCCCTCAATGGACTTAAAATCTTTTTTTTTTTTATGGCAAGTACAAACACTTTAGATTTAGATGCACTTATTCCAATATACACCGATAAGATAATATCCCAGCATATGTACATTTACAGCAAATGTTCACACCTGTGACAAGCGTAACAAGATCTGTCTTTGTGCACCGGACAGCCCGTTCCACCTCCTATCCCATAGACATATTGGTTACTTTTTGAAGAGTTTTCAGCAAAGTATATACCAGCTCCAAACATCCCACCAATGTAAGCATGCCTTTCGTCAAAGCCTTTGTGAATTATTGCGTTTACAAATGGAGAACCTGTAACAAAAAAAAAAAAAAAAAGGAATAAACGTTATTACAGCAGCCAACACATTTTTTTTCAACCAGCATAAGCTACCACTATTGGGTGTATTTGTGGGCAAATACTGTATAACAGACTCAAGTAAGACACAAGCTGCTGATTGTTCAGGCTGCCACAGACTTTCCCAGACCAACAAAATATACAGCCTCCAGGTGGTGCATGCTCTTCTCCAGAGAAAGCAGTCTGAAGTGGAGAACCACATTGCTGGTGACTGTGCATGTGTGGTAGCAGCTTGTGTTGTGGTGGCTCTAAATGATATACAGTGGATAGAAAAATCTACACACCCCTGTGAAAATGTCAGGTTTCTGTGTTGTAAAAAATAAAATGACAAAAGAAATCATTTCAGCACTTTGTCCACCTTTAGGCCCCTTTCACACAGGGGCTTGTGAGGCGTGGTGGCAGTATAGCACCGCTAAAAATAGCGAGGCGCATTGCGGGCGTTATTACCGTGGTTTCCCATTGTTTTAAATAGGAAGGAGCGGTATACATACCGCTCCTCTCACCGCTCCAAAGATGCTGCTGACAGGAGATTTTTTTTGTCTCCTGCCAGCGCATCGCCTTAACTGTTACAGGCGTTTGGTGATTCAAATGTCTACGAAACATCAGTCCTGAAAGCTTTCTTTTGCTTTACAAAAAATGCTTCCAAACTCAACAGCCTAGAAAGGACTATAAACGACTCAGTGTACATGTACAGATCTGAGTTCAGGGGCTGCTGAAAATAACCGCCCACTTACCAGCAGCAGTGTACATGAAGACTTAAAATGTGACCTATAAACTGTGGAACTCAGTTGAACAACAAACTGAAATCTTTTAGGTAGGGGAAAGCAAAAATAAAAACCTAAATATGGTTGCACACGCATGCACACCCTTAACCACTTTCAGACCGGAAGATTTCCCCCCTTAATGACCAGGCCATATTTTGCGATATGGCACCAAACAAAATTTACATCCCTTTCCTCCACAAATAGGGTTTTTCTTTTGGTGGTATTTGATCACCATTATGGTTTTTATTTTTTGCCCTATAAACAAAAAACAAAACAAAAAAAGAGCAACAATTTGGGAAAAAAAAAATCTTTTGATGATGTGCAATGGTGCTCTTGTGCTAAACTTTGGAATTATGACCAAAAAGTTTAACCTTGGTTTCACAGCACATTTTCCCCACATGCTTTTGGGGGATTTCAGGTGTATTTTTTTTACAAAATTTAGTCTGGCTTGGATGTTTTTCTTCTCTACTGCATAGAGACTAGCCCAGACATATGACGAATATGGGAGATTGCTGTCACATGTACCACACAGCCAGTATATTCATGCAGCTCCTTTAATGTTGCTGTAGGCCTCTCGGCAGCCTCCCCGACCAGTTTTCTTCTCGACTTTTAATACATTTTGGAGGGACGTCCAGTTCTTGGTAATGTCACTGTTGTGCCATATTTTCTCCACTTGATAAGGACTGCCTTCACTGTGTTCTATGGTATATCTAATGCCTTGGAAATTATTTTGTACCCTTCTCCTGACTTGTACCTTTTAACAATGAGATTCCTGATGTAGTGAAAGCTCTCTGCGGATCATGGCTTTTGCTGTAGGATGCGACTAAAACTGTCAGGAAAGACCTCCTAGAACAGCTGAACATTTGGGGTTAATCAGACATGTTAAGATGATGGAAAGTGTGTACTGACTGCTTTAAACACAAGTTTGAATATGATTGCTTAATTCTAAACACAGCTACATCCCCAGTTACAAGAGGGTGTGCACACTTATGCAACCACATTATTTTAGTGGAAAAAGTTCTGAAATCATTCATCTTTGTCTAATTTTTTTACATCACAGAAACCTGACATTTTAAACATTAAAAAAGCAGACTTAATTTCTTAATACGCAATTCTGTACGTAAAAACAGACTATATACACAGATATTGACTCTCATAGTAGGTCTAGTGAAGGCAATCATTTTCAATTAAATCAAGCTGCATTGCGAAATACAGTGATTTTTGTTAAAGCGGTTCTAAAACTTAAACATTTCTTATCTTAATGCATTCCCTGCATTTAGGCAACAGTATTGCCTCCTCACCCATTACACACTGAGTTTTTCAGGCAGTTTAGTGCTAAAAATAGCGCCTAAATACCACCTGAAAAAAACTCCTGCCCTGCAGTCCCAGTGTGAAACCCCGAATGCTTTCACACTGAAGCGATGCGCTGGCAGGACTGCACCAAAAGTCCTGCCAGCAGCATCTTTGGGGCACCGAAGTAATACCGCCGGCAATGCGCCTATGCAGAAGCAGATTGCCGGCGCTATTAACCCTTTTTTGGCCATTAGATGCAAGTAGAGGAGAGCCGATTGACTGCTCTCCTGACAGGAGGGGTCCGCTCTGGTTACCCCCCCCCCCCCCCAAGGATGCCCACCAGGGATGGCAATCATTGCCAGCCAGCGATTGATTCCTGCCAGTGCCCCTGATCAGTGTCACCTGTCTGTGCTGCATATCGTGCCATCTCATCAGTGCCAATTAGTACTGCCTCATCAGTGCAGCCTCAATAGTGTCCATCAGTGCAGGAGAATACTTTACAGTTTTTTGAAAAACATTTTCTGATTTTATTTGTAGCGCAAAAAAATAAAACCCCCAGAGGTGATCAAATACCACCAAAAGAAAGCTCTATTTGTGTGTGTGTGTGTGTATATAAAAAAAATTGTTTGGGTACAGCGTCGCATGACCGCACAATTGTCATTCAAAATGTGATAGCACTGAAAGCTGAAGATATTGAAGTGATTAATGTGTAGTAGTTTCCTTCAACCCAGGTTTTTAGGCTTACCATGAAATAGCATCCTTTCATTTGAATGATTATGATTTTCCTCTGTAACCTCTTTTCGCCGGTGTGTGTATCTCTCCCAAAGTTTCTTATTGCATACCTTTTGAATCTGTAGCAACATTGGAACATAGTACTAGGATTAGTTGCGTTTTGTTTTTACACAGAAAAAAAAACAGAACACACACATGACAAGAAAAGCACCAATATTACCCATCTACATACCTTTGATATATTGTATCTGTTGAAGACTCCGCCAGCATGTCCTCCATCCCTGTGCTCTCTGACAGTACTTTGCATCTGAAAAAACATTAACCCAACCTAACATTACATTTCACTTCACATAATCACAGCACAGGATTTTGAAATAATAATGACTAGAGAACTAAAAAGGATGTGGAAGGCACATTTCAACAAACAGATCAACTGTTCATTTTCTAATTTGACAACTAAACAGAGCAAATTAGGATCAGGCAGGATTCCATAATGATTATTTAAACAAAAGTCATATATTTGTAATGGTTTTTCTTTTCTTTCTTTTCTCCAGTTTTGTGAAAGTTAACAAGGAATATTTTTATTTTTATCCAATAAAAAGTATATACACAGGACCAGGAGATCCAGATAAAAAAAGGAAGCTGAAGGCATTAAAAATTCAAAATTTCCTATAAAAGCTGGGCTTGGTTCTGCTCCTCCCAGCTCCCAAGCCCCCCTACTGGTCAATGAGGTCACCATCATATTAAAGAACAATAGAGGGCTCAAGAGAGGGGTGTGCCCAAACTTTATTTCAACAGAAAAAGTAAGATTTGGCCAACTGAATCTACGAAGACTTTACATGTGCAGTTGTCACTTAAAATTTTTCTCTGCTTATAGATTTGTTTACAATAGGCTCATTTTCAATTGCCCAGGTATGAGCTTTTAAAGAAAAAACTCAAATACCCATGTACAATTATTGGCAGTTTGCATAATTGTTTTGCCAAAGTTAAGCTGGCCATATATGGATTAAGACTTGGCCTGTTCAGCAGGGAATGGACGAATTACGATCCATGCATGGCCACGGCAGTTGAACAGAAGCTGCTCTACCAATCGACTTCTGTTCAGCCGTATAGCTATAGCCTGTAGTGCCGATCTGTGTATTCTGATGGCGGGGGAATCTTTCCATTGTCTGAATACAATGACACAGCGGAGAGGATTCCCCCACCCACCTCGAGTGTCAATTCGCTCACTGGCTAAATAAAGAAGAAGAAAAAAAAGAAAAAAGCAACCACCCAACGCATTTATGGCCAGATTTAGGTTATTTATACAAAAAGATTTCTGGTTTTACCTCTTCTTCTACAGACAGGAATTCTTTGTCATCTGGAGCTAGGTCAATCAATATAGTTCCGCTGCCAGAGTTGTTAAGCGTCAAGTAAGTGTTCAAACCTAAAAGGAGGCGGCACAGAGATCAAAAATCAAACATAAAAAATTAAAAAAGGTTCAGCATATTCTTGGACATCTGGTCCACTCTGGCCCCCTCTTGTCCCAAATCTGTCAGTATGAAGAGTGGAGGAAAGAGCTGGTAAATCACATTTACCAGCTCTTTCCTTTTCTGAATGAACAGTCAGTAGATTACTGTCCATTCATAACGAAGTTTACGATGCTTCCGTTTATGCATCTTCAGTGCAGCCGAGGCTGCAGAGAATGGGACTGGGGAATATCTGTTTCAATCCCTTTATGTCTCAAAAGAGGAGATGTCATGTTAAATTGCATACCAAAATTGGGGCATTTGCACCGACCGAATCGGTGAGATGCTGCGATTCCCAAAAGTAGTTTCTGTACCACTTTTGGGGCGTGATTTTCATTGACATCTGTGCAGAAACCTGCACAGATGTCTCGGAAATCACCCTCGAAAATCGGGACTGACATGTAGGAATGAAATCGTGTGAGTTCACCTGAATTTGCACGATTTCATTCCCGCAGTCGGTGTTAACCAGGGCTTAAGGATCAATTATGCAGTGCTAGTGCAATGTTTTTCTGGGAATGTTGATATCGATTTTACATTTTAGCTTTGTATTGTTTTATAGAACCACATTTAACATTTTTGAACATGCACCAATTAAATATTAGCATCGGGAATGACTAAAATTACAGACAAAGCTTCCTGATGAGTGTTCCAGTGCAACCTATGCTGGTCAGGTATTGGTCAAGGATACTTGACACTATTGGTGCAAGTTACTTACAGACTTTCATTAAGATGCCCTGGATATGAAAGAATTGAGAGAGTTGAATAAAACTCATAACCACCACTGACCTGTTCTGGTACAGTTTGTGAGATGAGCAATTATGCCCACAGAGCACTCCCATAAGGGTGTGTTCACACCAGCAGCATTACCCAACGTAGTTCCAAAGCAAGAACAAAGGAATTTGACTAATGTTCTATGGCTTCAGTTCTCACCAACAGGGATAAAAAAAAATTCTTGCAAAATGCACCACAAAACAATGCACATGCCATGCTTTCTGGTGTACTGCAGTGCAGATGTGTTGCCTTATTCTGTACTAGTATGCTGAGTGCCATTCAAACTGAATGGCACCGTTAGGGCACCAAGGTAAACAGCATTCATTTTACCGTCTGTTATTATAAACGCATCAATAATATGCACGTGTGCATGCAAGTGTGACCAGCTACAGCAAGAGCAACATATTTTCTTCTGTTGTCGCTTTATCTAGCAACAGTGTTACAAGAGCCAGACTCATGGTATAAATGTCATAAGATCACAAAGAACTACCTTTTCCACTCTGATACTTTCCAAGAAGTTATTCCAGACTTTGGAAGAAATATTAATTACCTTGTTGGCCTGATACGAGCCGTTCCACACCTTTGATTATTTTATGCCTGTGCCCATAGGCATTAATTCCAATCTCCTTGAACTCCTTGTGTCCCATCTCAATTAGAACATCTAGAGTGATCTATAAAACAGACATGGCAGGCAACATGTTTTTATATTAAATATTTTAGACCAAATTCAAGCATTCCTGTGTTTATCATGCAAATGTGAGTGGATACATTAAAAGCAAATTTACACTGCAAAATATACAGGAGAATGATTTTTGAACAAACCAATTAAAGTGGAGTTCCACCCATTTTTTTTTATGTTTGTCTGTGCTGCATGCCCTAATCTCAGTGTTCAGAATGGTCAATTTTTATTTATTTTGTTGCTTGTAAATACCTTTATTTTGTAGTCCATTATTTCCTCCTTCTTATTAGCCTAGGCTATCAAGTCACAAGGCTATTTGCAAGGGTTTCTGGGATAGGCATCACGTTTCCCAGTAGTCCTTGCAAACCTGACTGAAACCTATTACATTGCTTGTGCAGCACTGGGCATGTGCGATATATGCAAAGCTGAAATCCAGAAAGTCATACAGTCTGGCTTCATGATGCCCACGGGCTATTTCTAGATTATAAACTACCAAAATACTGTAACAACCTAACAAAACGGACCTTAGTTTACAGACTAACCTTACTAGAATACATTAAGCTTGTGTATTACAGGGGTATTTATATTTAAAAAGTGAAATTGTGGGTGGAACTCCCCTTTAAGCATTTTAACCCCTTCAATACCAGCCACCGTCATATGACGTCCACAAAGTGTCTCTCCCATCCAGAGTGGACGTCATATGACGTCCTGGACTTTGAAGGGGGAGATCTAAAATGATGCCTACAGCGAGAGGCATCATCCAGATATCTATCTCTTGTGCCGGCGATTCTGCACAACATAAAAACAATCATAGCGGTGGTTCCGCCGCTAGATCGTTCTTACAGGTGGCGGGAGGGGACATCCCCCCCCCCCTCCCGCCGCCATCCGGTGCTTCTCCGGGCTCTCCCGTGCCATCGGGAGCCCGGAGAATGAATCGTCCGGCGCTGGCAGGAAGTATAGAAATGACTGGTGACCAGATGGTCACCGGACATCTCTATGACCGAAGGACCCAGGCGCGATGTGATGACGTCACGCCCGTGTCCTGTAAGTAAACAAAGCCGCGGCTGTAAGCCACAGTATTCATGAGATCAGTGAATATTTTTTACCGATCTCATGGTTTCCAGCCTGGAGGAGAGATGTGGGGTCTTATTGAACCTGCATCCCTCCATAAAGAGGACCTGTCACACACATTCCTATTACAAGGGATGTTTGCGTTGCTTGTAATAGGAATAAAAGTAATAAAAATAAAAATAAAAGTAAAAAAAAAAATATGTAAAATAAATAATGTAACGGAATGACCCGTGACAGACTGAGATTCTCCTATGTCTAGGATTACCTTATGTCCACTAGGGCCATAGGGTGACAAAGACATATCATATATTACATGAGATGGGACATTAATAATTCATATTGCAGGACTGGAAAATTAAGGTGTTCCTACTAGACATCTGCTTTTAAAACGCTAAGTGACCCGGCTTGTGAAAGACATTGTATAAAGGCTATTGAAATGTCTTGAGGTGTTGGCTATTCACTGTGAAAGACATATTCTGTTGAAAAGGTATTAATTGCATCTACTCCTAGACAATACATTGTCTATGGTACACAAAGGTGTCAGACAGTATGTCTGTCTAGAATGTGATTGAGGTTCCTTATATGGGTGTGAAGATTATCTGTGATTGTGTATTATTCAAAAGTTGAAATCATTGTGTGATTGTACTTGGTTTTGATGTCATTATCTACAGGAATGTCATTCTTTTTGAGTTAAGTTTATTGATGATGCGGTGCCGACATGTCTAGCTACGATTAGATAATTAGCCTCAGTGTGCGAATAGGGGGGTGGGGACTGCATTGTCCTGTGATTACATGTACTGTATAAAAAAGTTAAGAGACCATTAAAGCGTTCATATCTTTGGAAGCAAGTACAGAGCAGTAGTCTCGTCTTGATTATGGGAATTGATATGGATCGTGTATGTAGTATTGTCGGAGTGTGTCGGATAAGCTTGTCGTGGTTGGATGGAAGGTCGTAAAACGGTGGTGACCTTTACAAATAATAATAAAAAAATTAAAACGCCCCTGTCCCCGGTAGCTCGCTCGCAGAAGCGAACGCACACGCAAGTCCCGCTGACATATGTAAACGCCGTTTAAACCACATATGTGAGGTATCGTCGCGTGCGTTAGAGTGGCAGCAACAATTCTAGCACTAGATCTCCCCTGTAAATCTAAACTGGTAACCTGTAAAAAAATTCAAAGCCTTGCCTATGGAGATTAAGTACCGAAGTTCGGCATCATTCCATGAGTGTGCGCAATTTTAAAACGTGACATGTTAGGTATCTATTTACTCGGCGTAACCTAATCTTTCATATTTTACAAAAAAATTGGGCTAACTTTACTGTTTTGTTATTTTTTTAAATTCATGAAACAATTTTTTTCGCCAAAAAAGGCGTTTGAAAAATTATTGTGCAAAAACCGTACAAGATAAAACGTTGCAATGATCGTCGTTTTATTCCCTAGGGTGTCTGATAAAAAAACATATATAATGTTTGGGGGTATTGCGTCATTTTCTTGCAAAAAAAAAAATATGATTTGTACATGTAGGAGAGAAGTGCCAGAATAGGCCCGGTATGGAGGTGTGTATAAAAGCCCTGTATTGAAGTGGTTAAAATAACCACTTCCCGCCTGGTCAATAGCAGATTGACTTGCGGGAAGTGGTTCTGAAATCCTGACTGGAGGTCTATTGACGTCCTGCAGGATTTCATGGGGGCGCACAGCACGGCAATGCGGGGTGTCAGTCTGACACCCTGCATCTCTGATCTCGGTAAAAAGCCTCCGGCGGAGGCCCTCTACCACGTGATCAGCCGTGTCCAATCACGGCTGATCACGATGTAAACAGGAAGAGCCGTTGATGGCTCTTCTCACTCGCGTCTGACAGATGCAAGTAGAGGAGAGCCGATCGGCACTGATTTTTGTTGCGCTGATTGTTTATCAGCACAGCCCCCCTCGGATCGCCACACTGGACCACCAGGGAAGAGCAAAAAAAAAAAAAAAAAAAAAAAAAAGCCAGTGCCCACAAATAGGCACTGACTGACAACATGGATCCATCAGTGCCGCCCCCGAGTGCCCATCAGTGCCGCCCCCGAGTGCCCATCAGTGCCGCCCCCGAGTGCCCATCAGTGCCGCCCCCGAGTGCCCATCAGCGCCGCCCCCGAGTGCCCATCAGCGCCGCCCCCGAGTGCCCATCAGCGCCGCCCCCGAGTGCCCATCAGCGCCGCCCCCGAGTGCCCATCAGCGCCGCCCCCGAGTGCCCATCAGCGCCGCCCCCGAGTGCCCATCAGCGCCGCCCCCGAGTGCCCATCAGCGCCGCCCATCAGTGAAAGAAAGAAAAAAATATTTACAAAAATAATAATAATAGTTGCGCAAAACCAACAAAAAAAAATGGCAGAGGTTATCAAATACCACCAAAAGAAAGCTCTGTTTGTAGGGGGGGGGGGGGGGGGCGCCAATTTTGTTTGGGTACAATGTAGCATGATTGCGCAATTGTCATTCAAAGTGCGACAGCGCTGAAAGCTGAAAATTGGCTTGGGTGGGAAGGTGCGTAAGTGGATGTGGACCCTGGCATCCATTCACAGAATATGTGAGTGGGAGGACTACAAAAGCAGAGGGACTCACACAGCGCCAGCTCTTAGGCTATCGTTTGCTTCACTATTGATTACTTCCCTCCAGCCCTATAACAGTAGGTCTGTAAATCCGTATGGACCTAGGATGGAATCTACACAATACAGGAGCCTGTACTTTGAATCTATGATACACATCATTGCAAAGAAGACTTTAAATGCAAAGAATTAGCAAAAAACATTGTGGGTGCATGAACTACAGTTTTGCAAAAAGGTGGGTAATGCATTTTTCAGAGCCAACAAAGAAAAAGAAAAGTCACCAAGACAAAACTAAAAAGGCAAAACACCTGAAGTAAAACAAATTGTTTGGGCAAAACCTTCATACAAATCTTGCAATATAATGTAGAAAAACATAACTGCTCAGTCCATGCCAAGAGAATAAAAACATTTGAGACCTATCCTATATGACAACTTACCTGTTCCCTCTCAAAGATTTCAATCACGTGTTCAAGTCCAAGGTTCCGCAAAAAATGATTAATGCTTAGAGCAACTCCTGGAACTTTGTAAGACAAATGGGAGAAGAAAAAAAAAAGTGAACAAAATTAAGCTTCTTTTTCCGACTTGCTTGATATGGGTAGTTTCAACTTTACATTAAAACATACATGGCACTATTAAAACATATATACCTACATCTTTTGCTCTCTATACTGTGCGTGTCCAGAATATAATGAGAATTTTACGCTCTAGAAGGGCTCTGTGAAGGAAGAAGCTGGCCAAGGTCACGTAGGGTGGGGTGGCAGGTATATACGTTATAACAAATGAAATAAAATAAGCCGCGCAGATAACGTGATATTCAAACATAAAACCATATAGCATGCATGTTTGGATACATTAAGCTATAGATAAGTTGAAAACACTGACGAATAGGTTGCCCTATCCGCAATACATTCAAACATACATTATTTCATTGGTCCAATTTGTGTGCGTCTCACATTTAAAGCTGCAGCACTATTTGTTTGCCGTTTATCCACTTGACAGCGCAGTATTAATCCATTTTTCATATACGTTATAACACTGACCAATTGCTTTCCAGCCCTGTCAGAATTGAGACTTTGCGAGGCCCTATTTAAGTGCCTTGAGAAAAATGCAAGCGAGTTTGGAACAGCAGTACATGATACAATGTTGTGTGAAGTTGGGTAAAAGTGCATCAGAAACGTAGGAAATGGCAAGAAAAGCCTATGGAGAAGCTGCGCTATCATCGGCACATGTGTACCAACGGGACAAGGCCTTCAAGGAAGGATGGGAAGGTGTTGAAGATGACCAATGATCAGGATGACTCTCTTCATCAAAAATGGAACAGAATGAAAAAGTGGGCATTAGTATAGTGCCCACAGCATGGGATTGTGGCTAGCAAAAAAAAAAAATTCTTAGGTTAGTATCACTTTAAGAAGCATAGAATTAGGCACGGGTAGTGTAAGTGGGAAACATGTGAATTTAGGCGGGATTGTCACATGGATTAGGGCGTGGTTACATGTGAGGCAGAGGGTATATATGACCCCACCCTGACAGGTTCCAGTCACAATTATCCTGGAATGACCTGTGAGCTTCCAGGTCATTGCTACACTCATGAGCTTACTTACATCTGAGGTGATGAAGACGCTCGTAAGAAGAGTACTGGAGATGGCCGAGTCACAAGGGGGAGAAGAGTGGCTTAAGAAATGCCTCGCGGGGATTGAAGCAGCAGCTGAGGGGGCTCCTCCTGAGGACAATATCGTTATATTAGAGGAAGGTGAGATAGCCTCTCCAACGGCGGCTCCTCAAGAAATTATTCCTCCCTCACAGACACGCAGGTCTAAGCGCAGCTGCCCTCCAGAGCGTCTGTCCACATCAGCTGCAGCCAGCGCTGAAGAGGAGTCTGAGGATGGAGGAAGAAGAGAGTGACAGCAGGACGGGTGAGTGTAAACACACGCAGTGTTACAAAGAAGAGGAAGAATGTTTCCACATCGCCATCTCGTGGCAAGGGAAAGGCCGGGAAGAAAGCGCAACCCCCGCCCAAGGGGAGAGACATGTCTTTTGTTTTTCAGGAACCTGAGGAGGACGTTGCCATGCAGACGGCGTCGTATGCTTCTAGGCTAGCACAGCTGGAAGCAGCGGTGGCCGCAAGAGGAAAGGGCTCGCAAGCTGGAGCAGCAGCTAACACTGAACAAGCTGGTGAGTTATCACAGCAAAATTTAATTAACCAACTACTTATCACAATAACAAAGCTGACTGACTCTTTGGGTCAAGCAGCTGCGCCTGTCAGTCCTCATGCTAGTGTATGGTCAGACAGCAATGTAATGCCTGTTGCTGCTTCTGTTCCTATGTTAAACGATTGCAATGTTAGTGGTGTATTGCAAGCTAATATTCCTGAAAATTGTTACAAAGAGGTTTTGCCCTGTGAAATGTCACCTTTAGGTTTTCATTTAACATCCAATATAAAAGAGAAAATATGGAATGGTGATTTTATAGATTTAATGTCATTATTACCTAATGTTAAAGAATTTTCAGGGAAAACTGATAGAAAAAGTGGACAGGCGTCGCACAGCGCCCAGGTCATTTCATAATTGGCTCCAAGCCTATTGCATATATTCTTCAATTATGGGTGAGAAATTCCCAGAAAAATGCAGTGGATTGTTCCAACACTTAGAGAACATTTTGGAGGCTTATAGGAATTTTGGCGGCTTCGGCTGGTTCAATTATGATGAGTCGTTCCGCCAAAAAATGTCAGTATATAAAAATCTAAAGTGGGGAATGAAAGATGTTGGCTTGTGGCTGAATTTAATACTTCCACAGAAGCCAGTCTTTCCAAAACAAAATGTAGCTACTCAAGGTCCTACTGCTTCTGTTTACAAAAAAGGCATATGTTATACGAAACACAATGTAGATGGGCCACATCTTGTCGTTATAAACATGAATGCTCTTTTTGTTCTGAAACACACCCTGTGGCTAAGTGTTTCAAAAGGAGTTACCAGCAAAAGGACAATTCAAAAAGCCTACACCCCAGTGATATTGGAAAGAATGTACCCATGGCTCCTGCTGTACCCAGACAGGGAGAAAGCGGTAACTTTATTTGAAGGTTTTGCTTCAGGTTTTAAGCTTCCTAAATTTCTTGGTTCTGGATGTGAAATGGTTGATAATCTAAAATCAGTTTCTATGCATATTCAGGTGGTCAGACAAAAGCGGATCAAATAAATAGCTGCAGGTCGAGTAGCGGGTCCTTTTGTCTCGCCACCTTTTGAAAATTTCCAGATATCCCCATTAGGCCTTATCCCCAAAAAAGAACCAAATGCGTTCAGATTAATTCATCATCTATCATATCCAAAAGGAAAATCGTTAAATGACGAGATAGATGCTTCTCGGGCGTCAGTCTCATACGCCAGTTTCGACGACGCGGTTAATCTAATTTAAAAATTTGGGATTGGCGCTTTATTGGCCAAATCAGACATAGAATCTGCATTTCGGTTGCTTCCGATCGCTCCTGAATCATTCAATTCATTGGGGTTTTTGTTTCGATAGTTATTTCTTTTACGATATGTGTTTGCCGATGGGTTGCTCATTGTCATGCCAATATTTTGAGTCATTTGCAACCTTTCTGCAATGGGTAGTAATGTATGAGTCTGGATGTGAAGGTATTATTCATTATCTAGACGACTTTCTGTTCTTAGGCCCTCCTGATTCAATGGTATGCGAGTTATTATTAGAATTATTCTTGGCCATGGCTAAGAATTTTGGTATTCCCATTGCACTAGAAAAAACTGTCTTACCTACAACATGTATAGAATTTTTAGGAATTGGGATTGACACTAAGCTGTTTCAATATCAGCTCCCCGAGTTGAAAATTGTGAGGATACAGAATACAATTTGCTGTTTTTTTTACGCAAGAAAAAAAGTCATCTTAAAAGAACTTCAATCTTTTTTGGGTCTGCTGGCATTTGCGTCGCGCATCATGCCTGTCGGCAGAATCTTCTCAAGGAGATTGTCGATGGCCATGTCCGGTTTAAGATCACCATTTTCTCACATTCGTCTCACTACTGACCTAAAAGACGACCTATTAATTTGGTCTCAATTTTTGTCAGACTATAATGGTAGAACAATGTTTCAAGAAGATTTTGTTTTTTCTTCTGACATGGAGCTATATACAGATGCGGCGGGTTCAATAGGCTTCGCCGCAATCTGGGGCACACATTGGTGCTGCGGGACATGGCCACAATTTTGGATGAATAACAAATTAACGAAAAATATTGTCTTGTTGGAATTATTCCCTATAATAGTGGCATTCGAATTATGGGGAGAATATTTTGCCAACAAGAGAATATTAATTCATTCTGATAATAGAGGTGTGTTATTTGCTGTAAACTGTTTGTCATCAAAATCAGAGAATGTGATAAAGCTGCTTCGTTATTTCGTGCTGTTATGCCTGAAATTGAACATCTGGGTCAAGGCGAAGCATGTGCCAGGTAAGCAGAATACATTAGCTGACTCATTATCTCGTTTGCAGATGACGCGTTTCAGACAACTGTTTCCGGAAGCGGACTTGATTGGCTTCAAATGCCCAAGTCATCTATGGGACTTGATTTGACCGTAATAGCAGAATCTATAAAGAATTCTTTGGCCCCAAAAACATGGATTGATTATTCAATCGCATGGAAGAATTGGCTATTGCTCAATAATAAATTAGGATGTTCTGGATTATCACCTTCAGAACATACAATTTTAGCCTTTTTGGCGTCATTGATGGAGAAAAAATATTCTTTTACACATATTAATAAAAGTTTAGCCGGAATTTCCTTTTTCTTTAAAATTCTTAAATTGCCGGCATATAACAGTTTTTTCTCAGTGCGCCAAGCGCTAAAAGGATACAGAAAAAGAAGAACGTCCAGTCCAGACACACGGAGACCTATCTCCATTGATATTCTAAGAAAAATTTGCGAAGCCTCGCAAAAGATATGTAGGTCTGGTTATGAAGCATTATTATTTAAGTCAGCTTTTGTTTTAATTTTCTTCGCAGCGCTTCGCATATCATAACTAGTTCCGCAGAACAAAAGGGGCATGTCAGGGTTGGAATTTGAGGAAGTTTTGGTTCAGGCTGACAAAGTTAAAATTTTCATAAGTAAATCAAAAACAGATGTTAATGGGAAGGGTCATTGGCTCACTTTAAATGCTAGTGGCGACTCATTCCTTTGCCCAGTTGCGGTTCTTTCCAAATATATTTCGGCTAGGCCTCCAGGTTCAGGTACGTTTTTGGTCCATTGTGATCTTTCCCCACTAACAAAATTTCAATTTTCGGCCATCTTGCATCGGTGCTTAGCCGATGTTGGCCTTTCGCAATTTAAATTCTCCACACACTCTTTTCGAATTGAAGCCGTCACAGAGGCAGCTAGAATGGGCCTTAATGACTCAGTGATTAAAAGATTAGGAAGGTGGGATTCCAAAAGGTTTAACATTTATATCCGCCCTAACTTATCTATTTGATTCCGCAGGTCACAAGTCAACCATATGGATAATTGGACATTCGTCTGTGCATTGGGCTCATAAAAGAGCTGGGCAAAGATGCTACACTACTAATTTAACCTTCTCTCCTGAATCTTTTCAAGTGTCAGGCGGCGTACACACGGCCGAGGTTCTCGCTGAAAACCAGCGAGAACCTCGCTGGAATGCACATTCCAGCGAGGACCTCGGCCGTGTGTACGGTCTCGGCGAGCTTCCCGTCGGGAAGCCCGTCGAGCCGAAATAGAGAGCACGCTCTCTATTTCCTCGACGGCCCGCCTGGAAGAATGGCTGGTTGCCATTCCCGACGGGCGGGTCGCCGAATTCGACGGCCGGGAGAGAACCTCGACGGGCGGAACGATGTGTTCTGCCCGTCGAGGTTCTCTGCCGTGTGTACGGCGCCTTATGGAAAGGTATTCGTGGGCTTCAATGGGAGAATATGTTGTTTCATTTGTTTAATTTGGCTCAACGATGGCCGTCCCCCGACGTTTTAATAATTCATTTGGGTGGCAACGATGTTGGTAAGAAGTCGACTTTAGATTTGCTTTTTATGATAAAGAGGGATTTACAGACGATTTATGTTTCTTTTCCGGGTTTAAAGGTAATTTTCTCCGAAATAATCCCACGCTTAATTTGGTTGTCTTCGGCGAAGGACAAACCGTTGGAGAAAATCAGGCGTCGTTTAAACCATTCGTTAGAAAAATATATGCCCAGTTTGCAAAGTTTTTCCTTTCGACATTTTGAGTTAGAAGGTTTTCCAGGCCTATACAGACGAGATGGCATTCATTTGTCTGATGTAGGCCTGGATATATTCAACCTGGGGCTCCAAACCATGATAGAGAAAGCCGCGGTGGTGGGGTAGGCCGTCTTTTGTTTTTTAGCAATAACAAAATCCGGCTGGTGGGGGACTTTATTGAATATTTTGAATATTTTATTTATTATACTCGCTTGAGTTCTATAACCGAGTGAGAATTTGAGTTGGAAAAATATTTGTTATAGAGTTTATGTTTTTGTTATATTTAATAAAGATAAGTCTTGAAATTAAATTGTTATAGATAATATACCAATAAAAGGTGCCGCGGCCAATTTTTATTACCATTAATTTTCTGGTTTGGTGTCTTATTATTATTAATTTATTCTATATATTCTTTGTATAGCCTACATTCCCATGTAAATGCAGTGAGGTCTGTTCTCAACCGTGACTGACGGCTCACTATCACTGTTTTTTTTTAAATTCTCGTGGAATTGTTCATTAGTAATTTGTACCTACTGGTCAAAACTGAATCAAAGCTTTTACCTAAAGGTTCTTGGTCACTGGAGTTTTGCATCCACTACAGCCCAGACTTGGCTCCTTGTGACTTTTATATTCCCAAAAATGAAGGGGCGTGAAAGGACACCATTTTGGCAGTGTGGTGAACATCCAAAGAGCCACTATGCAGGCTGTGAAAGCAATTACATTTGACGACTTTCAGGGATGCTATAAAAGAGTTGAGAAATCGCTGGAACCATTGTGTATACCCACAAGATGAATACTTTAAAAGGAGACCATATTCAATTGTAAAATTTTCCAATAAAAGGAACTTTTAAAATGGCATTCTCATTACTTTCTGGACACACCTTGTATATTTATCTCAATCTATCAAATCCAATTTATCCATCTACACACATGATGCACCAGAATATCTTAATTATAATAAATAATTTTAAATATTTATAAAAGACCACCAAAAAAGTGTGTTACCTTCCTCCTTCTCCAAAGCTACAGCGCCCTCAGCTCCACCGCTAGCTGTGGCCTGCGATTCAGAAAAGCTGGTGGCCAAGTTATCCAAGCTGCTGGCAGCAGAAAGAGTGGGTGGACTTGATGGTACTGAAGATAAGACTCCTGCTGTTGCTGATGTGGGCTGGGAAACCTTGATAAGCTGCGGCTTATAAAATGCTGGTAAAGATGCAGGAGGCATAGCTGCTGCTAAAAGTGCACGTACATCATCAGCCTGTTCAAAGAACAAAAAATAAATAAAAAGGGCCACAAAATCCAAAGCCTGACACATCTGACAATTTTCAAACCTCATTATATGTTATAATAGCTATATTAAATTCTAACACACAACTATTATGACAGATCCTGAAAGAGGATTTAATCCCTGGCCTTTAGCTGTAGAAGAAAATACAAAACTGGGGCTCCACTTTATGAAAGGTTTAAAGCGGAGCTCCACCCTAAAGTGGAACTCACGCTGATCGGAACCCTCCCCCCTCCGGTGTCACATTTGACACCTTTCAGGGGGAGGGGGAGCAGATACCTGGTATTTGCACCCACAACAGTCTCTGGCAGATTGCGGGCATGACGCCACCTCCACCCCCCCCCCCCCCCCGTTGTGTGCTGGGAACACTCAGCTCCCAGTACACAGCGGGAGCCAATCGGCAAGCGCAGCGTGACTCGCGCATGCGCCGTAGGGAACCGGGCAGTGAAGCCAGATCGCTTCACTTCCTGGTTCCCTCACCGTGGATGGCAGGGGGAGCAGCAGAGTGAAAGCTCGTCCCAGCGCCGTCCGCAGCAGAGACTCCAGGACAGGCAAGTGTCCTAATATTAAAAAAGTCAGCAGCTGCAGTATTTGTAGCTGCTGGCTTTTAATATATTTTTTTTCAGCGGACATCCACTTTAAGTTGCTATGAGATCCCTGCAATCTTGGTATCAAAAAAGGCAATATGACATTATTGCTACATTTTTGTCAGGGCTAAACCGTTGCTATTCCGAATTCACTATATATATTATATACACACACACACACACAAAAAAAACCCACAACAAATCTAGAGAAACATGCCAAAGATATGTTGTTATAAATAACTTATTTTACCAATTTAAATAACTGGTCACTTTATGAAACCAGCAACATAACTAAAGCCGCAAAGCCAGTACAGATGCCAGGGTCAAAAAAATTGGCTGTAAAAACGTGCTTTTTGCATTGACGTTAATGCGTGTTTAGCAGCGTTTCTCTGCACCATTTTCCACTCCCAAATACAATTGCTACCGAGCACAAGTCGCAAGACATGTCAAAATTAATGGTTCTCTATGAGAGTTGTCTTAACTGACCTGACTTGTGCTCCAAAGATCGTAAAGGGAACCCCATGCCAAAATTTAAAAGTTCAAAAAAAAAAAAAAAAAAACACCACACACCACAGCATGGGCCCCCATGGGCCCCCGTGGGCCCCCCCCCCCCCCGAAATACATATCTGACCCTTCTCTGAGCATCCAGCCCCACAGGTCCTCCTAGGTCATACCAGGCCACATGCCCTCAACGTAGGTGCTTTGGGGCTCTGCACCCCTCCACCCCAAAGCTCCTTGAGTATAGGTTACATTGTATCTCTACCCATTCACCCCAAAAAAAAAAAAAAAAGTACAGCAAAAAAAGCCTAACCCACGTGGGAGGGAAAATCAGTGCAACACATTCAGTCCTGCCACTAGGGGTGCAACGGATCAAAAAACGTACGGTTCGGATCATTTCTCGGATCAGATCATTTTTCGGATCAGCAAAAAAAGGGTCGTAACGTGCTCAAGCACTTTCAGCATGTGTTTAAATTCCTCGTTTTGCACAACTGAATATGGCCTCATGTCTGCACCTATAAACACACCAATAGCATTTGTGATGGCTTTAGCCGGGTCTGATTGTGCAAAAAGGGGCTGCTTAAATGCTGCAGTGAGAAGCGATTGTTGAGCAACTTTCATTTTCGTTTTCACTTCTGTCAGGGAAACACCAGGGTGATGTCGCTTAAAATGCGTGGCCATGCTTAATGTGTTTCCACTGTTATATGGCTTTCTTGTGCCACAGTGCCAACACACCGTCACGATTTTATCCACTAACCGCTTTCCTTCATCGTTATATTTGACAGGGAAGGCAAAATGCTCACATACAGGGGATTTAAATGACACGTGGCGTTCAAGCTCCTCCGTTCGCCATGACCACGCTGTGTGGACTGAACATGCGCACAACTTTTTTTTTTTTTCAGAAATCAATCCACGGATCATGTATGTGCGGTTCGGATCAATATCTTCGGTTCGGATCACGGATCAATAACGATCCTTCGCACCACTACCTGCCACCCTGGGTAAGTATCTTGCCATAGGAATGTCCATGGAGTGAGGACCAAAAAACAAACCGCAATACACTATACTAATGTCCAGCGCTATTGATGCCTTAACCACAAGTCTCCAAGGTCCTTATAAAACCAGATGGTTGATGTAATAAAATGAACCATAAAAGTTTCTGGACTGACCACGAGGGGCTCACAAACAGATCAGTCTCGTTTGGAGAAGGGAAACCCCCAATCCCTGATGACCTGGATACAGCTATGCAGCCTGCATAGAGGCCGCGAGGCAGACCGAGGGTACAAGGAGCCATGGGGTCAACAGCCACAAGGAAGTCATTCACCGCCACGCAAAGCTGTATCCAGGCCCTGTGTGTGAGCGCACGAGGCCTAAAAAGCAATTACCACATCGAAGTAAACGGCAGATTTTTTTTTCTGCTTTATGTTTTTAGAATAGGCAAATAAGGCAAAATAAACCAGTGAGAGTCGGTGCACACTACAGCAGCACGACTCCGGGGGCGGCTCTGCAAGTCGTCCTGAGGACGACTCCAGAGGCGATTTGCGAGACGACTTCTGTATAGAAGTCAATGCAAGTCGCCCCGAGCTGCCCCCGAAGTCGTACAGGGAGTATTTGCGTCGCTCCGATTAGAACGCTCCCATTACATTGTATGGGACCAAGTGTGAACCGACTCTTAAGCAAGTTTAGACTGCAGTTAGAATAAAAAATAAGAGGGGCGTGGCCGGACCTTGCTGGAAGATGGACGCTTGAACCTGGAGCTCCGGCCACCTCAGAGCAAGAACCACTGTACTTGGAGAAACTCACCCTTGATACCGCTCGTGCAGGATGGGCACAGCTTCTAGAACATCGTCTGCCTCGAGATCGAGGTCCCCGAGGGGAAATACCGGGACCGCTCAGCAACACATCCCGGATATGTTCCGCTCCCAGAGGGGAAACATGGCGCCAACCCGTCAAGGCCCCGTACCAGGCCTCGCAAACCCCCTACCCTCGGGCAACTCAGACATAGTCCTGACAACCTCCCATGTTCCTCTCTCACAGGCGCAGGAAATTAATCGGACAGAGGGACTTACCTCGGCTCACCGTCACCTAACTCTGGACGATCTACGAGCTGTAGCAACAGATATTAAAGAGGCATTGGCGGCCGCCATTGCAGGCCTCCGCATCGAGGTACATTCCCTGGATGACCGGGTCACCCGAACGGAGCGCTCGGTAGCGGAGCACGATAGCATCCTCAAAAAATCCGCGAGAAAAGTGGACGACCATACCCTCCAACTCCGGGATATGAATCGGCACCTTGAAGACTTGGATAACCGGGGCCGACGCCATAACCTTAGGGTGCGGGGCCTCCCGGAATCCGTCGATGGAGACCGCATATCTGAAGCAGTAACCGCGCTGTTCAACTCGGTGTTAGAAAGGCCCCCCATGACCGCCATAACATTCGACAGGATTCACCGCGCTCTGCGCCCTAGGGGAAGGGACTCGGACCCCCCTCGCGATGTCATCTGCTGCCTGCCCGATTACACGCTGAAGGAATCCGTTCTGAAGAAGGCCAGAGGCAAACGACTCATCCATGAAGACCGACAGGTCCAAATATATCAGGACCTGTCGGGGATCACACTGAAGAACCGACGTGATCTCAAGCCACTGTTGGAAGTCCTAAGAGCTAAGGATATACGTTACCAATGGAAGTTCCCCTTCTGCTTGTCGGCATCTCACCGGGGCCATACTGCCATGCTAAAAGTTCCGGAGGATCTACCCGGCTTTTGTGAGTCTCTCGGGATTCCCCTAGTGGCGGTACCGGACTGGTACGCTGTTTTCCGACAATCTGTCCACCGATGGCCTAAACCCAGGAAGGAACCTATGGAAACTCAAGCCTCCCGCTCCCGACGCCGGAGATCCCCGTCGGGATCCAGACACCAGGGAGGCCCGCAAGGCCCCGGAGCGCCGCACGAGATGTCCCCTACCCCCGGTGCTAGGAGGGCCCGAAGAGACTACTGACGGGACTGGAAGTGAGTAGTCTTCCTCTACTTGAGATGACCTGCATTTTAATACAACGTTTAGAGGACTGTTATGGCTGTTCTAATGGTTGCCATGTTATACGTGTTCACACTGTAAGACTTTAGACAATGACTGTCAGCACTCCTCGCTACATGAGCTGCCCTGGCAGTGGAGGTAAGCTCATACTGAAGTGTCTCTGAACCGTGCATGTCGGAGCGCCATGTCTCCGACCTACGCCACTGACCGGAGTCAGCCCCCAGAACATCTCGCTAAACTTCCTAAGACTACAACTCCCACATTGCCCTGCGGCAGAGGCTTACATACAGGAAGCGCATAGATGGGGCGGATCTAGATCTCGTCAGGAGACCACGCCTCCTTCACGGCCGAGCACCGGTAGTTGACGCGTGACCCTCGAAACGACAGGATGTCCGCCGCAACCCGGATGTAGAGACGACCCTTCCTTCCGGCTCCCATATCCCTTGAACGGGATGCGGCTCCCACTCTCGCTCTTCCGATCACCGGCCCTTTCACACCGATGCGGACACGAGACAGGACAGCGATACCTCCCATCGGATTGTTTGCGAGGATTTCCTCTGACTGGTAAACCCGCCGACCGCCCGGATCTCGCGCTTCTTCACGCCACGGACTAAGTCAAGGCAGCGGAATACCTCTCCAGTAAGCGACCCACCTCTTATTTGCTGCACCACCCAGGGGACCATAGATCCGTTCCTCCTCATAACCTGAGGATGTCAACATGGACATTACTGCTGCACTGCGGCCCAGCGATGGCTCACGAATCTCGCTACATCTCCAACCACCAGTGACGCTGCAAGCAGGCTAGTACCAACTCCCCACAGTCCACCCGCCGCAGAGGACATAGACTGTGGACCCTATGGTAGTATGGACTAGCTGCGTCCATCCTCAGATTGCATGGACCTTGATTGCTTGTTAAAATGTTCTTTAGCACTGAGGTAGGTGACTGGGAAGGTGCAGGATCCCCCGAGCCTGTTGTTGCCATCATACGGCCTCTCCACTCTGAGCTAGGCTCCAGAGCCCTAGGTCGTCGCTAGCAGCTGGCCTGGGGGACCCCCTCTGCCACTCAAAGCCTAAACATTTGGGCGATGACAACCCGGCTCCCCAATTACTCCTGCCCACTTGGGTGTCCCCTGGGCTTCGCCTGGTGCCGGCGGGGTGCGATCCGGGGTTCAGCGGCTAACTTATAGTTGGTTGTAGGGCCCGGTGACAAGGCAGGCTGGAATGCTGGACCTCGAGAGCGGCGCCCCTGGAGCCTGCCGTATTGCGCCTTCCACGCACATGGCCCAGGGAGCGGCACACGGGACGCCCAAAAGCACCTTTCTCCCTTGTTATCTGTCCCTTTGCTTAGAAGGCACTGCTCTGGGGTGGCCGATAGTGAGTTAGTTTGGTTTATTTTAGTTTAACTCTTCGTTACACTCAGAACCTTTCGGCCTCCTGTATTGTTTATACCGTCCCCGGCTGGGATCGTTCCAACCCCCATAATAGCGCGGACGGCGGGGTTCAGACCCTGTGCTTGGACCTGTCCCCCCTGTTCGCGCTGTACTTTACCGAATCCCCCCTCCCTCATAGGTAGGTGGACTAGCCTCCGCTAGCCTATTCGGTTGTCTTCCACCCTGTGCCATTGCACGTATCCTACCCTTCTTTCCCTCCTGTCCCCCCCCCCTCCCTCCCTCCTCCGCACTTCCCACCCCTTCTCCTCCTCTCCTCTCGATACCCCCGAGATGGAGGCCCTCGGCCAAACCCCACCGACCTCAGATCAAACCCCACCCCAATTGACCCTCAAAGTGTACTCACTGAATATACAGGGGCTCAACACCCCAGAAAAGCGTTCACGGCTACTATACACCCTACAAAAAGAAAAGCCACATATTGTCCTAATACAAGAGACCCACTTTAGAACGGATGCGGTCCCTAAGTTAGGTAACCACTACTTCCCGGTGGTGTATCACGCCACCAATGCTGAATCCAAATCCAAGGGGGTCTCAATTCTGCTCTCTAAATATTGTCCCATACAGATTGAGGATGTTCAACAAGACACTTTGGGTAGATACATTTTTTTAAAGGGCACGCTTCATGGCACTCCCATTACGGTGGCAAACGTATACGCCCCCAACTCTCACCAAGTCACGTTCTTCGAGACACATTTCACCTCCTGACGGCCTTCCAGAAGGGCATGCTGGTTTTGGGCGGAGACTTCAATGTACCGCTGGCCCCCCTTCTGGACACATCCAACGGGTCCACTTGCCTAACATACCGTGCTCTTAAGGCTATAAAATCCCAACTGAACACACTCACCCTGCACGACTCTTGGCGTACACTACACCCGAACGAGAAGGACTTCACGTTCTTCTCCCCCATGCACACTAAATACTCACGCATCGATCTCCTTTTTCTCTCTCAGAATGACCTACACTTACTCGCCACAGCCACCATTGAACCGATGGTCCTCTCGGATCACCACCCGGTTACGATGACTCTGAAGTGGCCGGGTCGTCGTCCCAGATCAGGGATCTGGAGGATGGACGATTCCCTCCTCCTAGATCCTGCAGACACTCAAACTATCTCGACCAAACTTACCCAGTTCTTTGAAGACAACGAATCGGGAGAGGTGGTGCCGGCCACAGTGTGGGCGGCACACAAATGCGTTATCCGCGGTGAAATTATAACCCTGATGGCGAAGCGACATAGGCTCAGGAAAGCCTGCATCGATGAGCTCTCGGAACGTGTGAAAACGCTGGAACGGGCCCACAAACGTAACTTAGCAGCCGATACCCACGAGGCGCTCCTGGCAGCCAGGAGGGCATTATTGGGCGAACTTCACTCCCGGTTACAACGTAAGTTCGCCTTCACGCACAAATTATACTATGAGTTCGGGAACAAGTCGGGCAAATTGTTAGCCTCCGCGCTGCAAAAGAAAAAATCGGCACTCACGATCCGGACTCACCTCCCCGACGGGCACCTCAGTGCGTAGGTCAGATCACATAGCCCAACAATTCGTGCAATACCTCTCTTCACTCTATGACCTCCCGACCCCACACACCTCCATGGCCAACCTGAGACGCCCACAACTCATAGAAGACTTTCTCGCCGCTTACGGACTACCCCCGAGCCCGACGCCAGACATGTCGCAGTTAGACGCACCAGTGACAACAGCAGAAGCCCAATTAGCTTTAAAACAATTAAAACCGGGGAAGAGCCCGGGACCCGACGGACTCACCTCCGGCTACTACAAAACGTTTGCGGCTCTTTTGCTTCCAAGATTTGTGAAAGCTTTCAATAGCATCCCCCTTCCCCCACATACCGATAAAGACCTCCTAGAAGCACACATTACCTTAATCCCCAAACCGGGTAAGGACGCTACGCTAGTCTCCAAATACCGCCCGATATCCCTACTTAACGTAGACGTGAAACTGTATGCAAAAATCCTCGCTAATAGATTGCTCCCTTTCCTCCCCAATCTCATTTCGACTGGCCAGGTCGGCTTCGTCCCCGGCCGTGAGGCCCGGGACAACACGATTAAGGCACTAAACATCCACCACTGGATGACCACTCACAATACAAAAGGTTTCTTTCTTTCCCTGGACGCGGAGAAGGCGTTTGACAGGGTGGCCTGGGACTATATGTCCGCAGCATTACTCAAAACGGGAATACCTATCCGTTTCCTTCAAATGGTTATGACTCTATATTCTGCACCTACAGCCAGGATACGGGTCAACGGCCTGCTGTCAGACGCCTTCTCCGTCCACAACGGTACCAGGCAGGGATGCCCCCTCTCCCCCTTGCTATTTGTCCTATCCCTCGAACCGTTCCTTCGCAGGCTACGTGATAACCCAGATATAAAAGGGGTACCCGTCAAGAATAAAATTCACAAGATCGCGGCGTACGCCGATGACGTGTTATTGTTCCTGACCAACCCTCTTGTTACACTGCCCAACCTACTCGAAGACTTGCAAACCTTTAAGACACTCTCCAACCTGCAAATTAATTATGGCAAATCAATGGCGCTCAATGTTTCCCTCCCCCAAGCTCAGGTTGAGTGCAGGTTGTGTGCAAACGTCAGTTTCCTTTTAAGTGGGAACCCAAGGATATCACGTACCTAGGTATTAAACTCCCCACCCACCTCTCCGATCTCTACACCAAAAATTTCCTCCCGGCCCTGCAGACTATCAAGGGGGACTTGTCCAACTGGAATAAGGGCCACTTTTCCTGGTTCGGCAGGGCGGCAATCCTGAAAATGAACGTTTTACCTAGGCTACTGTATCTACTACAGGCGGTACCGATTAAACTCCCCTCTCCCTTCTTTACCTCCCTGAAAACAGTCTGTAGATCCTTTTTATGGGCAGGTCAACCCGCGAGAATAGGCTGGGACAGGCTCATCCTCCCAAAACAACAGGGGGGCATTGGTTTGCCGGACCTGGCCTATTACCATAAGGCTTGTCACCTCACCCGGGTGTTGGACTGGCACGCACATAAACGTAACAAGGCTTGGGTCGAGGTAGAAGAAGCTTTTGTTGACATGCCTATCGCGAACTTACCATGGATTACCCCCAGTTCTGTACCCAGAGCGGGTAAATCCCATCCGCTGATTGGCCCCACCCTCTCGACATTGAAGGCCACATATACCTCTGCTGACACAAAGCATTCGCCGGGACCAATGACACCCCTTACCCGAAACCCCGACTTCCCCTCTGACATCCCAGCTCGTGCTAGCTCAGGGGCTAGCGACGATCCACCGCTGAAGGCCCATCTCTTTTTTGAAAACGAAATGCTACTGACCCATGAGGAGATGATCTCCAAATTCCCGTCCCATCATATCCCTCGATTCCTGTACTTCCAGCTCCGTCACTTCTTTTACAGTGTCCCGCGCCCCCTGCCCTGGCACAGAGATCTCACTCCTTTCGAGCGTCTATGCTCTCGGACAGGACCGCAAAGACATATGATGTCGACCATGTATTCCCTGCTTATCTCCACCGTCAAGCCCAGAACCGAAATTCAGCGTGTGTGGGAGACCGACCTCTCGGAGGGCTTAACACCAGATGACTGGGCATCGGTCTTCCTACACACTCACAAGGGCTCCATTAATGTTTCTGCACAAGAGAACAGGTTTAAAATATACTCACGATGGTACAGGACCCCCGACAAGCTACACAAAATTTTTCCGGGCACTCCCTCCACATGCTGGAGATGCAACTCCGAGGAAGGATTCTTCCTCCACATGTGGTGGGATTGCCCGGTGATCCAATTGTTCTGGAAAGAGGTTCATTCACTTATTACCCACATCACTACCTACACACCTACGTTCTCGCCGGCACAATACCTGCTCCATCACACCAACATCCCCCCCTCATCGTACCGGAAATCCCTGATGCTACACCTTATCAATGCAGCCACTCAATGCATCCCTATTCACTGGAAGGACACGGCTCCCCCCACGATAGGGGAATGGCAGGCTAGAGTTTCCAAAATCGAAAAAATGGAAAGGATTATCCATCAATCTAAAGATATGCATGACAAATTCAGGCACACCTGGTCCTGCTGGATCCACTATAGGGAATCCCTGCAGCCTCCGCCCCCATGTACACCCCCTTCTCTCCTGTCCGGACCGCCCGGAACGAACCCCCCCTGAACTCGTTGGCCGAGGCACCCCCCCCCCCCCAGTCACGTCCCTTCCCCTCCCACACTCCTCCTGACGCACGACTGTCTTGGATCAAACATGACTACACATGCATCACTTCCTGCTGTAATACCCTCCCGCCCACAGTGAGTCCCCCTTAGGGGTGGGCGGATGCTGGGTAGAGCCCCAATGATCCAAAAACCCCCATCACATCAGATTCAGGTTATATCCCGCCCAACTGTCTTCCTCCCCCATCCCCCTAAACTGTTTCAATGCTGTTATACTTTGTATTGCTCTTCTTTTTTTTTTTTCTTTCTTTCTTTTTTCTTTTTTTTGCAGTTTACGCAGGTACACCGATCAGTAGAGGGATGGTCCCCTCCGTTCTCCTTTGCATCACAGCAATGTTGTCGAACTGCATGTTATCAGTGTTATGTTACTTGTACTCACGTGTTTTGTAAACTGTTACTTTTATAATGTCACGTGTAACCATTATATGTCCAATAAAAATCTTTGGAAAAAAAAAAAAAAGAATAAAAAATAAATAAAAAACAAGAAGGTGGTGTGCTAGTTGTAGCTGAATACCAACATCCAAAAAGTAATCCAAAAATTAGCAATGAAATGACACAGGATGGTCCTTGGAAAAAAAAAAAACTGTGCCAAAAAGGAAATTTGATGGGATGCAATTGCAAACTTTATTGATTTAGGATTATTCAGAATCATAAAAAGGGGAATACTGCAAAGCAAGAAAATGTCAATGCAATACAAAAAGGAATTTGAATACTTACTGTAACAAGATCTAAGGAGGTCTGCCCCTCCTGATTTTTCAGTGTAGGATCGGCACCATGTGCCAGAAGCAATGCACAAAGCTGTGTTCTTCCTTTCTGAGAAGCTTCATGCAGTGGAGTAAAAGCCCATTTATCAGTGGCATTCACACAAGCATTGAATTTAATAAGTAAAGCAGCCACATCCACATGCTGAAAAAAAATAACAAAGTTTTGTTATTGGAACATGTACCAACATTGCAAAGGTATACCATACTGGAGACAAAGGTAAGGCTAGGGTTTTGGCTGCTATATACATTAGAGAACCCATCAATAAATTCAAAGACAAAATACAAAGACGGTGTTGGCTCCAACAAAACAAAAAATACTTGAAATTAACTCACAAAAAGGTAGCAAGAAAATGTTACTACTTGCCTACTGGGCACTAACACCCCCCTTGCTGCCCAGGCCACATTTTTTAGTCACACCATACAGCAAAAGCCATGGTCCACGTAGAGCATCCGAATCATCAGAAGGGATCTCATTGTTAAAAAGGTATAAGTCAAGAGAAGGTAGGCTTGAAGTGGGGGGGGGGGGGGGCACTCTGCCAAACAATAGCCATTCGTTTTTACACTGCAGCCGAATCCTCGGTTGCTTGAATATCCACTTGATAAAATCTTGTGAATTTATGCACTAAAGACCAGGTAGCATCCTTAAAATCTGAGCCACAGATAACTGATGGCAAAAAGCCCAGGAGGTTCCTACACCCCTGGTAGAATGAGGGCTCACCCTGAAGGGAGAAGCTTTACGTTTCTAAATGATTGACGGACCCAATGGGCGTCTTAGAAGCTGCCTGCTCCTGCTCAGGTTTTTTTTTTTTTTTTTAACCAGAAGGAGTCCGATCCCCATATCGCTGCAGATCTAGACAAACTCTGATTGCGCGCACTACATCCAATGAGTGCATTAGTCTCTCTTCCGCCAAATGAGGCAGAGAGAAAAGGCAGCAAAACAATGTCCTGATTGAAATGAAAGGCAGACACCACTTTTGGCAAAAAGGGTGGAACAGGTCGTAACACAACTCTGTCGTGGTAAAGAATTAAGTATGGTTCCCTGTACGAAAAGGGCTGCCAACACAGACAGTACCAGGTTTAGGTCCCAAGGACGAATGGGTGACCTAATGGGGAGGGGGGCAAATGCATACATTGAAAAAAATTGTAGTGGAAAATATGTACCGAGACAAGGACTTCCTAATAGGTTGATGTTTTTATATGGCATGCTCTTTTAACCAGGTTAAATAATGCACAGTTTTGAGACTAAATTTGTTCAAGGTCCCAATGACTATTTTTTATTGTATATGGCTTTCTAATATGATAACAGTGCCAGAAAAGGGTTTAAAATGTCTTGGTGAATTGTCCTTATGATGTGATTCTTCTGCAATAAGTAAATTCCAAAGCCAATCCCAGGACTTCTCTTCATGGAGTATGCATGTTTTTTTTGGGGGGGGGGATACTCAGGTTTCCTACCAATATATTAGGGTTTTTGTTTTGTGACCAATTCAGCCATAATGTTAGCTTGCCTTATAAGTGCGGTGTAATACGAAATTGCTAGTCATATTGCCAGGTAGTAAATCATTAATATATATTTTTTTCTCAAAAAGCTTTTTTCACACTAAAAACCCTTCAAAATTACAAACCAGGCATTAATCAAGTTTGATAAAAATAAAAAAAAGTTGTATGTACCCCATATGATGCTGCATTGTGCAGTGGAATAAGTCCCCCTTTATCTTGTGCATTTACATCAGCGCCATGTTGTAACAGGTACTCCACAACTTCCAAGTTGTTGTAACCAGCTGAAAAATAGAAATCATTTTAAGCTTACAGTTTCCAAAGATATGCCACGTGGCTTCTCAGTACTGTCAATGTTTGACATCTTAAATAAAAAAAAAAAATAAAAAAAAAAAATTCTTTCACCTGTCTGGCACTTTATTTCATGCTGCAACTCCATTGGAAACTAGGATTTTTGTGTACATTTAAAATCCCCTTTGAGTACAACACAGGAGAACAGAATTCATGACTACTTGGGTTATTCTGGCACCTTCTAGCCCAAAAAAATAAATAAATCTAGAATCCTTGTCCAGGCATAACCCCTCCTAGCTCAGTTTAAGGCTGCATTCACACCGGAGCGTTTTTTCGCCTGAAGCGCTAGAGGGGAAAAATAACATTATCTATGGAGATGGTTCACATCTCCACTGCAAAACACCGAAAGCTCAAATCGGGCAGCTTGGGCGTTTTTCCATTGGTGCCAATGACCTGTACAAAACCGCGGTAAAAACCGATGCAATTTGTCGCGGCAAAAAACGTCGAAAATCGCCTACGCTTAGGTGTGAATGCAGCCTTAGTCATACTAAAGGTCTAGCTTTTTTGTTGTTGTTAAATATAACAAACATGTTATACTTACCTGTCCTGTGTAGTGGTTTTTCCACAGAGTAGCCCAGATCCTCCTCAACTTAAGACCCTCTATTGCTCTCCTGACCCCTCCCTCCCGTTAAGTTGCCCCCACAGCAAGCTATGGGGGCACCCAAGCCACAGCACTGTGTGTCCATTTAGACACAAAGCCACGGCCCGACCCACTTTCTATCCTCACTGGCTGACAGCATCAGGAGCCAATGGCGCCACACTGCTGTTTTAGCCAATGAGGAGGGGCGTCCCAGGCAGCGCAGACACTCCAACATCACCGAATAGATGGACATCAGGGTAAGTATTAGGGGGATTTCTGCACAGAATGCATTAAAAAGCCTTCTGCCTTTACAACTAACCACTTTAATGTCTCAGTTTTGTAGCAAGTAGTGGTGCACCAAAATGAAAATTCTGGTACCAAAACCGAAATGGACATTTTTTATATACAAAAAAATTGTATTATATTCGACTTTTTAATTTCAATTTAAATGAATAAAACTTCATTATTCGGTCATTGTCTGCACCGACGATCCTACTTTCAGCTCAAAATTATCAGCACGTCAATAACTCAGGGTTTGACAAATTTGCTTGGAGCCAGCTAAAAAAAAAAAAAGTTAGGCGCCAGAAAACGCGCCCCGTCCCGCCAAGCTCGCGCACGCATACGTGAGCAGCGCCCACATATGTAAACGTTATTCAAACCACACATGTGAGGCATCGCCGCAATTGGTAGCATGAGAGCAATAATTCTAGCCCTAGACCTCCTCTAACTCAAAACATGCAACTTGTAGAATTTTTTTTAAACGTCGCCTATGGAGATTTTAAAGGGTAAAAGTTTGTCGCCATTCCATGAGCGGACCCAATTTTGAAGCGTGTCATGTTGGGCATCTAATATAAAAAAATTATATATATTCTCCCTAGCCCTTTGTGCTTCCATATCGGTCTTATCTTTATACAATACGCTCTTCTAATGTGCTTTCAAAATGTATGGTTTTCCCTTTTATGAACA
Source organism: Rana kukunoris (assembly GCA_029574335.1). Lineage (NCBI taxonomy): Eukaryota > Metazoa > Chordata > Amphibia > Anura > Ranidae > Rana > Rana kukunoris. The sequence goes on along the minus strand of CM056056.1, from coordinate 92,155,310 downwards.
AGAAAATAATGATGTAGGAATTTGCAACAAAGTTGTGGCATTGTGCTGTATTCTGACAAGAATCACCGATTGTATGAAGCTGCAACACCTGCTGTCTGTCAATAGGTACAGGAAAAACTGGACTTGTCATCCTTGCGCTTACATTGCACATCACACACAACTCTTGAGCACCACACTACTGTGATGGAGCACTGTGTACAAACAGCCCCAGAATGCAAGGGGACACCCATGGAGAAAGACTGCCCATTAGTTTCAAATTGGCTGGCAAGTTCCTCTGGGCTATGTAGCAGGGCAAACAGGCAGATCCTTTGAACATCACAGCGGGATCTTTAAAGACACCGCTCCCCCTAGGTGGTCACTGACCTGGACCTGTAGATCACCCTGCTAATGAGATCACCTGGTACACTGTACCCCAGAGAAAATTATATTTTTTATATATATACACACAGGGTCTACTGCAGCATGGAGATAGAAAAACAGGCCAGGATCTATGGGAATCAAATCCCATAAAAAGTACTGTCACATCAGGTATCAGTAATGGTTTGTAAGGACTGTAGAGCCAGTGATCTGCAACACATTTTTAAAAATAAAATGACCACAGACACATTCTTTTGGAGGAAAATACAAATCACAATGCTTTGAAACCAGTAGTGAAAGCACCTCTCATAATGAAAAAGGTTCTACAGACATTTTGGTCTTTAGAATGTTATGCTTTTTAAAATACAAATAATGGTCATTCTTATGTGCAGTTACCTTTAGCAACTAATCTGACAATTCTGCTAAAGACCAGTGCAATAAGAATTCTGAACAAGTGCTATAGGTTTCTGCACTTAATTAGCAAATAGCTTTTTGAACTCTTTACTGTATTCGACTAAAAACTACTGTTACCAGCTGCAAAACATACCTATGAGAAAGCATAATCACACTCACCTGCTAAATGTAACGGGGTAGAATGTCTGCCTTGTGTATCTCTACAATTGACATTTTCAGCTGTGCAAAGTTTTTTCACTCGAGCTGCACAGCCTCTCTTGGCAGCATCCAACAAGGCTGCATCTCCACGGAGGAGATCCTGAATGTCTGTATCTCCATCTTTAACCAGGTCCAATGGTGTATTTCCATCTCTATTCTTCTTTGTTGAATCAGCTCCATGCTGTTTATAATAAAAACAGTTAAACACTTAATGAACAATAGTGATTTACTTAAATAAGGCCAGTTGAGCATTAATTTATAACCATGGTCCTCAGGGACTAATAATAGTCTATGCAACAGATTTACACAGGAACCATACAATGCTACTCCTACACAATATACTATATTTAGTAACTAAAGTACAGCATTGAAAAACAAAAGGATAACTGCACTTTTTGTTCTTGCCCCCTAGCTTGCACAAAAAAACTAAATTAGCCTGTTCCCAGCATCACAGTATGTAGTTGAATACAGAGTTCATTTCCTTTGTGAAGTGCTCCCTCTAGTGGAGGCTGGGTGCAGATTCTTCAGCAGTGAAGCAAACAGGAGTTGACTCTGCAGACTGTGACTGAAAGAACACCGACTTGTGAGGATACAAAAGCGATTCATTTCTGTGCAGCCTGCAGCTAAAATGATCTATAGTAAAAGCTATGTATTGCTTATTGGAAAGATTATGCAGATATGCAAATATCCAAAGAGGCATTTTCTGGGTAAACACAATTTTTAGGAAGTACCTTTATACTAAAACAGTACTGTCACTGGTCAATGTTGCGTAATGCTTTAAAAACTCGCTAGGATGAGGAAGTAACCTTAATGCCTGCCATCCCCTTTTGACAAAATCTTAAATGAGCTCCCTCACCTAAACATTTTACAATAATTGTCAAATATTGTGCAAGCAGTTCCTGTGCAACTCTTTACAAAGCACATGGACACTTGGCAAATATTTCACCTTTAAAGCAGAACAACGCTGGCATTCTAAAGATGGCCCCGCTCATCACATTTTGGTTTTACAATCATTTTTAGGTTTAAAAATTAGGAGTGCAAAAGCAGCCTGGATGTATAAGATTTAACCACTTGCTTACTGGGCACTTAAACACCCCTCCTGCCCAGACCAATTTTCAGCTTTCAGCGCTCTCACACTTTGAATGACACTCAGTCATGCAACACTGTACCCAAATAATTTTGTTGTCCCTTTTTCATACAAATAGAGCTTTCTTTTGGTGGTATTTGATCACCTCTGTTTTTTTTTTTTTTTGCGCTATAAAAAAAAAGGACCAAAAATTTTGAAAAATAATATTTTTTCGTAGTTTCTGTGATAAAATTTTGCAAATTATAATTTTTTCTTCATAAATTTTGGCCACAATTTAAACTGCTACATGTCTTTGATAAAAAAATAACCCCACATTTTTGGAAATTGTCTGTGTGAAAGTTTTAGAGTCTACAAGCTATAGTGCAAATCATAAAAAATGAGGCGGCACAGATGTGCACTGACTAATTGCACAGCTGTGCACTCATGAGGCGGCACAGATGGGCACTGAGGTGGCACAGATGGGCACTGATGAAGTGGCACAGGTGGGCACTGCACAGATCACTTACGGCACAGGTGGTCCCAGATTAGCACAGGTGGGCACAGTAAAGACTAGGCAAACAGATCTTTCTCCCTCATATGCCATCTCTGTGTGAGGAGGGAGAGCCGGCAATGAGAGATGATCTCATATGTTTACATTTGAGATCATCTCTCATTGGCCGCACAGATCGCATAGCACTTCGATTGGCTGTTCACAGCGATCTGTGATTGACTGTGTCCAAGGGACACAACCAGCACAGAATTTCCCCGCTGCTCACTCGGGAGCGCACGCGGGGAACAAGGAGAGGGGCTGATGTCAAATGACGGCGTCCTGGATTTTCATGTCCACGCTGAAGCCGTCTTTTGGCTATAAATAAAAGAAGAAAAATGGACAGCCGCACTCCAGTGGAATGTAAAAATATAAACTTGTGCCTTTTATTCTGGCAATAAAAAAACACTACAAAAAGCAAAAAACAGCAAACAGTGGGGTAATGAAGCTGACGCGTTTCACATTGATGGACAATGCTTAGTCTGACTTCCACTGGAGTGCGGCTGTCCATAATTTTTCTTCTTTTATTTGTGCTCCGTGCATTGCCTGCACCCATCAGGTTTTGAGCCATATATCTACCACTGAAGTGCACTTATCTGGAGCGGCGGTTTCCCTTTCCTATCGTCTTTCGGCTATAGCACGAGCCTCAAGTAGTTAAAAAGATTTACTAGTCCTTCATGTTATATAGTTGCTTGTAAGTCTAAAAGGAGATTATAAAAAGGTTTAAGATTGGCCAGCCTAAGAAAACCAAAATTTGTAGAACAAGCAAGGAAAATGCCACAACAGCCAAGTACAACTAGTGAACCAAGGTAGTAAAACCAAAAGTAGTAATACACTTATTTTTTCCAGATGGGTTGATATGAAAAAGGTAACATTGTTGTCCTGCTGTTCATTTGTTGGTTAAGCACTTGAAGACCAAAGTCTTTTCTGGCACATTGTTTCAATCTTAAAGAGGAAGTAAATCCTCCTTTAAAAAAACAAAAACAAAAAAACAAAAAACACCCTGCAAGACAAAAGGCATAATGAGCTAGTAGCATTATGGCGCCGATCGAATCGCCCGCAGCCAAACAAACCCCCCCCCCCCTCCAGTCCGCAGACATGTTGTCCCACAGCGCTGTGATTGGCCGGAACCAAGATGACGTCACTCCCGTGCATGGGAACCGCACAGTACAACTAAAGCAAGTGCTCGTAGTGCCATTGCTTCAGTTGGCTTAAGAGCGCATATGCTGCATGACGTCGGCACAGTTTAGGAGATATCCTTGTTAGCAACAGGTAAGCCTTATTACAGGCTTACCTGTAGCATAAAGTAGTAAACCACCAGCCCAAGGACGTCATGTGACATCCTGGACTTTCAGTGGGGATATCTGAATGATGCCTTAAGCTACAGGCATCGATTATGTGCACAAAAAGAACGATTATGGCGCAAGTTCCACAGCTTGAACGTTCTCTTATAGGAGACGGGACGACCCCAACCACCCGCCACCACCGGTGCTTCTCCGGGCTCTCCCGTGCCATCAGGGACCCGGAGAAACAATCAGCTGTTGCCGGATCACGACCATAAAGATTTTTCAGTCTTCTCTATGACCATCGGCGGTCCAGGTGTGATGTTATGATGTTATGTCTGGGTTCCCAGATGTAAACAAAGCCGCGATCGTGGCTGTCAGCATGAGATCAGTGAATTGTTTTTCTCGAACTCATGCTTTCCAGCCTGGTATTATTGACGCATCTCTCCATAAAGAGGACCTGTCACGATAGATTCCTGTTACAAGGGATATTTACATTCCTTGTAATAGGAATAAAAGTGAGCAAAAAAAAAAAAAAAAAAGTAAAAAAAAAAAAAAAAGCCCCCTTCCTCGGTAGCTTGCGCTCAGAAGTGAACACACACAAGTTCCGCCCACATATGTAAACGCCGCTCAAACCACAAGTGAGGTATCGCTGCATGCGCGCAAGCAACAATTCTAGCACTAGCCCTCTAACGCAAAACAGGTAACCCGTAAAAACAAGCCAACTTTACTGTTTTGTCATTTTTAATTCATGAGATTGGTACCCCTCCTGCAACTTCTGAAAGCGATCCAGTGGCCAATGAGCTGCTCGGACAGATTACATGAGAAAGCAGGCCGCCGGCTGAATTTTTTTTTATAAACCACTTGCAAACCGCGTATTATGGTCGGCAAGTGGATAATACTGCAGCACTTGGACTGGGAGAAAAAGGGAACGCAGTGGAAGCAAAAATCTGCACTATTTTATATACATGTATTGACAAGGAACAAACTGACTGTAGGAGAGTCCAGTGTGAGCAAAACGATTGACTCATCAGTCTGCTGCTTCGCCTTAAGCGCTTGTTCACACCATGTCCAAGTGCACGTCTTGTCTCTAGTCAGTAACTCACCATTTGTTACTGTGCCTTGCAGGGATAATCACAATATGCGTTGCTTGACTAAAGAATAAAAGGAGGTACTGAATATACAACAGACAATGCCTGGACCATACCTGTAGGAGAAGCTTGCAAATTTCATATTTCCCTTTTGCTGCAGCTTCGTGTAAAGGTGTGAATTTCCATAAATCGGATACATTAACTACTGCTCCATGCTTGACAAGCAGCTCTGTTACTTCATAGTGTCCATAGGAACAAGCATTGTGTAATGGAACCAAGCCGCTAAAAAACACAAATTACAAATATTATTTAAGCACATGGCTAGAAGACCTTTGCACAAATTTCTGTACAAAAAGATCATCTTCAATATTTGCTACATGTCTACTATAGAAAAAATCTCAAACTGAATTTGCTATTGCAACCATGATAACATCCAATTTATCGGATAATTTTTGTAACCGACAGCGAACAGCAACACAAAAATGACTACACATGTTGTGGTCCAGTTTCTCAACCAATATCAAATGCTTACCCTTTATCTTTAGCATGGACATCTGCTCCATGTTGCAAAAGATATTCCACCACAGTGACCCGATTGTACCCTGCAGCAAAATGTAAGGGTGTGGACTGACGGCCTTCTATATCCCTACAGTTTACAGTTTGTGAGTTGCACAGTTTCTAAGAGAAAAGATCAAAAAAAGATCAGAGTTTAAAAAAAAGCAACTACTATGATTGGGTTACCATGAATCATGTTATCAAGGCGGGTAAATATTTCAACAAACCTTGTTTCTGTGTAGAGTTTATTAATGTTAAACAAACATGGAGGCTCTTCAATTTGCACATTATAAATGCAGGCTGTGCCTCCTGCTCAGTAGTGCTGTACAGTACCTGTGTTGTATTGTTTTTCTTATATACTTGCATTGACCAAGTAAAAACAATACAACTCATCTTATCGCAACAGTTGTTCAAAGGCATAGTGAATTGAACAGCTTATTAAATGAAGAGCCACTAATGCAGTGTTTCTCAACTCCAGTCCTCAAGCCCCCCCAACAGGTCATGTTTTCAGGATTTCCCTCAGATGAAAAGGCTGTGGGAATTACTAAGGCAGTGAAACTGATCAAATCACCTGTGCAAAATAATGGAAATCCTGAAAACCTGACCTGTTGGGGGGGCCTTGAGGACTGGAGTTGAGAAACACTGCACTAATGGAAGACGCTATAAATCTACAAAATGTACCAACATGAACAGTAAAAAACAAAAAAAGTATTTTCTGGTACATATTACAATAAAAACAAAATGTTCTTTTTACTCTGACTGCAACCAATGTATGCTATAAAATTCATATATGATCTCATTTGGAACTCCCGCTATATTATTTTACAGGCATTGTAGGTAATCTTCAGGCCTAAAATGTTTTTCACCTTCTATATAATAATAATATATAAAAAAACACCAATAAAAAATGCACATCTCTTTTGCAGGTTAAAAAAAATGTGCATAATTTTTTTTTGCTAGCAGCCTGTAAAGCATTGAATCCGCGATCAACAGATCTTGGGTGCCATGCAGGACTCCTGCAGACGTGTCAGTGTACCCATCTACTCATACCTACTATGAGCAGGCAAATACACCGACAGGAAGAGACAATGAACTACCAAAGCGCTCAACAGCACCCTGGTGCATGAATGACACAGCTGGAAGAAAAAGGAAAAAGAAAAGAAAGAAGGCTCTGGAACTAAAAGTCAACTCAAGTTTGCCACAGGACACAACCAAAACTCTACAACCATACTCACTTTGACTATATCTAGGTCCCCAGCTTTTGCAGCCTCGAGCAATTGGCAGTCAGTGTCAGAGTTACTAAGCGGTAAGCCTTCTGGTAAATAATAAAGGCTGACATTAATGCAAAGCATTTGAAATTGAACACCACATACCAAAATGACAACATATATAACAATCAAAACTCCTTCTCATATAAAAAGCTGATGGATAATTCATACCCTGAAGAAGCTGCTGTACACTTTCATTCCCCATTTGAAGAGCAGTAAAACCCTGAAGCGATAGAATTGCCGGGTCACAACCTGAGTTTAACAAAATCCGGCAGGTTTGCAATTGACCACAATGAGCAGCGCGATGGAGACAGGTCTGTCCTAAATTATCCAAAGCATTGACCTAAACAGACAAAACAAGGCGCATTTACAGTCCAGTGTATGCAACATTGGTAACAGTAATGCAAAACATTATTAGTCTGGTTGAAAAAAGAAAACTCCATCCAGGTCAACACTGAACGTATATTGCTATGTACTGATAAACTCCGATCCTGTAATTATCCCCAGTGACCTTCTTTAAAGTGATTGTAAAGCCTATACATTTGTTATCTTAACGCAAGGAATGTTTAGAAGTTAGAATCCTGCCTTTTACTTACCCAAACCCTCATTCGATCCAGCGCCGTGCACATCTGCAACTCTTCTCTCCCCTCACTTCCAGGTCTCCCTGGATCTGCTGGGGCACCGGTAGGAATTGGCTTTCAGTGCTGTCAATCAAACCCAGTGACGAGGGAGTGGGGGCAGGGCCAAGTCCCGTTGTCCCTAGTGCCGCCCATTGGGAAGCAGCTTCCTATGGGGGCACTGGACAGAGGGGAGTGGCCAGGAGTGCCGGCAGGGAACCCAAAAACAAGAGGTTCATAGCCACTCAATGCAATTCCAGTGCACAGAGCAGATAAGTATAGACAGGTTTGTTATTTAACCACTTCCTGCCTGGCCAATAGCAGAATAACGGCCGGGCGGTGGTTCAGTTATCCTAACTGGACTTCATATGAGATTTCACAGAATAAAACCCGTGGGAGGACGCATCGCAGCGATCATTGGTGCGGCATGTCAGTCCACTACACTGTTGGTCTTTTCTTTTTTTTTTTGCAGAGGTGATCAAATACCACCAAAAGAAAGCACTATATGTGGTAACAAAATTATAAAAATTCTGTTTGGGTACATTGTAGCATGACCACGCAATTGTCATTTAAACAGCGACAGCACTGAAAGATGAAAATTGGCTTGGGCAGGAAGGGGGTGCAAATGCCAGGTATTGAAGTAGTTAAAAAAAAATATGTAATAATGTAAATTAAGCCCAAACACAAGCAAAATTATTTTCTGATAAAGGAGAGAAATCAGAACTAACCTTGGCTTCATGCTTCAGCAACACCTCTACAACATCATTATGGCCTTTATCAGCTGCGACATGCAGTGGGGTCAAAAAGCTTGAAGAAAGGGGTAAAGAATCATGGATGTAAATTTTGGCAAAACTGAATGGCATAAACAGAAGGTTAAATAAAATAAAAAAAGTCAACAACGTTGGAAAAAACAAACAAACATACTCTTTGGTCTTTTCGTTGACGTTTGCTCCTTTTCTTAGAAGCAGCTCACACACTTGTTTTCGCTTGGGGTACGGCGATGTGCCAGCAAAATGCTATACATCAGAGAGGGGGAAAAAGAAAAAATATTTTGATATAAAGAACAAAATATTTCCATATTTCGCTGGCTTGCCAAACAATTGGTTTTATCATCTGTTCTTCAAACCCCTGAGGAGCACATACAGAAGAGTCATAAAAGTCCCCGTATATTCCCTCAAACATGTCTCAGTTTTGTGAGAACACCAGCAAACTACCCTTTACTGGACACAGAATGTAAGATTTGAATTTTATGGTAGGCATTAAAACTAGTGCTAGGGACCCCTGGCTACAAGCAGAAAAAAAAAAAAAGGGACTGTCAGAAGACTACACGAAAAAAAGAAAGAAAAACAGACAAAGAAAGAAAAAGAAAAAGAAAGAACAAACTACTAAAAGCCAAAAGCAGCTTCTTCCAATAAACTCTTGCAATGACACAGGTGCACTATGGCCACACATGGCGTTGCATGCGATTGTGTCAAGAGCAGGTCCAAAGAGACAATTGGGTTGATTTAATAAAACTGGAGTGCAAAATCTGATGCATCTCTACACAGAAACCAATCAGCTTCCTGGTTTTAGTGTCAAGGCTTAAATTAGAAGCTGATTGGCTACCACACACAGGTGCACCAGATTTTGCACTCTCCAGTCTTAGTAAATGAACCCCAGAATCCCTTGAAGGTTAGGCAAATCAGATGTTACTTGAATATCTCAACAATGTCGAATGCACGTAGCCAGAGTGCCCTGTGCATTTGAACAGACAGTCCCATTGCAAGATTTGAGGTTTTGAAGAAGTCAAACCTAAAAGTACAAGTCTCCAGACATTTGCTTCAGCCACCGTATGAAACAAGAGCCTAACCCCAAAGTGGAGTCATTTCCTTTATGGACTCTACCCACTCCGACACAAGTGACAGATCACGGCTACTGCCATACAGGACAGAAAGCAAAACCAGGTAAAATCAAACTGGGATCTAAAGATGGAATTTAATAGTCAGCACACCTCCCACCCTTTTAGTATTTAGTGGTGTTTAATGTGGATATTGGGAGCTTCCACAGGGGACACAGAAAAAACAAACAGTTCATGTATCATTTGTTAAAGGGGAAATGTTCTGGCATTTTATCAGCTGGGGCCCAGAACCCCTTTGGGAGTTTCCAGTCCACAAAGAAAATTACTCAAACCAGCATCTATGCAGCTGCAAGAGCGCTAAAGACCCAAGGCCTTGAACTGTTGGTTGATCCTCCAGAAGCATGGTAATACACACTGCATCAATAAGGTTATAAACAACCTCTTGCATATACTGCTCACCTGCAGACTTGTGATGACCTCAAATTTGCTGGGTCTCTGAACCCAACATGGCAACAGGGATTGCAGGCATGGATTTACTGGTTTAGGAGAATCAGGAGACACACCCTGCCAGGGATGGCACTGGAGCACACTTAAAGCCTTTGCAGGCAGACATGTTGTGTCATATAGCAGTAGGGAACAAGCCCCAAGGTGAGGAAAAGCGTTACGCACTCACAAACCAAGCCACTGTAGAGGCCAGCAGTGGAAACAGACCAGTGTTACACAAGGTGCTCCAGAAGCAGCTCCCAATGCCTCAGCCTGAAAGGGCTCACCCAAAGGAGTCATCAGTAACAGCATTACACTTGTGTCTGTGCCACAGCTCTAAACCATGAAGGGGGGCTCAGTGACAAATACACACAGTACACCAAGATCTGGAAAGTGCCACAAAGTAGAAAATGCATTAAGATCACATTCTAGGCCAGGGGTGCCCAACAATTTAAAGCATGAGGGCCAATTAAGCAACTTGGTAACCGGTTGCGGGCCAAATTGTGCGGAACGGGCGGATGGCAGGTCCGTGTACGCTCTGCACATGCAGAGTGGATATGGACACAACCCCCTATACTCCTTTATTTTATTTTTTTAAAGGATTGGAGAAAGGATACAAGTTGGTTTACATCTGCCACTCGAGAGGTGAATGGAGGGTCCAATTGGGTCAAACTCAGTGTGTGAAAGGGGCTCACGTTTGCAACGCAGTGTACCTTTGGTTTTCCTGCACTTTGCAATAGACTTCTAATATATTCTGCAGGTGTGGTGCACTTTCAGAAACCTCACCAAACTCGCAGTTATCAACAGAAGTCTATGGCTCAGTTCAGGTAACCCACAGGTGCACGGCTCTGCATCTGTGGGTCAGTTTGAAAGCAGCCCGGTAACCGCTGCAGAACAGATATTCCCATATATACACGGTCAGTTTATTACTAAAATCACATTTAATAACAGTATTCTATTCTAGTCCATCCCAGAGCAGGAGGTCGCGGGCCACATCAGAGGGCTTTGCGGGCCACCGATTGTCATTCTAGAGAGCTGCTATACAGCGATCAGCTGTGTAACATGGAAATCTGACGGATTACAAGGAGAAATTTATTTTTATATATATATATATATATATATTATATATACATACACTCTCCAGTGTTGTAGCAAGAAACCTGATGGAAGTCACCAAATAAAAGATACAGAGAAGTGAAAAGACTTCTAAAATTAGTGCTAATATACAATCAAAAAAATCTAAAGCATCCTGGGTAAGAGGAGGAGTTATATGGAGGTTGACTTATGATCCCCCCATTTTCAAATTCCTAGCCTCCTGTAGGCATATACCTCAGATGTACCCAAATCCCTGTCCCCCTTAATGGATGGAGAAAGGCATTTACAAATGCAACAAAAGTCCATTTGCAAACTTGAAACTCCAGAACTAATGGGAACTAAATCTAGAAAGTAGTCTCCTCTTTTGGTAACTAAGGCTCTCTGCAAAATAGCTGCAACACTGTTGACTTCTTGGCAACCGGCCAAGGAGTTTAGGAATTTGGTAAACAACAATATCGTTTTTTTAATTTATTTATAGGGGGGGGGGGGGAACACACTCGCTTCCCAAATCAGGGCACGCATTTATAAAATTCTTATTAAGCATTTTAATATATATAAACCAAAATAAGAATGTAAAAAATATCCAGCAACATTTCTCTTTTTTTTTGGTTTATAAGATAAGCAAACATTCCCTGGAGTAATTTTACTGGAAAGTTGGGTCAGACAGATGACCTATGATGGTTTTAAGCTGAAAAACATGAGTCTGTGTTTCTTCACTTTACAGTATGACACACTGCTTTTCCAGGCATGCGGAGGCGGTATGCAGCTCTCTCATGAGAAAGTAGAAGCTTGTCCTATGTTGGAGGTACTTAAAGGGTAACGCAGGAAATTAAGAGCTTGTAAAGACCAGTTATTCTAAACCCTTTATACTTATTTGGTAAAAGAAAAGCCACTATTACTTGGTTGGCCTACGCTGTTTTTTTCTTTTTTTTTTTTGTCATGTAGATTAATATACTTCTGTACAAGAAATGCTAGTATAACTAGTTGATCCTCAAAGCAGGGCAAATGCCTTTAAAAGTTATACTAAACCCAGGACCCTATCTATATTCACTATATTTGGTCTCCCACAGTACACAGAACATGGAAATGCAATAGTTTTAGTAAATATTAAATAAAATTGCTAAATATGTTTTCTCAGCAGTTAGAGCAGTCCTGTGACTTCTATTAGTGTCTGGTTAAAGCACTTGTAAGAGGAGTTTTCATTCTGCTCTGACTGTCCTATCAGGCTGCAGGACCCCCGACCTGTCTGAACAATGGCGATTGGCCCTGTGCTGATCACATCTACCCTCCCAAGAAAACAAAAACTCTAGCAATAAACACCAAACTGAATATGTGCAGATTGCCCCCATAGCTCTGTGCTATTGGGAAATGGTTTGGGGACTGTGGAAGAAAGGGGGGGGGGCATAGAAGACAGGATCAGTCTCTTTAAACAATGCAGGGGGATTAACCACTTAGGTTCCACAGTGAGTGTAACGAGCATGCTTTACTGCATATACAATCTGGTTTTACTGTTGTGGGTTTAGTAACAATATAATGCCACCAACACAAAAGGTCTGATTTAGCAGATCTGGAGCCCATTCGTGGAAGTGATCTGCAGAAGCTTAGTATTTCAGACCTGTTAGTTTCGCCTCAATCAGAATTAAATGGAATACAAAATTTAAAACAATTTGAGAATCTGTTTACTATGGAGAAATCAATGAATTTATTTGTGAAAGTTTTGTTCATATAAATTTCTTTTAAGCTTGTAATGTTCCAGTGGCTTTAAAGCAGAATTTTTATAGAGAAAAAAAAAAAAAAAAAAAACTCACCAAGGCGGTCTCGTGAGTTTGAGGATGTTTGAAGTTGACTATTTCCAGTGACAGGTGCTTTTTCACACGTGCTACATCTGCTTCTCTTGCTGCCAGCAGCAATGAATGACCTTTAAATTCATCTAGATCGGGAAACAGACAAAATACAGTTGTGTGTTAGCAGTGAAGATAGGAACTCCTTCACAGATTAATTGGTGCAAGATGAATGAAAACATGAATCCTGGTCTGAATAGAATTGCAGACAACCTGTGGACTATGGGTTATTTGCACTCTGCATACAATTCCCTGGCTGAATAGCTTTGATTTTGGGGGGGGGGGGGGGGTCTAGAATTTAATAGACAGGTTTGGTCTTTGGGACAACTGTCTGCTTGCTGTATAAATATGCACTCAAAAATTTTACCAATCATTTAAAAAAACACTATTCCACTGGATCATCTGACCAACATCTCATGCCTATCAACACCTTAAAGGAGTTGTAAAGAGAAAAAAAAAAAAGTTCACTTTAATGAATCCTATGCATGAAGGTGAAAAAACATTGGATGCTGCCGACCCCCTCCCCCCGTTATACTTAACCTGACCCCTCGAAAGTCCCGCACGGTCCCTAGATCCTCTTTGCCGCTCAGCCTGGCCGCTGATTGGCTAGAGCGGATGGATTGAGAGCAGCGCAGCCACAGACTGGTGCTGCTGTCAATCACATCCAGTGACGCAGCGCGCCGGGGCCCGAGTGATACAGTAAGCGGCTTAGGCAGCTCGCTGTATCACGGGAGCGTGTCCGCAATTACTGACCACCATGCGAGCTCTCGCATGACTGTGGCGAGTAATTGCGGGGAGGACCAGAGACAGCCGCCGAGGGACCACAGAAGATGTGGATCGGGGCCACTCTGTGCAAACTGAACTGCACAGTGGAGGCAAGTATAACATGTTTGTTATTTTAAATAAAAGAAAAAATACATTTCTTCACTTGTTCATCTTGACACAATGCAAATAATTAAAATAGTCATACTCTTATAACAAACTTGAAACATGGCAATTCTAGTATTAAGAAAAAGGTAAAACAAAACAAAAGTAGGCATCTCCAACATAGATCACTATACAAGACTATTAAACAGACATTAAAAGAGCCACCTGGACAGAGCTAGCAGAAACTGCAGGGGCATATGACCAAATGACCAAAATGCATCAGAGGTTATTGAACTCAGCAGCCCACAAAGAAGTAAAACATGAGAAGCTCACAAAAACAGTTTCTCAGTGAACATGGGATCATAACTGCCAAAAAGAAATTAAAAAAATGTAAACAGTTTGAAGCTACACACCTAGATGATCTCTTTGGACTTTACACGAAAGTTACTAAAACAGAGAAAATAAAAATGCCTTGTAGGGCAAGTACCTTGTGAAAAATAAATGAATCCGATTCCCCAATCGAAAGTTGCTCAGATTTAGCCAACCTGACACTACCAAATCATTGCATCCTCAAAGCTTATTACTACACAAAATAAACTATATGGAAAATGCTACACCCCCAGGACAGGAAAGAAACCACCAGCTTAGCTGGCATCTGACAAAACAGCCTTAAACAGTCCCACCGCCACAGTACAACTTTACAACTGATAGGCTGTTGACAAAAGTAGTAATCATTCAAAATTCCAGGTGTTGTACTCCTTTCCGTTTAAAATGACAATGTCCCAAATGTCTTATTTACTTTTTATTTTTTTTACAAAGGCGTAACAGTATTTAATAGCAGGCAAGAAGAAACTTGATAAGATGAAGGCTCCATAAGTTCCACCAACCAGCCTGCACGGTCCCGGCGTTGCCCCCCTGCAGTAGCCCAGGCAGGGCGGTGAACCTCTGGGCTCCGGGCAGACAGGCGGCGCACACAGAGTGCAGACATGGCAGTAAGCGGGGGCTCCGACTCTGAATATTAGCCCGGCACACCCCACACGTCTCCAGCAGGCTCAAGGCCTCCCTCTCGCGGGTCCTTTCCTCTGGGCCCGGCTGGCCAGTAAAGCCCTGTTCCACACGGATACATTTCTGATACATTCAGAACACAAGGAAATCGCACATAAAATGTAGTGCAACTGTGATGCGATTTGGGTATGATGCAGTGCGATTTTGTGTTCGATAGACAAATTGACACATCAAAACCACAGCCGTTTTTATTTTATTTTTTAAACAATGATTTGTGCTGGTTGTTAGTAGCTGGTGTCTTGTTGAGGTAGTTGCAGGCGCAGACAAAGCCCCGTGGCTCAGGGCGGCATCCAGACACATTCCTTACCATCCCTGTGGATTGGAGGATGTTAAAAAAAAAAAAAAGAGCCAGGAGGCTGAGCGAGCGCAGCGAGGTCAACTGACCACTTACAGCGAATTCTACGTTGCCCTGGACCTGTTGCTAAGGCTGATCAGGGTCATTGATTTCCGACGGGTCGGATTGCGCCTGCGCAGTGAAGGGGGGGGGGATCATATCGGCAGATCACCGGCACCACCAGTGACTCATCCCTGCTGTCAGCAGCAGGGATGAGTCATTGGTTGTTAGGAGTCGACACCTGCTCACTCATCCCCTCCCTTTCCCTGGCCTGTGGGGCTGTATGCGCGGATAAGGGTCTGGTATGGATTTTGGGTGCGATCCCACGCCTTTTCTTTCAGAGTTCCGCTTAAAACCGATACCAGACCCAAGGATCGGTGGGGGGCCCCCTACGCTTTTTTTTTTATTATGGCTCTTGTTGAACCCAGCTGACAGCAGGGGTGACTCTAGGAAGCTGGGAGGTGGCAGCTCTTTAACAACCAATAACTCATACCTGCTGCTGACAACGGATTGAGCCATAGTAGTAAAAAACACACATTAAAACGGCATCTTAACTGCATCAACTCACCGTACAACTTTCCCTTGAAATAGTACTGAAAAAAACGCACCACATCAGTGTGAACCTAGGCTATTGAATGATCTTTGTGTGTGTGTCACCACTGACGACTACTACAGCAACATTGGGGATTTGTCACAAATAAAAATGAAGCAACTTACATGCCAATTGTTCCTTAAGCTGCGGTGTTGGGGCCAGATCGATTGCACTCTTGTTATGGCAGTTGAGCATGTTGGGATCTGCTCCATAACTAAGCAAGAGGGAGCATACCTCAACACGATTCTTAGATGCCGCTTCATGAAGAGGGGTGAATTGCCAGAGATCCATTGCATTGACACAGGCACCATGCTGAAAAAAAATAAAAACATTGTATTGTAATATTTACTCACCCATTATGATCAAATCCTAACTAGAAATTATACAAGTTTCAAAAGGGTATATAATAAGCTTACATGGAGAAAAAAAAATAAAAAATAGAAGAAGATTTTAAAACCAAAAACATTAATCGTTGTATACATTAATAAAAATAAACCATATTTAGGGTGTTATGCACAAGGCTGTAGAGAGCCTGTGTAATGTCATTTCTGTGACCCTTTGCTACTGTGCAATGATGGGAAGAGGCAATTGGGTGTCAAGGTTTGCATAAAGCACTCGCATGTACCCCGACACATGCTGTATACACACACTCTACATCGGTGTGCATGTAGGTGCTTTCCGCAAACTCCGGTACACAACTGCCTCTTTCCATTCATCTGAATGGGTGGCTTAACACGGTGAAATAGGGTACTGGGAGAAGCAGTACACAGGCTCTGTGCAATGTACAGCCTCTGTACAACTGTGTGCATGAAGCCTAATGGTTTTCCTTCACCATTTTGGTAATCACTACTCAGGATATGTACAAACACACGATACCAAGCTTTTAATGATATTAAAGTGGTTCTAGGGGCTGAACTTTAAGCTTTTTTTACCGGAAGGAACACCCCACACACCCTTTCAGCATGTAGCCCCTGCTAATACTTGAGACTGATCGCGATTAAGTGATGCACATAAGCGCAGCTGCTCTTCCAGGTCTCTGCCTCCTCATTGGCTGAGATACAACAGCAGAATCCACTGGCTTCCACTGCCGTCAATCACATACAGCGAGGAGGGAGCGTGGGGCAGGGCCGAGGCCCGCTCTGTGTGTCTTATGGACACAGAGCGGGGCTCGGGAGCATGCAAACACAAATGCTCCCATAGCATAGCAAATTCTCTAGTATGGGTTTTTAGTAAATACTAAGAGCATAAACATTAAAACATGTAGTTAAATGTTCACTGTAATCCAGCATGACAGACATACGTAAATAAATGAAGACACAATTACCTTTACAAGCGACTCTGTTACTTCATAGTGGCCATATGAGCAGGCATTGTGAAGTGGCACCAAATCACTAAAGGAATAGAAAAAGACCTGAGCAACAATGTTGGCTGTGGCCAAAAGCCCATGAATGCAGTCTACACAAGAAAATGCTCAATATTCAATCTACATTAAGACCTACATGACCTATTCATTTCCAACCCCTTTCATTTGAAAACAAACACTAAAAAACAGAAGAAAAATCATTCCAAAAATAAAAAAAACAACCTTTTAGGATATATATTCTATATTGATTTCTGCACAAAAAAAATAAAATACAGGAACAATATAGGACAAAACAATACTAAAACCATACAAATTTATTAATACATTATTTAACACAGATGTATTGAATTAAATATATAAAGCAATCGTAAATGGACACTGCCCAATTAATATACGTTCAGGGATTTTTCAGTTCCAACTTGTAAAAAATTACTGGCAAGGCATCCTTCCTGTGTGATGTGTCAATAGCATTTTTTCAGGACAAGGTGATGAAATAAGGATATATGGCCGAACACACAGGATCCTGTGCCTCCGTGCTCCCCCACCTCCCCTCCCGTGCAATTGCCCTGGGCCCGCGACGGCCGGTAATAGAGGCTGCGGCTTTGCGGCCTTGTAGGCCTCAATTACCAGCGGGCGCGGAGCACCAGGTCACGATTTCTTATCACAATTGCGACCGGGCACCCGGATTTTGTCGAGCTCTGCCCTACTTTTATATGGTTTTAATGCAGTTGAGCACATCTGGTTTAAAGAACATATTAATAAAATTGTATGGTTTTAGAATGCGTTTTGTTTTTCCTATATTGTACCTGTAAAGCCCAATGTTTTTGTGGAATAAAGGACATTTTTTTGCCGCTCAGACTGTATTAGCCAATGACAGGCTGCAGTGGCCACCACTGTTAGCATGTGGTCACACACAAAGCGATTACCTATGGTTAGAAACAAAAGTCTGAGCCTGGTTGACCCTATTTACAGGTACAGCTACAAGCGAACAGTGGCGCCCGCTGTCAGCCTGTCATTGGTTTATATAGGCTCAGTGGCCTCTGGTATTTGCATAATCCACCGATTCTCACCACTGAAATACAAGGGATGCACCAAAACGTTTGAGTGAAGGAGGCCCAATTTCCGACAACAAAACTTTGAGAGGTGGATCTCAAATTTTTCGACAGCAAAATCCGTTCTCGTAAATTCCGACGCACAAAAAAAATTCCATGCACGCTCTGAATCAAGTACGAGACAGAAGCGCTCGGTCTGGTAAAACTATATGCTCATAATGGAAATGGAACATGCGTCACTTTATAATGCTAGAATAATGAAGTTGTTTTGCTGCCGATATTCACACAGAGTCCTGACAAAGTGATTTCTCGGGAACTGCAGCAGATGACCTAAGCGCAAATCGCCTCTCAAACTTCTATTAACATGAGATTAGCAGAAGGAGCCCAAAGGGTGGCGCACTTGGTATTGAACTTCCCTTTTATATTGCCATCGTAAGTGTTGTACGTGACCGCGTTCTTGGCAATCGGAATTTCCGACAACATTTGTGCAACCGTGTGTGTGTAAGACAAGTTTAAGCCAACATCCGTCGAAAAAAAAAACCCCCAAGGTTTTGTTGTTGGAATGTCCGATGTGTGTACGCGGCATAAGAGTGAGCTTGGTATAAAATGTTCTGGCTTGAATTGAACAACCGACAAGATAGGTACTGCATGCAATCGAGCTGACCATGGAGGAACAAAAATGTTTTTACTAGAGATGGTCACAACTCACTAGTATATGAACTGAAAGAGTTTTTTCTAATGAATAAGGAATTGGAGTTGTTCAACCATGTAGCCAAATCATTGCAAATTAAAACACAAAATGGCATTGCCCTCATAACAAAAATTGGCTGAAAAGTGATGTGTGTTGCCATACCCTTTATCCTTGGCATGAACATCTGCTCCTTGCTGAAGTAACAGCTGTACAATTTTGACACGGTTATAGCCTGCAGCTAGGTGAAGAGGGGTTGACTGTAGAATTAGAAAAGAATACTATTAAAAAAAGACACAAAAACACCAGATTTAAAGAGGTTTAGTCTTTAAAATAAAAACATTTAATCATAGTATTAAAGCTAAGAGAAAGCAATGAAATTTATTTTTATTAAAAAAGGTACAAAAGCTAGAATATTTTCACTTTACCATGGGATTTTGGAAATGGCAGCTAAGAACAAACAAGTTGCAGAATATGCCATTAGAGCAAACTATTGGTTACCTTTCTTCCATCACTTGCATGGGAGTTGACATTAAGTGGAGTGAGCAATGCCATCATCTTCTCTTCATTTCCACTGCTGTGTGAAAAAAAAAAAAAGTCCAGAAAAGAATTACCGTACTTATTTAGGTATGCACCCTTCACTTTATCATTTACAAAATAAGTCCATTAAACAGTTCTGCTGGTTTGAAAATCGGAACAGATTAATTCCTGGCTGCTCTGGGTGTCAGACTGCCAGTCGACTATTAAAGGATCAATACTGCAGGTACACCAACAAATAAGCATACCATTTGGACATAAAGTAGTGGTCTTGCACTTGAAATATAAAACCAAAAACATACAAAATGCAGATATGTGATAAAAATGCTAGCTATAAGGTGTCAAAAGTGACTACATCAATAGGTGAATAATATAAATATTAATGCGCTAACCCACAAATGTAAATTAATACAATGTGCAAAAAATGACCAAAAATAAATATATACACCAAAGGGCAAATTGATGTAGTCACTTTTGACACCTTATAGCTAGCATTTTTATCACATCTGCATTTTGTATGTTTTGGTTTTATATCTTTAGCGCAAGACTACTACTTTATTTTACTATACGTGTACAGTGAACACCATTAGGTCTAGCTGCTTCCCCACATTCATATTTACTCACGAGTGGTGTGAGAGATCCCCTACTTTTAAGGGTCCTTTCACACGGAGCAGACCGTTTTTGATCCGCTCCGTGTGTGTCCGTCGGCTCAGCAGGGATTATCCGTAAATCCCCGCTGGGCTGTCGGCGGACAGGGCGGTCCCTGCACACTGTGCAGAGACTACCCTGTCTTTCCTCCGCTCTCCCCTATGGGGAATCGGATGAATACGGACTGTCTGACCGTATTCATCCGATCCGCCAGACGGAAGAAAAATAGGGTTTTCTTCCCTCCGAAAAAACTGATCTTTGCGGACGTTAGCGGATGCATCATCTGCTAACGGACGCGATCCCATAGGGATGCATTACAAGTCCATAAACGGACTTGTAAAAAACGGACGAACGGTCCGTACGTGTGAAAGGACCCCAAAACCATTTGGAAATCATACCATGTATATCTTATTTAAACAAATTAAAATACTGCATCTATAAAAGAAAACAAACAAATATATCATTATATTTAATCTAAGGATACATACCGAGCACTTTCCAGAAGTTCATCCTTCTTATATTCCCCTGCAGATACAGATAATAGTTATCATAACAGTCTTTTACGACCACATTCAAACATGGAATGAAAAAAAAAAAAATATGTCAAGTTTAATGCATTATCAGTGAGCACATATTATGAGTTACTATTGCAGTGCATACATTCAAGACTGACAATTGTTCATTGTTACTCATGTCGCTATTCTTTCACAATATTGTTATATTAAAAGAAGTAGGGCCAAAGCTCTTTTGGCCCTACGTCTCCTGTAGGTCACAGGAGTGCCCCTAGTTATGCACTCCTGTGACCGTATTCAGCCAACAGCAGGCTAAAGTCTTCTTGGTTGAAATTACTCAGCCGGGTCCAGGTGCTGGAGAGATCCCGATTTTAATGTTGGGATCCACTCGGATGCCTGGACCAGCAGCTAGCTCGGCCTCTTAGCCCACCATTGAGCACCTGAGCCAGCCACTTCGGCTCCCTCCACAGCCCAGCACTCCAGTAAGTACTGGAGGGACAGAGCAGAGAGCCGACCATTTGCTCCCTTAGGACTGAGAACTGAGCAGTCAGCAGTCCGATTGCTCACTTCTCAGTCTTAGAGGCAGTAGGGGGACAGATGCAGTATCCACTTAGGTGAGAATATATTTTTTTGCTTTAAATCCCACACTTCTCTAAAATATACAGTTTGTGGATTTGCCCTCAGAGATAGAGTAACACTTAAGATAAGAAATCAGGTCATATAGGGAGTGTATGGGTTATTAATGAGTTGAATGACTCAGACCTGCATTGTGGAGAAGAAGAAAAGTAGAAGCATGCTGTGTATGAAAATATAAAATCATACAAAAAAACAAAAAACAAACACAGGGCTTTTAAAGCAACAACTCTTTTTGTACCAGGCAAATCACTTTCACATGCACAGTAAAAACAAAACAAAAATGCAGATGAGGCGATACGGATAATGATAACGTTGCATACACAAATCAATTCCCTAGCCATGGGATCTACTAAAATATGTTACACAAAAGCAAAAGAAAGACATTTCAAAAACCATTATTACCTGTCAGAACTGCTTTAGCCGATGGATCAGACAAATCTAAAGCTGTCCGGTTGTCTGTGTTACGAATAGTTGGATCTGCACCATGCTGAAGAAGAACTTTAAAAAGAGAGACTTATTGTAAAGATTTAAATAATCACTCCTCTAACCAACAGTTCCCAATCTTGACAGAAAGCAATCACCCATTTCCCATAGGGCATAAAAGTGTCTCTTTCAATACAAATGTTTTATTTCTTTTTTAAAGGCTTCCTGTCCAGCCGGCTGGACTAGTGCAGCGCAGATGCAGGTTGGCATACCCATATGTTCGGCATCGCTTGCAGCGGAGGAGGAAACGGTGACCCACTGTGTCCACAGGACACAGCTAATTACCGATTTTGTACCAGGGCGGCTGTGAGCAGCCCTGGTATCATGCGATTGATGTGACCAATCACAATCAGCACATAAACAGTAGTAAACAACTATCATTTTTAACTACTGTGCGATCTCAGAGAATGGCCGCAGCGATCACATGGTACCAGGATTAAATCACAGCATCTCAGTAGTACACAAGATGTCATGAATGAAAAAAAAAGCCTGATTACCCCTAAACTAAAAAGGAGGGGAAAAAAAAAAAAAAAAAAGAGTGGCGTTTTATTTTTTTATTTTTATTTTTTTAATTGATCAATCGTGATGTACTGACAGCCCATTTATTGAGGCCCTAAACTGCCAAGGCAGTACAAATGCACTCAAAATGTATCATCTTTGGAAAGAAGACAGTCCAAGGTATTGAGTAAGAATTTGTAACTTTTTACACATATTTTGTAAAAATAAAAACACATTTTACTATTCCTACCCCCTCCCTGCACTATTAGGGCTTGTTAACCCATGAGGTTGCTGGGGGCAGTAAAACCATGCGATTAAGCTGCGGTTCTTCAGCCCCCCAGTGGCTATTCCTATTAGCTGCAAAGGCAGCAATCAAGAGGTATACACTTGCTACAGCCACAATGCTTTGTTTCACAGCCATGCCAGGTATACACCCAGTTCCATTCAGTGAGCTTAGTGCCCGACGATCGTGACACATTGAAGTAAATCACATTACTTATGCAGGGTTCAAGGGGTTAAAGTATGTGGTGAGGAAGCACCAATTAATGGAAATGATTAGGGTCACTGACTGGTTTCACTATTAGGGCTTGTACAACAATAAAATTGGGAGGTGGTAAAAACTCACACTTGAGCTATGGCTTTATCGCCTCCAAACTGGTCCCCCCCTGGTTGGAAGAAGCGGCTGGGGGTGTACACATGCCATGGGTGCAATGCTTTACTTCGCAGCTGTGGCTGGAATTCTACCGCCCTCACTTTATATAAAATGTCCAGACTGGAAGCGGGTAACTGCATAACAGCGCCCTGGGTTTCACAGCTGATAGAAACCTGCAAGCAAAGTGCATATGCATGCACCACTAGGTTTGATTTTCAGTGCTGGAGACAGTGAACCACCTTTAAAATCTAGGGAAACAACTTTTCTTGAAAGGTTTTACGCGTTATTAAACCCATAGGGAAGATGTACTGTTATAGTCTCACACTGCACTTGGCCGTCTCATTGGGGTTATCGTTCTCAGGATGTTGGTGGGCATTATTTTAGAAACTTGTTCTACCCCAGAGCTGTAAAGCCCAGTTCTTCTTACTAATCCCATAAGTTAAAAGACTGTCCTGCTAAAGAGAAAACATGTAGGAACAGTGGTTTCCACCACCAAACAGAAGCACATCTTACATTTGCCATGTTTTTTTTTGCATATATTAATACAAGAATTTCAAAATGTATCAGCTAGTTTTCAAATTTAAATCTATACACTATAAGAAATGTACACAAGTTCAAACTTGTGTCATTAAACAACAAGATGATTTGCCTACCTATGCAGACATCTATTTTGCCCTTTATAGCGGCTTCATGGAGAGGAGTATAATTCCAATTGTCACGGGCATTAGGGTCGGCACCATGTCTCAGCAGGAGATTGACAACTTCAGCATGACCAAAAGAGCAGGCATTGTGGAGAGGGATGAGGCCACCATCATCACGGGCATGGACATTGGCACCAGTCTGAAGTAAATGTTCCACAACATCTTTCCGGCCAAATCCTTAAAAACAAAAGAATAATACTGCTTTAAAAATTCAACAGAAGAGTTTGGCAGTGTACTTGGGCTTGTATGCTTCCCGAGAGCTTGCAGCAAATCTGTGACACCCTTTAACCACTTGCTAAATATATATATTTAGCAGAAACCTTAGGGAATAAAATGTCGGTTGTTCCAACTTTTTATGTCACATGGCATTTGCGCAGCAATTTTTAAAACGCAATTTTTTCAATAGCATTTTCATGGTTAAAAAAATAAAAAAACACTAAAAAGGTAACTTGTTTTTTTTGTATAAATGTGAAAAATGATGTTACGCCGAGTAAATAGATACCCCACATGTCACGCTTTAAAATTGTGCACACTTGTGGAATGGCACCAAACTTTGGTACTCAACCTCCATATGCCAAGCTTTAACCACTAGGGTACCGCACGCCGTCAAATGACGGCGGGCAGAATACCTTATTGTTCTGACAGGACGTCATATGACGTTTTGTCATTTAAAGCTGCTAGTCGGCGTGCACACGTCACATCACTGGGAACACAATGCACGTGCCGTCACCGTTCTCCGGTCTCTCCCATCGGCCCCTTGCGCACTCTCCGGTCTCCGCACCTCTCCAGCGGCAACACCTGACAGGACGGAGGAACAGCCGCACGCTCCCGCCCTTGGCCGGCCTCGCGCAAAGCCGAAGGGACGTAATGGACGAGGGGGGCGCGGCTACAAAAGGAGGAGGCGGACACCTATAGGACCCCACCGGTACCGTTCTCCGGTCGGCCCCTCGCGCACTCTCCGGCGACACCTGACAGGATGGAGGAACAGCCGCGCGCGCTTCCGCTCATGGCCGGCCTCGCGCAATACATCTCGGGCGCTCCCATTGGAAGGAGGAGGAGACACAAGCCGTAAAGGACGAGGGGGGGCGCGGCTACAAAAGGAGCGGACATTATTACGGATAGGACGGGCGTTGTCACATGGGGGAGCGGCGACGGCGGCCATGTTGGAAAAGGGCGGATTGATTATAAAATACAGAAGCGGGCTTTTGATGCGGCGGCGGGGGTGTATTCTATTTAGGTATCGGGGGTATTTGCGCGAGTACAAGTACTCCCGAAAATACTCGGTATCGGGACAACCGTAGTTAGAACACTCACTAGGCTACACATTTAACCCCTTCCCCGCCCCCTAGTGGTTAGCCCCTTCCCTGCTAAAATGTCATCTGGGCAGGAAGGGGGTGTAGGCAAGTGGTTAAAAATGTTTACAAGTTACCATTTTAGTTACAGAGGAGTGCTAGAAATATTGCTCTCATTTTAACGTTCCCGGCAATATTTTTTTATTTTTTTAATACTTCAGCGCTGGAAGGATTTGCCCCCTAATGACCAGGCCATTTTTTTGCGATACAGCAGTGCGTCGCTTTAACTGATAATTTAACTGATAATTGCGCAGTCGTGAGACGCTGTACCTAAACAAAATTTACGTCCTTTTTTCCCCAAAAATAGAGCTTTTTCTTGGTGTTATTCGATCGCCTCTACGGTTTTTATTTTGTGTGCCATTAACAAAGTGATAATAAAAAAAAATATGTTTTGCTCTAAAACATATCTCCAAAAAATTGTGTGTATTATATAAGAAAAAAAACAAAAACGCAATAGTCGTATATTGATGGGTTTACACAAAAAAGTGACTGCGTCTACAAACTATGGGATTTATTTAGGAACTTATTTTTTATTGTATTGATTAGTAATAGCGGCGATCTGAGTTTTAGCAGGACTGCGACATTCATGTTATTTCTATTACAAGGAATGTAAACATCTCTCATAAAAATAGGGCATGACAGGTCCTCTTTATGGAGAGAGGTGGTGTCTACAAGACGGGCTTTAAAACTGGAAAAAATAAAGGAGAAGCCTGGCTAAAAGCAAGCTTTACATGGTGTAGAAACCAGTTATACAAGTCTGTGGTGTTCCATAGAAATTGGGCGGGGCCCGATTAGAGAGGCTTAACCACTTCATGAAAAACTACGTACCTGTACGTGGTCTTGAGGAAGTGATTGTATCGGGGGGTAGCTTGCAGCTGCAGGCTTTCCCCTCGGTACTGTTTTTAAGAGCTGGAGGTTTCTGATGACAACTGACGCGGCTCAGCGATGTAGTAACCTGAAAACGACATCACAACGTCACTTCCAGTTTACTCGGCTGCCAATGGCTCAGATAAAATAATTTAAAATAATAAAACACAGATTTTTGGCATTTTGAATACTTTTAAGTGCAAAGAGGGATTTGGGGTCTTTGATGTTTTGGTTTTTTTTGTCACAAAGATATTTGCATACTGCCGAATACAGATGGATTCAAAACTAGATGCTATTCACCAGCCCTCAAAAATTCCACTCGCCTGCTCGCATTTTGCGAGTGCATTTTGAGGGCTGGCGAGCTATTAGCCTATTAGCTGCCTGGGAGCATGTTCCATCATCCGGGTGGCTCGCTTGTTCCTCTCCTCCCCGCTGTGTGCTGGGAGCCGAGAGTTCCAAGCACACAACGGGAAAAACCCGTCTTTTGCCCGAGACTGCGGGCCGGAAGTGGGTGCAAATACCTGTCTTTAGAGTTATCTGATGCGGGGAGGAGACACGAGAGATGCAGAGGGACCCCAGAAGAGGATGTTGGGGGCCACTCTGTGCAAAACAAGCTACACAGTGGAGGCAAGTATGACGTTTTTTTTTTAAAGTAACAAACGACTAACCTTTAATAATAACACCCCAAAACAATTATAGTATATAGAAAATTCAGCAGCCCCAGCTTTTTAAAGCGGAACTCCCGCTCATTGGAACCCCCCTCCGGTGTCACATTTGACAGGTATTTGCACCCACTTCCAGCCACACAGTCTCGGGTAAACTGCTGGCATGACATCACCTCCCGTCACCCCCCGCCCCCCGTTGTGTTCTAGAAACACTCGGCTGCCAGAACACAGCGGGAGCCAATCGGCAGGCGTAGCGCTTCACTTACTGATTCCCTCACCGAGAATGGCGGGGGGGCAGCAGAGTGGCGAGCGATCGCTCGTCCTCTGCTGCGGACGGCGCTGGACTCCAGGACAGGCAAGTATCCTAATATTAATAGTCAGCAGCTGCAGTATTTGTAGCTGCTGGCTATTAATATTTTTAATTTCAGCGGACATCCGCTTTAACTAGGGTTGTCCCGATACCACTTTTTTAGGACCGAGTACAAGTACTGATACTTATTTTCCAAGTAGTCGCCGATACCGAATACCGATACTTTTTTAAATGTGTCCCCAAATGCAGCCATGTCCCTCCAGCCATGTCCCCCACATATGCAGCCATGTCCCTCCAGCCATGTCTAGAGGTCGACCGATATATCGGCAGGCCGATATATCGGCCGATATTTGGCCGTTTTGGAGAAATCGGCATCGGCCGATTTTTCTCCAAATTAGGCAGATATTTCTAAATGCCGCTAGCGCTGCCACGGCTTCGGAGCTAGGCCGAGGCCTCGGCCTTTCCTGATGCTGTGACCGCAGCGGCAATCCGCGGATTGCCGCCGTGGTCACAGCATCAGGAAAGGCCGCGGCTTCGGCCTAGCTCCGGAGCCACGGACATCTTAGTACACCCAGCGTTGTCGGCGGCGGCGGCCAATTGGCTGTTACAGGCGTCAGTAGATAGCAGCGAGCGGGCCCCTCCTCCTCTGTGGGTGTATACAGAGAGGAGGGGCCCGCTCGCTGCTATCTACTGACGCCTGTAACAGCCAATCGGCGGCCGCCGACATTCTATACTGTAAAGAAAAACATGCCCTGACGTGCAGCGTGCCCGGCTTCTGCCTACAAACCCCAGAATGTTACTGGCCCGCTCTGCATTCTGGGGTTTGTAGGCAGAGGCCGGGCGCGCAGCACATCAGGGGACTTTTTTTTTTACAGCGTAGAATGTCGGCAGCGGCGGCCGCCGATTGGCTGTTGCAGACAGGGGTGGATGGCACTGGTTGGCGATGCACTGAGGTGATTGCACTGGTGGGCATTGATGAGGTGGCACTGGTGGTGGACACGGATGGGCTGCACTGGTGGGCATTGATGAGGTGGCACTGGTGGTGGACACTGATGGGCTGCACTGGTGGGCATTGATGAGGTGGCACTGTGGTGGACACTGATGGGCATTGATGAGGTGGCACTGGTGGTGGACACTGATGGGCTGCACTGGTGGGCATTGATGAGGTGGCACTGGTGGTGGACACTGATGGGCTGCACTGGTGGTGGACAGTGATGGGCTGCACTGGTGGTCATTGATGAGGTGGCACTGGTGGTGGACACTGGTGGGCAATGATGAGGTGGCACTGGTGGTGGACACTGGTGGGCAATGATGAGGTGGCACTGGTGGTGGACACTGGTGGGCAATGATGAGGTGGCACTGGTGGTGGACACTGACGGGCTGCAGCCCACCGCTCCACCCTAAACAATTATCTCCTCCCCACCCTAGGTTTTTTGAGTTGAGGAGAAAAAATAAATAAAAATCGGCCTAAAATATCGGCCGCAAAAATTGGCAACACATATCGGCCATCGGCCGCCCCGATTTCCAAATATTGGCATCGGCCAGAGAAAAACCCATATCGGTCGACCTCTAGCCATGTCCCCCACATATGCAGCCATGTTCCTCCAGCCATGTCTCCCCATACCTAGCCGCCGAAAGCCACTGCACGGAGAACATCACAGCATTATTTGAATAGCTGTTTTGCCCACACGTATAGACACTCCCCCTTGCCTGGGATTGGACAGATCACAGATCCAATCCCGAGCAAGGGGGAGTGTCTATACGCAGCGGGAACACTACAGCTATTCAAATGAAAGCTGTGATGTTCTCGCACGCCGTTTAACCCATGCGGCGGCTTCCGATGCGGCAGCGGGGGGACGATTGGAGTATTCTATTTAGGTATCGGGGGTATTTGCGGGAGTACAAGTACTCCTGCAAATACTCGGTATCGGTCCCGATACTGGCATCGGGACAACCCTAGCTTTAACCACTTGAGAACCAGGTCTTTTTTGGCACTTTTTGTTTACAAGTTTAAATCTCTATTCGCCGAGTAAATAGATACCCAATACGTCCAGGGGCTTGGGGGGGGGGGGGGGGGGGGGGAATAAATAAATAAATAAATAAATAAATGAAAAACACAGAACTAGTGGGTTTTAAGGAGTTTTTGAGCTGTAAAAACACTAACTGATAAAAGCTTAAAAACAAGGCGATATGGCCCAAACGCTCATAAACGCAGTAAGCTTTTTGTGGGAGTATAATTTTGCTTGAAAAAAAAAAATAATAAAAAAAAAAAAAAATCGCTGCTGCAAAACTCATTTTACAGCCAACGCTACTGGCGTTTTTATAATGTCCAGCGTGCATTAAAGGGGTCCTGGAGTCCAGCAATGTCGGCACCCACAGCTGATGTTTCCATCAGCTGTCAGGTGCTGCTGCTGCCATTGCGGGTAAGAGTACCTGGCAGTGAAGCCTTTTCGCTTTCACTCTGGAAACCGTACTGCGCATGCGCGAGGCCCTCTCCTGCAGACCTGACGGTCGGGGGAGCAGAAGGGAGCCCCGCGGTCAAGTCAAGGGCCGTGGCCCGGACTCCCGGAAGTAGTAAAGCATACCTGTCAAAGAGTATCCACTTGTTGAAATGTACTGCTTGTCCCTTTCCATCGGATGCGATCTGATCTGCTAGATTAATCCCCATGTGTCTGTTTTTAGCGGACTGGATTGGATGCAGGCGGATGTAAAACGGACACACTAAATTAGCAGGAATTTTGTAAGTTACGTTGTGTTGATGTTAGGGCTGCGCATCTTCACCAGTCTCACGATTCGATTACAATTATCAAGTACAGGAGATGATCAGAGACTGCGGGCATAGTACAGGAGATGATCAGAGACTGCGGGCATAGTACAGGAGATGATCAGAGACTGCGGGCATAGTACAGGAGATGATCAGAGACTGCGGGCATAGTACAGGAGATGATCAGAGACTGCGGGCATAGTACAGGAGATGATCAGAGACTGCGGGCATAGTACAGGAGATGATCAGAGACTGCGGGCATAGTACAGGAGATGATCAGAGACTACAGGCATAGTACAGGAGATGATTAGAGACTGTGGTCATAGTACAGGAGATGATCAGAGACTGCGGGCATAGTACAGGTGTGGATTTCGCTGTAGCGATGATCAAGATATCACCCTTACAATCCAGCAATGTACCAGTACGTCGCTGGACAGGAAGTGGTTGGGGGGGCACATGTTTACTGCCCCCCCCAAATGCAAGTGTAAAGCATCATCTCACTGTATCTTCACCAGCATTATGAAAATCACACAGGCAGCACAGACAGCATGTGTTCTGTCATGGATCTGATGCCCCCAGTATGTGTGATTGGTGGAGGAGACCCATGTGTAGGACAGGTGGGATGTGGTGAAGGGTCAGTAGATGATGAAGCCCCCCAGTATGTATGATTGGTGGGTGGGATCCATGTATAGGACAGGTCAGTAGTTGATGATGATGCCCCCCCAGTATGTGATTGGTGGGTGGGATACATGTATAGGACAGGTCAGTAGATGTCAGCCTTGTGTACAGTATGCTGTCCTCCACAGATCAGTACTTCCCTAGTGTCACACTTTCTGCTCCCAGCCCAGTGTGAGAAGCCCTGACCCCCTCATACACATACAAAGCTGCTCCCTTCAGAACCGTGTCCGACTACCCTGGAGTGCCCCCGAGCCTTCCATGGCACCGCCGGACTACTTTCTGTTTCAGAAACCCCCCCCCCACGTTACAGGACCAGCCCTGACTTTACCTGAACCGGGGCTTGTCTTTCAGACACTCCTCGAAGTCCACCGTCACCTTCATGGTCCCTGGTACCGTGAGAACTATGAGAGGACGGAGCGGGCACGGTCACACACAGCCGGACAGGAAAAAGCTAACCGAGGCCGTGGCGCTGTACATGTCCAAGCTCCCCTCTCCCTAAACCCTGACACAGCCAGCTTCCCAGTCACCAACCATGCCAAACCCCGCCCTGACACACCCATCCGCGAGGGCAAGCCACTGAGAGACAGCTGTGACAACCAGGAGGGAGGGGCTGACGCCAGGAGGGACGCGAGACGTAAAACGAGAGAGACGGGCTGGGCAGTTACATGAGCGCGCCTTATACACACACACACACAAGGCAACGTCTGAACGACGGACCGCTCTCCAGGGACGGGGCGGGGCCAAACATCGATTAATACGATCGCATGCATCGTAATCGCATCGGGGGCACCCGAATCGCGATGCACCAATGTCCCGATTAAATTTGACAGCCCTACTGAGTGTACAAGATGGAGCACAGAGCCTAGCATCAAAATTAGGGTTTCCTAATTAGAATAAGTGGTCACCTAGTCAAATGGGTTGTAAAAATTGTAAAAAACTTTTTTTTTCACCTTAATGCGCCAAGGTGAAAAAACACCTTGCAGTCACCGTCTACAGTGTCCTAAATTAATGTTTTTATAGGCCTAATTGTAAGTTGCCACTTTTTGGTTATTAAATCCTTTTAAGCGATACACACTATGAGTTCTTTTCCATTCTGGGTATATAGGCCGAGTTGTGAGGATTATCGGGTTTCATCTGACCGTTTGGTTTCCCTGCCATTGGAGTTTGTCAGTGACCAGAAGCACAAATGTTATCTTTGGCTCGATACAGCTTACCTCTCTGGTAAGCACATTATGTTATAGGCAAGGTGGTGGTTTACACGTGTGTACTGGTTATCACATTCTTTCTTCACACAAGAATCTCCCTCATCGGATTTTGCACTGTGCAATCTATAGTGGACTACTATACTTGCTACATTGATCAAACAGATTTTGGACATTTTTTCATGTTTTCTTTTTGGCTTATTTATTATTTTTCACATTTGTGAATGACAGATTGTTTTATATTGATTTACGGTACATTCAATTTATTATTTTGCGTAGCTTTTTTTTACCCTGTAAAACAACCCACTTTGTTTAAAATTGAAATGAAAGGCAAACATTTATGTAAAGATATAAAAAATAAAAAACATAAATTCCCCCCCCTTTTTTATTTAATAAGATCACATTCCCTCTGTTCTGGGCTGCAAAAGAGCTGGGGGGGGACGACGCAACAGTACACTAATCTTCCCAGTGAAAGGCTGTGCAGGGGAAGACATGTTAGGACAAGTTTGATCATTGGAGCAGAGCAAAGTAACTATAGAACCGATTAGGATGAGCTCTCTTGCCTAGTGTGGTCAGTTTTTTTTAACAGGAAATCAGAGGGACTAGCAGGGTCACAAGGAATTTTCACACAAAGGAAAAAAAATAAAAAATAAACAGGATGCCTTTTTCATATGTGGTACATCAGGCACATATCAGGAATTTGAAACACTGGGGTAACAAACACCTAAAGGAGTTAAAAAGGTTCATGAAGGTGCATGCATGAAGGTGATGATTACCACCCCCCAGTCCCCATTTTACTTACCTGAGCCTTGGAAAGTCCTGCATTAAACACGCTGAATATTTGCCTGGCTGCCATTGGCTCGCGCTGCTGTCAATCAAATCCAATGATGCAGGCGCCTGGACACCGAATGCAGGACACAGGAGCGTGCCCGCAAGGCAACACCCTTGGGAGAGGTGTTATCTGAGCCAGGGAGGAGCCGAGAGGGCCGCCAAGGGACCCCAGAAAATGTCGTTCGGGACCAATCTGTGCCAAACGAGCTGCACAGTAGAGGCAAGTATATCATTTTCGTTTTTTTTTTTAATAAAATGCAAACCTAGCATCACTTTTAATATAAATGGTGTCTTCAGTGCTCTTTTAAAAGTGAAATTAGAGAACAGAAAAAAAAAAAAACAGTTATAGTAACATAGATGGCTGGAGCACCGATCCCATCTGCAACTGTCCCCTGCTGGTTCTACATGGAAAAATCGATCAAAAGCCTCCGATTTCTCAGTTCACGGTTATCAATTCACAGAGAGCTGGTGACTGTCAGTCATTGGCTCTCTGCTCTGCACAACCAGCACTCATGGGAGTGACTTGATCAGTCTCCGAGCGGCTGAGAGGCTGAGCCAGCTGCTGGTTCAAGCATCTGCATAGTCCCCTACCATAAAATGTGGAATCCTTCCAGAGACTGGACCGGCTGATTGATGTCAGCTGAACGCAGTGCTCATTTGTCTCCTCTCCTCAGTTGCCATAATTGGTATATAGGTTGGAGGAGGGTCAGACTTGCAGTATATAGAGTAGGGAGGGTCAGACTTAGTAGTATATAGCAGGGATCTCCAAACTACGGCCCTCCAGCTGTTGCGGAACTACACATCCCATGAGGCATTGTAGGGCACCTTTCACACTAGGCAGACTCCACCAATCTCCGCTGAGCCGGCAGATGACAGGTCCCTCTCTGCTCACTGAGTGGGGAGGGGCTTGTGCAGCACCGCTGTCCCCTATGGAGAGATCTGATGAAAACAGACAGCATGTCCGTTTTCATCAGATGTTACCCTGCATCGTCATTCGTCTGATTTTAGCAGATTGGATGTCAGCGGACATCAGACGCTCCATAGAGAAGTATTGAGCATCCACTCAGGTCCGACCGTGTGAAAGGGGCCTAAAACGATGACATTCACAGACATGACTAGGCATGATGGGAATTGTAGTTCCTGAACAATTTTAGGGCCATAGTTTGGAGACCCCTAGAATATAGGGTGGGGGGGTGGGTGTCAGACTAGTAGCATATACTATATAGGGTGAGAGGAGGGTGTCAGACTAGTAGTATATAGGGTGAGAGGAGGGTGTCAGACTAGTAGTATATAGGGTGGGGGGAGGGTGTCAGACTAGTAGTATATAGGGTGGGGGGAGGGTGTCAGACTAGTAGTATATAGGGTGGGAGGAGGGTGTCAGACTAGTAGTATATAGGGTGGGAGGAGGGTGTCAGACTAGTAGTATATAGGGTGGGAGGAGGGTGTCAGACTAGTAGTATATAGGGTGGGAGGAGGGTGTCAGACTAGTAGTATATAGGGTGGGAGGAGGGTGTCAGACTAGTAGTATATAGGGTGGGAGGAGGGTGTCAGACTAGTAGTATATAGGGTGGGGGGAGGGTGTCAGACTAGTAGTATATAGGGTGGGAGGAGGGTGTCAGACTAGTAGTATATAGGGTGGGAGGAGGGTGTCAGACTAGAAGTATATAGGGTGGGGGGGGGGGGTGTCAGACTAGTAGTATATAGGGTGGGGGGGGGGTGTCAGACTAGTAGTATATAGGGTGGGGGGGGGGGTGTCAGACTAGTAGTATATAGGGTGGGGGGGGGGGTGTCAGACTAGTAGTATATAGGGTGGGGGGGGTGTCAGACTAGAAGTATATAGGGTGGGGGGGGTGTCAGACTAGAAGTATATAGGGTGGGGGAGGGTGTCAGACTAGTAGTATATAGGGTGGGGGTGTCAGACCAGTAGTATATAGGGTGGGGGGTGTCAAACTAGTAGTATATAGGGTGGGGGGTGTCAGACTAGTAGTATATAGGGTGGGGGGTGTCAGACTAGTAGTAGGGCTGCACGATTCTGGGAAAAATGAGAATCGCGATTCTTTTGCTTAAAATGAAGATCACGATTCTCTCACGATTCTCACTTTTTTTCTTGACTGTGTTTAATATTCATTATATTACACTCCTCACAGGCTCACATCACATGCCCCCCTTAATAGCCTGACTGCAGTGTCATCTGCAAGGTCTGGGGTAGCTGACTGTGGTAATATTGATAATATGGGTAGCTGACTCAGACTGTGTGGTAATATTCATAATATATTATAAGTGGGACACTGACAGTGGTTGCCGGTATTTTAAGTCCACTCCTCAGGTGCCCTCCTTTAATCGCCTGACAGTCAGACAGGCTATTAAAGGGGGGCTTGTGAGCTGAGGAGTGGACTTAAAATACCGGCAACCACTGTCAGTGTCCCACTTATAATATATTATGAATATTACCACACAGTCTGAGTCAGCTACCCATATTATCAATATTACCACAGTCAGCTACCCCAGACTCTGGATAGCAGACTGTGGTAATATTCATAATAAGGGACAGTGGTTGCTGGTATTTTAAGTCCACTCCTCGGCTCACATGCCCCCCTTTAATAGACTGACTGCAAGATCTGGGCCTGGCTGGGGTACCTGACTCACTGTGGTCACTGGTGTTTATGATATATTATGTACACTGTATATGTACACTGTTTTGGAGACTGTAGTGGCGGGTGACACCTGCTGCGCGCACACACACACACCATAAGGGCTGGTTACCTTTAGCTGCCTCCTGGTCATGCCGTGGGCTGTTTGACATTGAAGGGATAGGCGATACACCTCATAATGAAGACAGAGCTGTAGCCGGTCCTTCTCTCCCGTTCCTCCCACTGTGCCCCCTCCAGCTTCTTTCTGCCCTCACTAATAACGGACGGACTGGCCGGTCTGGTGAGGGTGGTATGTAGTGTGCGGTGCACCGTTCCATCTCCGCCATCGTTTCGTACCCTTTTCCCGCCGACCGAGCAGCGCAGTGGTACCGCCCACGCACAGGTATCACGCTGCATCTAATAACTGACGTCAGTTCCGGTTGCTGACGTCAGTTCCTTTATCCGCCATTTGCGTTCCACGCTGGTTAGTGGAAGCGGCGGTGCCACATAAGAATCGCGGGTCATCCCGCGGGGAGATCGCCGGCGGGGAGAATCGAGATCGCGATTCTCTCCGCGATTAATCGTGCAGCTCTAACTAGTAGTATATAGGGTGGGGGGAGGGTGTCAGACTAGTAGTATATAGGGTGGGGGGGGTGTCAGACTAGTAGTATATAGGGTGGGGGGGGGGGGGTGTCAGACTAGTAGTATATAGGGTGGGGGGGGGGGGTGTCAGACTAGTAGTATATAGGGTGGGGGGAGGGGTGTCAGACTAGTAGTATATAGGGTGTGGGGGGAGGGTGTCAGACTAGTAGTATATAGGGTGGGGGGAGGGTGTCAGACTAAAAGTATATAGGGTGGGGGGAGGGTGTCAGACTAGAAGTATATAGGGTGGGGGGGAGGGTGTCAGACTAGTAGTATATAGGGTGGGGGGAGGGTGTCAGACTAGAAGTATATAGGGTGGGGGGAGGGTGTCAGACTAGAAGTATATAGGGTGGGGGGAGGGTGTCAGACTAGTAGTATATAGGGTGGGGGGGGGGGGGTGTCAGACTAGTAGTATATAGGGTGGGGGGGGGGAGGGTGTCAGACTAGTAGTATATAGGGTGGGGGGGGGGGTGTCAGACTAGTAGTATATAGGGTGGGGGGGGGGGGGGGGTGTCAGACTAGTAGTATATAGGGTGGGGGGAGGGTGTCAGACTAGTAGTATATAGGGTGGGGGGAGGGTGTCAGACTAGTAGTATATAGGGTGGGGGGAGGGTGTCAGACTAGTAGTATATAGGGTGGGGGGAGGGTGTCAGACTAGTAGTATATAGGGTGGGGGGAGGGTGTCAGACTAGTAGTATATAGGGTGGGGGGAGGGTGTCAGACTAGTAGTATATAGGGTGGGGGGAGGGTGTCAGACTAGTAGTATATAGGGTGGGGGGAGGGTGTCAGACTAGTAGTATATAGGGTGGGGGGAGGGTGTCAGACTAGTAGTATATAGGGTGGGGGAGGGTATCAGACTAGTATATAGGGGAGGGTCCCACTTGTAGTATACAGGATGGGGGAGGTCCCAGTAATGAGGTAAAGACTGAGGCCTACTTACCTGCAGCGAAGTGAAGCGGGGTAGATTTCCTGCCCGCAGTGTCCCGGCTGTTGACATTGTCGGCACTGACCAGCTTCCTCACCCTCTCCACATCCCCGTTCCGGCAGGCCTCGAACAGTTCCCGGGCCGGTTCTCCTCCGGTTGTGATATCTCCATGGGCAGAACCCGTAGCCCCGGCACAGCGGCGGCCTGACATCCTCCACCAACACTGCCCGGGGCTCCCGTGTAAAGCCTGACCTCCCAGGCCGCTCTCCGCTTTGCTGCCCCCGGGGCGGATCACCGACCCCCAGAGACCATCCCCGGGGGAGTCAGCTTGGCTCCCGCGAGCCGCCGTGTCCGCGCTGCTGATCAGACCCGGGTGCCGCTCCGCTCGCCACACTCCATAACCAGCGCCGTGCTTCCTGTCCGCGAGAACCCTCACCGTTCCGCTTCTTCCTTCCACACAGACGGGAAAAAGCCGTCCGGCCAGCTCGTCCTGTCACGTGACGCGTAGTCAGCCCAGGGAAAACACAGACTGGGCGCGTGCACAAGGGCGCATACCGACACATGGGCACGCGCGCGCCTTCGACGTCCCTCAGGCCTCATCTTCTCTGTGTGATGGAATGGCAGAACACAGGACGTGTCCATCCCTCTCATTACTCCTCTTGAATGGGGTATGGACTCTGACAGCAGGCTGAGGGGGTTATAAATATGATTCCTGGTACCTGAATTCCACCATTTATATTCCTCTAGGGGTCAGACATCACCCTCTTTGTGTTCGCTGTGTGTTGCTACATGTTTTCGATCAGTGGCGTAGCGTGGGTTGTCAGCGCCTGGGGCGAGGCAAGAAATTTGCGCCCCCCTAACCTGCAGACTTTTTGCACTCCCCGAGTCCCTTCCCTTCTTACAATAGTACTGACCAGCCCGATTCCTATACTGACCTATACATGGACCTACATAATTCCTAGACTGACCATTACACTTACCTACCTGTCCACTGCACTGACCTACCCGATTACTACATTGGCCACGACACTACACACTGACCATTACACTACACTAGTAAGTATGCCGTAAACACTGACCACTACATTATTCATTGCACACTGACACACTGACCACTACCCCACACACCACCACACTGACCACTAACCCACACACCACCACACTGACCACTACCCCACACACCACCACACTGCACATTGACCACTAACCCACACACCACCACACTGACCACTACCCTGCACACCACCACACTGCACACTGACCACTAACCCACACACCACCACACTGACCACTACCCTGCACACCACCACACTGCACACTGACCACTAACCCACACACCACCACACTGACCACTACCCTGCACACCACCACACTGCACACTGACCACTAACCCACACACCACCACACTGACCACTACCCTGCACACCACCACACTGCACACTGACCACTAACCCACACACCACCACACTGACCACTACCCTGCACACCACCACACTGCACACTGACCACTAACCCACACACCACCACACTGACCACTAACCCACACACCACCACACTGCACTACCACCACACCACACTGCACACACTGACCACTAACCCACACACCACCACCACTACACACCCACCACACTGACCACTACCCTGCACACCACCACACTGCACACTGACCACTAACCCACACACCACCACACTGACACTACCTGCACACCACCACACTGCACACTGACCACTAACCCACACACCACACTGACCACTACTGCACACACTGCACACTGACCACTACCCACACACCACACACTGACCACTACCCTGCACACCACCACACTGCACACTGACCACTAACCCACACACTGCACACTGACCACTAACCCACACACCACCACACTGACCACTAACCCACACACCACCACACTGCACACTGACCACTACCCTGCACACCACTAACCCACACACCACCACATTGCACACTGACCACTAACCCACACACCACACTGCACACTGACCATTAACCCACACACCACCACACTGCACACTGACCACTACCCTGCACACCACTAACCCACACACCACCACACTGCACACTAACCTACACACCACCACACTGCACACTGACCACTAACCCATACACCACACTGACCACTACCCTGCACACCACTGCACTTTGCATTTGGAATCTGTTTCTGTCAACTCTCAATGCACACTGTTGAACTGATCACTGGCTCCCCCCAGTGGATCCATAGATTAGCTACAGGAGCTTTTGATCAGGGGCACGTTCCTAGGAGTAGGACGTGTGTACCCAGAGCTCCAGGCAGGCTAGGTTCGCCAGCACTCAGGATCCAGGACCCAGGATAACAAATCTGCCTCTCCTTCTCCCTTCTCACAGGCGCCCTGTTACAGGTAAAACCTGCTGCCGCCGGACCCCGATCCTCCCTCCAGCCTCCTGCCTGGATATGGCTTGCGACCGTCCTTCTCAGGATAAGCCGCACCGTTCGCCCGGGTTAACGGCTGGCCATACACCCTCCTTACACCCCCATCGGGGGCATAGGACTCCCCACGCACTTCCCCGCAAACTCCCCGGACCATTTCACAACAAGCGCGGCGGCAGCCGCCGTGACGGCCTAGCCACTGCGGCTCTCCCCCTCTTTTTTCCCCCACATTGCCATCCACAAGCGAGGCATGCCCCCCGCCACCTCCCCGTCTCAGTTCCCCGATTTCCTCCCCGCTTTTCAGACCTCCGTGCCAGCCTATTATAGATTTGCGGCGGCCGCATCTTAGGAAAGACCGCGACTTCATCTGCGGCCTAGCGGCGCACCGCAGCCATACCCAGCAAACACCCCCAGAACGCCCCAAAATATTCCCCCCTACCCCAGAAGGACCCCATCCTCCTGGTTAACAACCAGCCTCCCCTGTATTCACCAATCCACCCAGCTGACAGCCCCCCCAGCTTGGATCCTGTGTCTTGATCGGTGGCCATCTTGGTACACCCCAGCAACAGAGATATCTCTCACCCCCACTCCCTCCTTCACAACCCAACAGCACTTGATCCAGGGTTTCATCCGATTGCCTTTCAGGGATCAGGAAGAAATTTTTTTCCCTGCCGTAGCACATTGGCTCAGCACGGCCAGGTTTTTTTTGCCTTCCTCTGGACCAAGCAGGGAGAGAGGATTCAGTGAATCTTCCCTCCATCTCCATTTGAAAACCCCCCCCCCCCCCCCCGGTGACTGGCGACTATGGCTAACCTGCAGTATTCTGTAGAAACCATTTGGGGTCTGAGCCGTCACCAAACGGGCCCTAAGAATTGAGCAACTATTGAGAATCGATCAACGATCGACTGTCAATAATTACAATCATTCACCCCAGCCTAAGCACATATCATGTGCTTTGATTAACACAAGATCGGCAGTAAAACACAGACTAGAAATCTATGATTTCATACTACAGTACGATTTTACAGAAAGCTGGCTCTCAGCCGACTGTAACACCATTCTAGGAGAACTGGTGCCAGAAAACTATCGTATTATAACTGAAAACAGAATAGGGCAAAGAGGAGGAGGCCTGGCGGTGATCCACAAGACTCACCTTGCGATCACTAAACCAGTCCTTCAAAACTTTCTTCCATTCATGGAAACCCTTACTCTACAACTGCAAGCAAACCCCCAGGAGACCGTCCACATTCTTCTCTGCTATAGGCCACCCGGGCCAAAATCGCAGCTTCTACCATCATTGACGGAGTTCATCTCCACTTACATCCTTAACAGCAAACACCTTTTGCTGCTCGGGGACTTCAATCTCTGGGCCAACTCCTCACAGTATCCCGTTGCCGACCCCTGCATTGACCACCTGGAAGGTTTAGGGCTACAGCAACTAGTATGTGGGCCCACACATACTTCAGGTCACACGCTCGACCTAATTTTCAGACAAGATCTGAAAATAAGCATTTTGAAAAATGAACCATTGCCATGGACAGATCAGCATGCAATTAAATTCATAATTTCCAAAATTCCCCCATTGATAAAAACACCTAACCTGGTGACAATACACTGGACTAGATCTCAAAAGAAGCTCCATTCGGAATTTTTCAAATCTACCTTGGGAAATAAAATAAAAACAATCCAACCACTTCAGAAACACTGGATGCCATAAATGCAGCCCTATTACAGTCAGCCGACTTAGTAGCACCGAAAGGCAAAGCCTGCATCCGGAAAAACAAGTCTTGCTGGTTCAACAACCTGCTGTCGTTACTGAAGCAAGAGCGCAGAAGGGCGGAAGCCGCCTGGAAAAGAAGCGCTTCGGAGGAGAACCTCATCATCTACAAGGCAATAACAAGAAAATACCATAAAGAAATCTTCAAAGCCAAGAAACATCATTTTTCCAAGGCTATCAACAGCGCCCTAAACCGCCCCTGCGAACTCTTCAAGCTGGTCACTCAGACCATGGATCCAGGCTGTCTTGAAGCCCCCAATTCAGATACCCAAGAATTTTGCAATGAATTATCGGATTTCTTCATCAATAAAATTGAGAGAATCCGGGAAAGCATTCGGCAAAACAATACCCCCCTTAACCCCCCCCCCCTCGATCATCCACACAACACCCAAAAAAATTTTCTACACTCAAAAGTTCACTCTGGAACCCATCTCCATGGATGCCACTAAAAATATCTTCGGTACTTTGCGAAACAGCACAGCGCCTTATGATATTATCCCCACTAAACTGCTGAAGGATTGTGCCGACATCCTGGCACCACCTATCACGCAGCTAATAAACAAGTCATTTAACCACTTACCTACTGTGCACCTACACCCCCTTCCTGCCCAGACAAAATATAAGCTTCCGGCACTGCGTCGCTTTAACTGACAATTGCGCGGTCGTGCGACGTGGCTCCCAAACAAAATTGGCGTCCTTTTTTTCCCACAAATAGAGCTTTCTTTTGGTGGTATTTGATCACCTCTGCGGTTTTTATTTTTTGCGCTATTAACAAAAATAGGAGCGTCAATTTTAAAAAAAATGCAATATTGTTTCCTTTTTGCTATAATAAATATCCCAAAAAATATATAAAAAAAATATTTTTTCCCTCAGTTTAGACCGATACGTATTCTTCTACATATTTTTGGTAAAAAAAAAAATGCAATAAGCGTTTATCGATTGGTTTGCGCAAAATTTATAGCGTTTACAAAATAGGGGATAGTTTATGGCATTTTTTTTTTTTTTACTATTAATGGCGGCGATCTGCGATTTTTTTTTTTATTGGGACTGCGACGTTATGGCGGACATTTCGGACACTTTTCTGACATTTTTGGGACCATTTACATTTATACAGTGAACAATGCTATACATATGCATTGATTACTGTATGAATGTGACTGGCAGTGAAGGGGTTAACCACTAGGGGGCGGGGAAGGGGTTAAATGTGTGTCCTATGAGTGTTCTAACTGTAGGGGGAGGGGGGGTGACTGGGGGAGGTGACCGATTGTGTCCCTATGTACAAGGGACACAATCGATCTCCTCTCTCCCTGACAGGACGTGCAGCTCTGTGTTTACATACAGAGCTGCACGTCCCCGCTCAGTTACTGAGCAATCGCGTGTGCCCGGCGGCGATCGTTGCCGCCGGGCACTCGCACGGGATCCCCGCAGAGCCGGCGGCTTTAAAGGGACATCACGTCATATGACGTGATGTCAGGATAATGGAGTCGTCTGCCCGCTGTCATTTGATGGTGGGCAGATGACAAGTGGTTAAGGAAGGCATAGTGCCCTCCCTGCTGAAAGAGGGCCCAATCCAGCCCATCTTGAAGAAACCTATCCTGGACCCTAAGGAGACCCAACTCACCGCCGTCCCATAACAGGCCTAAATGTTCTCTCCTAGGTAATGGAGAAAGTAGTGGTACAACAGCTGCAACAGCATCTAGATACCCATAATCTACCTGATCCATTTCAATCGGGTTTCCGTCCCGGAAACAGCATTGCTCAAAATATGGGACGACGCTCTTGAGGCCGCAGACGTAGGTGAATCTTGTCTCCTGGTTCTGTTGGTTCTGTTGGCAGCTTTCGACACGGTAGACCACAA
Source organism: Rana kukunoris (assembly GCA_029574335.1). Lineage (NCBI taxonomy): Eukaryota > Metazoa > Chordata > Amphibia > Anura > Ranidae > Rana > Rana kukunoris. Next base: position 92,113,103 of record CM056056.1, on the reverse strand, counting down.
ACTGTTACTGACTCGGCTGGCTGAGGTAGCCAGAGTCGCAGAAGGTGATTTACCATGGTTCTCCTCCTTTTTGGAAAACCGATCACAAACAGTGAAATTAGGACCTTTCACTTCTGAAAAACGCACGGTATCATGTGGAGTCCCTCAAGGATCCCCCCTGTCACCGGTGCTCTTCAACATCTATCTTCGCCCTCTCTTTGAAATCGTCAGTAGCCAACAACCACTCTATCACTCATATGCAGATGACACGCAACTGTATTTTCGCATTTGCAACAAAAAGGAACATCATCTCAGTTTAGAGAAATGTCTCTCTTTGATAGAAAACTGGATGACTATGAGTTATCTTAAACTCAACAGTTCCAAAACAGAACTTCTTCTGTTTCACGCCATTCGTAAGAATCGACTGGCAACTACCTGGACACCTCCGCCCATTCTGGGCCAAAAAGTCTCGGGGTCATCTTCGACACCTACATGACAATGGACGCACAAATAGGGTCAGTAGTCAGTGGATCTCACCATCTGCTATGCCTACTACGCAGACTTATTCCATTTATTCCCAAAGAAGACGTAGCAGTCGTGGTGGGAACAATTGTCATCTCCAGACTGGACTATGCAAATGCCCTTTACCTCGGACTCCCAAAGTACCAAATCTTTAGTCTGCAAGTCATTCAGAATCCGGCCGCCAGACATGTGACTGGGAAAAAAAACATGGGAATCAATCTCACCTTCGTTGAAAACCCTTCACTGGTTGCCAGTAAAGGACAGAATTGCTTTTAAAGAACTCTGTCTGACTCATAAGTGCATCCATGGGGGGGCGTGGCCACGGTATGATCGGGTGAAGAAGTGCTCTCTTGGAGCTCCGTGAGACCCGCGCTCTTTCGCACTGCACACGGCAGATTCCCTGGGGGGTTTTCGGCGGCACGAGATGCCATCAAAGCGCAAGACATCCCCGCAGCCTCAGCGGACACCGCGGGGACGATCCGGATCGTTGGACGCCTTTTTTGGAGCCCGCAGTGAACCGGCAAGTACAGCCAAGATGGCGCTCGGCTCCCACGCTGCTAGGCCTCTATCACCTATTAGCTCCCCTCTGGTGCATGTCTCTGCCCAGCCTCACTCCCCGTCCCCACCCGGCTCTGAAAGCATTGACGAGCCTGGAACTGGGGATGATCTGTGGATGGATAAGGATGTCCGCTCCCACTTGCTCTCCCTCCCTACTAAGGCTGACTTAGAGCGGTTTGCTCAGACTGTGGAGAAGGCCCTGAGGCAGGACATTGCAGACCTGCAGGTTGATACAGCTCACCTGGGGGGTAGAGTGGAGACACTGGAGACACATTGGGAAGAAACTGCTCCTGCTTTGCAGGCTCTTACCGAAAACTGTGAGAGGCAAGACCGCAGGATTGAGGCCCTGATTGATCAGATGGACGATTTTTGAGAACAGGATCCGCAGGGTTAATATCCGTATCAGAGGCCTACCTGAAGCGACAGGTCCGAGGGATATTGTCCCTACTTTACAGGGGGTCTTTAAACAGATCTTGGGTCGTCATGCCCCGGACTACATTGAAATTAACCGTGCGCACCGCGCCCAGCGCCCTCCCTCGGAGGACTCTGACAAGCCATGAGACATTATTTGTAAGCTACACAAGTATTCCCTCAAAGAACGCATTATGAATCAGGTCAGAGGGGTCAGACATGTGGACTTTGATGGCGCGAAGTTGTCGTTCTTCCCGGACCTGTCCAGGCGTACACTGATGCAGCGCTGTGCTCTCAGGCCCCTTTTGGAGGTCCTGCAGGAGGCCCAGCTGACGTACCGATGGGGCTTTCCATTCAGCCTCTCTGTGACTAAAGATGGCCAGACGCATGTGCTCCGCAACAGAGATGATCTACCACAGTTCCTGCACTCCCTAGGACTGCCTCAAGTGGACATCCCGAATTGGAGATCGTCACCGGCCATACCCCTGCCTAACCGCCCTGAACCGTGGCTCCCAGCTCGTCGCCGCAAACTACGCCGTGGCCCCAGGAGGGGCCCGCCTGGACACAACCCGCTCCCCCATTCTCCACAGGGGGCAGCGAGATCTGATGCCTCTGATAGATTGGGTCGCTGAACTGCCCTATGGCACCGTTGCATTAATCTCCCCTGGGCTCAGGGGTTGCTAGAAGTATTTTTGTATTGACAACTCGCGGGTCTCGTGACGGATTCGCTCTTTGTGCCGTGTCACTAACCCCCAATAGGTCGACTCCCCTGGAGTTATGCTCCCTTTTTTGGGAATACCTCTGCTCGCTGGCCGCCGCCGTCTCTCCGCTCCTGGGAGGCGAAGGCGGCACCCGACTGGTGGTACTATTGCACTAGGTTGCACCCTTCTGGGCTTGTTATTCTACATTGTTCTTGTTTTTATGTTCCCTGTTTTATTTTTTATTTTTACTTTTCTGTTTTGAATGTGGTTCCTGCTGTAATTGTGCTCTATTCCCTAGGCTCATCTGTGTGCTCCAGGCTGATGTCAGAGACGTGCGGGTGGTCGGCTCCCCCTCTCGTCCGTGGGTTGTCGGCGCTTCTTCCTGATCCCCGGATATGGCTGACATGAAAGTCGTCTCCTACAATGTTCGTGGCCTGGGCTCCCCGATGAAATGCAGTAAGTTGTGGCTTGAGATGAAACGCATGGGGGCACGTATTCTTTTTTTACAGGAGACGCATTTCCGCACTGACTCGGTCCCCCGCCTTCCCACGCACCTCTTCCCATCCTGGTTCCTTAGCAACTCCCCTTGTCCCAAGTCCGGAGGAGTGGCTATAACGATCCACAAACATTGTCCCTTCGTCCTGGTTGATCAATTGCTGGACCCCGAGGGTCGCTTTGTGTTTGTCAAGGGCACCATCTCCGGTCGTAAACTTACCCTCGCTACGATCTACGCCCCTAACACCGGCCAAATTGCCTTTTTAGACTCCGTATTGGAGTCCTTGTCTACCTTTCGGGATGGCCCTCTCATCCTGGGTGGAGACTTCAATGTTTGCCCCGACCCTCTGGTGGATACCTCCTCAGGCCGGTCGGTGCACTCATTTGCCTTCCTGAAACGCTTCAGGAAGTCCCTGCAGTCTCACCATTTGGTGGACTGCTGGAGGCTGCTCCGACCTACTGACAGGGATTATAGCTATTTTTCAGCCACAGATGATGTCTATACTCGTATAGACCTTCTGTTGATGGACCAGTTCTCCCTCGATTCATTAGCCAGTGCCTCCATTGGATCCATTACCATTTCTGACCACGCGCCGGTGTCCATCTCCTTGCACTCTCTTTCGGTGGAGGCACGGACGTGGACCTGGCGCTTGAACGATGGCATCCTTGAGGATGCCGTCACTCTCCAACAAATCTCAGATACCATATCCCTGTATTTTGCAGAAAATACTCCTGGGGAGGTGGGCATGGGGTCCATTTGAGAAGGCCACAAGGCGGTAGTTAGGGGAGAGCTGATGTCCCAGGGGGCGCGTCTGAAGAAGGCTTGGGAAGGTGAATTGCAAACCCTGTTGGCCAAACTGCGACCTGCGGAACTTACGCACAAAAAGAAGGTTTCCCCGGTGGTGGCGGCGGAGCTGGCCTCCGTCCGTCAGGCCCTGGCGGATTTGCTAGACTCCAAAATTCGGGCGCGGCTGCGATACCTGACTTACAAGTTCTACGAATTCGGGAATAAATGTGGGAGGATCCTGGCCAGGGCCCTCAAGGGGCAGCGAGAGGTGGGACATGTTCACAAACTTAAGTCCACGACGGGGGCGACTGTGGTACACTCGTCCAAAATAGCGGCGACGTTTAAAGACTTTTATGCCCAGTTGTATCATCTTCCGGATACGTTGCCCGGAGTCTCGGAAGCACAACGGGTGGCGCGGGTTCACCAGTACCTCACGGAGGCACAATTTCCGCATCTGAAGGCCTCAGTGGCAAACAGCTCGATGCACCTATTACCGTAGCGGAGATCCAAGCCGTAATCAAAGACCTCCCCAATGGGAAGAGTCCGGGTCCGGATGGTTATACGAACGCCTATTATAAAAAATATGTGGACATATTGTCGGGGCCCATGTGTGCCTACTTTACCGCACTAGCCTCAGGAACGGCCATGCCACCGGAGGCACTAGCGGCGCACATATCGGTCCTGCCAAAGGAGGGTGAAAATCATTCGTTACCGAGCAGCTACAGACCCATATCCCTTTTAAATACGGATATTAAGATATTGGCCAAGATTTTTGCCAATAGACTTAAGCCGGTCCTTCCCTCGGTTATCCATCCCGACCAGACGGGTTTCATCATGGGCAGGGAGGCTAGGGATAATGCCAATAGGGCGCTCCAGTTGATCCACTGGGTTGAATCACAGGTGACAACACACCCGTTTCTTTTGTTTTCGACTGATGCCGAAAAGGCATTTGACCGGGTGGACTGGACATACATGACTATAGTTCTGAACAGGCTGGGCCTAGGCCCCAATATGCTGGCTTGGATTTCCTCTTTGTATAGCTCTCCATCCGCTAGGATAAAGGTGAATGGGCTGTTGTCGGACACCTTTCCGATTGGCAATGGGACACATCAGGGGTGTCCTTTATCACCCCTGGTATTTGCCTTGATGCTTGAACCATTGCTCAATCGGAATCGCCTCAATGACAGCATTAAAGGCTTTGCGGTAGGCCCGAGGGAACATAAGTTATCTGCCTATGCGGATGACGTGTTATTCTACGTCTCCGATCCATTGATCTCGCTGCCTAACATCATGGCAGAGTTGAGCGAATTCAATCTCTTGTCTAATTTTAAGATAAATTATTCCAAGTCAGAGATCCTATCGTTAAATATACCCCCGGGCCTTCGTAACCAGCTGCAGTCTGCCTTCTCCTTTACTTGGTGCCATTCATCGCTGAAGTATTTGGGGATCCACCTACCCGCCAATTGCTCTCAACTCTATAGTTGCAATTTTGCGCCACTACTCTCTGCTATTAGATTGGATCTGAGGAGATGGGACAAAGTTGCGTTTTCTTGGATGGGCCGAGTCAGTGTGCTGAAAATGAATGTAGTCCCCAGGATTTTGTTTTTTCTACAGATGGTGCCGATTGGTTTGCCCAGGGCCTTCTTCTCAAGTCTCAATAGTTTATTCATTCAGTATATTTGGAGTGGGAAATGCCCTCAGCTGGCACTCCGCACACTACAGCGCCCAAAATCGGCGGGTGGGCTGGGGGTCCCGGTGGTTCGCAGGTACTACGAAGCTGTAGCCCTGCAACGCATTTTGGACTGGTATCACAGTGTGCAGCACAAACTGTGGGTGCCCCTCGACAAGTTCCTGGCTGGACGGAACCTATCCAACGCCCCTTGGGTGCCTAAGGAGAATAGGGGTCTGTCGGCGCTGGTTTCCCCGCTGGCCACTCACGCTCTGGCGCTTTGGGATGTCCTTAACAGGGATGGGGAACTTGCGTTGCCGACCTCCCCACTTGCGCCTTTAAGCGGCTTCCCCTGGTTCACCCCGGGGGAACACCCTTCCTTTTTCCGGACATGGGCGGCGGACGGGGAGTTCAGATGTGGCAGGTTTGCCCAGGACCGGGGTGTGCTGCCGTTGGCCACGTTGCGGGAACAGTATGGCTCATACTCCATCGATGAACGTCGCTATCGGCAAATTAGACACTTCCTTACCACTCTACCCCGGGGGGGTTATGTCACCCACCTTAGCATCTCCCTTTGAGCGGCTCGGCTCTGTATGTCCCCTGCCGCTGTCCCTCATGCTATTTCCCTGTTGTACTCCCTGATACAATCCCTACATGTTGAGGGGAAGCCGGGGTTTATACGGGAGTGGGAGAGGGACCTCGGATGCGTCTTCTCTAAGCCTCAGCTGGATCACATGTATAGCCTCCCGCACTCGAGCACAGTGGATACGAGGATGCAGGAAAATAGTTACAAAGTCCTGACCAGATGGTACAGGGTTCCCTCCAAGCTTGCTAAAATTTACCCTGCTCTTTCTGATGCATGCTGGAGGGACTGTGGCCAAAGGGGCACCTTCCTCCATATTTGGTGGGAGTGCCCTAAGATACGTCCCTTCTGGCGGGACGTCCATGCGCAGATCAAGCGCATTCTAGATGTGGAGCTACCTGACTCCCCGTTAGAGTCCTTGCTCCACTTCCCCACTGTCCCGATTAGTCAGTACCGTAAGTCCGCACTGCCTCATTTGCTTAACGCGGCCCGCAGGCTGATTCCGATTTATTGGAAGACGCCACAGGTACCAACCTGTTCTGAATGGGTGGCCTTGGTGAACAAAATAATGGCCGCCGAGAAGTGGATGGCGCAGTGCAAAGATAAATATGAAATTTTTTATTCTATCTGGGCCACGTGGATCCACTATGCTGGTCCAGATCTGCTCCTTGCCCAAGGACCTTCTACGGGGGCAACCTCCTCGGGGGATTAGGATAACTTGAAAAGCTGATATTAAAGCCTTTGGTATAGATGGTTGTTAAAGCCTAGTCGTGATTGTTATTTTCTTTTAATTCAGTTCTGCAGCAGACGTTCCCCCCTTCCCTCTGTTTTCTGTCTTGTCTTTTCTGTACCCTTTTGTCTGGTCTCCTTCCCTTTGTGTCTCCCCTCCTCGCCCCCCCTGCTCCATGCTGCATGTGAATCGGGTACTAAAGATGTGCTCCGCCTGCTAATACCTGAATGGGGGTGTTTTCTTTCACAGGGGTGTGCCAAGGTGTGGCAGCGGAGGTGTTCCACGATAGAGTGAGGATATATTGCATTTCATATTTTGTTTGTCTCTCCTCCTGCCATGCCATTAAATGCAGGCACGCCCTGGGAATGTATTTTTCCCCTGTAGATCTTACTATTCCTGTAAAGGATCTGATGAACCATGCGCTGTCTTTGTATCCCTTCTCTTTCCGTGCCATGTTGGCTGTCTGTTTGTATGATATATGTATGAAAATTTGCAAAATAAAGATTATATAAAAAAATAAGTGCATCCATGGGAAGGTCCCAGACTATGAAACGCTTTAGAAACCAGCATTCGGTTGGAGGAAAACCACCTGACCTTCAGAAGACAGATTAAAACCCTGCTCTTCTTAAGTCAAGAGAGACAGGAACAACGAGCGCCCAGAGACGATTTAGTTCGCATGTGCCGCGCTATATAAGTTTTTCATTCATTCATTAATTTACACCACTAACCCACACACCACCACATTGCACACTGACCACTAAACCACACACGACTACACTGACCACTAACCCACACACGACCACACTGACCACTAACCCACACACTGCACACTGACCACTAACCCACACACGACCACACTGACCACTAACCCACACACTGCACACTGACCACTAACCCACACACCACCACACTGCACACTGACCACTACCCCACACACTACCACACTGCACACTGACCACTAACCTGCACACTGACCACTACCCTGCACACCGCTAACCCACACACCACCACATTGCACACTGACCACTAACCCACACACGACCACACTGACCACTAACCCACACACGACCACACTGACCACTAACCCACACACGACCACACTGACCACTAACCCACACACCACCATACTGCACACTGACCACTACCGTGCACACCACTAACCCACACACTACCACACTGCACACTGACCACTAACCTGCACACTGACCACTACCCTGCACACCACTAACCCACACACCACCACAGTGACCACTACCCTGCACTCCACTAACCCACACACCACCACACTGCACAATGACCACTAACCCACACACCACCACACTGCACACTGACCACTAACCCACACACCACCACACTGACCACTAACCCACACACTGACCACTAACCCACACACCACCACACTTCACAATGACCACTAACCCACACACCACCACACTTCACAATGACCACTAACCCACACACCACCACACTGCACAATGACCACTAACCCACACACCACCACACTACACACTGACCACTAACCCACACACCACCACACTGCACACTGACCACTAACCCACACACCACCACACTGACCACTAACCCACACACGACCACTGACCACTAACCCACACACAAAACTTAGGATAGATAGCAAAAGATGGAAAGAGTGCAGCGCTATGTGGTTAAAACCATTTGTGAAATAAATGTTAAACCTTGAAATGTAAACAAATGATATGTGAAAAATGTATTAAAAAGAAAAACAAATGCAGAGTCCAAAAAGAACACAACATAGTCCGTGAAGAGTTAATTCCAAAAGCAAATCCATGAAGGGTTAACTCCCCAAAAAAGACACATTGCTTGCCAAGAAAGTGAAGATAAAGTTTGGTGAATAATAAGTCCCAAAATAAATAGGGCTGTGCAAATTAACTTTTAATTAATCAATTAATCTTTAATTTTTTTGATCGATCAAAATTCTTTTGATTTGGTACACAGCTCTCCACCGGCTTCTGGGCCTTCAGGGAGTTCCGTCGGAGATCCGGTGACGTCACAGACACTGCCAGGGCTTGCTGTGTCCATCTGAAGGGCTCCTTTGCTGTGCCTTCATATCTGCATGCCGACGGGACCTTAGTATATGCAACATGCAAGGGCTGTTACACTTCCCTCTATCACTTCCCTCTATCACCCTGGGATTCTACAGCCATCCACTGGGAGTTATGATAGTTCCCTTCACGGGACATCTACATGCCGACGGACTGATGTTAACCTCTCCTCATCTGGATTCAGCAGTGGTATTGTTGTACACATTTGTATACCAGTATCATACTCAGCTACATGTTTTTATGACTGATTTTGCTACCGTTTGGTATTACTCGCACCATTTTTACAGTTTATGTAGCTACATCGATTTTATCTCCAATGCAATATTTATGGTTACCTATCTGAAGACTATAAAAGTTGTAATGCTATTCCCATCAAGCGCTGTCTCGACGAGTTCCTCGATGGGTTTCTCGGCGAAAAGTGTACACACAACCGGTTTTCTAGGCAGAATACGTCTCCGATCGAGTTTCTTGCTGAATTCTGCCGAGGAAACCGGTCGTGTGTACGCGGCCTAAAAGTTTTAATGCTATTCCCATCGAGTGCTGCCTTTGTGTGTTTTTTGTATCCTGCTATCCATTTTTCCAGTGGTTGGGAGCTGCACTGGGAATCAGCCTGCAAGGAGATCAGCTAAAAGTAGTTGGATCTGTATGTGCGTTATAATTAATCGAAATTAGTCGATTAATTGATTAAAAACAAAAACGATTAATCGAACACAAAAATTTGGATCAGTAACAGCCCTAAAAATAAACCATGATATTGCCAGAGTATTTTGGGACTTATTATTGCTGAACTTTATCTTCACTTTCTTGGCAAGCAATGTGTCTTTTTTTGGGAGATAACCCTTCACGGATTTGCTTTTGGAATGAACTCTTCACGGACTATGTTGTGTTCTTTTTGGACTCTGCATTAGTTTTCCTTTTAATACATTTTTCACATATTTCACATATCATTTGTTTACATTTCAAGGTTTAACATTTATTTCACACATGGTTTTAACCACATAGCGCTGCACTCTTTCCATGTTTTGAACACATGTGACCTATCTGACCCCCTGACACACACACACTGATCCACCTGACTCCTACTTCCTGCACTACTCACATTACACTGACCCCGGACACCAACCCAGCGCATACACTGACCCCCGACACCAACCCGGCGCATACACTGACCCCCGACGCATACACTGACCCCCGACGCATACACTGATCCCCGACACCAACCCGACCCATACACTGATCCCCGACGCATACACTGACCCCCGACGCATACACTGACCCCCGACAAGAACCCGACGCATACACTGACCCCCGACGCATACACTGACCCCCGACACATACACTGACCCCCGACACCAACCCGACGCATACACTGACCCCCGACACCAACCCGACACATACACTGACCCCCGACGCATACACTGACCCCCGACACCAACCCGACGCATACACTGACCCCCCGACGCATACACTGACCCCCGACACCAACCCGACGCATACACTGACCCCCAAAACATACACTGACCCCCGACACCTACAGTCTGCGCCCTACTTCCTGTGTACACACCATCAGACCAAAATCCCCGCGGACAGTGAATGTGGTGACGTATAACACACCGACGTGCTCAAACAAGAAAGTTTAATGCTTCCACCCATTTGTCGAATCAATTCGACGCATGCGCGGGATTTCGGTCCGATGGTTGGGCGTACTAACCATCGGACATGTCCGACGGACAGGTTTCCAGCGGACAAGTTTCTAAGCATGTTTGGAAACCTGTCCACTAGGCCGTAGACACAATCGAACATGTCCGCCGAAACTGGTCCGCGGACCGGTTTCAGCGGACATGTCTCCTTGTGTGTACGCGGCCTAAGATACAAAACGGAAATGTACCGTTGGATAACATTTTAAAATGCTTCCATGAATACTATGTTAGTATGTATGCCACTTCATTAACATACAGAGGAAGATATAGTGGGGTACTTGGAGGAAGTAGAATACCCAAAATTAACAAGAGAAAATTAAAAATTAATGGATGAGGAGATTGCTGAGGAAGAAGTAAAGGAAGCGATTAGTTCATTGGCAAAGGGTGAATCTCCAGGCCCAGACGATCAACCTTTGGAGGTGTATAGCGGGTATGTAGACCTGATAGCCCCAATATTAACTAAGGTATATAGAGATGCTTTTATTAGAGGCAAACTCCTGTGTATTCAATGTATGAAGCAACTCATATAGACCAATATCTTTGCTGAAGGCGGCGTACACACGGCCGAGGTTCTCGGCAGAAACCAGCGAGAACCTCGCTGGGAGCCGCATTCTGCCGAGATCCTCGGCCGTGTGTACGCTCTCAGCGAGCCCCGCCCGTCGGGAAACCCGTCGAGCAAATAGAGAACAGGTTCTCTATTTGCTTGACGGCCTGTCGGGATGAATGGCTGGTTGCCTTTCCCGACGGGCGGGTCGCCGAATCTGACGGCCGGCAGAGAACCTTGATGGGCGGAACGATGTGTTCTGCCCGTCAAGGTTCTCTGCCGTGTGTACGCGGCCGAACTGCGACTATAAAATTGTAGCCAGGGTACTGGCAAAAAGATTAAATACTGTAATAACTTCTATAGTACATGAAAATCCGACAAGGTTTATAACCTATAAATCAACATCGATAAATATTCGCAGAACACAGCTGATAGTACAGATGAAGGAGTATATCCCAGAGACAGGGGCTTTGGCATCTTTTGACACAGCCAAGGCTTTTGACTCTGTAGAGTGGAGATTTCTGCAGGCAACATTAGGGAAGTTTGGAAATAGATTCAAGCAGTGGGTAAAAATATTGGGCCAGATTCTCAAAAAATTGCGTATCTGGCGGCGTAGCGCATCGTATCGCATTTACACTATGCCTACGCAAATTACTGGAGCAAGTGGCGTATTCTCAAAGCACTTGCTCCGTAATTTTCGGCGGCGTAGCGTAAATGCGGCGTCGTAAGGCCGCGTAATTCAAATAGTGAAGGAGGGGGCGTGTTGTATTTAAATTAAGCGCGCCCCCGCCTCAAACGAAGTGTGCATGCGCCGGCCGGGAAAAAAGCCCAGTGCGCATGCTCCAGCTCACGTCGGAAAGCGTAGTTGAAACCGACGTCAAAACGACGCGATTGTCACTTAGGCAATTCCCTATTCGCGAACGACTTAGTAAAACGACGTAACCAACGGAAAAAGACGACGCTGACCCGACGCCATACTTAACATGGCAACGACTGAACTTTAAAAACATACCCCTCATATAGCAGGGGTAACCTTACGCGTACGGAAACGTCGTAAACGACGAAGGGGCGGCGTAAAAACTTTCGGGAATCGGCGTATTAAGCTCATTTGCATAGGCAAATGAGAAAACAACGTAAAGGCCACCTAGCGGACGGCGTTGTCATTACATCTAAGATCCGACGGTGTAATTGCTTTACACCTGTCAGATCTTTAGTGTATCTATGCGTAAGTGATTCTAAGAATCACTCGCATAGATACCCATTGAAAAAAACTGTGATACGACGGTGTATCTGAGATACACCGTCGTATCTCAGCTGAGAATCTGGCCCATTATATGCAGCCCCGCAATCTAAGTTATTGATTAATGGCATACTGACTCCGTCAATTAACTTATTTTGAGGTATGAGGCAGGGGTGTCCGTTATCTACTCTCTTATTTGCTATTACTATTGAGTCATTGGCTTTAAGATTCCATCAGTCGGAAGAATATCTGGGCATAAAGATGCGAGATTGTATAGAACAGATTGGACTGTATGCAGACGATGTTATATTGTACATGCAAGAGACACATGCTACTCTGAGGAAGGCTATGAGTATAATAGATACGTTTGTCCGGTATTCCGGACTCAAGATTAATTGGCAAAAATCCTTTCTTATGCCATTGCATCAGGAGTTGGAGGAGGATGGAATGACAGACACCTCACTCAAAATAGTGGATTATTTTAAGTATTTAGACCCCATTCACACTTGGGCGTTTTGTAGCTTGAAGCCTGAAGCTACAAAACATTGGAGGGGAAAAAATCTATTATTCTCTATGGAGATGGTTTACATCTCCACTACAAAACGGCTGAAGCCAGAAGTTCAAAAGCGCCTGAAGCTCAAACAAGTTCTGGGACTTTTTATTAGGCAGATTTGGGAGTTTTTCTGTTTTTAACATTGGTGACCCTAGACCCGTCCAAATTTGCGTCAAAACGCGGTAAAAAACACTGCAAAAATCGCAGCAAATCGCAGTAAAAAACGCTGCAAATATCGCAAAAAAAAATGTATATCCACTGATGGAGTATATTAATGTTAAATTGAGGATCTGGAGCAAATACCTTTGTCAGTGGTGGGAAGAATAAACTTGATTAAAATGATTCTCCTACCAAAATGTATGTATATCTTTTCACACTCCCCAGTGGCAGTACCTAAAAAGCTCTTTAAAAAATCGAATTCACAATTTATAAAATGTATATGGGCTAAAGGTAGATGTAAAGTAAAACTTACCATATTACAGCGCCCCAAAGAAAGAGACAGGGTTGGCGCTGCCAGATGTTTATTTGTACTATTTGTCAGGACAAATGAGACACCAGCGAAATTGGATTGTACAGGAACAAACCCTGGGAGTAGAGAAGTATCTGTTAAATATATTACAGGTTGAGAACTTCTTGGTAGCACTAGAAGTGAAGTGTACACATATATCAAGGGTCAAAATCCCAATGTTTTTACTGGCACGATTAGTATGCGGGAGGTTAAAAAATTAACGGGCTTCAGGGATATCCCGGCGGAATTATCCATTTGGGATAACCCCCTGTTCGAAGAGTTGTATGCATTTGAGGATAGTATATTTTGGAAGCAAAAAGGAATTGCAACTTTGGAACAGGTATATCAAACTGGGAGCATATGTTCATTTGACTATTTAAAGGCACAATATAATATAGTTGCCAATTTTTTTTTTCGATTTTTACAGTTAAGACATTCGTTAAGCACCCAATTCGGTAGTAAAAGTAGGGATATATCTAAGTTCCCTCTTATAGAGATATTGAGAACACAGGGATTAGTTTACAAGCTGTACACATACTTGATGCAGGCTAAGATACGGGAGAATCCGCTCCAGATCAAGAGGAAGTGGCAAACAATATGTACATCTATGACAGATGAGATTTGGAGTGAAGTGTGTAAATCACATTTGACAGTCTCGTCTGCAAGTAATAATAGATTGATCCAGTTTTATATAATACACCAGGTCTACCTTACATCTTATAAATTAAGTCTGATGGGGCGAGTACCAAATGCGGAGTGTGCAAGATGTCACCTCCCACGGGCTGACTTTGAGCATGTAATGTGGTCTTGTCCGAGTGTTAAGGCTCCATGCACACTGAAGCTAAAAAAGCTATTCAAAAACGCCAGTAGCTTTGCAGGGAGCCTTTCAACGTTTTTCTAGCGTTTTTGCAATAGCTTTAATCAGAGTTTTTCAGTGTAGCTTTTTTTTTTTGAGCGCTTTGCATTTTTTGGATATTTTTCTCGCCAAAAAACTGCACTTTGAACGCAAATTTCGGGCTTTTAGAAAACAGCCAGTAAACTCCAAAGCTCATTAACACAAAAAAAGCCAAAACGCCAATAAACTGCAGTTTATCAGCTTCAGTGTGCATGGAGCCTAATAGACATTGAAGGCAGGTCCTGGATATACTGTCGGAGGTGATGGGAGGAAGTGTTCCCCTCACCTTGGAAGTATGCCTTTTGGGACTAGTCGAGAATCAGAGGTGGAATAGATACGCTAAGATCTGTCTACAAGAAACTTTATTTATGTCACGCAAATGGCTCCCTCAAAGGAACAATGGCTTAAAGCGGTAAATCAAATACTCCCATGTGAGAAATGACTGTATGAGCATAGAGGAACACCTCAGAAATATTACTGAATTTGGGATGAGTGGTTGAACTCAGCATTAATGATTGGTGGTGAATAAGGCCGCGTACACACGACCGAGAAACTCGTCGGGCTAAACTCATCGTTCCGCCCGTCGAGTTTCCCGTTCAGCTGTCGAAAAGCTTGTCGAGCCAAATTTCCCCATAGAACAACGAGGAAATAGAGAGCATGCTTTCTTTTTGGCTCGACGAGCTTCCCGACGGGATGCTCGGCGAAAAGTGTACACACGACCGGTTTTCTCGGCAGAATACGTCTCCCATCGAGGTTCTCGCTGGATTCTGCCGAGAAACTCGGTCGTGTGTACGGGGCCTAAGAAGAAGAGGGGCATAGATAGAAGGGAATTCTGAGTATTAGAAGTCAATGAAAGGGGTGTGAGGTGGAGCTGCAACTAGGGTAATGGGGTAGGGGCATTGTGAGTGGGTGAGAGAGAGGGTGGGGAGTGAGCCCTGCAGCCCTTCAACCCCCACACCAACATTGCACATATTTTCTTTTGAAGGTTTTTTGCTCTTTATGTTTCTTCTAATGTATAATGAGTATTTCTTACTTGGATTATGAAAATGCATTTATGATATAAGAAAAGAAAAATGAAGAAATGTGATATAACTGAACCTTGCAAATGCTATATATGAAAGAGAAAAATAAAAATTTATAAAAAAAAAAAGATCCTCTCCTCCATGTATCAGGACTGCAACCGATCTCCTTGAGGCGGCGTACACACGTACGAGAACCTTGACGGGCGGAACACATCGTTCCGCCCGTCGAGGCTCTTGGCCGGCCGTCGAAATCGGCGACCCGCCCGTCGGGAATGGCAACCAGCCATTCATCCAGGCGGGCCGTCGAGCAAATAGAGAGCCTGCTCTCTATTCGCTCGACGGGATTCCCGACGGGCGGGGCGAGCCAGGAGCGTACACACGGCCGAGGTTTTCGCTGGAATGCAGCTCCCAGTGAGGTGGTTGGTTTCTAGCGAGAACCTCGGTCGTGTGTACGCCGCCTCAGAGTTTTGAAAAAGCTTCTTAATGTTAGTAACCCATTACTTGCAACAAAGTTTAAAAAAAAAAAAAAAAAGAATCTACTCCACAATGAAGCATTCCTTTCCTCTTTTAAACATGCTTCTCTTCCCTATGCCCTGTGAGCGATCCTGTTCATATTAAAACTCTGAAGGAGATTTGTTGCAGTCCTGAGACATGAAGGAGTAAGGACAACAGGCACTGTGCCAGGCTGGTGCACGCGTCATACTGTGCTTAGGAGTCTAAGAATAATACTGTGCATCTTATGGCAATGTGAAACAGCATGAGGTCCTTATTGCGCATGCAATTGTTGGGCACAGCACTAGATTCCAGCAAGACCTGGGACTTTCAAAAAATGTCTTACAATTTGACGCGGAGTTCCCCTTAAAATCCATACCAGACCTGGTAATTGAATTTGGGGGACCCCCACACATTTTTTATTTTTTTTAAACAATGACTTTCAATGACTTCCCTGTATTGCCAATAGCAGGCAATTCATTACAGCTGCAAGTAATTTTAAATTACTTTTTTTCCTTCAGAAAGTACATTTTGTGCAGAGACAGTTCTAAGAACGGGAAACAGGCATACTATACACCCCCCTTGTCTATGTCACTGGGGAAGCCCAGGCTTTCCCTTGCGTCAGAGGGGCGCGGGTCACGTGACGGGTGGCCCCGCCTCACCTATATAAGAGCTGTCACTGGCTCAAGCCGCATCATTTGCCGGGCTGTCTCCGGTGAGGACAGGCAGCCAGCGATGCATGCGCTCTGGATCTCGGACCTGGATGGATCTTCTCATCGCTGGACCCCAGTGGAGAGGAGATCACCCGTCGCTGGATACCGACAAGGTTGGAGCAGGGATCGAGAGTGGATTACGGCCGCTGGATTGTTTTTTTCTTTTTTAATAAAGGACTTTTTCCACGGTGTGTGTTTTTTTTACTATTATTTATACTTCGTTAGTGAATTGGTAGAGGTACAATGTACCCCATTACCAATTCACATAGGGGGGGGCGGGATCTGGTGTCCCCTTTGTTAAAGGGGTCTTCCAGATTCTGATAAGCCCCCCCGCCTGCAGACCCCCACAACCACCGGCCAGGGTTGTGGAGATGAAGCCCTTGTCCCCATCAACATGAGGACATCCATCGTCTCCTCTCTCACCCCCCCCCTCTTTTCTGTGGGCGGCCGGCCAGGTTACATGCTTGGATATGGGGTCTGGTGTGGATTTTTGGGGGAACTCCACGCATTTTTTTTAATTTGGGGTAGAGTTCCCTTTAAAATCCACACCAGACCTGAAGGGCCTGGTAATTGAATTTGGGGGGGACCCCCACGCTTTTTTTTTTTTATGAATGAATTTTCTCTGAATTGCCGGGAGCCGACAATTCATTATAGCCACGAGTGAATTTTAAATGACTTTTTTTCCTTCAGAAATTACACTTTGTGCAGGGACAGTTCTAAGCACGGGAAAAATGCGCTATTTCACAGGCATCCTAGACACCCCCCCAGGTATGAAATTTAAAAGAATATTTCACTTTTATTGGTTCACTTTAAGCATTATTAAATTCACTGCTCCCGAAAAAAAATTCAGTTTTTAAAACTTTTTTTGCATTGATACTTGTCCCCTGGGGCAGGACCCAGGTCCCCAAACACTTTTAGGACAATAACTTGCATATTAGCCTTTAAAATGAGCACTTTAGATTTCAAACTTTCGAGTCCCATAGACTTCAACGGGGTTCTAAAGTTCACACAAACTTTTGGTCTGTTCGCAGGTTCTGGTGCAGGTTCTCATGAGACCACAGGACATGGTCCTCAAGTCTGCTTGTCTTCAACGAACTGCAGGCTTTTTTGTGCATCATCTTTAGAAGAGGCTTCCTTTTGGCATGACAGCTATGCAGACCAATTTAATGCAGTGTGCTGTGTATGGTCTGAACACTGACAGGCTGACACCCCAACCCTTCAACCACTCATACGTCTGTTTCTCCCAAAAAAAACTCTGGATATGACGCTGAGCACGTGCACTCAACTTCTTTGGTCGACCATGGCGAAGCATGTTCTGAGTGGAACCTGTCTTGGTTAACCGCTGTATGGTCTTGGCAACCATGCTGCAGCTCAATTTCGGGGTCTTGCTATCTTCTTCTAGCCTAGGCTATCTTTATGTAGATTGGGAAACGTTAATTACTGCGCTGTCCGTAATCACTCTGAATTGTGAAAAAAATTGTGGAAAAAACTGCTGCAACCTTTATGTGAGCTACACAAAAATAATAGAACTGGAAAATAATAAGCTGCGCTGAAATAAGTGAAGACATTTTAATAAAATTACATGAATATGAGAACAATGCATCAGACACTGGAAGACCTAAATTATCTATGTGATCAGATGATACGTCCTTACATACATACATTTTTATGCTTTGCATTTCGATACATACAGTGTAAATGGATTGGTTCCTGCACATATAAACATGAGTGTGTATTTTTTGCAGTTGCTCACTCTTTTTCTTGTAGTTTTATACAAGCAAACATGAGTGAAGCTGGAAAGGGTGTTGCATTGACCTTTATTTACCCGAACAAGCAGAAGACCTAGCTTCTCATTGTAGCCAGGTCCCGGGGCCCTTGAGGCCTAATGGTGACCTCCAGGGTTAGAGACAGCTGACATCCTTCTGCATAGAGTGGGTTACAAGGAATGGTGGGTGTAATGCAAGATGAAATGGTGGGCGCCAGACACTTTTTAAAAAGAGAGATGTATTGTCTCTTGAACAGAACTGGGGGAGAGAGGGTTAGGGCGAGGACACCTTTAGGTAGATGCAATCATAATTGGCAGACTCCGAGACTTCCATAGGTAGACAACTATATGGGTGAGGGCCTCCAGCCGGACACCACTTCTGTATAGGTAGGACCACTGTCTCCTATGGCAACAATCCTGTAGCAATTACTAACTGTAATTGTAGTTCTTCTCTTACTCCACAGTCACTCACTGTGGATCTTCACTCAATGAACTTCCAGTCTTTCACTAGACTTCAGATCCAATAGCCACTACTATTCCACTGTTAGTATCTTCCTCAAGCGTCACTCCCACTTCCCTGCTGGGTCCCTGGCTTGGCACCCACTTCACTTCAAGCGTCACCCCTGCTGACCTGCTAGTTCCCTGGCTTGGCACTTATTAATGCTCCGCAAGCATTACCTCTGCTGTCCAGCAGGGTCCCTGGCTTGGCACTCGCTAATGTTTTCCCACTTCTTCACTGTTCCCGTGTTAGCATTACGTTCACCTGCTGGTGACACTGTCCTGCTCTGGGCTGTTTGCTGCAGCTCCAGTATCCACCAGCAGGTGTCTCCGAGGAGCCAGCAGGCTGGTGTAATCAGGCTAATTAATGTCCAGCTGCCTGGGGGCTACTTGAGGCTTCTCCTCCCTTCCCCCGGTACGTAAGAATTCTGGTCCCTTCCTTGCTGCCTGATCCAGTCTGTACCTCTCTGCCTTGTTCTGCCTCCCCCTGTCTTGCTCCTATTCAAGTACCCGAGATCCCCCTTCCTTGCAACTAGGGATAAGCCGAACACCCCCCCCCCCCCACTCGGTTCGCACCAGAACCTTCAAATGGACCGACCGTCCGTGCAAACATTTAGAACCCCATTGACGCCAATGGGACTCGAGTGTTCGAATTCAAAAGTGCTCATTTTAATGCCCCATATGCAAGTTATTGTCTGAAAACGTCTTTAAGAACCCGGGGGGTAGATTCACATAGATCAGCGGATCTTTTGATCCGCGTGACTTATATTTTTTACGATCCGCCTGCGCCAGTTTTTGAGGCAAGTGCTGTATTCAGAAAGCACTTGCCTCGTAAGTAGCCCTGGCGGATCGTAAATCCCCCAGCGGAATGCAAATTCCGCGGCTAGGGGGAGTTTACTATTTAAATCACGCGCATCCCCGCGCCGATCGTACTGCGCATGCGCCGCCGGCTAAATTTCCCAGCATGCATTGCTTCAAATGACGTTGCAAGGACGTCATTGTTTTCGTCGTTAACGCAATTAACAAATGGCCGTATTCCCGAACGACTTACGTAAACAACGTAAAAAATTCAAAACTCGACACGGGAACGACGGCCATACTTAACATAGGATACGCCGCAATTACCCCGCATATAGCAGGGGTAACGATCCGCCGGAAAAAGGCGAACGCAAACGACGGCGGTTCTCCTCATTTGCATATTCGTCGTGTATAGTAATAGAAGCGCCACCTAGCGGACGGCGGGAGATTGCAGCCTAAGATCCGACAGTGTAACTCACTTACACCTGTCGGCTCTAAGGGAGATCTATGCGGAAACTGATTCGAGGAATCAGCCGCATAGATCCGAGCGTCGGATCTCACAGGTACGACGGTGTATCAGTAGATACACCGTCGTATCTCTATGTGAATCTACCCCTGGGTCTTGCCCCAGGGAACATGTATCAATGGAAAAAAAAGTTTTAAAAACTGTATTTTTTTCTGGAGCATCGATTTTAATGATGCTTAAAGTGAAAAAATAATTAAAAATTCCTTTAAATATCGTACCTGCTGGGTGTATATAGTAGTGACACGTGTTTAGAACTGTCCCTGCACAAAATGAGATTACTATAAGAAAAAGGTCATTTAAAGCGGAGCTCCACCCAGTATAACAACATTTTACAATGTTGTTTGAAAAAAAAAAAAAAAAAAAACCTGAAAAAAAAAAAAAAAAATTACTCACCCGAAATAGCTGTTGCTATGCGGAAGTCCGTAATCTGCCTCTTCCTAATCCGCGGTGTGTTTTCTTCTTCTCCTTCTCCTTGTGAATGGGCGCGCTGCTTCCTGGGAACTGTGTGTGTTCTCAGAGAGCAGCGCGCCCATTCACAAGCCAGCGTGAGACTCGCGGAGGCGCAGTAGGAAACGGGCAGTGAAGCCGTACGGCTTCACTGCCTGTTTCCCATATTGTGAATGGCGGCGCGGGACCCGGAGCGATCGTGGGACCGGCATCGGGGGGCCCATCATCGCGGGCGCCTAGGACAGGTAAGTGTCTTTATTTAAAGTCAGCAGCTACACTGTTAGTAGCTGCTGACTTTAAAAAATGTTTTTACCGTGGCTGGAGCTCCGCTTTAAAACTGCTTGCGGCTTTAATGTAATGTCTGGTCCCTGCAATATAGATGAAAATCACTGAGAAAAATAGCATGGGTTTCCCCGCCTCCCTTCCCCCAGGTCATTACAAGCCCCTTTGGCCCTATATACTTTGAACATCAGTATACAGGTGGTGCAAACAAGACAGAGACTGTAGGTTTGTTGTTAAAGCGGATCTCCCATGCAAATACGTTTTTTTTTTTGGGGGGGGGGGGGTTAAATAGCCAATAGCAAGGCTTCAAAAAACTCACGTTTCTCGTGTCCAATGTCCACGCCACTCTGTTTCTGTCTGGAATATACACTTATATTCCCTTCGGTCCGCCGTTGCCATTTTAAGTGTGGGCATTATAATTCCACGAGCAGGGACTTCCTGGTTGCGCGCTCGCGTCGGCGAGCAGCGGCGTCAGCGTCTCTGTTGCGTCTCTGTTGCTGTGACAACGGCAGGCGTTACCGCCCCTGATGTTAACCCAGCCTCATAGACCAATACAGCTTAATAGAAACAACGGACTACAAGTGAATCGCGCGATCACAAGGGAGCTATGACTCAAGCTCCCAGAACACACTGCGCTGTGCAGGAAATTAGGAAATGCCCGAGAAAAACCCGAAGGCTGCAGACCGGAAGGAGCTATATTATATCTGGTACTGTACATTTATTATTAAAAAAATATCCGTTTGGGCAATATTTAGGAGCAACTGTAATATTGAGATTATGTTGCAATTCGGGTGGAGCTCCGCTTTAAGTAGAATTTGTTTGTAATTTTCAACTGGTACTTCTTTAAAGTGTAGCTTCAACCATAGAATCTTTTTTTAAGCTTTTCTGAAAACATAGAGAAGGGTTATCGCCCCTGTAACATTTGTTTCTGTGTGCATCTGTTCAGAAGATTGCACCTCACTTTCTGTCCCAAAGACAAATGATTTTTTTTTTTTTGTGAAACAAGGATTGTGATAAAGCATCAGTGGACAGGAGACACCTTTTACAGAAGAGAATTTCCTTTCCTAGGGATAGATTTCCTCTCACTTCCTGTTGTCTCCTTCCGTTTGCAAGTAGGAGTCGTTTGTAAGTTGGATGTTTTAAAGTAGGGGCCTGCAGTATATACGCTGCAGAAATTTGGGCCCTAGGTGTTGGTGTTGCAACAACACTGCAACCCCTCACAGTTAGTCTTGGTGGCCGTTGGAACGCCCTGCTGTGAAATATTAAATCAAGAATTGTAATTACACGCCCCTAACAGCCCAAAAATTGGGCCTTACACTGGTGCTCCACAACACTGCAACCCCCACAGACACTAGTTGTAACAGCAAATAGCCTGCTGCAAATTATTGCATCAAAATTGGTTAAACGGCAGAAAAATTGGGGCTTAGCCACTGGTGGCGGTGCCCAGAACTGACAATGTTCTTACAAGCTATAAGCAAGATCATTAAGAAGGAGAAGGATATTCAGTCAGCAGAACAGGATAGTCACTCAGCATCAGCATAGGCAGTCTCCAAGGGATCTGACATTTCAAAAAAATTATTCAGTTACATCAGCATCAGGTGCTTGGTAGCTGGTGGTGATCCAAGCCTGATTAATTTTTATGAAGGTCAGTCGATCAACAGAGTTGGTGGAGAGGCGCACCCTGTGATCGGTCACAAAGCCTCCAGCAGCACTGAATGTGCGTTCTGAAAGAAAGCTGAATGCAGGACAAGCCAGTAGCTCAATTGTGTACTGTGCAAGCTCTGGCCAGTGATCCATCCTCAAGACCCAGTAAGTCAGAGGATTTTCGGTGGGAAAGGTGTCCAAGTCTGCCCTTGCCCCTAGGTATTCCCGCACTATGTAAAACAGACGCTGGCGATGGTTGCTGGAACCGGTCATACCTTGGGGCTGCAGACTAAAAAATTGTCTGAACGCATCAGTCAGATGACCACCTTCTCCACTGCTCCTTCTGTGACTCACCGAAGCCTCAGCAACACGTTGTCCAGGACAAGGATTTGGTAATCCCCCAGTCTCTGGGATTGCGTTGCACAGACCTTTCTGCAAGGCCTCCCGAAGAAGTTTCATCTTCTGCTCCCTCTGCGACGGCAAGATAAGGTCCGCAACCTTACCCTTTTAACATGGATCAAGGAGAGTTGCTAGCCAGTAATGATCCCTCTCCTTGATAGCACGAATACGAGGATCCTTACGCAGGCTTTGCAGGATCAAGGAGGCCATGCGGCGTAGGTTTGCTGAGGCATTCGGGGCATAATCCTCTGGGTCACTGAGGATGACAGGATCCGCAACCACCTCATCCCAGCCACATAAAAGTCCATGGGTTCCTTGGGACTGTAATTGATCCCTTGAAGACTGCTGCTGATGCTGAGTCAAAAGCTCCACCTCCATGCTGCTGATACAATCCTCCTCCTCGTCCTCGTCCTTTTCCTGTGTGCTAGGTGGGCAAGCAGGACCACTGTCTGGATAAAGGGGGCCTTAAGAGGTAAGGAAGTCTTCCTCCCTCTGTTCTGTCTTAAGGGCCCTGTCCATTATTCCATGTAACATGTGAATAAGGCGGCGTACACACGTACGAGAACCTCGGAGGGCGGAACACATCGTTCCGCACGTCGAGGCTCTCGGCCGGCCGTCGAAATCGGCGACCCGCCCGTCGGGAATGGCAACCAGCCATTCATCCAGGCTGGCCGTCGAGCAAATAGAGAGCCTGCTCTCTATTCGCTCAACGGGATTCCCGACGGGCAGGGCGAGCCAGGAGCGTACACACGGCCGAGGTTCTCGCTGGAATGCAGTTCCCAGCGAGGTTCTCGCTGGTTTCTAGCGAGAACCTCGGTCGTGTGTACGCCGCCTATGAGGGACAGTATCTCTGATGCATGCACTGTCACTGCTCACCATCCTCATGGCCTCCTCAAATGGTGACAGGACAGTGCATGCATCCCTGATCAAGGCCCACTGGCATGGGGAAAAAAACCAAGCTCCCCTAACCTAGTTCTGCTGCCATATTGGCACAAGTACTCATTGTTGGCCCTCTGCTGCCTGTGCAGCCGCTGCAGCATGGCCAATGTAGAGTTCCATCTGGTGGGCATGTCACAGATTAGGCGGTTCTTGGGCAGGTTGTATTCCCTTTGGAGGTCTGTCAGCCGAGCAGTGGCATTATATGACCTTCTAAAATGCACACAGACATTCCTGGCCTGCTTCAGGAAATCCTGTAAGCCCGGGTACCTGCCCAAGAACTGCTGCACCACCAAATTCAGAACATGAGCAAAACAGGGCACATGGTTCAGTTCTCCCTGTCGCAGGGCAGAGAGAAGGTTGGTGCTATTGTCGCTAACCACCATTCCTGGCTTAAGCTGGCATGGCATCAACCACCTCTGAGCCTGCCCCTGCAGAGCTGACAGAACCTCTGCCCCAGTGTGGCTCCTGTCTCCCAAGCACACTAGCTCTAGCACCGCATGGCATCTCTTTGCCTGCATTCCTGCGTAGCCCCTCGTACGCCTACGGAGCACGGCTGGTTCCGAGGACACATCAGCACAGGAAGAAGCCACAGAGGGAGAAGAAGAGGTGGGGGTGGAGGAGAGAGGTGTGTCACAACCAGTAGTAGTCTTTTGGAGGCGTGGTGGCGGATCAAACTCCAACACTACTGTACCTTGCCCTGTGTCCTTCCCAGCTGGCAGCAGAGTCACCCAATGTGCCGTGAAAGAGAGGTAACATCCCTGTCCATGCCTGCTGGACCAGTGGTAATATGCACCTTACCACTGACCGCCCTGTCCAGCAAGGCATGGACATTGCCTTCCACATGCTGGTAGAGAGCCGGAATCGCCTTCCGTAAGAAAAAGTGGCGTTTGGGAACTTGCCACTGAGGTACCGCACATTCCACAAACTCACGGAAGGGGGCAGAATCTACTAACTGAAAAGGCAGCAGTTGAAGTGCTAGCAATTTCGCTAAGCTAGTATTCAACCGCTGGGCATGTGGATGGCTGGGAGAGTACTTCTTTCTGCGCTGCAGCAGCTGGGGCAGGGAAATTTGTCTGGTACAATCTGCCATCGGTGTACCGATAGTAGATTGCCCGCATGTACTACTAGGTTGTGACACACCTAAATTTTCACCTTCGGGCCTATCAGTGCAGGCTTCAGAGAGGTATAGTGGTATAGAGAGGTATAGTGGGGTTGGGGATCCCAGCTGATGAGGGGCAAGGGGAGGTCCGCTTTGTTCTTTGGTGTGGGTCTTTCAGGTATGCTTGCCAACGAACTGCATGTCAGGTCGACATATGCCTGGTCAAGCATGTGGTGCCCAAGTGGTTGATGTTTTGGCTACACGAGATACGCTTGAGACATATGTTGCAAATAGCAACGGTTGCGATCGGATGCACATGTCTCAAGAAAGGCCCACACCAAAGAACTTTTGCAGTAACGCTGAGACACAGCAGCACCCTGCACAGGCGTAGCTCTGCGATGTAATGCAGTTGGTGTGCTGCTTTTAAGCTGTCCCCTGGACGCATCCTGCCTCTTTGAAGATGTGCCTGTGCCTCCTCCTCCTCCTCTCTCCTATCAGGCCCCCACATAGAGTCAGTGACCTCATCATCTCCTCCCTCCTCATCACTGTCAGAAACCTGGCAGTATGCTGCAACTGAGGGAAGATGACTGCCAGATTGCTGTCCTTCTTGGACACCCCCTCTCTCTGGGCTCACATTACTGTCTTCCTCTATCTGTGTTCCATCATCCGAGCCTTCAAAATGCTGCACATCTTCATGCAGCATGTACCCAACACTGTGTTCAAACAGTTTGTGGGACTCCTAAGGAGGACATGGTGGGACTATGGAAGGAGTAAGTGATGCCATTGAGCAGAGGGAAGAGGACGCCTTGGCAGCTACTTTGCCAGACAAAGTACCCTGAGCATGGGTGAGAGAGGATGAGGAGGATGAGGATGGCTTGGTCATCGACTCTACCAAGTCTTCGGCATGTTGCGGCTCAACACGGCTAGCTGCCAAAAACAAGGACGAGCATGTCACACGGCCACTTGCTGATGAGGATGCACCGTGTCCACGACCAGCACTGTTGCCTGTAGACGCAGAGGCTGCTTGCCCTCGTGACTCTCTGCCTCTCCTTGTTGCCCTTCCAGACTTTATAATGCCAAAGGCAGTACACACACCTCGTAGCTTTTGGTGCAAACTGCAGAGGACATGTGCAGTACACAACCAGTAGCTTTATGTGCAAAGTAATGAGCACACTTGCACTATGCACCACCAAGTGGGTTTAGTTGAAAAGTAAGTAATGAGCACACTTGCACTATGCACCACCTAGTGGGTTTAGTTGCAAAGCAATGAGCACACTTGCACTATACTCCACCAAGTGGGTTTAGTTGCAAAGCAATGAGCACACTTGTACTATGCACCACCAAGTGGGTTTAGTTGAAAAGTAAGTAATGAACACACTTGCACTATGCACCACCAAGTGGGTTTAGTTGCAAAGTAATGAGGACACTTGCACTATGCACCACCAAGTGGGGTTAGTTGCAAAGCAATGAGTACACTTGGACTATGCACCACCAAGTGGGTTTAGTTGCAAAGCAATGAGTACACTTGCACTATGCACCACCAAGTGGGTTTAGTTGCAAAGCAATGAGCACACTTGCACTATGCACCACCAAGTGGGTTCAGTTGCAAAGTAATGAGCACACTTGTACTATGCACCACCAAGTAGGTTTAGTTGAAAAGTAAGTAATGAGCAGACTTGCACTATGCACCACTAAGTGGGTTTAGTTGCAAAGCAATGAGCACACTTGCACTATGCACCACCACGTGGGTTTAGTTGAAAAGTAAGTAATGAGCACACTTGCACTATGCACCACCAGGTGGGTTTAATTGCAAGGTAATGAGGACACTTGCACTATGCACCACCAAGTGGGTTTAGTTGCAAAGCAATAAGTACACTTGCACTATGCACCACCAAGTGGGTTTAGTTGCAAAGCAATAAGTACACTTGCACTATGCACCACCAAGTGGGTTTAGTTGCAAAGCAATGAGCACACTTGCACTATGCACCACCAAGTGGGGTTAGTTTCAAAGCAATGAGTACACTTGCACTATGCACCACCAAGTGGGTTTAGTTGAAAAGTAAGTAATGAGCACACTTGCAGTATACAGCAAGTTGGTTTAGGTCCACTGAGCACACAGGCAATACAACACGTGAGAACACTGCAGCTAGCACAATCAACTGCCTGACAGATTAGGAAGAAATAATCTAACTAAACTATACAGTGTATAAATATATGTATAACTCCTGGGATGTATATATATCCTCTACACACTGGGGGCCAGATTCAGAAAGCATTTACGCCAGCGTATCTATAGATACGCTGCGTAAATACTAAGAATAGCCGGCGTATCTTTTTTTGCTATTCAGAAAAGAAGCCGGCTTTCTCCTAAGATACGAGTGGCGTAATTCGCTTACACCGTCGTATCTTAAATGCCATATTTACGCTGGCCACTAGGTGGCGCTTCGCGTAAATTATGCAAATGAGCTACTTACGCAGATTCACGAGCGTACTTGCGACGGCGTGTCGTAGTTTACGTCGTTTGCGTTAGCGTTATAGTGGCGTAAGTTTACCCCTGCTATAGCAGGCGCAGCCAATGTTAAGTATGGACGTCGGCACCGCGTCGAATTGAACGTCGGTTACGTCGTTTGTGTAAATTGGGAATGGGGCTCGACGTTAGTTCACGTCGTTTACATTGAGAAAAAAAGCGACGTGATTTCGCGCATGCGCACTGGGAACATCCACGGACGGCGCATGCGCCGTCCAAAAAAAAACGTAAATTACGTGGGGTCATGATTTATTTACATGAATCATGCCTTCACTTCAGAAATTTGAATTGCGCGGCCTTACGCCGTGCACTTTACGCTACGCCGCCGCATATTATGGACCAAGTGCTTTCTGAATAAGGCACTTGCCCATAATATTTGCGGTGGCGTAGTGTAAAGAGGAAACGCTACGCCAGACAATTAGCTAGATTCAGAAAGGTTTACGCCGGCGTATCTCGGAATACGCAGATGTAAGTACAAATGTGCGCCGTCGCATCTTTACGCCGATTCAGAAAGCAAGATACACCGAAAAACATGGCTTCGGCCCTCCGACGTAACTTGCCTACGCCGGCGGATCATGGGCGCATAGTTACGCTGGACTCATTCGGCGTTCCCATGTTAAATATGCAAATGAGCAAGATATGCCGATTCACGAACGTACGTACGTCCGTAGCAGTAAGCTACGCCGTTTACGTAAGGCGTTTTTCAGGCTTAAAGATAAACCACCAAAACGATGGCGCAGCCAATGTTAAGTATGGACATCGGAACAGCCGTCAAATTTCACGTCGTTTAGGTCGTTTGCGTAAGCCGATTCAGAATGGGGCTGGGCGTAGGTTACGTTCACGTCGAAAGCATTGACTATTTGCGACGTGATTTTGGAGCATGCGCACTGGGATACGTCCACGGCCGGCACATGCGCCGTTCGTTCGGCACGTCATTTACGTGGGGTCACGATTCATTTACATGTATCACGCCCACCTTCCACCTACTTTGAATTACGCGGACTTACGCCAGCCCATTTACGCTACGCCGCCGTAACTTAGGGAGCAAGTGCTAGTCTTTCTTCTGAGTGCAGGTCCGCTTCAATCGACAGACCTGGCCAAATGGGACATTTTTGATCCATCTTGGGTGATGTTGGCTTGAAGCATGTAGGTATGAATTGCCCGCACTGGGTTTGAAGTGAGTTTTCGAAAAAATCTTGCCGCTGTCGTCGGCATTCAACTCCAAATCTAGGAATACCAGTGAGTCTTTATCCACTACGTGTGTAAATGAGATGCCAAACGGATTGTTCTCACAGTGTGCCAAAAATCCCTCCAAGTCTTCATCACTACTGTTCCATATAATGAGGATGTCATCTATATACTGCGAGTATAAGGGTGTTATTAGTATAAGGGGTTATTGTTCCAGATGTATTTGGACTCCCAGTAACCCATGAATAGATTTGCATAGCTGGGAGCGAACCTGGCCCCCATAGCAGTACCCCCGTACTTGTCTGTAGAAACAGAAGAAGAAATAGTTATGAGTCAAAGTGAACTCAATGCAGTCATAGATGAACTGCGCCTGCTGCGGGCTAAATCGATGTGCCTCCGCCAAATAATAATCGATGGCTCTAAGCCCAAACTCATGTTGTATAGAGGTGTAAAGTGATGCCACATCAAGTGATAGCCATCTATACCCCCTTTCCCACTTGTATGGGGTCAGTATTTCCAGGGCATGCCCCGAGTCCTTAATGCAGGAGGGTAGGTTAGTCACTAGATTTTGCAGGAAGTAATCAAGATAGCTTCCCAAATTGCTGGACATGCTATCGATTCCCGCAATAATGGGTCGACCTGGTGGTCTCTCTAGATTCTTATGGATCTTGGGGATGTGATAAAAGTGTGGGACCACTGGATGTGTAGAATACAGGAATTGATATTAACTTTTTGTCAGAATCTTATCTGCCACCACTTTTTCTAGCAGTTTTTTGAGATCCTTATTGTAAAGTACCGTCGGGTCCCATAGTAGCCTTTCATACGTGGTGGTATCTCCAATCAACCTATAGGCTACTTTGAGGTACTGTTCTTTGTCTTGTACCACTAGGCCTCCACCCTTATCAGCTTTTCTTATTATGATTTCTGAATTGTTCTTTAAGCTGTTCAAGGGGGCCTCTGAGTCTATATTGGGGCTTTTTTTTACTTTTTGGCTCCTTTTCCCACAGATCTTTCTGAATTCTCCCAATACAACCTCATAGAATGTAGATATGAAGTTGCCCTTATTCCAGTACGGGTAGAAACTTGACTTGGCCCTGAAATCAGTGGCAATTATTGACCCTTCACCTGTTGGAACCAGGGGCTCGTTTAACCACTTTAGCCCCGGACCATATTGCTGTCCAAAGACCAGAGCACTTTTTGCGATTCGGCACTGCGTCGCTTTAACTGACAATTGCGCGGTCATGCGACGTGGCTCCCAAACAAAATTGGCGTCCTTTTTTTCCCACAAATAGAGCTTTCTTTTGGTGGTATTTGATCATCTCTGCGGTTTTTATTTTTTGCGCTATAAACAAAAACAGAGCGACTATTTTGAAAAAAATGCAATATTTTTTCATTTTTTTCTGTAATAAATATCCCCCAAAAATATATATATATAAAAAAAAAATTTCCTCAGTTTAGGCCGATACGCATTCTTCTACATATTTTTCATAAAAAAAATCGCAATTAGCGTTTATTGATTGGTTTGCGCAAAAGTTATGGCGTTTACAAAATAGGGGGTAGTTTTATGGCATTTTTATTATTATTATTTTTTTTACTAGTAATGGCGGCGATCAGCGTTTTTTTTTCAGTACTGCGACCTTATGGCGGACACTTCGGACACTTTTGACACATTTTTGGGACCAATGGCATTTTTTTAGCGATCAATGCTATAAAAATGCATTGGATTACTAAAAATGCCATTGGCAGTGAAGGGGTTAACACTAGGGGGCGGGGAAGGGGTTAAGTGTGTTCCTATTTGTGTTCTAACTGTATGGGGCGGTGGACTTACTAGGGGGAATCACTGATCTTCCGTTCATACATTGTATGAACAGAAAATCAGCGTTTCCCCCGCTGACAGGAACGAGCGCTGTGTGTTTACACACACAGCTCCCGTTCCCCGCTCTGTAACGAGCGATCGCGTGTGCCCGGCGGCGATCGTGCCCGCCGGGCACACGCACGGGACTCGGGGGCGAGCGGGGGGCGCGCGCGGGCCGCCGGTGGCGCGCACGCGCCCCCTAGTGGCCGTCGAAAGTGGCGACGTAGAGCTACGGGCTCTCGCGCAGCAGTGCCGACCTGCCGCCGTATTACTGCGGCGGCTGGTCGGCATGCGGTTAAAGTCTCTATCCCTCCCTCACCATATAGTTCTTCCAATATGTCTAACATATCCTTATCCAAAGGCTCTTCACCACACGATACAGTAGTTTTATCAAGATCCTCACTGGGTGCTCCATTAATTTCTTTTAGCCTAAAGAACCACTTCACCGTGAGGTTGCGTATAAACTTATTCAGATTGATGAATAATTCGAAGAGATTGGGAGGACTCTCTGGAGCAAAGTTTAGACCTCTTCTCAACAATTTGAGTTTTTCTTTAAGCATACATTTTGACAGATTGCATATTCTAATGGTAGAGTAGTTCCCTACTTCCTCTGTTCTCTTCTTAGAATTCTTCCCTCCCCTTTGGCCTCTTCTCGTAGATTTCTCAGTCTCAGAGTGTTTGGGGGGGGGAGATGGGCCTGACTGCTGGATTCTTCTGAGCTGCGGGTATTGTCCACCCCGCAGCTCCTTTCCCAAAAAAAGAGGAAGAGTTGTCATCCTTTTTTGCTGTTATTGTTAATCTTGGTTTGCAAAATTGCTCCTATAATGCTCTCACTAATGGGCTCTGTTGGTATTTCCTGTGACATAGGTTCCATTTGGGATGTCTCAGCCACATCCATAGTACCTTCATGTAATGGGGGGGGTCATCTATTTTTGGTCCTTCTTCGTTGTGCACATTGTTTACATTGGCCTCTACTTGATCCCTCTTTTGTATCAATGGGGGAGGAAAATCGTCATGTACATGCGATCTGAGGGATTCATTATAGAACTGATCCTCATTATTCCTGTTGCCATTTGAATTTTTATTATTATTGTTTCTATGTTTGTATTTAGGTTTACTTTTATGCCACTGCTTTGTCTTATTCTCATGACTTTTGTTTTTGCGTCTTATCAGTTAGAGAATATCAATCTAACTGATTACTGTACCTAGAGCACGTGCACACGAGTGGAAGTGACGTTCTGGCCCTCTAGTGATGAGGGCTGGAACGCATTTCCTCCCTATGGAGGACGGGCGCACGTTAGGCTGACGCTGTGCGCGGTGTGCCGTACGTCGCGCGCATGCGCAGAAGCGGCAGTGGCACTCTGGGCCATTCGAGGGCTGGAACACATGTACTTCCGGCTAGAGCTGGCGTGCGCTTCAGTGCACGCCAACATGGACAGTAAGGATCCGGCTAATAGATGAAAATCACCACCGCCCGGCAGATAAGGTATTTACAATTCTACAGGTGGGACTGACAACTAAATGGAATAAGAGGATACAATCTATACAATACCCCTCTCCCACTTGCCATGTCTGTACTTTTCTGTGCATATGTGCATATGTGTAGAAACACTATACATGTGTGTTTTGATCCAATGATACACTATGCCCCATATATATGGGGAGTCCTGCCGTATATTGGGGTTGGCCCCTATGAGAGGACCCCTGGTCACACTGTAGAGGGTGGAAGTGGCTGTAGGAGGTGTGGGAGAGAACGAAGGAGAAGGGGGCGTGTCTGGTGGGAGTTCCCTTTGTAGGAGGGGCGGCCTATGACCCTGACCTTCCAGCACATGCCCAGTTATGTGTGTATGTATATATATATATACCCTCAAGTTTCACTGTGAGGGAGTACTGCAGACCACCGAGGCTCTGAAGAAAGGGGTACGCCCCCAAAACGCGTCAGCCCTACCATCGGTTAGATACCAATTGCTTCTAGCAATCATCGTGTTCTGCTGGTGTTGCTGTACACTTTCTGTGCTGTCTTTCAAGGCATGTTTTTAACTCATCTTTGTGAGTATAACTATTCATTTTAATATTTTAATAAAAACCTTGTTGTACGGTATCACACTAGGTCGATGCGCCCTCCATTCTCCTTTCTTTTTTTATTCAATCACAGCTATGCCATTAGTAGGCATGGCTGTGATGGCTTTACACAAGTTAAACGAATGTTGATTGGCTGCCCCGCAGCGCGCCATTACATTGCTGAACACCAAACTCGAACCCGAACTTACAGTAAATTGTTCGGGTTCGGGTCCGGGTACCATAAATCCAAAAGTCCGGTACGAACCCGACCTTTACAGGTCGGGTTCGCTCAACCCTACTAATAATAAATCGGCACTAATGCTGCATACACATGATCGGAAATTACGCCAAGAAAAGGCAGATGTGAGCTTTTGGTCGAAAATTCCAACCGTGTGTAGGCTCCAACTGAATTTTTCTGTCGGAATTTCCGCCAAGAAAAAGTTTTAGCAATAAAATTAAAACCCCAGTGGTGATCAAATACCATCAAAAGAAAGCTCTATTTGTAGGAAGACAAAGATAAAAATGTAAGTACAGTGCTGCATGACCACGCAATTGTCATTCAAAATGTGACATCGCTGAAAGCTGAAAATTGTCCTGGGCAGGAGGGGGGCAAAGTGCCCTGTATTGAAGTGGTTAATATAAATAGGCAAATTTATTGATGTAGGTGTTTTTTTTTTCACTAAACACAATTTAAATACACTTTTTTATGATCTCCCTCGCTTTATTACATACTGTAAGTAAGCACCTTAAGTGGGAGGTTAGTTCAGATCGCATGCAGTAAATAAAGTCAAATTCACAAAAATTTAATAAAGATAATGCTGAATTTCCTGCAAAATAAAAAATGTGCAGGTCAATATCGTCAAAAAAACATGTAGTAAGCTCTTAAAGCGGAGTTCCACCCAAAAGTAGAACTTCCGCTTTAAGCACTCCTCGCCCCCTGACATGCCACTTTTGGCATGTCATTTTAACATCTTTTTAACTTCCTCTTTTCTAACTTCGGCTGCCTAGGCGACTCCTCCTCTCGCCCTAGGCGGCCCCTCCCTGTGAGCGATCTTCTGGGTCCCAGAAGATCGGCTGGCCAATAGGAGAGCACAGCTTGACCAGGTGGCCTCGCCCTTACCTTTATAAGAACTGTCAAACGGCAAGGCAGCCATTCGGCGGTTTGCCTTCACGGCGGGCGGAGCAATGTTTTTCCTTATTTTTGCTTCCAGGGGTGCGATGGCTTCATGATTCACAATGATTCTACATCGGGGGGAACTGTTTTTTGTTAAAGGAATTGTGAAAAAACCTGTCTACAATTTTTATCTATTTTGACACTTTTTTTGGGTGAATGGATACCATACCCATTCACATGGGGGGGGGGGGCTGGGATCTAGGGGCCCCCTTCTTAAAGCGGCTTCCAGATTCTGATAAGCTCCCTGCCCGCAGACCCCCACAACAACAGCCTAGGGTTTTGAGGAAGAGACTCTTGTCCCCAACACAAAGGACCCCCCTATGTTGACAGTATATGTACTGGTATGGTTTAGGAGGGGGGGTGGTTGCTCACCCCCCTTTCCTGACCTGCCAGGCTCCATGATCAGCTTGGATAAGGGTCTGGTATGGATTTGGTGGGGGACCCCACACCATTTTTTTAAACTTTTTTTACTGGCAAATGTTTTTTTTTTTTATTCAACTGTCAGCGGGTGAAGCCTATTGACAGCTAATAACTCATCGGTTGTTAAGGACTTTAACTGCACACTGATTAGGCAAAATCTTGCCCAATTAGGGCGCAGAATGCAAATGGGAAAATGTTCAACCCAAATTCATGCTTGGACCGAACCGTTCGCGCAACACTACTGGTCATTAGTGTTGACAATGAGAGGACACATTTACTTGTTGTCAGGGGTGTCAGTGGGAGGATAAATGCCTTAGTGGTGAAAGTGTCAGGAAAAAGATATTCAACCATCGGAGTCTGCCCCAGTATTGGTGTCAAGGTCTAGACTGCCCCAGCATTAGTGTTCAGTGGTCACTTGCCTAAATCACTTCATATCCCACATTGCTGGGCAAATAACCAGCACTGGGGACCCAACAATGAAATCTTTTTAAAATCATAATGATAAACTACCCAAATGACCCTGATCAAAAGTTTACATGATTTTGGCCTGATAACATGCACATAAGTTGACACAAAGGGGTTTGAATGGCTATTAAAGGTAACCAACCTCACCTGTGATCTGTTTTCTTGTAATTAGTGTGTGCTGATAAAAGGTCAATGAGATTCTGCATTCCTGACAGACCCTTGCATCTTTCATCCAGTGCTGCACTGAGGTGATCTGCAGAAAAAGGTAGTTGAAATGTATAAAACAGGAAAGGGATATAAAAAGATATCCAAGGAACTGAGAATGCCAATCAGCAGTGTTCAAGCTCTAATCAAGAAGTAGAAAATTAGGGGGTTCTGTTGAAACCAAACCACGGTCAGGTAGACCAACTAAAATTTCAGCCACAACTACCAGGAAAATTGTTCAGGATGAACAAATAACTTCAGGTGAAATACAGGACCTGTTGTGTGGCTGTTTCAAGATGCACAATAAGGAGGCACTTGAAGAAAGATGGGCTGCATGGTCAGGTCACCAGAAGTGACTACACAAATTCCACAAAGTATCCCACTTACAATACACCAAAATTCATGACAAGATGAATGCAGTGTGTTATCAAAAAATACTAGAGGAACATTTGCATTCATCAGCCAGGAAGCTGCGCATGGGACGGACTTGGACATTCCAACATGACAATGATTCAAAACACAAGGCCAAGTTGGCCTGTCATTGGCTACAGCAGAATAAAGTGAAGGTTCTGGAGTGGCCATCTCAGTGTCCTGACCTCAATATCATTGAGCCACTCTGGGAAAATCTCATTGGGCATTTGTTTCTCGATCACTTCCCTTGATTGGTGTTACTCATTTCTAATTTAATTTACTAATACACTAATAATTTCTGCCAGGGTATGTAAACTTATGAGCACAACTACTGTATATATGAAGGAAAAGCTGTTAAGGGTTACTTTTCAGATTGTAAAGTGGAATATAGCAGTTAGCAAGATGTAGAAAATCTGATGCGTGCTATGCAGAGTAAGCTTCACGACTTCCTCCGTATACACAGTTCCTCTTTCACATCTTCTATACTATATTTAACTACTGTACATACTTAATCCTTAAAAATATTGTGAAGCTGTTTGAGTTTTTTCAGTTTTATTGGATTTACATTTTTTTTAATTTCAGATAAAATGTTAAAAATAAGGCCCCTTTCATACTGGGGCAGGAGGTGCGCTGACGGTATAGCGGCGCTATTTTTAGCGCCGCTATACTGTCGGAATTGCGGCGGTATTCAGCCTCTAGCGGTGCGGTTTTAACCCCTGCTAGCGGGCGAAAAAGGGTTAATATCACCCGCAATGCGCCCGTGCAGAGGCGCATTGCCCGCAGTATAGCCGCGGTGTCCCAATGTTTTTAATGGGAAGGAGCAGTGGAGGAGCGTTAAACACACCACTCATTCACCGCTCTAAAGATGCGGCTAGCAGGACTTTTGAAGTGGTCCTGCTAGCGCACCACCTCAGTGTGAAAGCCCTCTGGTGCCTGATAGGAGAGAGGAGGAGGAGGGGGAGGAGGCACAGGCACATCTCCAAAGAGGCAGGATGCCCTCCAGGGCACAGCTTAAGGGCAGCACACCAACTGCATTTCATCGCAGAGCTACGCCTGTGCAGGGCGCTGCTGTGTCTCAGCGTTCCTGCAAAAGTTCTTTGGTGTGGGCTTCTTTTGAGACATGTGCATCAGATTGCACCATTGCTATTTACAACATATGTCTCAAGTGTATCTCGCGTGGCCAAAACATCACCCACTTGGGCACCACATGCTTCCCCAGACATATGTCGACCTGCCATGGAGTTCATTGGCAAGCATACCTGAAAGACCCACACCAAAGAACAAAGCAGATCTCCCCTTGCCCCTCATCAGGTGGCATCTCCAACCCCACTATACCCTCAGTCCTCTCTGAAGCCTGCACTGATAGGACTGAAGGTGTAGAATTAGGTGTGTCACAACCTAGTAGTACATGCGGGCAATCTACTATCGGTACACCGATTTCAGATTGTACCAACCAAATTTCTCTGCCCCAGCTGCTGCAGCACCGAAAGAAGTACTCTCCCAGCCATCCACATGCACAGCCGTTGAATGCTAGCTTAGCAAAATTGCTAGCACTTCAACTGTTGCCTTTTCAGTTGGTAGATTCTGCCCCCTTCCGTGAGTTTGTGGAATGTGCGGTACCTCAGTGGCAAGTTCCCAAACACCACTTTTTCTCACAGAATGCGATTCCGGCTCTCTACCACCATGTGGAAGACAATGTCCATGCCTCGCTGGACAGGGCGGTCAGTGGTAAGGTGCATATTACCACTGACTCATGGTCCAGCAGGCATGGACAGGGACGTTACCTCTCTTTCACGGTGCATTGGGTGACTCTGCTGGCAGCTGGGAAGGACGCAGGGCAAGGTACAGTAGTGTTGGAGGTTGTTCCGCCACCACGCCTCCAAAACACCACTACTGGTTGTGACACACCTCTCTCCTCCCCCCTCCTCTTCTTCCTCTGTGGCCTCTTCCTGTGCTGATGTGTTCTCGGAACCAGCCGTGCTCCGTAGGCGTACGCAGGAATGCAGGCAAAGAGATGTCATGCGGTGCTAGAGCTGGTGTGCTTGGGAGACAGGAGCCACACTGGGGCCGAGGTTCTGTGACGTCATCTCAAGTTCCTGAGAAAGGTGCGCGCCGTGTGTCATCAGACATCTTACACACGGCACTTGCATTGAAACGCGTCGTGTCATTGAGGTCCAACGTGATGACGTCACTCCCCCCTTTCAAGCCGTAGCGTCCCAGCGTGTGTTCGAGCGTGCGTTTCAGCATCCTCTGCTGGCTCGTTCGTACACTATACCAGCACACCATCTGGGCTCAGCGCTGTTTGTTTCCTGCACAGCTAACAGTACTATGAAGAGTTCCCAGGAACCTAACTATTTCTCGGCTGGATCAGAGGAATCATAGGACCCCAACTTTATGCCTGTGTTCTTCAATTTTTATGTGAGTGCTTTTATGTTATTATCCATTAAAGTCCAGCAGCTTATTTAGTGGCGCCTGTCTTGTTGTTTTCTATTTGGATCAACACCAGATACCAAGCACCTGATACTGATGTAACTGAATAATTTTTTGGAAGTGTCAGATCCCTTGGAGACTGCTTATGCTAATGCCGAGTAACTATCCTGTTATGCTGACCGAATATCCTTTTCCTCCTCAATGATCTTGCTGATAGCTAGTATGAACATTGTTGGTTCTGGGCATCGCCACCAGTGCCTAAGGCCCAATTTTTCTGTCCCTGTTTAACAGGGGCGTGTAATTACAATTTTTGATGCAATACTTTGCATGTGGCTCTTCGCTGCGCTCCAATTACAGTATCTGTGAGGGGTTGCAGTGTTGTGGCACCAGCATCAGTGGCTAAGGCTCAATTTTTCTGCCCCTGTTTAACAGGGGCGTGTAATAACAGTTTTTCATGCAATACTTTGCATGTGGCTCTTCGCTGCGCTCCAATTACAGTATCTGTGAGGGGTTGCAGTGTTGTGGCACCAGCACTAGTGCCTAAGGCCCAATTTTTCTGCCCCTAGGTATTAAATGCTCACCTTGGAGCGTGTGACTTAGCGATTATGCTCAGTCAGTAGACACTTGTGAACCACCCCTGGGTTCTATAATGGTAACAGGATCCTGGGCTTCCCACGCAGTATCTCGGGAATAATAAATAAAAAGCCTTGATAGTGTGATATCACTTTAAACGTTTTATTAAACAAATAAGAACAACCCCACCACTCTGTGTATGGCATGAAATATTACAGCAGCTGGTTTTAGAATGGCGTATGTTTCCTCCTAAGCAGGTAGACTGGCTGTCGTGTTGTCCTGGCCCCTCCCCTACACGTGTTCGATACAGGGTAATCGTATCTTCATCAGGGGGAATTCTCTATTTTGCTATTTAAAGTGGGACTAGTGTTGTTCCCTATATACCACTGGACACTTACCATATATCTGTGTTACAAAGCACTTGGATTCACATGAGCACTTTATTATTAATGTTTTAACTACTTCCCGACCGCCCACCGCCGTTATACGTCATGACTTTAAAGATGGATATCTTGGTAACGGCAGCAGCTGCTGCCACAACCGAGATATCCATCTCTTCTGTGGGCGGTCGGTCAAACGATAATGGCGGTCTCCGCAGCGGATTCGCCACAAGATCGTCGTTATCGGTGTCGGGCGAGGACCCCCCCTCCCGCTGCATTCCCGCGCCCTCCGCCGCTTACCGGACCTGTCGGTAGCGGTGGAGGCGATCGGGTCCTCTCCCGTGCTCAGTGGGGATGCGAGTGAGGGAGAAATTTCCCTCATCCATCCCTGTAGCTCTGCTGGGCGGAAGTGACGTCAAAACGTCAGTCCCGCCCAGCGTCTTAAAGAGACATTTTTTTTAATGTTATTTAAAAAATGACATTTTACATTTTTTTTTTGCACTTAAAGTGGTTGTAAACCCCCAAAAAATGTTTTTTTGTTTTAATGTCACAATGTAGAGTATAAGATTTCCTATCATCTGTGCCCAGTCTTGCCACACAGAGTTAATCCAGCGCTGAGTAATCCTCTTTTAAAGTTCAGTGCAAATTAACCGGACTTCAGATAAAAACCTGCCAAATTAGGTTAAGTCCGTTTCTCAGTTTTTGCTTTCAGTAACAGGTTATTTACAAATATAGCTTGGACATGTTTATCATAACAAGAGGTGATCCAAAGTTCATTGTATATTACTAGGATGTGTTATGATGTTATATCACCTCATGTTATGATAAACAAAACATAACATATGGTAAACATGTCCTAGCTAGATATGTAAATAACCTCTCACTCAAAGCAAGAAGAGAAAAAACGGACTTTTGATTTAGGCAGGGTTTTATCTGGAAGGCTGTTCATTTTTACTGAACATAAAAGAGGATTTCTCAGATCTGAATTAACTCTGTGTGGCAAGACTGGGCACAGATGATAGGAAATCTTATACTCTACATTGTGACATCAAAAAAAAAATTTTTTTTTTGGGTTTACATCCACTTTAAGCCTAAATATGAGATCTGAGGTATTTTTAAACCCAGATCTCATATTTAAGAGGACCTGTCATGCTTTTTTCTATTACAAGGGATGTTTACATTCCTTGTAATAGGAATAAAAGTGATAATTTTTTAATTTTTTTATTTTAGTGTTAAAAATTGGCAAAATAAATAAAAATAAATACGAAAACAAACAAAAACATTTTTTAAATCGCCCCGTACCGACGAGCTTGCGCGCAGAAGCGAACGCATACGCGAGTAGCGCCCGCATATGAAAACGGTGTTCAAACCACACAAGTGAGGTATCGCCGCGATCGTTAGAGTGAGAGCAATAATTCTAGCCCTAGCCCTCCTCTGTATCTACAAAAATGCAACCTGTAGAATTTTTTAAACGTCGCCTATCGAGATTTTTAAGGGTAAAAGTTTGACGCCAGGCCACGAGCGGGCGCAATTTTTAAGCGTGACATGTTGGGTATCATTTTACTCGGCGTAACATTATCTTTCACAATATGTAAAAAAATTGGGCCAAATGTATTGTTGTCTTATTTTTTTATTTAAAAAAGTGAATTGTTTCCAAAAAAAGTGCGCTTGTAAGACCGCTGCGCAAATACGGTGTGACAAAAAGTATTGCAATGACTGCCATTTTATTCTCTAGGGTGTTAGAAAAAAAATATATAATGTTTGGGGGTTTTTAATAATTTTATAGCAAAAAAAATGTTTTAGTCTCATAAACACCGAGTCTGAAAAACAGGCTCGGGGCTAAAGTGGTTAATTGACATAATTATTGTTTTTATTTTGGTCATATCACATCTATATCACATATGTCACATTAACACTACATGTGTTTGTTTTAATCGTCAGCACACATCTCTTGTGTAATATTCCAAAGCACAGCGTATAATTTACTATTTTTGTCTATATGCACAAGCTTATGAGATGTGTGTAAGGCCGTGTACACACGACCGAGGTTCTCGCTGGAAACCAGCGAGAACCTCGCTGGAAGCTGCATTCCAGCGAGGACCTCGGCCGTGTGTACGCTCTCGGCGAGCTTCCCGTCGGGAAGCCCGTCGAGCAGAAATAGAGAGCACGCTCTCTATTTGCTCGACGGCCCGCCTGGAAGAATGGCTGGTTGCCATTTCCGACGGGCGGGTCGCCGATTTCGACGGCCGGCAGGGAACCTTGACGGGCGGAACGATGTGTTCTGCCTGTCGAGGTTCTCTGCCGTGTGTACACGGCCTAACACTTGCTGGTTAGTGATATCTATAAGGCTGCATTCACACCTGAGTGTTTTGTCACCTGAAGCATGAAGCTCCAAAATGCTAGAGGGGAAAAAATACATTATTCTCAGTGGAGATGGTTCACATCTCCAATCCAAAACGCCTGCTAAATTGCCCATAATCAAACTAGTCTGAGCCAAATAGCAGCTCAGACCCCCACTAAATTTACAGCAGCGCCTGTTCAACAGGAGCTACATAAAGTAGTAAGTGTACAGCTTGTATAACAGTGTAAATTTGGTATCCCCTCAAAATAACTCAACAAAAGTGAGTACACCTCTAAGGGAAAATTTCCAAATTGTGCCCAATTAGCCATTTTCCCTCCCTGGTGTCATATGACTTGTTAGTGTTACAAGGTCTCAGGCATGAATGGGGAGCAGGTGTGTTAAATTTGGTTCTTGCTCTCACTCTCTCATACTGGTCACTGGAAGTTCAACATGGCACCTCATGGCAAAGAACTCTGCAAAGAAGATCTGAAAAAAAGAATTGTTGCTCTACATAAAGGTGGCCTAGACTATACAACGTTTAACCAAGACCCTGAAACTGAGCTGCAGCATGGTGGCCAAAACTATACAGCGGTATAACAGGGCAGGTTCCACTCAGAACAGGCCTCGCCATGGTCCACCAAAGGACTTGAGTGCACGTGCACAGCGTCATATCCAGAGGTTGTCTTTGGAAAATAGATGTATGAGTATGTATGACACTGATAATTGTCATGTGCGTATGTGTCACCCCTTTGTTATGAAGCCAATAAAAAGCTCTGGTTCAACCAGTTACCTTCAGAAGTCACATAATTAGTGAAATGATGTCCACCTGTGTGCAATCTAAATGTCACATGATCTGTCATTACATATACACACCTTTTTGAAAGGCCCCAGAGGCTGCAACACCTAACCAAGAGGCACCACTAACCAAACCATGCCATAAAGACTAAGGAACTCTCCAAACAAGTAAGGGACAATGTTGTTGAGAAGTACAAGTCAGGGTTAGGTTATAAAAAAAATATCCAAATCTTTGATGATCCCTAGGAGCACATCAAATCTACCATAACCAAATGGAAAGAACACAAACACAAACCTGCCAAGAGACGGCCACACACCAAAATTCACGGACCGGACAAGGAGGGAATTAATCAGAGAGGCAGCACAGAGACTTAAGGTAACCCTGGAGGAGCTGCAGAGTTCCACAGCAGAGACTGGAGTATCCGTTCATAGGACGACAATAAGGCATACGCTCCATAGAGTTTGGCTTTATGGCAGAGTGGCCAGAAGAAAGCCATTACTTTCAGCAAAAAACAAAATGGCACGTTTTGAGTTTGCGAAAAGGCATGTAGGAGACTTCCAAAATGTATGGAGGAAGGTGCGCTGGTCTGATGAGACTAAAATTTTACTTTGTGGCCATCAAAGAAAACACTATGGGCCAGATTCACGTACATCGGCGCATTTTTTGACTGGCGTAGCGCACCTCCTTTACGTTAGACCGCCGCAATGTAGCGGCGCAATCACTGTATTCTCGTTTGATTTGCGCAGAAATTAGCACCTGTGCAACGTAATTTCAGAGGTGTAAGGCGGAGTAATTCAAATTGGAAAGGACCTGGGCGTGTTACATTGAAATGACCCGTGATCCCATGCAAATGAAAGGCCGGCCGGATCGCGCATGCGCGCATGAAGCAGACCATGGTCAGCACCTCTGTGCGCATGCTCACAACTCGGGAATGGCGCAATCAGTGAAATTTGAAATAGGCAACTTAGTGAACTACGCAGACGGCATAAATAGACAGACACAAACGCACTTTCTTTGCAAAAGTACATCCCTTTGTATCCCTTCCTATACAGCAAGGTGCTTTTGTTCTGTTTATTAGCGTTTGTTTGTTTGTTTGTGATGTGTCTTTGAGATATTTGGGGAGTGATTTTTGTATTTTATGTGTTTTCTTTGTTGTTTTTTTTTTTTTAAATTAGATTTTTGCTGGGCATTTTTTATTTTTGCTGGTCAATTTTATTTATTTTTTTGGTTCTGTTTGTGAATGATTTTGGAATGTGGGGGTGACATTCCTGCCGGAAAAGGGGTGTCATTTGTGGTGGAGAAGTGATCCCCAGGTCTGTGTGAATGGTGTATGAATGTACAGTGACATAATTGGAGCCGTGGCATGGCGTTGCTGCTCACAAGTCCTGCATGATGGTGGGCTTGTGCCAATCCAATGTGATGAGGATGTGATGTGTCTGTGCTAGGGACCACAGTGGTGTTGCATGCATGCATTCTTATTGTGCCATGATTAATGTGTGTGTTTAACGTGCAAAGATGCCTAATGTGAGCTGGCTCCTGGCTGCTCTTCCCTCAGAAGACGGGGTAGCCTCGGTTAAGGGGGGATTGTCTGGTTCAGGGGTCAGGTCATCACGTATGTCAATCTGCAGGCCCTTTCTCACTGCGAAGTTGTGCAGCATGCAACATGCACCGATGATCTGGCATACAAAGTTTGGGGAATCCAACAGGGTACCATGGGGGGTTCCGTATAGTCATGAGATGGGGTCCCAGTGCATATGCAGAGTCACCCTGAAGGGATAAGACAGGAGGATGTTAGTAGTGCATGTGCCCCTTGTGATTTCAGCATCATGGGGGGGACAGTCATGCCTGCCACCCATGTCACTCACCAACCAGCCAGCTGTCCCCATACATGTTCTGTTCGAAATCTGTGGGGATGGGGCTAGGATTGTATATGTAGCTGTCATGGGTGTCATGGGTGGTGTCATGTGTTGGGCTGGTGATGTCCTCCTGCAGGTTTGTGGT
Organism: Rana kukunoris; assembly: GCA_029574335.1. NCBI lineage: Eukaryota > Metazoa > Chordata > Amphibia > Anura > Ranidae > Rana > Rana kukunoris. The sequence continues at coordinate 92,069,697 of CM056056.1, read as the reverse complement.
TAATTCCAGGATGGCATGAGGGGTGAATCTGAAGATGCGAGACACCTCAAAATCACTCATGCCAAAGATGTCTATGCGTGTGTGATATATCAAGTGAAGAGTGAGAGGCTTGTATCAGATTAGATTATTATATCCATCAAGGTTTTAAAGGGCTTTTGAAAGATAGTGAGACTGTGTTTGTAATCTGTATGTATGTTATGTATTGATGTATATATGTATGTATTTTTTTTGTAAAAATGTTTATAAAAGCAAAGAATTTTTTTTTGGAAAAAAAAAAATCCTCTCCCTTGCCCTCCTCCGTGCCCTCCTCCTTCTTTGCTCATCTGAAGTCAGTAGTATAGCTATGAGCATGGATGCCACTGGCATGTTGGCATACAGTTTGTTGGGCAGCAAGTGTGACTGCTCAGCGCCTCACTAACAGTGTTGCTTTAGCTGACATGTAGACGGATTGTCTAATTTTATACCACCTTTTATATGGTCTAATTTTAGACAGGACGTGCAGCTGTTGCGCACAGCGCGTAGCCTGCACTGCACCAACGTTCTTTTGTGGATCCCCGTAACTCCCTCATTTGCATATTTGAATAGCAAATCAATGTTGTGTCTAGCGCAGTTTTGCGCTGACGGATGCGCCTGTCTATCGAAATTACGCGGGTCAAAAAAAAGTAGATTTCTTGCGTATCTCGTTTTGGGGATGCGGCGCATCGAAACGCATGCGCACATTTAGACTTACGCCGCGCATCTCCTGTAATGCTGGCGTAATCGCTCTGTGAATCTGGCCCTATGTCTGGCGCAACCCAACACATCACATCACTCAAAGAACGCCATCCCCACAGTGAAACATGGTGGTGGCAGCGTCATGCTGTGTGGATGTTTTTCAGCAGTCGGAACTGGAAAACTGGTCAGAGTTGTGGGAAATTTAGATGGTGCTAAATACAGGGATATTCTTGAGCAAAACCTGTACCACTCTGTGTGTGATTTGAAGCTAGAACGGAGGTTCACCTTCTAGCAGGACAATGACCCCAAACACACTGCTAAGGCAACACTTGACTGGTTTAAGGGGAAACATGTAAATGTGTTGGAATGGCCTAGTCAAAGCCCAGACCTCAATCCAATAGAAAATCTGTGGTCAGACTTAAAGATTTCTAAAAATCCCAGTGGTAAGATGTCGTAAGCTCATAGAGACTTATCCAAAGCGACTTAGAGCTGTGATAGCCGCAAAAGGTGGCTCTAAAAGTATTGACTTTAGGGGGATGAATAGTTATGCACATTGACCTTTTCTGTTATTTTGTCCTATTTGTTGTTTGCTTCACAAGAAAGAAAAAAAATCTTCAAACAATGCAAATCCTCAAACAATCCATATTAATTTCAGGTTGTGAGGCAACAAAAACAGGAATAATATGCCAAGGTGGGTGAATACTTTTGCAAGGCACTGTACATTTCATAAAAAAAGAAACCAGCATAATAATATCAATATTCAAATCCTATAAAAATATACGTCCCAATTCATACGTCCCAATTCATGAATTAAAAAATAAAAAAAATGGGTAATTAATGTGCAACATCCAAACAAGGGGCCAGATTCACAGAGCCCTTACTCCGGTCTATCTCGCGTTAGACCGGAGTACTTTCAAATTACGCGCATCGTTTCATTAGTCTGAATCCTCAAACCATGAAACGACGGCTTCGGGCTTCAATCCGACTGGCTTACGTGTTCGTACGCCTTTGGATCTACGCTGCAATAAATTTGCGGCCGCTGGGTGGAGTTCCCGTCGCTTTCCGCGTCGGGGTATGCAAATTAGCTTTTTCCGACGATCCACGAAGTTGCGAGCGTCATTCGCAATCCCTTACGGCATCTGTAGTCATCTTTTTGCCATGTAAAGTTATTCCAGCTTTTATCTGGTCTAATATTAGACAGCCCATATTAAGTATGGCCGTCGTTCCCACGTCGAATTTCAACGCTTGTTTTTATTTTTTACGTAAGTCGTCCGGGAATAGGAATGTACGTAAACGACGCTACTCAAACAAAAAATTACGTAACGACATTATTTCGCGCAAAATTTCTGAACGGAGCATGCGCAGTTCGATCGCCGCAGGGATGCGCCTAATTTAAATGCTTCACGCCCCCTAATCACGTATTTCGATTCCGCCGCGAGAAATACACTACGCCGCCGTATCTTACGGGCCAAAATCTACATGAATTAGTCGTAGAGCCAGGTAAAATACGGCGGCGTAGTGTATCTCTGATACTCTGCGCCAATGTAATTGTATCTGAATCTGGCCCAAGGTGTATAGTTCCATATCCAAGTGCAAGTGAATTCCGTTCTTACCAACTAAATATAAGCAATCCAAGAAATATATAGTTGTTACCTCCAGTTCTGATCACCATAGTGCTATCACCCATGATATAAGATAAGTTTGGCTCCTTATCAGATAGAGTGGACCAAATGAAATGGGCCTAAACGCAACACCTTTACACTATCTGACTGCCGGAACACCAGTGTTTGGAGATTGCCTGCTCAGAAAACTGCTCTGTACGTCTTTCAAAGTGGTAGTAAGCCGCTGGGCGCTGTTCTTTTTTTTTTTTTTCTAACCTGAAAGATAATGTGTTAATTTGTTAGTATGCATCGCATATCACCACATTATGTTAAACTTACCTAAAAACAAAGCCTTCCAGCAACATGCTGTCAACGCTGCAGGCGATTCCATCTTCATCTGGTCTTCCTTCCAGGTTTGCGGACTCCAGCTGTGTGACTGGCCAGAACCGCAATTACATCTCCCAGATGCGTGCAAGAGCAATAAACAGACTATGAAGAAACAGCCCAGGTAGCCGTTCCTTCAGCATGCATGCGCCGATGACATCACTGACTGCATGTACAGTAAATATCTCCTAAACAGAGCACGTTTAGTAGATATTTACAGTAAATATAGGTAAGCCTTAAGTCAAAGATGGGCATTTACTCCACATTTAATGCAATTTTACTGTGGAAAATATGTATGTGCACTTACAGTATATTATTAAAAATGCTGATTTTTTTTAAACATATTGCGTATGAGATGAAATTGTCTTGCTTTGCATTACAATCCTGGGAGAGTTTGTGTCAAGGGGATGAGGAGTGACAGGAAGACATCCTGGTTATTTTAAATGCGCTGTTGACCATTTAATATGGTCAGCATTATCTGGTAAGGCGCCAACCTTATCTTATTTCACTGGGGATATCACTGTGGTGATCCTCATTGGATGTAACAACTATCCATTTCTTGGATTGCTTATATGTATTGAATAAAAGCGTCATTCACTTGTACTTGTCTATGGGACTATTTGCATTTTTTGGATGTTGCACATGAATTACCCATTTTTTTGATGTTTCGATTCATGAATTGGGACTTATTATTTGTTTATAGGAATTGAATATTGATATTATTATGTTGCTGTCTTTTTTATGAAATGTAAATTTGCATTTATTTCACATTTTTGCACTTTACAAAATTTAGATTTTTATCATTAATTTAGATCATTTTGTATTAATTTAGATCCAGATAAATTTGATTTATTTATGCAAAAATTTGATATCACGGATTTTGGCGTAGGCTGCTTTTATGTGTTAAAAATGTATTTATGCTAAAACATTGAATCTGCTGCAACATCATTAGAGTGTCAAAACTATGAAAGGTGACTGGCAACAAGGTCTTGTTTGTGAAATTGACAACTACACAAAGAGTTGAAACTCATTTTATTTCTAGCAAGCTATACGTCAAATAAATATAGAATAAATAAATATAAATATAGAAACCTCTTTCTTCAGACGTGTTTTTTTTCCAAATCCACTTTCTACTCAGGACATGCGTTGTATCCAAGAACCAAATAAAAACAAAAAATATAGTGCAGTACTTCCCTAAACAGTTTCTAAATTAAAAAAAAATATTATTTACAGTATGTGCTCACATTACTTTATTAACCACTTGCTTACTGGGCACATAAACCCCCTTCGTGCCCAGGCGAAATTTCAGCTTCCGGCACTGCGTCGCTTTAACTGACAATTGCGCGGTCGTGCGACGTGGCACCCAAATAAAATTGGCGTCCTTTCTTCCCCCACAAATAGAGCTTTCTTTTGGTGGTATTTGATCGCCCGTGCGGTTTTTATTTTTTGCGTTATAAACAAAAAAAGAGCGACAATTTAAAAATATATATATATTTTTTACTTGTTGCTATAATAAATATTAGGGTTGTCCAGATACCGATACTAGTATCGGTATCGGGACCGATACCGAGTATTTGCGGGAGTACTTGTACTCGCGCAAATGCTCCCGATGCCTAAATAGAATACTTTTTTTGTATTTATCAACATGTTCTGTGAAAATTCTTTGAGTTTTTTTACTACTGCGTGACAAGCAAATAAAACATTTTTATTCATTTTTACTCATTTTTATTCTTTTATAATGTCTTGAGTTAGAGTTCTTCATAATTCTAAAGAAAATATCCTTAGTCTGTATTGTGGTTTGAAAACTGTCACATGACATTTAAAAAAGTATCGGTATTCGGTATCGGCGAGTACATGAAAAAAAGTATCGGTACTTGTACTCGGTCCTAAAAAAGTGGTATCGGGACAACCCTAATAAATATCCCAATTTAAAAAAAAAAAAATAATATTTTTTTTTCTCAGTTAAGGCCGATACATATTCTTCTACGTATTTTTGTAAAAAAAAAAAATCACAATAAGTGACTGCTTTGCGCAAAAGTTATAGCACCTACAAAATAGGGGACAGAATTATGATTTTTTTTAAATATTTTTTTTTTACTAGTAATGGCAGCAATCTGCGATTTTTATTGGGACTGCGATATTGCGGCAGACACATCGGACACTTTTGACACATTTTTGGCACCATTCACATTTATACAGCGACCAGTGCTATAAATATGCACTAATTACTGTATAAATGTGACTGACATTGAAGGGGTTAACACTAGGGGGTAAGGAAGGGGTTAAATGTATTGCCTGGGTGTGTTCTAACTGTGTGGGGGGAGGGGGGTGACTGGGGGAGGTGATCGATGCTGTCTCCCTATGTACAATGGAAACAGCATCAGTCGCCTCTCACTGACAGGACGTGGAGCTCTGTGTTTACACACAGAGCTCCACGTCCCTGCTCTGTCACCGCTGATCGTGTGTACCTGACGGACATCGCGGCCGCCGGGTACATGCATCAAATCCTCGGTGATGCGTCGGGACTGTTTTTCCCCGCCGCGCACCACCCTGTGGCCCGTGCGGGGAATTACAAGTAAATCACGTCCAAAGACGTGACCCCGGCGCCTCAGGTCCGCGCTGTTGACGTGTTCTGTCAATAGTGCGGACCCGAAGTGGTTAATGCCATGTTCATCCGAGCAGTGAACACCCCCATGTACAAACAACCTTACCAGGTCTTACCACTTTGGCATGTACAGTCATGGCCGAAATTGTTGGCACCCCAGAACATTTTCCAGAAAATCAAGAATTTCTCACAGAAAAGTATTGCAGTAACACATGTTTTGCTATACACATGTTTTTTCTCTTTATGTATATTGGAACAAAACAAAAAAAGAAAATTGGACATAATGTCACACAAAACTCCAAAAATGGGCTGGTCAAAATTCTTGGCACCCTTAACTTAATATTTGGTTGCACACCTTTTGGAAAAAATAACTGAAATCAGTCGCTTCCTATAATCATCAATAAGCTTCTTACACCTCTCACCCGGAATTTTGGACCACTCTTCCTTTGCAAACTGCTCCAGGTCTCTCTTATTGGAAGGGCACCTTTCCCAACAGCAATTTTAAGATCTCTCCACAGGTATTCAATGGGATTTAGATCTGGACTCATTGCTGGCCACTTTAGAACTCTCCAGTGCTTTGTTGCCATCCATTTCTGGGGCCTTTTGACTTATGTTTGAGGTCATTGTCCTGCTGAAAGACCCAAGATCTCGGACTCAAACCCAGATTTCTGACACTGGGCTCTACAGTGCGACCCAAAATCCTTTGGTAATCCTCAGATTTCATGATGCCTTGCACACATTCAAGGCACCCAGTGCCAGATGCAGCAAAATATCCCCAAAACATCATTAAACCTCCAACATTTGTCACTGTAGGTACTGTGTTCTATTCTTTGTAGGCTCATTCCATTTTCAGTAAACAGTAGAATGATGTGCTTTTCCAAAAAGCTCTATCTTGGTCTCATCTGTCCACAAGACGTTTTCCCAGAAGGATTTTGGCTTACTCAAATACATTTTGGCAAACTGTAGTCTTTTGTAAACTGATGCTCCCTGAGCCTGCAAGACAGCTTGAATTTCTTTGAAACTTGTTTGGGGCTGCTTATCCACCATCCGGACTATTCTGCGTAGCAACCTTTTATCAAATTTTCTCTTCCGTCCATGCCCAGAGAGATTAGCTACAGTGGGTTGCAAACTTCTTGATAATGTTGCGCACTGTGGACAAAGGCAAATCTAGATCTTTGGAGATGGACTTGTAACCTTAAGATTGTTGATATTTTTCCACAATTTTGGTTCTCAAGTCCACAGACAGTTCTCTTTTTTCTGTTGTCCATGCTTAGTGTGGCACACACACAATGGAAAGACTAAGTAAACTTCTCTCCTTTTTATCTGCCTTCCAGTGTGATTTTTATATTGCCCACACCTGTTACTTGCCCCAGGTGAGTTTAAAGGTGCATCACATGCTTGAAACAATCTTATTTATCCACAATTTTGAAAGGGTGCCAAGAATTTTGACCAGCCCATTTTTGGAGTTTTACGTGACATTATATTCAATTTTCTTTTTTGTTTTGTTCCAATACACACAAAGGGAAAAACATGTGTATAGCACAACATGTGTTACTGTAATACTTTTCTGTGAGAAATACTTGATTTTCTGGAAAAATTTCTGAGGGGCCAACAATTCTCTGGGGTATCACAACTTTCAGAAAAGCTTCCATCTTTTCGAATATCCAGATGATTCTCACTCCACAATAGTATGATACTGAAAAGGAAAATGTATAACAGTGTGATACAGTTTTTAACTGGGTAACATCAATAAAAGATTTCTTAAATTTACAGTGCCTTGAAAAGGTAGTCATACCCCTGGAAATGTTTGACATTTTGTCATGCTACAACCAAAAAATATAAATGTAGTTTATTGGGATTTTATGTGATAGACCAACAAATTAAATCTCAGTATAAATACAGCTGTTGTGTGAAGCCCTGAGAGGTTTGTTAGGCCGTGTACACACGATCGATCAAACTGATGAGAACGGTCTGATGGACCATTTTCATCAGACCAAACCAATCGTGTGTGGGCCCTATCGGTTATTTAACCAACTTGTTTTAAAATTAACCGATCGTTAGTAGGCAAGGCATTGAACTTCATTTTTTTTCAGCACGTCCTTGTGTTTTACATCACCGTGTTCTGACACGATCGTTTTTTTTAACCGATGGTGTGTAGGCACGACTGACCATCAGTCAGCTTCATAGGTTAACCGATGAAAACGGTCCATCAGACCGTTCTCATTGGATGGACCGATCGTGTGTACGCGGCATTAGAGAACCTTAGTGAACAAACAGCATCATGAAGGCCAAGGAACACACCAGACAGGTCATTCGCGGGGTCAGTCTAAAATGCACAGGTCTATTTTTTTGGCCCACAACGGGCCTGGCTCCCCTGATGCACCAGAGCTTCCAACTCACCTTTTTTGCTTGGTAGACTTCTGGCATTGGTGAACCAACACTTTAATGCATTAATGTATTTTGACCAGTCACATATTATCCTCTTGGGTGTTCCGAGATTGCAACTAGGACTTGCTACTATACTTACCTTGGGTTTATTTGCTCTGGTTATCCTACCACTAATGCCCCTAATATTACCTTCTGGAATATGTTCCATGCTTACTATCTCTATCTCTGGACCCCCACCCCCACCTAGTTTAAAAACCCCTCTAACTTTTTGTCCATCTTCATTCCCAGCTGATCTGCACCCTCTTCATTTGGGTGCAGTCTGTCCCTTCTATATTACTGGTTATCAACTGAGAAGTCAGCCCAGTCCTCCAGAAACCCAAACCCCTCTTTAATACACCAGCTCTTCAGTCACTTGTTTACTTCCCTAATCTCCCTTTCTGGTGTGGCTCAATGTACCGGTAGTATTACTGAGAATACTACCTTGGAGGTCCTTTTCCTCAATTTAGTGTCAGGGTCGTTATCGTGCAAAACAGACAGCGAGGCGTGGTCGCGCCTCAGAGTGGAATTGAACCTGGGACCTCTCTGTTACCAGTCCAACACCTTGCCTTTGAGCCACTTCTTAGCTGCCAATCCTGTCTGCTGTCCATCAAAGCCTGGTCCTGAAATATGTGCTGATTGCCTTCTCATTGCAATCTGCACCAGACTCCTGTTTCAGCTGAGGCAGGTTATCCAATTAACCAGGGTATAAAGCCCTGCCTCACTCTGAGAGCCTTGTCAGTTCATTCTGATCAGATCATTCTGTCTGGCCAACAGCTCCTGTATGTTGATCTTCTGCTGCAAGACTGACCCCCGGCTTTTGACCCTTGGCTCGTTTTTGGACTTTTGCTTTCCTGAACCCCTGACCCCGGCTTGGACTTTGGATACCCGATCTTCACCTGCCCTTTGACCCCGGCTTGTATTTTTGGACTTTCCCTGTCTTCTCCAGCCCCTGACCACGGCTTGTCTCCTGGACCTGTTTTCAGCCCTGCCCTGACCAGTGAAGTACTTTTGTGCCTGGACGGTCTTCTGTTCATCTGCTGCAGACTTCCAGTCGGTGATCCGCCTGTACCTGCTCCACGCACCTGACCATCGTCTTCCTGCTGGTACCGGTGCCTCCCGGTGCGTCCGTCCCTCTGTCCCAATCTCAGGGGGCGGATCGCATCAGGTCGCAAAGGTAGCTCACAAGTCTGCAAATGGACTTCACTCTAGGTAAGCCCTCACATTTAGCTCCTAAGTCCCTAAAATCATTCTTTAGGATACTCCATCTGTCTCTGACTTTGTCATTGGTGCCAACGTGCACCATGACAGCAGGGTTTTCCACAGCCCTTCCCAGTAATCTGTCCACCAAATCCATGATGTGCCGAACCCGAGAGCCCGAGGATTAATACAATCTTTGGAGATATACAAATGTCATGCCTTTTTTGATTAAAAACTGACACTACAATCCCCCAGATAAACACCCAATTCTGACTGTATCTAATTAACATTTAATTAATATATAGGTAGGTGTTTACTGCATAACTGTATCTTCAAAATGTGCCTTGGAGCTTTTTTCAGACATTTTCTGCATGTATTTTTTCTTTAAGTGCTTTATCTTAACATATAGGTTTTCTTATGTTGGCATGAAGTGGAAGTATGCTAAATGTATGCTAAAAAAGCTTCTGCTTAAATTTTTTCATGGGTGGCTCTACATACAGATGTATCAGTATAAAGGGGGAAGTTTACTAATACATAAATCCTGAATGCTGTTAAGTCCTTGTCGGCTTACATTTTTCCATAGCTGGCTCTTCATACAGACTTCAATAAGTCATCATAAATATGTACTGCTCCATTTTAGCATGGCTTCTCATCTTGATTTCTGCTCATTTGTTTTGTCATGCTGTGCTAAGAAAGAACTGTCAGGTTCTGGAGAAGAAATATTTTGTACAGTTTGTGAATCTTAAGTTCGACAGATGCAAGGAGTTTGAGGATTTCGATTTTTCTGTTGCAGTCCATTGTGACAAAGTGGTAAATCTTCATGTGGCACTGAAAGAAGCTCCACTAGAAACAGACTGGTTGTGTCTAACTAACTATAATGGAGTCACAATGGAAACAGAAGTCTTCTCTCAATTCACAAGCTTGAATGCTCTCTATATACTAACATGGAATGTTGAATTTCAACCTGGTACTTTCACTGGTCTTTCTCACCTAACCACTCTCTGGATTGAGGCAGAAATGTTATGTAACAACATCACATTCCATAACAATACTTTTCATGGATTAAATTCACTGAAAGAACTGAAAATATCTCAAATACAGCTATCAGCATTCAACTTTTCACTATTCAACCATCTTTATCTTTTGGACCACCTTATACTGGAAAATAATAATATCAATTATCTATCTGAAGTAACTGTATCACTGGGAATATTTAAAAACCTAAAAAAACTGTCTGTAACTAGCAATTCAATTTATGAACTTCGAACAGCTGATTGTCTAACTTCGCAAAATTCTGAGAGATATGGACAGTTTGTAGATTTTAACATCACTCACCTTGACCTGAGCGCAAACACAATATTCACCATAGAACAAAAGTCTCTCTGCAACTTTCCACACCTGGAGCTTTTTACTGCTGAAAAGAGTGGCATTGAAATTCACAACCTCTATAAATCAGGTATTAAGACAATCAAAACAATTTTGTTACCAAACAATAATCTTGAAATATTTGAAATCTGTGCTTGTGCATCCCATTTTAAAACAGAGGAGCTTCTCCTCATGTTTTCTTTCATAAAACAAATGAACACTTTCAAAGGCTCCTGTAAATACTTAAAGAAGTTAAATTTAACAGGCAATTACTTAAAGAAGATTGGGGTAAAACAAATGCAACAATTATATGATTTACTGGAACTCGATTTGTCGAATAATATCATAGAAAGTTTAAAGATTTGCACAAATGAATCCATGCCAGTGTTGAAGATAGTTTACATCAATGTATCTTTTAATTATTTACTTAGGCTACAAAAAGGACAGTTCGCATGCCTAAAAGAACTTAAAAGCTTGCAACTGGGAAACAACAGAATTAACCACATTGAAGACTTGGCCTTTGATGGTTTAGATCAATTACAGCTTTTGGATCTTCAATTTAAAAATCTATTCAGAATTGATGAATTCACATTTTTAAACTTGTTTTCATTAAGACATTTAAATTTATATGGGAATTTAGTAAATACATTTCATGAACAAGCATTTAGAAACCTTTTGCGCCCTTAAGATATATGGGTGACCTATAATTTTATGATAGATATGTCTTGGTTGAATTTTGTACAAAGGTCAGTAAGAAATATCTCATTGAAGACCAATGTTTTATTCTTGATAAAGGATGAAATAGATGCATTTCCTTTTCTTGAAAGCTTAGAAATAGATGCACTCAATATACTCCTCAGCTGTGCTGCATTCAATGAAGCTAAAGAGTTATATTTGAAAAATACCATACAAATTGAAAACATTGATACACAGTTGAGCCCACTTGTCAATTTTACAAATCTTGAAAAACTGTATTATTCTGGAAATCCACAGGATCTTTCTAATTTTAGTACTATTATTAACTCTCTGAAAGACATTCCATCATTAAAGTTCCTTTATTTGCATGACACGGATAACATTGTTAAATATAATCAGATAAATGTTGATACAATTTTTCAAAGTTTATTGCATCTCAAAGTTTTACATTTAAAGAATTCTGGAATAGATCATTTGGATTCCAAGGATATTTTTAGTGATTTACACGATTTGGAATTTCTCATTATTGAAAATCAGAACATGCAAGACGTGGAGTCTACTGTATTTCATTCAATGCTGAACTTGAAGTACATTTATTTTTTGCAGACAACTTTTCCCTGTAGTTGTAAGTTCAAAGCATTAATCTTATGGTTGGAATCTAATACACATGTATCTGTTATTGATTTTAATAATCAGGAATGTCTTGTCAACCACATCAGCAACAATTTTTTATTTTTTTTAAACAATTGTCAGAGTGATTTAGATTTTATAATGTTTATACTGAGCTTTTTGTGTATACTGCTCTTTATGGGCATATCCCTCTTTTATGAAAGTATCTGGTGGTATATTCTCTACATAGGCTACACTGTTAAATTCTGGCTGAACAATAGGCTACAGCGCAAAGACGATTATGAATTCGATGTTTTTGTGTCTTACCACACAAACAATGAACTATGGGTCACAGAGCAGCTTCTTCCCAACCTGGAGCAAAATGGTCCTCCTTTCTTTAAAGTATGTATCCACAACCGGGATTTTGAAATTGGCAAATATATTGTAGATAATATCATGGACAGTATATATAACAGCAGATGGACAGTCTGTATTATTACCCGCAGCTACTTGCAGAGTAACTGGTGTTACCTTGAGATGAAAATGGCAACTTATAGGCTACTAACAGAGAGTAAGGATTCTTTCATTTTGATATTCCTTGATAAGATCTCTAAAGAAGAGTTGCAGTATTATCATAGACTGACTAAGCTGTTAAATAGGAAGACTTATTTGGACTGGCCAGATGATGAGAAAGGACAACAGCTTTTTTGGGCAAGACTACGTAAAGTGATTGCCAAATCTGGGAGAAAGTGCAAGTAAAATGTGTTTTTATGTATGAACTTTAGAAGAATATTGTGTTAGAATATGCATAGTTTAACAAAACATTACAAGCAGCAGTGGTACATTGTCTCAATCAAAATTAACAGAAAAAAAAGTGATAGAATACAGTACATCACAGTCCATTTTCAAATTAGCAAAAAAGTGAGCAGAGCATAGTGAAGCATATATATATACAGTACAGACCAAAAGTTTGGACACACCTTCTCATTCAAAGAGTTTTCTTTATTTTCATGACTATGAAAATTGTAGATTCACACTGAAGGCATCAAAACTATGAATTAACACATGTGGAATTATATACATAACAAAAAAGTGTGAAACAACTGAAAATATGTTATATTCTAGGTTCTTCAAAGTAGCTACCTTTTGCTTTGATTACTGCTTTGCACACTCTTGGCATTCTCTTGATGAGCTTCAAGAGGTAGTCACCTGAAATGGTCTTCCAACTGTCTTGAAGGAGTTCCCAGAGATGCTTAGCACTTATTGGCCCTTTTGCCTTCACTCTGCGGTCCAACTCACCCCAAACCATCTCGATTGGGTTCAGGTTCCGGTGACTGTGGAGCCAGGTCATCTGGCGCAGCACCCCATCACTCTCTTTCTTGGTCAAATAGCCCTTACACAGCCTGGAGGTGTGTTTGGGGTCATTGTCCTGTTGAAAAATAAATGATGGTCCCACTAAATGCAAACCGGATGGAATAGCATGCCGCATGCCTTCAATTTTGAATAAATCCCCAACAGTGTCACCAGCAAAGCACCCCCACACCATCACACCTCCTCCTCCATGCTTCACGGTGGGAACCAGGCATGTAGAGTCCATCCGTTCACCTTTTCTGCGTCGCACAAAGACATTGTGGTTGGAACCAAAGATCTCAAGTTTGGACTCATCAGACCAAAGCACAGATTTCCACTGGTCTAATGTCCATTCCTTGTGTTCTTTAGCCCAAACAAGTCTCTTCTGCTTGTTGCTTTTCTTTAGCAGTGGTTTCCTAGCAGATATTCTACCATGAAGGCCTGATTCACACTTTCTCCTCTTAACAGTTGTTCTAGAGATGTGTCTGCTGCAAAAGGTGGCTACTTTGAAGAACCTAGAATATGACATATATTTTCAGTGGTTTCACGCTTTTTTGTTATGTATATAATTCCACATGTGTTAATTCATAGTTTTGATGCCTTCAGTGTGACTCTACAATTTCCATAGTCATGAAAATAAAGAAAAATCTTTGAATGAGAAGGTGTGTCCAAACTTTTGGTCTGTACTGTATATATATATATATATATATATACTTATACATGTCAGGTTACACTATAATGAGCTTGTGTACACTTCAAACGTAACCAAAAAAAGTTTGTTCAGCTAATAATTTTAAAGAGGGAGGATGAGAAAGGAGGGATTGAGCAGAGAAATAGGGAGGGGATGAAGGAGGCTAAGTTATAGGCACAGGAGAGTTGTAGCCTCTCACATCTGAAGTCGTTTTATAGGATATCATATCTATGTCAAGCAAGTACCTCAGTGTTAGTAGCCATGTATCGTACCATTTATAGTCAAGTCCTTCGTCTTCACCCATGCAACCCATGTATTCATAAATTTCTTTGGACATTTACATCCTAGATACATTAGTTTGTACAATGGTAGGGCCACATTAACCATAGTCCATATGCAAAGTTGGGGGATTATGCATTTTCCACTGAAATAGGATAGTTTGCCTAGACCAGTGGGCAGTGTAAAACACAAATAGTTTCTTATAGTGAGTAGTGGGGGAAAGACCACACCATATGTTTAAAAGTACTGCTTTCAGGGAGACATTTAGTTGCTCTTTGAGGATGGAGTTAGCACTGGACTGACTCAATCAGTCACTGTTTGTAAGTAGGTGATTTATAATAAAAATCATGATAAGCATTGATAAACATGCCTATTGACCATACTCGCACAGTGTCAGCCAGTCCATAAGGGGTGCAGGGGCGCCACCCCCTTAATCTCCATGGGCCGGCCCCTAATCTCCATGCGGTGTGCCAGACAAATGTATTTCAAAGTTTTTTTTGTGAAGCACATGATTAGAGCCTGGGGTTCTAATTGACTTCAAAAAGGTTGGGCTTGAGGCGCAGTGCCCACCCACTTGTGGCATTAGCGAATGTTGATTCACTATTGTCTTCCTGCTTCTCCTCCTGGTTGGTGCTGGTGCCACTCCCCAAAAAATGGAGCACTACTGCTCACACATATGAATCTTACACATATATGGGTTTACTCTCAGCTCGCTTCTGGAATTGGTACAAACGTGGCTTTTAATGCAACTGACAGCCCCATGCGTATGCATCTTTGTGCATGCATGTGTAGATATTTATGCAGCGTGCAGGCATATTACATGCGCTTTTATAAGTCCACACACCTAAACTCTTAGGCCGCGTACACACGATGAGACATGTCCGCTCAAACATGTCCGACGGACCGTTTCCAGCGGACATGTCTCATCGGATTTTGGTCCGATGGCGTGTACACACCATCAGATGAAAATCCCCTCGGGCTGAGGACGCGGTGACGTGGCGGTGACGTTGACGCCGCCACGTCACCACTCCAGGAAGTAAAATTCTTCCACGCATGCGTCGAATCCATTCGACGCATGCACAGAGATTTCTGTCCGCTGGTTAGTGTACTAACCAGCGGACATATCCAACGGACATATCTCCGGCGGACAAATTTCAAAGCATGCTTTGAAATTTGTCCGCTGGGAAAACATGTCCGCTAGCCCGTACACACAATCAGAGATGTCTGCTGAAACGGTCCGTCGGACCAGTTTCAGCAGATAAATTTGATCGTGTGTACGTGACCTTACACTCAACTCTAGAATGCCAGGTCACAATCTACTTCATTTATTGATTTTATCGTGATTTTTATTTTTATTATAATTTTTTTCATTTCAACATATATTTCACTTGGCAACATGTTTCAGTATTGAGACTTGTTCATACCATCTGATTATTATATTTGTGTGTATGTATTCTTTCCATACAGCTCTCATAGGTTTTAATTTATGGGATTTGAGTTTTATAAGAATTATATAACTATATAAATGATATTTTTAGCTGCCACCTTCCACTTCTACATACCGTATTTACACTTTTCTATATATTTGTTCTTGTGTACCCTTACATTTTTTAACAGCCCTAAAGAAGGGGGAGCCTTTGTTCCCCCAAAATGTGTTGGCTTGATTTTATTTGTAGCTACCCTAAATAAAATTTATTTTCAAACTCATATTTACTGGATACCATGTGCTCCTTTACATCCACTTTCCTAGATCACAGAAAAACATTTAGGACAGACAGCTTTTCTTGATCTATAGATTCCATAAAGTCTGTGGGCTAATTAATAGGGTCTATGTAGAAATTTCAGTTGAACATATCTGTCACATACCTAGTAGGGGACTGAATTGAAAATTGGTTGGCTTCTCTTGTATCTCCACTGAAGTTGAAACAGATGATGCCAAGGGACAGAAGTAACAGACACTCAAAAGTAGTATGAAGCCAATTCGGAAGCAGGAGTAAGGTCACAGAAGTAGCCAAGGTCAGTAGCAGGCGTGCAACGAGGTACAGAAGCATGGTTAGGAACAAAGCCGTGATTGGAAGCAGGTAGGCAGAGGTACAAGCAGAATCCAGGACCAGGTCAGTAACAAGCTGGGTCATCAACAGAAGTCAGATACAGGATACACTCAGGACACAGGAAAAGCTGAAGACCAGTCAGCACTGTCAGTGAGAAAAAGCATTCCTTAAATAGCCCGTCTGGTGCTAGAAAGTATGGGCACATACGTACACACGTGTGCGAGCATGAGCATTTGTACAAGCACTGCGTCCACGCTCATTTCTATAAGCAATGCGCCTATGCTCATTTCTATGAGCGATACTATGTGCATGCACATACCTATGCACCAGCCACCGTACTGGAAATCCTTTACAATATCTATCTCTTGTTCATATTATCAAGGGAAGGAATTTTGGCGCTATTTGGGGACCATTTACACAGCGATCAGTGCTATAAATATGCACTTATTACTGTGTAAATGTGACTGGCAGTAAAGGGGTTAACCAGGAGGGGGCACTGAAGGGGTTAAGTGTGTCCTAGGCATGTGTTCTAAATGTAGGGGAATGGGCTATGTGTGACACGACATTGATCACCGCTCCTGATTACAGGGAACAGTGATCTGTGTCCTGTCACTAGGAAGAATAGGGAAATGCTTGTTTACATTAGCATTTCCCCATTCTTCCTCTCCGCGAGACGATCTTGCGGCGGGAACGTGCCCACAATGCCGCTTCTAAAAGGCTACATACAGGTACGTTAATCTGTCTATACGTGCCATTCTGCCGGCGTATATCTGTATGAATCAGTGTTTAACCGGTTAAAGTGACCAGTGAGCATGACCATACCATTTCAACATTAATTATGGTTTATGTATGTCTTATTGTCTTAGTGATTGATTCACATCACAGCTTCATTGATTTGAAATTGATACCCTTTTTTTTGTATGATTTTTTGTTTTGCTCATCACTGCCCCACACATGCAGCCATGCATTGCATGTGTGTGGCAGTAATGAGCAAAACTATAAATCATACAACAAAAAAAAGGTATCAATGAAGTTGTGATGTGAATCAATCACTAAGACAATAAGCCATATTTTATGAAATGGCATACATTGTCTTTTGGGGGGATGTTATGGGGACATTGTCTGCAGTCTCTGTCCATCTCTTGTATCATGTCCGCATTCTCTGTCCATCTCTTGTATCATGTCCGCATTCTCTGTCCATCTCTTGTATCATGTCCGCATTCTCTGTCCATCTCTTGTATCATGTCCGCATTCTCTGTCCATCTCTTGTATCATGTCCGCATTCTCTGTCCGTCTCTTGTATCATGTCCGCATTCTCTGTCCGCATTCTCTGTCCGTCTCTTGTATCATGTCCGCATTCTCTGTCCGTCTCTTGTATCATGTCCGCATTCTCTGTCCGTCTCTTGTATCATGTCCGCATTCTCTGTCCGTCTCTTGTATCATGTCCGCATTCTCTGTCCGTCTCTTGTATCATGTCCGCATTCTCTGTCCGTCTCTTGTATCATGTCCGCATTCTCTGTCCGTCTCTTGTATCATGTCCGCATTCTCTGTCCGTCTCTTGTATCATGTCCGCATTCTCTGTCCGTCTCTTGTATCATGTCCGCATTCTCTGTCCGTCTCTTGTATCATGTGCGCATTCTCTGTCCGTCTCTTGTATCATGTCCGCATTCTCTGTCCGTCTCTTGTATCATGTCCGCATTCTCTGTCCGTCTCTTGTATCATGTCCGCATTCTCTGTCCGTCTCTTGTATCATGTCAGCATTCTCTGTCCATCTCTTGTATCATGTCAGCATTCTCTGTCCATCTCTTGTATCATGTCAGCATTCTCTGTCCGTCTCTTGTATCATGTCCGCATTCTCTGTCCTTCTCTTGTATCATGTCCGCATTCTCTGTCCATCTCTTGTATCATGTCAGCATTCTCTGTCCATCTCTTGTATCATGTCAGCATTCTCTGTCCATCTCTTGTATCATGTCAGCATTCTCTGTCCATCTCTTGTATCATGTCCGCATTCTCTGTCCATCTCTTGTATCATGTCCGCATTCTCTGTCCATCTCTTGTATCATGTCCGCATTCTCTGTCCATCTCTTGTATCATGTCCGCATTCTCTGTCCATCTCTTGTATCATGTCCGCATTCTCTGTCCATCTCTTGTATCATGTCCGCATTCTCTGTCCATCTCTGGTATCATGTCCGCATTCTCTGTCCGTCTCTTGTATCATGTCTGCAGTCTCTGATCCTCACTTGTAGTATTTTGGGGTCAGTCTGGAGCTCCTCTTTAAGTTGTTTGCTGTGTTTACAGTTTGCTACATGCAGAAAGTTTTTTTTTTTTTAAGAATTTTTTGGATGAAAACCGTGTGCAGTATTCGTGAATCGAATCGAATCTTGGATGGGATAATCGTAATCGAATTGAATCATGAGGCCAGTGAATATGCACACCCCTAGTATACAGAGAGGCTACTGTATACAGAGAGGCTGGGTATACAGAAGACAGGCTAGGTGAGTACACTGTTTTCCCCTCCCCCTGCTCCATGGTCTGCACTCACCTGCCCCCTCCACAACTAAGAAACTTGTTGGAGAAAGTGATGCCTCATACACATGTAGCGCCCCCTTACTTTCAGTACGGGCACTAAGCTAAAGTTAGTGGGCAAATGGGAGAGTTATTTTGCTCCCATTCATAATTGGTCAAATTGCAGGCTGCTGCTATTTCAGAATTGTCTTTGGGTCAGTCTGCAGCACAGGGGTGTGATTACACCCCTGGGTGGCAGTTGGCGCTGGAGAGGTTCTGACGGAGCCACTTTTCCCCAACAGCCAATTAGAGGAGTTCTTCCCTCGCTGGGCATGCTGGGGAGGGGTATATCTGTGGCAGCTGCCTCGTGTTCAGGGGCGGTGCCGGTTCTTCTTCTCTGTGCGGGGTCCACGTCCAGGTGCGGCATCCACCTTCAGGGTGCGAGCATCCACGGACCCCGATCGCGTGGCCCACCTGGCCAGAACCACCTGTTCTATGGAGACCCATCTGGATGTCGATGGGGGCCCCAGTGACTTACTGGGTCCCCAATCTTATTGAGAAAATCCCAGGCTATGTGCCGTTCAGTGGGGAATCGGCTTGAGGATAACCAGGAGGCGGGTTGTCCAAGAGGGCCTGAACGAACCATCGGGAATCTGGTTACCAGAATTGACAGGTACATGTCAGCTGTCAACCGGTGACCCCTTTCATTGCATTTACTGGGAGGATTCGCCCAATCCGAATTGTTCTCTTAAGCACTAAAGTGCTAGGCCTGTGGCAGAGGCCCGAGCCAGGTCTGTCATAGAGGCCTGTTCCTCAAAGCAACTTAAAAGTGACATTCTGGCTGCCAGGCTTATAACAGGGGTCTGTCTGGGAGCACTTCACCCACTCTGGCAAGAGTGGCAACAAACTGTATCTGCTATTACGAGAGCATGACTGCTCTGCTTCTATCCAGGCCTGATACTGCACTGTTCTCTATTGCGTCATCAACCTGTCCTATCCTCTGTTGATGTTGGCCGTTGTTGGGCCCTGGAATAAAACATTTGAAAACTCATATGGTGATTGGACATTTGCTCACTGCTAATACTCACTGCTACTACCCCTAGACATACTACAAGGTAACTTATTACGCCGAACCCAACAACAACCAGCGGCTCCTTCGGGGGTTAGCGCTACACGAGGTTCCTCCTCGGCGACAAGACACTGAACGGGACCCACCACAACTACAATGGGCCCCTGAATGGCTTCGGCCTGCGCATGGGTCTTACGGCCTATACAATTATCGCGCTCCCCCCTGTCCTGCGGGGAAACCTTCATCAAACGGGAGGGCAAGGCGGCCATCGGCAGAGCTTTGGTGGACAGGACTTAAAAGTAAGGGATGGGGGGCCAGTCACTGGCAGAAGTTTTTTTATTTTGCATAGGATGCATTAAGGTAAAAAAACCCACAAGGGTTTACAACCCCTTTAAGGTAAGTATAACATGTTTGTTATTTAAACTCTTGACCACCGCCCCATAGTAAAAAGACGTCCTCTTTTAAAGATGGATATCTCGGTAACGACAGCAGCTGCTGCCACAACCGAGATATCCATCTCTTCAGTGGGCGGTCCTGTACACGATAACGGCAGTCTCCGCGGCAGATTTGCCGCGAGATCGTCGTTATCGGTGGCGGGAGAGGGCCCCCCCTCCCGCCGCTCTCCCGCGCCCTCCGCCGCTTACCGGAGCCGTCGGTAGCAGTGGAGGCGATCGGGTCCTCTTGCTGGCTGTGTAGGGATGTGAGTGAAGGCAACATGGCACCCACCCATCCCCATAGCTCTGCTGGGCGGAAGTGACGTCAAAACGTCAGTCCCGCCCAGCGTCTTAAAGAAAATTTTTTTTTGTCATTTGAAAAAATTACAGTTTCAATTTTTTTTTGCATTCAAGTCTAAATATGAGATCTGAGGTCTTTTTGACCCCAGATCTCATATTTAAAAGGACCTGTCATGCTTTTTTCTATTACAAGGGATGTTTACATTCCTTGTTATAGAAATAAAAGTGATAATTTTTTTTTTATTTCAGTGTAAAAAATTATAAACTAAATAAAAATAAATAAGAAAACCATTTTTTTTTTTAAAGCGCCCCGTCCCGACGAGCTCGCGCACAGAAGCGAACGCATACGCGAGTAGCGCCCGCATATGAAACCTGTGTTCAAACCACACAATTGAGGTATCGTCGCGATTGTTAGAGCGAGAGCAATAATTCTAGCCCTAGACCTCCTCTGTAACTCAAAAATTGCAACCTGTAGAATTTTTTAAACGTCGCGTATCGAGATTTTTAAGGGTAAAAGTTTGACGCCATGCCACGAGCGGGCGCAATTTTTAAGCATGACATGTTGGGTATCATTTTACTCGGCGTAACATTATCTTTCACAATATATAAAAAAATTGGGCACAATTTATTGTTGCCTTATTTTTTAATTCAAAAAAGTGATTTTTTTTCCAAAAAAGTGCGCTTGTAAGACCGCTGCGCAAATACGGTGTGACAAAAAGTATTGCAATGACTGCCATTTTATTCTCTAGGGTGTTAGAAAAAATATATATAATGTTTGGGGGTTTTAAGTAATTTTCTAGCAAAAAAAAACAGTTTTAGTCTGAAAAACAAGCCCGGTGGTAAAGTGGTTAGAAAAAAAAAGAAAAGAAACAAGACTTTAATATCACTTTAAACTCTTCATTGTCTACCATGAACTGAGATCAGTTTTGAGAGGACATACCCATTAAATAAGTCTGTAGTCAGGACTGAAAAGTTAACATTTCACATTACTTTAGTTGCCCCAAATACCTACGTTTATTATAAAATGTCAGTCGGACTTTTTCCATAGGAAATTACGATCATGTGTATGAGGTATTAGAGAATGTGGTGCAAAGAATACCCAATCATATGCTAAACAATGCTTGCAGAAATCACAAAGCTAAGGGAAAAATCTATTGAATGCAGCTGTGTCAGCTACATCGGTCATCCCCTCCTTTTCACAATCTGATTCCTCCTGTTGCCCCCCACCACCACTGACCTTCATTATAAAAGGAAACCCTTCTAGACTAACCAGCTATGAAAAGGGACACTTTTCAAATCTCTAAGGGGCAGATTTTCTATGATCACCAATCTAAGGGGGGACTTCACCACTGACCAATAATATAAGAAGATAGGAACATTGTCACTGTTTGTGTTTATTTTTAATAATTATTACTGAAAAAAGAGAATCATTGTATCGTATAGAAAATGAGAGTATAAAAAATGAACCAAGCTGGGTGTCAAATGTGTTAAAAGAGTTGTAAAGGAATTTTTTTTTTGCCTAAAATTAATGTCTGCAAGGTAGACAGGCAGAATAGTGTAATGATTCTGTTAAAAAAAAGAGTAAATTAAATTCCTTCATCTATATCACCTCCGCGTTCTAGTTTCTGTTCTCTCATTCACTTCCTGGTTTGCAACTTTCGTTCATGTAAGAACTATATTTCCCAGTATGAATTGCAGCACGCCCAGTAATTCACACCTCCTTGAAGTCTCTAACACGTAGAGAGTGTCCTGCCACACAGATGTAGTTCCCAGGAGGCGGCGAGCACGTCACTGACTACCGCAGTAAAGCCTCCCTTCACGGTGGTCAGTAAAATCAGACAAGCAGGAAGTGAACAGAACAGAGAAGAAATAGAGCAACTTCTGAGCAAAAACAAACACTGAGGAAGTGAAAAGTAGACTGTCAGCAGGTAAAGGATGCTTATTATGAAAAAATAAATTTTCCTTTACAACCCCTCCTAAGCCGTCTCCTTTATTTCCTATAACTACAACTTGCTTATCACGCTAATGTACTGTGAGCTGTAGATTTATTGAGTATTAGTAGGGGTTCCCTGAGAGCTAAAAAATAATTTCTAGTGTTCCTTTATTGTAAAATTATTAAAAAAGGCTGGTTTACCATGTAAAAAAAAAAAAAATATTAAAAATATCTTGCCTTAGTTTATTCCACTAGAGGGCACTCATTCCATTAAAATATCAATATTAATGGCAGAGGTCCATTGCAAACGTACAGTGTTCATTGAATCAGAATTAGAACATTTACTAACTAGAGCTTTTTGGATGAGCCTTTCTGTCAAGTATTTACCAATACATACGACTTACTAATGAATATACAGTGCATATAGCTATGTCTGCATGAGTTTCCTTTATATATGCAGCAGTTTTCGTACATCTAGGAGTGAGTGAACCAATGCTTTCAACTTACAGTTTGCAGTGACCAAGGCTTGGAGAGGTGGATGATCCGCGCCACTGCAATTTCTTCAATTTTCTACTACATCTATGAATTATATATATATATATATATATATATATATATATATATATATATATATATATACACACAGTGGCTACGGAAAGTATTCAGGCCCCCTTACATTTTCAATCTTTGTTATATTGCATTAATTTGCTAAAATCATTTTTTCCTCATTAATGTACACACAACATCCCATATTGACAGAAAAACACAGAATTGTTGACATTTTTGAAGATTTAATAAAAAAGAAAAACTGAAATATCACATGGTCCTAAGTATTCAGACCCTTTGCTCAGTATTTAGTAGAAGTACCCTTTTGATCTAATACAGCCATGAGTCTTTTTGGGAAAGATGCAACACATTTTTCACACCTGGATTTGGGGATCCTCTGCCATTCTTCCTTGCAGATCCTCTCCAGTTCTGTCAGGCTGGATGGTAAACATTGGTGGACAGCCATTTTTAGGTCTCTCCAGAGATGCTCAATTGAGTTTAAGTCAGGGCTCTGGCTGGGTCATACACTGAGGCTGCGTACACACGAGGAGACATGTCCAGTTTCAGCAGACATGTTCGATTGTGTGTACGGCCTAGCGGACAGGTTTCCAGCGGACAAACGTTTCTAAACATGCTTAAAAACTTGTCCGCTGGAAACCTGTCCGTCGGACATGTCCGATGGTTAGTACGCCCAACCATCGGACCAAAATCCCGCGCATGCGTCAAATTGATTCGACGCATGCGTGGAAGCATTGAACTTCCTTTTGCCAGCACATCGGTGTCTTCTACGTCACCGCGTTCTGGTCCGCGGGGATTTTGGTCTGATGGTGTGTACACACATCAGATCAAAATATCCCTTCAGACATGTCCGATGAAAACGGTCCGTCGGACCTGTCTCATCGGACATGTCTCCTCGTGTGTACAGGGCCTAACAGTCAGGGAGTTGTTGCACTCTGGAGAAGGCTTTCGTCCAGGATATCCCTGTACTTGGCTGCATTCATCTTTCCCTCGATTGCAACTGGTCGTCCTGTCCCTGCAGCTGAAATACACCCTCACAGCATGATGCTGCCACCACCATGCTTCACTGTTGGGACTGTATTGGACAGGTGATGAGCAGTGCCTTTTTTTCTCCACACATACCGCTTAGAATTAAGGCCAAAAAGTTCTATCTTGGTCTCATCAGACCAGAGAATCTTATTTCTCACCATGTCGGAGTCCATGCAGGGTTTTTTATGTCTTGCACTGAAGAGAGGCTCCCGTCGGGCCACTCTGCCTTAAAGACCCGACTGGTGGAGGGCTGCAGTGATGGTTGACTTTCTACAACTTTCTTCCATCTCCTGACTGCATCTCTGGAACTCAGCCACAGCGATCTTTGGGTTCTTCTTCACCTCTCTCACCCAAGGCTCTTCTCCCCCGATAGCTCAGTTTGGCCGGAGGGCCAGCTCTAGAAAGGGTTCTGGTTGTCCCAAACATCTTCCATTTAAGGATTATGGAGACCACTGTGCTCTTAGGAGCCTTAAGTGCAACAGAAGTTTTTTGTAACCTTGGCCAGATCTGTGCCTTGCCACAATTCTGTCTCTGAGCTCTTTAGGCAGTTGACCTCATGATTCTCATTTGCTCTGACATGCACTATGAGCTGTAAGATCTTATATAGACAGGTGTGTGGCTTTCATAATTAAGTCCAATCAGTATAATCAAACACAGCTGGACTCAAATGAAGGTGTAGAACCATCTCAAGGATGATCAGAAGAAATGGACAGCACCTGAGTTAAATATATGAATTTGACAGCAGAGGGTCTAAATACTTAGGACCATGTGATATTTCAGTTTTCCTTTTTCAATAAATCTGCAAAAATGTCAACAATTCTGTGTTTTTCTGTCAATATGGGGTGCTGTGTGTACATTAATGAGGAGAAAAACTTAAATTATTTTAGCAAATGGCTGCAATATAACAAAGAGTGAAAAATGTAAGGGGGTCTAAATATTTTCATACCCATTGTAGACATATACAGTATATATATATATATATAGAAATATATATATATATCTATAAAATATATATAGATATATATATATATATTTTATATATATCGATATATATATCGATATACAGTATCTATATTATAGCTTTTCTTAGAGAAAAAGTGAAGATTTTTTCCCCCCAGGGGCGGACTGACAACTCATGGGGCCCCCAGGCAATAGAAGATTATGGGGCCCCTGGGCAATAGAAGATTATGGGGCCCCTGGGCTTACAGATGGCCACCAAGCCAGGTGGCAGTACAGATGGCCACCAAGCCAGGTGGCAGCTAAAATCTTGGGATTTTCACATCAAAAGCATGTAGGTTTTGGACATAACAGGGACAGATGTAAAAAAACACAGATTTTACATACTGTCCCTGGTTTTAATGAGCCTGGCAACCCTGATGGGGGCCCCCTAGTGGCATGGGGCCCTCGGGCAGTGCCCGAGTTCCTCAATGGTCAGTCCGCTCCTGTTTCCCCCTCATCCCCAAATCCCCGCTGTAGGAGTAGCTGCTGCCACAAGGTGTGGCTGATCTTCTCCTCTGATGTTATATGGATGGGGCAGGGAAGGTTCTGTAAACGACAAAAAAGCAAGAAGGATGCACCAGCTTTGTGGATTACCTTTTGGTACAATTTATCATTTATTATTAGAAAATAAACATGTAATTATACTCACAAACAAGCTAAAGTCACAAACTTGTTAACTTGCTGGGACACCAGCCTCTAAATCCAGATCCAGATCTAGATCCAAAACAAGTTTGATAGAAGGACCTGGACAACACACAACAGAAACAAGAGAATTTCAAGTGGTATACCCTTTTTATCATAACTAACCTGTCTACCAGTTTTAATAGCTCAACATCATGTTAAAAAATATTAAAGGAACACTAAAGGTTTGTTTTTTATTAGATCAATTGATTGCTGTAAGCTAGTGCATTTAAATATCACTTACCTCGTTTTTCCTTTTGACTTCCAAAATACAATAATCAAGGTTTGAAAATGCCATTTCCTGTCTCTCCTCTTCTTGCTTTCCACCAGCACCTGTATGGTGGAAAGCAGAATGTTCTCACCCCCTCCCTATGACTATAGCCCTGCGTGAAGATGCTCTCTTAACCCTCATAGGCATGGAGGCTAAGCCTAATAGGAACTGTAGTTCCCATTAGGCCGTGATGTAGCAAGAATGAACACACACCACAAACCAGGAAGTCAGTGAGAATAACAATTCAGGAGTGACAGAGGTGAATAAAACAGCTCGATTTCAACAGGTATCAAACTAGTTCTAATGCAAAACATTACTTTTTACTTTATCAGCTACCGTCAGACTTTAATTTAAGTGGAAAATAATTTTGTCTTTACAACCCCTTTAAGCCTCTCTTTCTGCTTGGTATTAGGGAGGGGCCAAGTCCGAAAAATTCAAATGGTTTAAGATAAAATAAATAATAAAATAAGATAAGCTTTGTTCGTTTGGAAGCAACAGTCTACCAGCACAAACAAACCTGCCAGATCTCATACATATGGTCACAAACTTTTCCCACATGGACATGAACAAAAATAATACTGATACTCATGCCGATAGACAAAAAGATGAGTGTAAAATATCTTGTGCAAAATGGGTAATTGATATTACATAGATCAATATATAAGGTGACAATGGCTGCTGCCATGCACTGGGGCACAGATGGTCCCTATATGTGGAAGTGGAAGTGTGCTGGAACAAACACAGGACTGCAATATTTTCAGAGATTCTTTGCTCCCAAATCGGAGGGTCGGTACTCGGCACAGGATACAGACACAACACAAGACACCATGTGCTTCTGATCACATATCTACATAGAGTGTAGTAAAACATAGCGTACAGAGCAGTAAGTATGTATTCTAGGGCCTGTTACATATTGAGTCAACTGGTCAATGAAAGGAAAAAATTACCCCAGCCTCCATTGTGCAAAACAAAAGCCTGTGATAAATGGGAGGGGATGCCCCAGAGTTAGTGGTCCCTGGGAGGAAAAAATTATTTGAAATCAGCAAGAGGAAAATATGCCTAGTGTTGCTGGTCACAGGAAGAAAAAAAAATGCTTGTGCAAAACAAAAGCCAGTGGGAGGAAAAAAATACCTATTATTAGGGGTCAGTAAGGAAAAAATTATTTGAAATCAGCAAGAGGAAAATATGCCTAGTGTTGCTGGTCACAGGAAGAAAAAAAAATGCTTGTGCAAAACAAAAGCCAGTGGGAGGAAAAAAATACCTATTATTAGGGGTCAGTAAGAACAAAAAAATGTAGACAGTGGTCAGTGGGAGGAAAAAATGTCCAGGGTCAGTAGCTGTGTGGTGGGGCAATAGTGTCCAGCAAAGATGTTGAAGGAACAAAAGTGTCCAGTGATAGTGGGGAGGAAAAATAATGTCCACAAAGCGTTGGGGAAGAACAACAGTGCCCAGTGAAGGGGGTGGGGCAGGAAATGTTACGTAGTGAGGTGTTAGGAGAAAAACAGTTCCCTGCAGAGTTTGGGGACAACAGCTAGCAGCAATGGGGAGGACAACAGCACAACATTCAGTGGTGGATGAGGGAAAACAACAGTGCCTAGCACAAAGTGGGTGCCAGGAACCATGAATCAGACAGAGACAGAAAATGCAGTAAAAATCACACCTTTTAATAAAATTTTAAAAATTGTACAAATTGTCAGAACAAGCCAGTAAGTCAGAACGCCAGAGATCAGCTTAGTCTGAGGCATCAGGCAGGATCAGGAACCAGAAGGGACATCAGCCAGGCAAGTCTTCAACAGTTACACAGCAGAGAGGGCCAGATTCTCAAATATTTTCGGCGGCGTAGCGTAAGCCAGTTACACTACGCCGCCGCTGCGTACTGGAGCAAGTGCTTTATTCTCTAAGCACTTGCTCCGTAGGTTTCGCCTGCGTCGCGTAAATCGCGCAGCGTAAACCCGCGCAATTCAAATGGGGCGGCTTGTATTTAAATTAAGCGCGCCCCCGCGTCGAACGAACTGCGCATGCGCCGGCCGGGGAAAAAGCCCAGTGCGCATGCTCCAGCTCACGTCGGAAAGCGTCGTTGAAACCGACGTCAAAACGACGTGAGCGTCATTTACGCAAGTCCCTATTCGCGAACGAGTTAGTAAAACGACGTAAGCGACGGAAAAAGCCGACGCTGACCCGACGCCATACTTAACATGGCGTCCGACGGGACACGACGGCATCCGACGGGACCTCGTAAGGTTACTCCACATAGAAGCTGGGGTAACCTTACGAGTTCGTAAACGACGTACGCGACGACGGGGTGGCGTAAAAGCGATCGAGAATCGGCGTACTACTTCATTTGCATATGCAAATGAAAAAACAACGTAAAGGCCACCTAGTGGCCGGAGTTGTCATTACATCTACGATCCGAAAGTGTAATTGTATTACACTTGTCGGATGTAGAAGCGTATCTATGCAAAAGTGATGCTCAGCATCACTCGCATAGATACGAGTCAAAAAAAAAGGCGATACGACGGGGTATCTGAGATACTCCGTCGTAACGCCTCTGAGAATCTGGCCCAGAGTCTCTGTTTGACGATTAGTTTGCGCAAAAACTAAAGCGTCTACAAAATAGGGAATATCATTTCCAGCCTTTTTTTTTTTTACTAGTAATGGTGGTGATCAGCGATTTTTAGCGGGACTGCGACATTGCGGCAGACAGATCAGACACTTTGACACATTTTTGGGACCATTGACATTTATACAGCGACCAGTGCTATAAAAATGCACTGCTTACTGTGTAAATGTCACTGACATAGAAGGGGTTAACACTAGGGGGCGATCAAAGGGTTAAATATGTTCCCTGGGAGGTGTTTCTAACTGTGGGGGGATGGGACTGATTAAAGGAGGAGAGAGATCGCTGTTCCTAATCACTAGGAACAGCAGATATGGCTCTCCTCCCCTGGGACCTACCTGTTTACATTGACAAATACCCATTCTGGCTCTCTGTGAAGCGATCGTGGGTGGCTGGTGGACATTGCGGCCGCTGGGCACGCGCATCACGCCCTGGGGGCGCACACGCCCCCTATTATTCTTAAAGTGGCCGACGTACACCAACGGCGATTCGCCCAGGAGAGCCAACCTGCCACAGTATAATCACAATGGCTGGTCTTAAAGTGGTCAAATATTGTGCCTAGGTTGTCCCCTTAGCCTGCCTGCAAAGTGGCGCATCTGTACAATGTATAGAACATGCCGCAGCAATAATGACATTTCTAAAGCAAAAAATGTAATTTAAACTTGCTCGCAGCTGTAATATATTGCCGACTCCTGGCAATATAGATGATTTTTTTTTTAATAATGGCGTGGAGACGGTGGAGTCCCCCCCCCCCCAGTCCATACTGGGCCCCTCAGGTCTATAAAAAATTGGCGTGGGGTCCCCCCAATATCCATACCAGACCCCAATCCGAGGAAGCAGCCTGGCATGCCAGGAAAGAGGGAGACGAGCAAGCGCCCCCGAACCATACCAGGCCACTTGCTCTCAACATGAGGAGGGTTCCCTCCAAATAGAGCCCATGGGGACAAGGGCCTCTTCCCGACAACCCTGGCTGGTGGTTGTCAGGAAGTGGGCGGGGTCTCCCGTTTGGCACGAGCCGATGCATGTGGCCTGCGGCTGTGATATTCGCTGACCACCCGCGATCTCTACTCACACATATGTAAACAAGGCAGATCTCGGTTCTGACAGAAGAGTAGCGAGAGATCAGCTGTTCCTAGTGATTAGAAATGGCGATCTCTCTACTCCCAGTCAGAAAGCACCTCCCTAGAGAACACTTAACCCCTTGTTTACCACTAGTGTTAACCCCTTCCTTGCCAGTGCCATTTATACAGTGATCAGTGCCTTTTTATAGAATTGATTACTGTATTGGTGCCACTGATCACCAAAATGTCACTAAGGGTCAGATTTGTCTGCCTCAGTGTTGCAGTCTCGCTAAAAATCGCAGATCGCTGCCATTACTAGTAAAAACAATAAAAAAAATTAAAAGTCCCTAAATCTCTCCCCTATTTTGTAGACACAATGGCCCAGATTCACAGAGCGATTACGCCTGCGCAACAGGAGATGCGCGTGCGTAAGTCTAAATGTGCATGTGCGTTTCGATGCACGGCATCCCCAAAGCGAGATACGCAAGAAATCTACTTTTTTTTGTCCGGCGTAATTTCGTTAGACAGGCGCATCCGTCCGCGCAAAACTGCGCTAGACAGACCATTGATTTGCTAGTCAAATATGCTAATGAGGGACTTACGGGGATCCACAAAAGAACGTTGGGGCAGCGCAGGCTACGCAGTGTGCGCAACAGCAAAATGTCCTGTCTAAAATTAGAGCATATAAAAGCTGGTCTAAAAAAAATAAAAAGTCTACTTGTTAGATAAAGCAACACTGTTAGTGAGGAGCTCAGCAGTCACACGTGTTGCACAACAATCTGTATGCCAACATGCCAGGGGCATCGTCGCACATAGCTATACTACTGACTTTAGATGAACAAAGAAGGATGAGGGCACGGAGGATGGCACGGAGGATGGCACGGGAGAGGATATACCGCACCCGCATAGACCTGTTTGGCATGAGTGATTCTGAGGTGTATCGCATCTTCAGATTCACCCCTCATGTCATCCTGGAATTAACCACAACCTTGCAGGAGGACATCACCAGCCCAACACACCGCTCACATGCAGTGCAGCCACTTGTCAAGGTCATGGCAACACTCCATGTCCTTGCCAGTGGCTCTTTTCAGCGTACAAGTGGAGTGGTGGCTGGGATGTCACAATCCTCCATGAGCAGATGTGTGCACCAGGTTGTCCCTGCAATCCTCAGACGCATGGCCAACCAAATCATCAAACCCACCACTGAGGACCTGCGGCTGAAGGCAATGACAGATTTCTACAGAATTGCCAGATTCCCACGCACCATCGGGGCCATTGATTGCACACATGTGGAACTCCAGCCCCCCATGAGACAGAGCACATGTACCGCAATCGGAAGCATTGGCACTCCATCAACGTACAGGTGATAGTCGATGCCCAAGGCCTCATATGGCACGTCCGTGCCAAACACCCAGGGACCAGCCATGAAAGCTACATATACAATCAATGCCACATCCGAATGGAATTCGATCAGAACGTGTATGGGGACACCTGGCTGGTTGGTGAGTGACATGGGTGGCAGGCATGACTATCCCCTCCCATGATGCACACATCACAAGGGGCACATGCATGACTAACATCCTCCTGTCTTTTCCCTTACAGGTGACTCTGCATATCCACTGGGACCCCATCTCATAACTCCTATCCGGAACCCCCAAACCCCAGGAGAGGAAAGATACAATCAAGCACATGCCCAAACACGAGCAGTGGTGGAGCGCACCTTTGGCCTCCTGAAGTCACGTTTCCGATGCCTGGATAAGTCTGGGGGGACCCTCTTGTATTCCCCAAACTTTGTGTGCCAGATCATCGGTGCATGTTGCATGCTGCACAACTTCGCAGTAAGAAAGGGCCTGCAGATTGACCTACGTGATGACCTGACCCCTGAACCAGACAATCCCCCCCTAACCGAGGCTACCCCGTCTTCTGAGGGAAGAGCAGCCAGGAGACAACTCACATTGGGCATCTTTGCACGTTAAACACACACATTAATCATGGCACAATGAGGATGCATGCATGCACACCACTGTGGTCCCTAGCACACACACCCCACATCCACATCAAATTGGATTGGCACCAGTCCACCATGCAGGACTTGTGAGCAGCAACGCCACGCCAAGGCTCCAATTATGTCACTGTACATTCATACACCATTCACACGGACCTGGGGATCACTTCTCCCTGGTCCTGGGGAACCCTTCTCCACCAAAATTGAGGGTGACACCCCTTTTCCAGCAGGAATGTCACCCCCACATTCAAACAGCATTCACAACCCAAAAAAATAATAAAAATTACCAGCAAAATCAAACATTTTCCAGCAAAAAAAAAAAGGGGAAAAAAAAAAATTATTGCCCTTTACGTGAGCCACGCCTGGGGCGCCCCCGGCCACGGCCCCGGGTCCTCAGGGGAGACTCATGGGGAGGGGGAAAACCGGGGAAGGAGGAGCAGCCCCTGATCTCTGCCCACCTGGCGGCCTGCCCTCCAAGGCCACGGCTATTCTGTCCAGGGCAGCACCAAGTGTTGCCGTGTTGGCCTGGATAGCCTGGGTGAGGGCCCTCACATCCTGCCCAACGCCTGCTGATGTAGTCTGCAGGTCGTTTAGGCAGGTTGTGAAAGCCCGGGAGTGGGAGTCCAGGTTCCCCAGCGTATCCTTGATGGAGGACAGGCTCTCCTCCATCCGCACCAATGTCTGGTTGACCTGTCCCAGATGGCGGGTCTGAAGGGCCTGGTCCCTTCTCAGAGTGGCGGGCAGGAGATCGGCCACCCCCTGGTGTTCTGGGAGGAAATCCTGCCTCCAGCTGATGCTTGTGGCCGGGGAGAAGGGGAGGCCCTTGGGAGGGGAGCCATGATGGGGGAGGAGGGGGGGGGGGCTCCCCCTTAGGGAGGGCTGCCTGCTGCCAGCCAGAGGGGAAGAGTCCTTTAAAAACCAAAAGTCCAGTGCCTGACATGGACTCCTCCTCCTCATGATTCTCCTCCTCCTCTTAAACCTCCTCCGCGGACTCCGGCCTTGTTGGGGGGGCCTCATTAGGCTGCTGTCCTGGGGATGGTGCGGTCAGGCCAGATGGCCCTGCACCCTCCTTTACATCTGTGGATGACACAAAACATTCACAGGTTGGAGGATCCACACACTTGCCACATATTCCCTTTCACCCCCTCCCCCACACATGCTACACACCTGATATTAAAAAAACTACTTACCTGGCACCACGGGCTCCGGACTTGAGTCAAAGCTGGGCAGGCCCTCAACTTCATGCCAATGAAAGGTCAGGGCCACCGCACGCTCCTCCGCTGTCAGCCTAATACGGCATGGTGGGCCCCCTCCTGTGCCCCTGGCATGGGCATGCATTTTGGACAGCTTCTGTTTGACCAGACGCCGGAGGTCATTAATTTTTTTGTCAATCCCAGACCGGGTCCGTGTCTCCCCCTCCCCCGCTGAATTGACCTGCTCAGTGATGAGGTCCAAAATCTCCCTCCTCCTGGCCGGGGTGGTGTTGGCACTGTCTGGGCCATGGAGGAAACGCCCATACTCGCTAATGGCCCGGGCAAGAATTATTTTTTCCCCCACAGTAAAATTGAGCTTTCGCTTTCTCTCTGTCATACTTCCAAAAAAAATCACTCCCAGCCAACAAAAATCTGTCACAAAAACAAGCACAAGCAATCAAGCAAGAACACACACAAAGAGAAAACTAACACCCAAAAAAATCACACAAGCACTCAGCAAGAAACAGTCACAAAAACAAACAGCAAAAAATCAGCAAGAAAACAAACGAACAGAAATATATCAAACAAACAGTCTCTCAAACACTTATCAAAAAACACTTTCAAAGATCTACTAACAAACACTTGATCACACAGAACACTAATCTGACAACTACAAAACACAACGCAACGAACAACAGGACAAAAGCACTTGGTTAAATGGGAAGGGACAAAGGGATGTACTTTTGCAATGCAAGTGCGTTTGTGTCTGTCTATTTATGCTGTTTGCGTAGTTCACAAAGTTGCCCTAGTCCATTTCCAATTTCACTGATTGCGCCGCTCCCGAGTTGTGAGCATGCGCACAGCGGAGCTGACCATGGTCTCCTTCAAGCGCGCATGCGCGAGCCGGCCGGCCGTTCATTTGCATGGGGTCATGGATCATTTCAATGTAACACGCCCACGTCCTTCCCAATTTGTATTACTCCGCCTTACGCCTCTGAAATAACGTTACGCATGCGCAATTTTCTGCGCAAAAGCTACGAGAATAGGGTGATTACGCGACAAAATTGCGCAAGTCTAACGTAAAGGCGGTGCGCTACGCCGGTCCAATAATGCGCAGATGTACGTGAATCTGGGCCAATAACTTTTGCGCAAACCAATGAATGTACGCTTATTGTTTTACCAAAAATATGTAGAAGAATCTATATTGGCCTAAACTGATGAAAAATCAATAAAAAAAAAAAAATTATAAACATTATGGCCCGGATTCACAGACATCGGCGCATATTTATGCCGCCGTAGAGTATCTCTTTTACGCTACGCCGGCGCAGCGCGGAGAGGAAGGCATGGAATTCACAAAGCAAATGCTCCCAACTCTGCACCGGCATAGCGTATATTCGTAGGCGTAAGCCAGCGTAAGTGGAAGTAGGTGGAAGTGGGCTGGAAGTGGGCATGATCCATGCTAATGAAGTGTGACCCCATGCAAATGATGTGCCGGGCGCCAGGCAAGTACTTAAAATGAACTGCGCATGCGTTGGGACATGGACGTATCCCCGTGCGCATGCACACAACCACGTCCGTACAACTGCCTAAGATACGCACGATCACTGTGTACGCCGTGAACATAACCTACGCCCAGCCAGACCCATGTCAGCCCACAGACATCCAACGTAAAATACGTAGGCTTGTGTTCCCTGGTCCATACCTTTGCATGGGTTGCGCTTCATCTATGGGGAATAACTTTACGCCAAACGTAAAACTTACGCAAACCGCTTGCGCCGGGCGCAAGTGCAGTCGTGGATCGGCGTATCTCCCTCATTTGCATATTTGAATAGAAAATCAATGGGAGCGCCACACGCTTCAAGCGCAAATATGCGCCCACTCTACGCCGGCGTAGGCAAGTTACGTCGGTGGGATGAAGTCAGTTTTTAGGCGTATCTAAGTATCTAAGTTTGTGGGTACGGCGCACAGATACGACGGCGCATATTTGTACTGGAGATACGTCGGTGTAAGTGATTTGTGAATCCGGGCCTATATATATATATATATATACTGTATATATATATATATATATATATATATATATATATATATATACACACAAATTATATTTTCCAGTGTCTGTGGATATTTCACTACGGCACTTTCAGTGCCATCTAGTGAAACGTTATGCTCCCTACATCTATAGACTGATTCATACAGTAGTATATTATATAGTATATAGTAAATTAACATTAGGAACAAGATTTTTTCTTTCTTTTTCTTTATACCTAGCAGCATGCTGACACATTGGGCCAGATTCAGGTACATCTGCGCATTATTGGACCGGCGTAGCGCACCGCCTTTACGTTAGACTTGCGCAATGTAGCCGCGTAATCACCCTATTCTCGTAGCTTTTGCGCAGAAAATTGCGCATGCGTAACGTTATTTCAGAGGCGTAAGGCGGAGTAATACAAATTGGGAAGGACGTGGGCGTGTTACATTGAAATGAGCCGTGACCCCATGCAAATGAAGGGCCGGCCGGCTCGCGCATGCGCGCTTGAAGCAGACCATGGTCAGCACCTCTGTGCGCATGCTCACAACTCGGGAACGCCGCAACCAGTGAAATTGGAAGTGGACTAGGGCAACTTTGTGAACTACGCAGACGGCATAAATAGACAGACACAAATGCACTTCCTTTGCAAAAGTACATCCCTTTGTATCCCTTCCTATACAGCAAGGTGCTTTTGTTTATTAGCGTTTGTTTGTTTGTTTGTGACGTGTCTTTGAGATATTTGGGGACTGTTTTGCAGAGTGATTTTTGTCTTTTATGTGTTTTCTTTGTTGTTATTTTGTTTAAATTATATTTTTGCTCGTCATTTATTTTATTTTTTTAGTTCTGTTTGTGTATGATTTTGGAATGTGGGGGTGATATTCCTGCGGGAAAAGGGGTGTCACCCTCATTTGTGGTGGAGAAGTGAAACCCAGGTCTGTGTGAATGGTGTATGAATGTACAGTGACATAATTGGAGCCGTGGCATGGCGTTGCTGCTCACAAGTCCTGCATGGTGGGCTTGTGCAATCCAATGTGATGACGATGTGGTGTGTGTGTGCTAGGGACCACAGTGGTGTGCATGCATGCATTCTCATTGTGCCATGATTAATGTGTGTGTTTAACGTGCAAAGATGCATATGTGAGCTGGCATGAGATGGGGTCATGAGATGGGGTCCCAGTGCATATGCAGAGTCACCTTGAAGGGTAAAGACAGGAGGATGTTAGTAGTGCATGTGCCCCTTGTGATGTGTGCATCATGGGGGGGGGGGGGCAGTCATGCCTGCCACCCATGTCACTCACCAACCAGCCAGCTGTCCCCATACATGTTCTGTTCGAAATCTGTAGGGATGGGGCTATGATTGTATATGTAGCTGTCATGGGTGTCATGGGTAGTGTCATGTGTTGGGCTGCTGATGTCCTCCTGCAAGGTTGTGGTTAATTCCATGATGGCATGAGGGGTGAATCTGAAGATGCGAGACACCTCAGAATCACTCATGCCATAGATGTCTATGCGTGTGTGATATATCCTCTCCCGTGAAGAGTGAAGATTGAGGGGCTTGTATCAGATAAGAATATTGTATTAGATTAGATTAAATTGTAAAGTTTATATAAGCAAATAAAAAAATAAAAAAAATAAAAAAAAAACATCTCCTGTGCCTTCCTTAGTGCCCTCCTCAGTGCCCTCCTCAGTGCCCTCATCCTTCTTTGTTCATCTAAAGTCAGTAGTATAGCTATGCGCGACGATGCCCCTGGCATGTTGGCATACAGATTGTTGTGCAACACGTGTGACTGCTCAGCTCCTCACTAACAGTGTTGCTTTATCTAACATGTAGACGATTTTTCTCTTTTTAGACCAGCTTTTATATGGTCTAATTTTAGACAGGACATTTTGCTGTTGCGCACACTGCGTAGCCTGCGCTGCCCCAACGTTCTTTTGTGGATCCCCGTAAGTCCCTCATTAGAATATTTGACTAGCAAATCAATGGTCTGTCTAGCGCAGTTTTGCGCGGATGGATGCGTCTGTCTAACGAAATTACGCTGGACCAAAGAAAGTAGATTTCTTGCGTATCTCGTTTTGGGGATGCCGTGCATCGAAACGCACGCGCACATTTAGACTTACGCACGCACATCTCCTGTTGCGCAGGCGTAATCGCTCTGTGAATCTGGGCCATTGTGTTTGTATGCTTCAGCTTCAGACTCTGTTCTTACAATAACTTTTGTATGTAATTAGACTATATATATATATATATATATATATATATATATATATATATATATATATATACTCCTCTCTGCGAAATGGCATTATGGCATATGACCTCTATGGACAGTCTTCCTTTATTCTGATTCTGTCATTATGGCTCCATAACTTCAACATTTCTGAGGTAGAAAAGCCATGCTTGGAAACTTGGGATGGGGTGTATCCTTATCAGTATTTTACTGCAATTTGCTGTATGATATATTCACAAACAGTCATAAATGTGCCATGTTTTTTGTATATGTTTTTCTGATATGTATGTCTTTACTTGTTCAGTATCCATTTTACAAAGACATTTTCCTGAAGAAGCCGGTACGGTGAAACATGTTGAAATAAGAGCATGGAAAACAACGATGTAATCAACAATACAATCATCTATTCTCAATGGATGATGACATTCATTTGTATTAATGTTTTTATCTTTATTTGTGCGATCTTATAAATACATTGTTTTTAACAGATTTTGATATATATTCTGTTTAATCTGCACCTTAAAAGTCCCACTTTTCTTTTCCATTGTCTAAATTACATCTAACAAATACATGACTTTGTACTTGTTAGGTCTCATGCACTCTGGATTTTTATCTCTCCTAGACGCCCTACCTCGTGGGAGCAGCATTTTTGCAGAACAGTTTGACGCTTGTAAACAGGTGTAAAGCGTTTAGGCGTGTTCAGGTGTGTTTAAACGATTGAGTATTAATTTATTTAATTGCCCAGAGTAATAATTGATTTTGACCTTTAAAATGAATTAACGCTCAAGCGCCTAAATGCACCTAGCATTAAAGGGCGTTTGGACGTGTCTAGATGCCAAGACACATGTCGAGTGTTTTCTTCTGCTAAAACGCAGCTCCTTGATGTGCTGGCTGTGAGTTTTATTAACTGCCACGTTAAAAATATCCAGTGTGCATGAGGCCCTAATGGGCTCTGTAGTTAGTTAACTTACTGAAAGTATTACATCTGTTCTTGGTTAAATCTATTGTACAACCCATTACACAATAAATAAAATGTGCAGAATTTCAGTTGTATGATAATCAAATATTAAGCTTGTACATGGCAGTAAAGGTAATATGTTATGTAATAATGCTACTATACTACTTGTTTACCAACACTGGAAGTGGAACATACCAAAAATAGATGTTCCATAGCAATTGAAATTATTTTTAGCTTTGTACTAACTGTTCTAACAGTAATAACTGTTCTCATTAAGGAAGCTCCAGTAGTAAATCAGTAAATCAAAGTGTCTCAGCAGGCAGCCATCCATATACTATGTACCCTCCTGCTCGTCATCATTCCTCAGATATGTTAATACATCCAGGGTGCTACTTCACCCATACAATGCTCTTATGCGACATTAGGGTGATGATCTTCCCTGTGTTCTATTCATTTTTACCAGTGAATTAAATAGGATAAATATCCATGCAGGTTCACATTAATTACCCTCACTAACAGCAAATAGCCACCGTTCCTTTGCTCCCCCAACTCGCTCTGTACAGCTGCTGGGATCCAGAGGCTAGAATGTGTAAGCTGATAGTTCCTAAAGTTGCAACTCACACAGGTCTGTGGACTCTCCTAATGTGACACCACAAGTGCTTAGTGACCACCTTAGTGCTTCTCATGTCACATGCTCCTCCATACCTGAAAGTTCCAGGAAAAAGTGAGAATGTGCTTCTGGGGACAGATTAACCCAATAACCTGAGCTCTAAACCCTACAGATCATACTGGAGTTGATTTACTAAAACTGGAGAGTGTAAAATCTAGTGCAGCTGTGCATGGC
This sequence comes from Rana kukunoris, assembly GCA_029574335.1. Taxonomy (NCBI): domain Eukaryota; kingdom Metazoa; phylum Chordata; class Amphibia; order Anura; family Ranidae; genus Rana; species Rana kukunoris. The sequence goes on along the minus strand of CM056056.1, from coordinate 92,031,005 downwards.
AGCCAATCCGCTTATACCTATAGCTTGCTCAATTAGGCTTTGACAAAAGAACCTGGAAGCTGATTGGTTTCTATGTGGAATATCACAAGATTTTGCACTCTTCAGCTTTAGTCACCAACAATCATGCCCTGGGTGATGACGTCATAAGGGGCGGGGCCTCTGGATGACGTCACATGGTGACCTCGCCCCATGCCTATATAAGTAGTGGCACACTGCGTACCAGGCATTAGAGCGGGGGAGAGCGTTGTGTCAACATCAGAAGAAGAACAGAGGGAAGAAGACAACGGAGAAGACCGGGCAAGAGAAAGGAAAAGAGAGGGCAAAAGAGCGGGCAAAAGATAGCAGAGAAGGCCCGGCAGAAGACAGAGTGAGAAGAACCAGAGAGAGAGCAGAGAAGAGTCGGAGAGGGCAGACAACGCCAGTGGAGGAGGCAGTAGAGCCGGAGAAGGGAGAAGAAGAATTCGGAAGAAACCCTGGAGCTGCCTAATAAATTACTTTAAAAACCTTTGTAGTGTGTTTTATTATTGACACTTTTTTTCCAGGTGAATAGGTAGGGGTACAATGTACCCCATACTCATTCACATAGGGCGGGGGGCTGGGATCTGGGGGCCCCCTTGTTAAAGGGGGCTCCCATATTCCGATAAGCCCCCCGCCAGCAGACCCTGACAACCAACGGCCAGGGTTGTCGGGAAGAGGCCCTTGTCCTCATCATCATGGGGACAAGGTGCTTTGGGGTGCACCCAACCCCCATGTTGAGGACATGTGGTCTGTTATGATTCAGGAAGGGGGGTGCTCGCTCGTCCCCACCCCCTTTCCTGACCGGCTGGGCTGTGTGCTCGGATAAGGGTTTGGTATGGGTTCTGGGGAACCCCATGCCGTTTTTTCGGCCTAGGGGGCTGCCCTTAAAACCCATTCCAGACCAAAGGGCCTGGTATGCTCTTGAAGAGGGAATTCATTACTTTTTTTTGGCATGGAGTTCTTCCTAAAGATTCATACCAGACACAGTGCCTGGTTTTGTCGGGGTCAAGTCGGATGCCTGTTCATTGATGTCGGACGCATTTCGGACTTCAAGTTGCAGGGCAAAGTTGGATCCAAAGTAGTACGACTGTCGTGTCGTACAAGGGTGAACCCAGCCTTAGTCTACATTTACCAAAAGTATAAAAGAAAAGTTTGAACTTTAGGTATACTTTAATACTTTAATAAAAGGGTCCCATGAATGTATTATATTACACAAAAAAAAGATAAGGGTAGTCTAGTAAAAAGGATGCATCTTTGGAGATACCACATTACCAGTTTGGACAGTATTTGCTCATAGTATCATGAGCAACATCAACTCAAGCTAAGGCCCTGCAGCACTCACGGGATACTAGCATCAAATCAGGAGAGATCTGTATTACCGTACATACTCGAGTATAAGCCGACCCGAATAATTTTACCACAAAAAAAATGGGAAAACGTATTGACTCGAGTATAAGCCTAGGGTGTCCCATCTGCATCCCTCACTGTGCCTCAGTTTGCATCACTGTGTCCATGTGCATGCCTCACTGTGCCCATGCCTCACTGTGCCCATGCCTCACTGTGTCCATGCCTCACTGTGCCTGTGCCTCACTGTGCCCATGCCTCACTGTGTCCATGATTAGATTGACGTTTAACATGGGAGTCTATAGAAGGGGTGCTCGGCTTTGAAAAATCGGTGCTCCTCACCCGTAGGTCCCCCAGACAACAAACTTTGCACACTTGTAGAGGAAGAGTGGGGCTACATGTGTGCCAGGTTTGGGACAGTTTTGTTTACCCACGATCCCTTTACTTCCCATTTCCTTTCACTTCCCCTTCCCATTCCCTCACCCACAGCGCAGCTATCATACTTTACATTATTATCAATCAACTGTGTTTACTCTTTTAAATCATAATCACAGCAGAAACTACCCAAATGACCCCGAACAAAAGTTTAAATACCCTGATGATTTTGAACTGATGCACACAAGTTGACACAAAGGGGTTTGAATGGCTATTACAGGTAACCATTCTCACCTGTGATCTGTTTGCTTATAATTAGTGTGTGTGTGTAAAAAAGGCCAATGCGTTTCTTGACTCCTGACAGACCCTTGCATCTTTCATCCAGTGCTGCACTGACGTTTCTGGATTCAGAGTCATGGGGAAAGCAAAAGAATTGTCAAAGGATCTGAGGGAAAAGGTAGTTAAACTGTATAAAACAGGAAAGGGATATAAAAAGATATCCAAGGAATTGAGAATGCCAATCAGCAGTGTTCAAACTTTAATCAAGAAGTGAAAAATGAGTGGTTCTTTTGAAATCAAACCACGATCAGGTAGACCAACTAAAATTTCAGCCACAACTGCCAGGAAAATAGTTTAGGATGCAAAGAAAAACCCACAAATAACTTCAGGTGAAATACAGGACTCTCTGAAAACATGTGGTGTGGCCGTTTTAAGATGCACAATAAGGAGGCACTTGAAGAAAGATGGGCTGCATGGTCGAGTCGCCAGAAGAAAGCCATTACTACGCAAATGCCACAAAGTATCCTGCTTACAATACGCCAAACAGCACAGAGACAAGCCTCAAACCTTCAACCATAAACGCTACATTTAGAGAGGATTCAACAAGGCCTATGATGAACGGTACACCATTCCTACTGTGAAACACGGAGATGGATTGCTGATATTTTGGGGATGTGTGAGCTACAAAGGCAAGAAACATTCCAACATGACAATGATCCAAAACACAAGGCCAAGTAGACCTCACATTGTCTACAGCAGAATAAAGTTCAGGTTCTGGAGTGGCCATCTCAGTCTCCTGACCTCAATATCATTGAACCACTCTGGGGAGATCTCAAATGTGCATTTCATGCAAGACAGCCCAAGAATTTACAGGAACTGGAGGCTTTTTGCAAAGAGGAATGGGCAGCTTTACCATCTGAGAAGATAAAGACCCTAATCACAAATGCCACAAAAGACTTCAAGCTGTCATTGATGTTACAGGGGGCAATACACAGTATTAAGAACTGGGGTATGTAAACTTTTGATCAGGGTCATTTGGGTAGTTTCTGTTGTCATTATTATTTAAAAAGAGTAAACCCGATTGATAATAAATGGCTTCAGTAAAACACTAGCCATGTTTGAAAGAAAATGTATTGTATTACCGTTCAAATTCTCTGAAAAATGGCCCAGAAATCATAAATTCTGCCAGGGTATGTAAACTTATGAGTACAACTGTATGGGTTTATTTGTTTTTTTGCCAAAACTGCCTAGGGAAGCACAGTCTAAAAATAAAACTGAATAGCACAAAATGTTTCTTTATATATCTGAGCACGTGCCTGGAAAGAGCACTATTAATGACTTATCAGCAAAATTGTCAGGTACGGTGAGTGCCCTGTTCAAGGCACATTTGAGATGTGCAAAGTGCAGTGACCCAAAGCAATCGTTTACAAATCATCTTGTAGTGCCAAATTATTGTTTTGTGGAACAATCATGGCATAAAGGTGCCTGATCCTTTGGGCCAAACATGCATGTTTGATAACTCTGGGGCCAGCCTTAACTCAATTCGTAAGATTTATTTTATTTTTTGCTACATGCATTGCCAGCACCCGTGGCTTCTGGGAGGAAGCGAATCACTAAGGAGACCCACCTGGAGTGGTAACTCCCCTTTCTTAGCTCAATTAGTGATAGCCAGTGATAGCTCCAGAAAATCAGTTTAATCGATACATTTTCACCCCAATAATGCTGCGTCAGAGTGCAGTGGTTGCAATGTGTTGGCAGTAATCCTATGTCTATAGATCACCCTAACAAGTAGTCAGTTGACTTCTATGGAGGAGGGACTGATGGCACCCTCTAATTCATAATGGAGACTGCATCACAAGGTTATAAAAAATCATGCACTGTGACTGATCAAATCTAATCTTGTAGCGCCATCTATACTCATATAATTGTTTTCCAGTGAGCTAACTTCCAAGTGTGCGCTGATGTATCTTCTCTTCAAGTAAACAGGTGAAATGCCACTTGTATAAAAAGTTATATAAATAAATGGGAGTTGAATGAAGTACCGTTTCAAAAAATGATATGGCAGTGTAGTGAAGACTCCAGATTGAGGGGAGCCGGTCGTCAAGTGGTTAATTAAGGTGTACATCAGGGGTCTCTAAACTTTCTAATCAAAGGACCAGTTTACTGTCCTTCAGACTTTAGGTTGGCTGGACTGTGGCCATTGGGAGTAGAAATTGTACTGGTGTCAGTGGGAGTAAAGAGTGCATATTTGGGATTAGGGGGAGAAATTGTGCACAGTCGTTGTCAGTGGGATGAATAGTATCCCATTGCTGGTGGCAGTGGGAGGAATAGTATGCCATCATTGGTGTCAATGGGAAAAATAGTGCCCTTTTCAACAGTGGAATGGCTACCATGCAGAGCTGCACCAGATTTTGCACTTTCAAGTTTTAGTAAATCATCCCCATAATGTCTGTGCCATTTTTATTTAACTTTCCAATAAAAAATGCGGTTGTCCTTTGACCACTTCTGTCAAAGCAATACAAAACAATGAAACATTTAGTTTGTCCTAGAATAAATTAGCATTCTTCACCTGTAGTGAAATGGATGAGAAGCGCCTCAGTATTTTGACCACTTAAATGCTGGGCACTTTTACCCCCTTTCTTCCCAGGCCAATTTTCAGCTTTCAGCGCTCTCGCACTTTTAATGACAATTACGCGGTCTTGCAACACTGTACCCAAAAAAAAATTGTTATCATTTTTTTTTAACACTAATAGAAGTTTTTGGTGGTATTTATTCACAACTCAATTTTTTTCTTTTTGTGATATAAGCAAGAAAGGGGGGAAAATAAACCAATATTTTCTTTTTGAAAAGAAATCCCAAAAAACGAATTTTGTCATAAATTTAAGCCAAAATTTATTCTGCTACATGTCTTTGGTAAAAAAAATCCCGTTAAGTGCATAGTAATTGGTTTGTGTTATCACAAACAGATGTACGCAGATGATCATGTACAGATGTGCGCAGATGATCACGGACATATGTATGCAGATAATCATTGGGACATATGATTTTACTCTAACATGTGTGGGGGACAAGTGTTTTTACTGTGTGGGGACATGTGTGTAAGGACACCATTTTGGTGACATGTATGTGTTTACACTGTGTGTGGACACTGGGCCGGTGATCAAAAAGCTGTAAGAAACAGCTCATACGCACTGATCACCGGCCGACTGCAGCGATCAGCTCTCCTCTCCTCACTGACAACTTCCGTGTTATGAGTGGAGAGCCGATCGCCTAGCAACCGGCTCTCTATTTACATCACATGACGGCTGTGATTGGACACAGCCATCATGTGATCAGGAGGGCCAATTACAGAGCCCTCCTGCCGATCAGAGATGCGGTCTGCAAACATGTCACCAAAAACTGGGAGTGGGGAGATCTGGTCTTCCAAGTTATCAAGGATAGGCATAGCAGAGCAGCTTTGGATTTGGGAGAGGGGAGAGAGGATGGAGAGAGAAGGCATAGGTTTAGTAGAAAGTGAAATGGAAAAGCATAGATTGTAGGGGGGGCTAGAAGGGTCATACTTTTCTTAAATTTCATCTGGACATTGAATTGGAATAATCAATGCAAACAGCTATGATGATATGCAAAGTATTTTATGCCAGATCTACCAATTCAATTTCACAAGTTTAGAAAAGTCACTATGATGAGATGAGGCGTGACCGACGGCTATTGCCACGTACACACGATCATTTTTCGGCATAAAAAAAAAAAGACGTTTTTAAAAAATTTAATTTAAAATGATCGTGTGTGGGCTTCACATAATTTTTCGGGTTCTGAAAAACGACAATTTTTTTTTCCGAACATGCTGCATTTTTTAACGACGTTTTAAACAATGTCGTTTTTCGGGTTGTAAAAAATGATCGTGTGTGGGCTAAAATGATGTTAAAAACCCGCGCATGCTCAGAAGCAAGTTATGAGACAGGAGTGCTCGTTCTGGTAAAACTACCGTTCATAATGGAGTAAGCACATTCATCATGCTGTAACAGATAGAAAAGCGCCTTTCGTCTTTTACTAACACAAAATCAGCTAAAGCAACCCCAAGGGTGGCGTCATCCGCATGGAACTTCCCCTTTATAGTGCCGTTGTACGTCAAATCGCTTTGCTAGAGCGTTTTTTAAAAACGATTGTGTGTGGGCAACGTCGTTTTAATGATGAATTTGGAAAAAAATACGTTTTTTTAAGAGGCTGAAAAACATAGTTTTTTACAACCCGAAAAATGATCGTGTGTACGCGGCATAAGAGTTAGTAGAGTTTATAATTAAAGTTTTGTGTAACGAGTCTAAAAAAAAGGCATGTGGGGCACAATTTTGATCTTAAAAAATGTATTAACTCCTTTTCTGCAAGAATAACCAAAATGTGATGTTCTGCCAACATCACTTTCTTTAAAAACAAAATAAAAAAATATTAAAGGCAAGAAACCCACAGAAGGTATATATAGTTGTATGTACTGTATGCTTATGAAGTAAAAACATTTATTTGCAATTACTTCATAATTCAATGCAAAATGCGCTGCGGTTTAGGTACACAAAAGTACTTTCTAGCAACAGTTGACACAAATGACCATAAAAATGACAAAGTCCTGAGGGTCTTGCTGCAACATGTAGTTTCATAGTAGGAGATATGATCTCTGTTGCCCAAGGTTGGAAAGTAGCACTGTTGCTGTTTTTCTAATCGTCCCACATGTCTAGCCCACTGTCATCACCTTCTTATGGACTTAAGGGTTCTATAAATGATAGCTGTTCTGTGTCAGTTCCCTGTCCTCTATCAGTACACGGTCAGTTAACTTGACACTATAGTACAAGAAGTAATGGTATTTTTTTTCCATGAAGCCAAATAAGCTGGGCAATTTGATGTACTGTGATACTGTTTGAGTACCGATTCTAAATTTATGCTGAACGTAACAAAAACGAGATGATATTTTTATGAAACGCTGCAGGTTACAATTTTCATGTCATGGCAAAACTATTGCTTATTATCAAAATTAGGACTTTAAGTTCTCATAAAATGTATAAAAATATATTTCTTTGTTACATTACTCATTCATTTCTAAAAGGCATATTTTTTTTTTCAAAAATACTTTTTAGCGTTACATTTAACCAGCATTTATTTAATTGTTTTCATCATTAGTTGAACTGCAACTGTGCAGGTAAAAAGGAGTAATACATTTTAAAAAGAATCAATAAATTTGTTTTACAGTCGGTACACATAATAAACATAAGTTGGATATTACGAAGACATGCCTCCCAACTTTTTGAGATTAGAACTCCTATTATCAAAAGTATGTAGGAATAGGACACACCCCTTGCCATTCCCCCTTTAGGCTCCATACACACTGAAGCTGATAAAAGCTATAAAAAACGCCAGTAGCTTTGCAGGGAGCCTTGCAACGTTTTTTAGCGTTTTTGCAATAGCTTTAATCAGCGTTTTTCAGTGTAGCTTTTTTTTTTTGTAATGGATAAAAAAAACACAAAAAAACGCTGGCACCGCTTTTTAGCGTTTTTCAGCGTTTTGCGTTTTTTAGCATTTTTTCCCGCCAAAAAATGGCACTTTGAACACAAATTTCGGGCGTTCAGAAAAAAGGCAATAAACTCCAAAGCCCATTAACACTGAAAAATGCCCAGATGTGCATGGGCACATAGGCTAACATAGAGTTCAGTTTATGGGCTTTAAAAAAAAAAGCCAAAACGCCAATAAAGTGCAGTTTATCAGCTTCAGTGTGAATGGAGCCTAAAGGTGTTGTAAACTGCTTTGTGTGACTTCTACCTATAGGTATACCTAGAATAAGCCTTAACTTTAGGTAGTATAAATATCTCTTAAACGTGCGCCGTTTTGTTTTGTCTTAATTGTTTGTCCTGTTGGCCACACTATGTGTTATTCATATTGATAATCAAATTACTGTTTATGATTATCTACCCTTTTTCATGAGTTCACCCATGGTCTCTGTACTGCTCTACACATGCTTTTGATACTAACCTTTTAATAATTTAATAAATAAACATTGTACTTTAATAGCATTTGAACATTATTTGACCATATCTATAATTATTGTTGCCAATAGTAACCCCTTTGGCCTACCCTTGGCCAACTTCCCCTCTTCCCCTAACCTACTCTTTAAGCCATGTTTTAAATTTGCAGGGTTTGCAGGAAACAAAAGAGGAACTAAAACCCATCAGGGTTTGCTTCATCTTTAACCTCCCTCCCTCCCTACCTCCCTCCCTCCCTACCTACCTCCCTCAGATTTTAGGTGCTGAAAGCAGGACCATTATTTTGCATGGAAATTTGGCGGGAATACCACCAGGCAGGTTAACATAGAATTATACAAAAAACATATTAGGTAAATCCACAAGTGTTTTTTGTTTACCATTACTATTCCTTTATACTGGCTTTTTAAACTTACAAATGCAGCAGTTTAGAATTTTAATGAAAGGTTTAGCACTGGGAAACACTTTTTGAAAGATAAATAGTGAATTTTTTATATAAAAATATACTGTAAATCAGACCAAAATGAGAGACAAATGAGGATGAAAGAGGGACAGCAGTACTTTGTTTCTTTTGCTTGTTTAAAGCGGAACTTTACCCATAACAACTTGATAAAAAATGATGTTCTTTAGCAAGGAACGTATTCCACAATAATATGTACAGTATCTCACAAAAGTAAGTACACCCCCACATTGTTGTAAATATTTTATTATATCTTTTCATGTGACAACACTGAAGAAATTACACTTTACTACAATGTAAAGTAGTGAATGTACAGCTTGTATAACAATGTAAATTGACTGCCCCTTCAAAATAACTCAACACACAGCCATTAACCTCCCTGGTGGTATGATTATATCAGGTTTTTTATGCTGAAAGAGACAAAAGAAGCGGCGCCCTCTAAGCGTAGCATGAAATTTATTTAAAATAAATCAACAATACAATTCTTATGAGATGGGTACTCACAAGACTGCAGGGGATCAAAGCGCATCAATATACAATGTCATCCGTGAGAAACATCCTCAGTTCGTGAGGTCCGCTGGAGCGATGAAGTGGTGACAGCTCTCTTTGCTGGAACATGCACGGCTGCAGTTCCCACAACCCGTAAAGGTTTCAACCGCTGTGTGGGTCCCTGGATGAAAATTCGGTGCTGGTTCACCGGGGAGGAAGCAGGGGAGCCGTGTTATTTCCTTGTCCGGTCTGTGGAACGCAGCCTTGGAGCGCAAAACAGCGCAACGTCACTTCCGGGATGAATCACGGGGCGGTGCACGCGTTCGAGGCATGCGTGCCTCTTCGTCAGGCTCTATCAACTATCGAACGCGTGCACCGCACCGTGATTCATCCCGGAAGTGACGTCGCGCTGTTTTGCGCTCCAAGGCTGCGTTCCACAGACCGGACAAGGAAATAACACGGCTCCCCTGCTTCCTCCCCGGTGAACCAGCACCGAATTTTCATCCAGGGACCCACACAGCGGTTGAAACCTCTACGGGTTGTGGGAACTTCAGGCCGTGCATGTTCCAGCAAAGAGAGCTGTCACCACTTCATTCGTTTTCAGCAGACCTCACGAACTGAGGATGTTTCTCACGGATGACATTGTATATTGATGCGCTTTGATCCCCTGCAGTCTTGTGAGTACCCATCTCATAAGAATTGTATTGTTGATTTATTTTAAATAAATTTCATGCTACGCTTAGAGGGCGCCGCTTCTTTTGTCTCTTGTATATTTTCAGAATTGCTTCTTCTCGACAAGCCGGCAGCCCCCTCAGCTACAGTTTATTCATTTTTTAGTACCATATAAACGTGATCCATTTGGACTGAACTACTTTATATATTTTTCCATTTTATATCAACTGTTTCTACTATTCCCTGAATACGCCATTCCCCCCTGCCCTCATATTTGGTGTTATTTTCTTTTTTATTCTCCTTTTCTCGTATATAAGTGTGTATCTACTTATATGATTTTTTATCTATCTAATAATTTTACCTCTTCTGAACAGCGCTTGATTCAATTGTTTGTTTTTTTATGCTGAAAGCGGTACAATTGTTTTGCATGGAAATTTGAAGGCCTGTAAGTTGAAGGCCTGTAATTTGAAGGCCTGTAATTCTTATGCCGCGTACACACGATTGGTTCGTCTGATGATAACGGTCCGATGGACCGTTTTCATCGGACGAACCGATCGTGTGTGGGCCCATCTTTTTTTTTCCCATTGGTGAAAAAACTTAGAACCGGTTTTAAAATTATCTGATAGTTAAAAAAAAAAGATAGAAAAAAACGATCGTCTGTTGGCAAGTCCATCGGTTAAAAATCCATGAATGCTCAGAATCAAGTCGACGCTCGAAAGCATTGAACTTCATTTTTCTCAGCACGTCGTAGTGTTTTACGTCACCGCGTTCTGACATGATCGTTTTTTAACTGATGGTATGTAGGCAAGGCTGATTAAAGTCAGCTTCATCGGATATCTGATGAAAAAATCCATCAGACCGTTTTCATCGGATGAACCGATCGTGTGTACAGGGCATTAGAAATAACTCACTTAAAACTGTCCAAACAAGAGTCTGGTAGACATCCCGGGTATGATAAAGTTTGAAACACGAAATCATAAATTATAATATAATAAACAACTATAAATAATTATGACAAATAATAATATAATAATAATAAAAATGTATCAATAATGTAATCAAATCAAAACACAGACATTTGCTCAGTTGCAGAATTGTCGCTTTCATTACTTTCAGTGTTTGATGACGAATTTCCCTACAAATCGCTTTTGCTCAATTCTTAGTGATTCTAATTTATTATCGCTATTTTCTAGCTAGTCTAAAACCACTTTTACTGTTTACCAATTTACTGTTTCCTGGCAGTATTTATAACATAGAACTGCATGCACTAGGGACAAAGGGGATGTGTAATTATTTTATACAGTATTGTAATCTGTAAGATTACAGTATACTCTATGTGTACTGTGTTTTTATTTATTTGAATTTGGCCCAATGCATCGTAACGTCACATAGAGCGGAGCTCGGCGGCACTCGGGGAACTGCGTGAATCAAGTGAGATGACAGCTCGATCACACAGCAGGGAGACAGGGGACAAGGTAAGTAACTCCCTCCCTGGATACTGCAATGCGATCCCAAGTCTGGCTCAGGGATACCACTAATGGTACTGGAATTCAACCCCGAGCCTGACTCAGGATTACCGCTAGGGAGGTTAATGTCTAAACCGCCAGCAAGAAAAGTGAGTACACCCCCTAAGTAAAAATTTACAAATTGGGCCTAATTAGCCATTTTCCCTCTCCGGTGTCATGTGTCTTGTTAGGCCTTGTACACACGATCAGACCGGTCTGATGAAACTGGTCTTAAGACCAGTTTCATCGGACCAGTTCGATGGTGTGTATGGCCCATCGGACCGTTGTCCGTTGGACCAAAGTTTTAAAACATGCTTTAAAACCTGTCCGATGGACCCCTGTCCGTAGGACAGATTCGATGGTTAGTACACAAAAGCATCCGACCAAAAACCTGCGCATGCTCAGAATCAAGTCGATGCATTCTTGGAAGCATTGAACTTCGTTTTTTCAGCACGTCGTTGTGTTCTACGTCACCGCTTTCTGACCCGATTGGATTTTGGTCCGATGGTGTGTACGCACATCAGACAAGTTCAGAGTTGTCTGATGAAAACGGTCCGTCGGACCAGTCTCATCAGACCGGTCTGATAGTGTGTACAGGGCCTTAGTGTTACAAGGTCACAGGTGTGAATGGGGAGCAGATGTGTTAAATTTGGCGTTATCACTCTCATACTGGTCACTGGAAGTTCAACATGGCACCTCATGGAAAAATAACTCTCTCTGAGGATCTGAAAAAAAGAATTGTTGCTCTTCATAAAGATAGCCTAGGCCAGTGATGGCGTATCTCGGCACCCCAGAGGTTTTGGAACTACATTTCCCATGATGATCAACTACACTGCAGGGTGCATGAGCATCATGGGAAATGTAGTTCCAAAACCTCTGGGGTACCAAGGTTCGCCATCACTGGCCTAGGCTATAAGAAGATTTCCAAGACCCTGAAACTGAGCTGTATATTACCAAAATTAGTGTGTGCTGGAAATTGCCTCCTGCATTGTTGCCATTTCTTCTTGGTGGAGGCTGCCATTTTGCTGAAGCCCTGAGCAGCAGTAAATCTTTAGGCTGTCAGCAGATTGTCCTTCACAAAAAAATAAAGAGCAACTGAGCATGTGCAGAGCAGTGTGAGACTGGATTTTAAACAGTATGGGCACCTATTTGTAATATTTTACATAACTATACCTGCAAAAGGGGCCAGAATGAAATGGTCTAGCAGGAAATTTCTGACTAAAATTCCACTTTAATCCAAAAAGGTCTCAAGCAGCCTAAAAAAAAAAAAAGAAGCAACTCTGACTGAAGTACTCACCTTTAATGTGGAGTGTCCCCTACAGTACCTAATTTTCATGACTAGATATCCTCAGTTAGTACTGGGGTCCCTGTGCATCAAAGCCCCATTGGAAGTGAAATGGTTTGCTATGGTTGTCTCCTTGAGGACAATGATCAATACACATCTAAAAATGTAGCATGACCCTTCCAAGTTCCTAGACTAGTCATTTTGTGATATAAGAATAGTTCTTTACAGAGCTTTTTTTCTCAGAAAATAGGTGCAGGAACTCAACCACAACCCCGTTCAGATTTTACAAACAGTAGAAGGGTATTAAAGGTGCATTAAATACCAGGATTGCATTACATACCGAGTGCATAGTTCAGGGGGGTTACACACAGAGTGCAGAGCTGCCACTTGTAAACACAGAAACCACACTTCTTTGTTTACAAGTGATTGTGGTGAGCAGGCACCAAAGGGTCTGAACCAGAGGTGGTGGAACTGAGTTCCCCCAAGTTCCCCCTGAAAAAAAGCCCTGGTTCTTTACTAGAACCCCTCTGAAAGAAAAAGTGATAAAACCCAATAAATGGAAGAGCTGCTAGCAATCTACATGAGAAGTTTTTGCACCGGACACATTTTATGTTAAGTTTTTCAATCTGTTAAACAGTAGCAGCTAAATAGTAAAATGCATTATGATTTGCATATATTATATGTAAGCATTTTCCCTTACAGATTGTAAAGTAGTTCCAAAGTCAAGACATTTTTTTTAACTTAATACAATCCACTGAGAGCAGTGGGAACCATTGGCAAATCCTGTGAGGAGGGAGCGGAAAGGGGGGCGTGACCAAGCCATACTGTGTGTGTCTATGTACACACATAGCCCAGCTCGCGTGAGTGACCCCTCAGCACACTACTTGCTGGGGGCACTCATGGAAGAGAAGGAGGGACCCCAGTAGAGGAGGCAAGTGGCGGCTCTGTGCAGATAAGCTGAATGGATCATTTGTTATTTTAAAGTGGAGCTTTACTTACCTTTACTCTAGCAATGCGGCACCCCAGAGCTCACTGGTGGCTGCTAACATCTTTGGGCAGTTGGCCCCTGGGTATTGATCACTGGCCACTTTCATTCTCATTCTCATTCTTCACTAGTTCAGTCATCTCCGCATTGTCAAACTTGTAAAGCGGGCATGTTTGCTAAAGAACTGTGTGTCATACCATAAACAATTGTCTTGTTTAAAAAAAAAAGAAAAAGAAAAAAAAATAGTAAATCATTGCTCTGGACTGGCCTCCTAGTGGCTCATACCCATGGCTGATGAGAGCTTAAATACACTGTCAAGATTGGTGTATTTATGCATCCGGTACAGCCAGGTTGGAAGTCTGTACGAATCAATGACTCTGCCTACTACTGTCCAAAGGATACTTGACAAAAGAAGCAGGGCCTCTGAAACGCGTTGTATACACCCCTTACGCTGAAAGCTTGCTGCTCTGCTTTACTCCAGAGAGACGCTGGTACCCTCTCCCACATCTCCCACTGTCCTGGTGGCTCCGGCACCCCGTGCATGACAGTCGGTCTTGACAACATCTCTCTACTTTGGAGCAGCTCCTCGGTTACCCAGATATACGTTTTTACTATTGTTTTAATAAATTAATGTATGCTCCTATTGATGTTTATGTTGTGGCTCTACTTCTGTCCAAAGCTGTTTAAATATAATCTCATTTTCGATTACCTGTGATTAGGGAAGGATGTGTGCCTCTGGGCACAGGAAGTTTGCATCCAAGGCAGGGGCGGACGGACAATAGGAGATTATGGGGCCCCGGGCAATAGGAGATTATGGAGCCCCCAGGCAATAGATTATGGGGCGACACAGTACTGGACGCACACACACAGTATACATACACAGTATACACACACAGACACACAGTATACATACACTGTATACACACACAGACACACAATATACACACACAGTATACATACACACAGAAGGTACTGGAGAGGCGGGGCAGCTATAATCTTGTAATTTTTAGACCAAAAGGATGTCGGTAAGGGACATTTTAGGAACAGATAAAAAAAAAAAACACAGATTTTTACATCCTTGGTTTTACTGAGGCTGGCAACCCTGATGGGTCCCTCGGGCAGTGCCTGAGTTCCCGAATGGTCAGTCCGCCCCTGATCCAAGGGCGTACATCTGTCCCTTACAGAGGTGTACAACCCTAATTGGCCATGTCCCATAATGTTAAAGCGGAGTTCCACCCTAAAAATTAGCTTTCTATTAACAGCTTGCCTTTAATGTAAAAAAAAAAAAAATGATAAAAATAAAATAAAAATGTTACTTACTTCTATCTGGCTGTTACCAGGCAGATTTCGTAATCTGCCTAGTTCCTGGTTCTAGGTGGTTCAACTTCCTGTCTTAAGACCCCATTGCCTCCTGGGAAATGACACTAATTTCCCAGCAATCTCTGGGCATTACTGTGCCTAAAAATCACCCAGCATGCACCTCTCCCTGAAAACCAGAAAGAAAACGGAACTGGGCATCACATGCCCACACATATGATGGATATGGCCACAACATGAGCTGGAGAATATAAGGCAAGTGTTTTCAATGATTTCTGGAACGATTGGGGAGCTATTAATATGTTTTAGGGACTATTTAATGTAATTTATTTTAGCTTGCAAAAAAAAAAAAAAATTATGCCGGAACCCCTCTTTAACCGCTTGCCGACCGCTCACCATAGTTTTATGGCGGCAGGTCAGCTCGGCTGCGCAAAATCACGTAATATTACATGATTTTGCATTGCAGCCACTAGGGGCGCGTGCGCCCGCTGCTCGCCCCTGGTGTCGATGCACTGATCGCTATAGCACTGATTGCTATAAAAATGCCAATGGTCCCAAAAATGTGTCAAAAGTGTCCGATGTGTCCACCATAAGGTCGCAGTACCGATAAAAATCGCAGATCGCTGCCATTACTAGTAAAAAAAAAAATATTAATAAAAATGCCATAAAACTATCCCCTATTTTGTAGACGCTATAACTTTTGTGCAAACCAATCAATAAACGATCTTTTCTTTTTTACGAAAAATATGTAGAAGAATACGTATTGCTTAACCACTTCAGCCCCGGACCATATTGCTGTCCAAAGACCAGAGCACTTTTTGAGATTCGGCACTGCGTCGCTTTAACTGACAATTGCGCGGTCGTGCGACGTGGCTCCCAAACAAAATTGGCGTCCTTTTTTTCCCACAAATAGAGCTTTCTTTTGGTGGTATTTGATCATCTCTGCGGTTTTTATTTTTTGCGCTATAAACAAAAACAGAGCGTCTATTTTGAAAAAAATGCAATATTTTTTACTTTTTTCTATAATAAATATCCCCAAAAATATATAAAAAAAAAATATTTTTTCCTCAGTTTAGGCCGATACGTATTCTTCTACATATTTTTCGTAAAAAAATCGCAATTAGCGTTTATTGATTGGTTTGCGCAAAAGTTATAGCGTTTACAAAATAGGGGGTAGTTTTATGGCATTTTTATTATTATTTTTTTTTTACTAGTAATGGCGGCGATCAGCGTTTTTTTTTCGGTACTGCGATGTTATGGCGGACACTTCGGACACTTTTGACACATTTTTGGGACCATTGGCATTTTTTTAGCGATCAATGCTATAAAAATGCATTGGATTACTATAAAAATGCCATTGGCAGTGAAGGGGTTAACACTAGGGGGCGGAGAAGGGGTTAAGTGTGTTCCTATTTGTGTTCTAACTGTATGGGGGGGGGGGGGACTTACTAGGGGGAATCACTGATCTTCTGTTCATACATTGTATGAACAGAAAATCAGCGTTTCCCCCGCTGACAGGAACGAGCGCTGTGTGTTTTCACACACAGCTCCCGTTCCCCGCTCTGTAACGAGCGATCGCGTGTGCCCGGCGGCGATCGCGCCCGCCGGGCACACGCACGGGACTCGGGGGCGAGCGGGGGGCGCGCGCGGCGGGCCGCCGGCGGCGCGCACGCGCCCCCTAGTGGCCGCGAAAGGCGCGACGTAGAGCTACGGGCTCTCGCGCACCCATGCCGACCTGCCGCCGTATAACTGCGGCGGCTGGTCGGAAAGTGGTTAAAGGGGTTGTAAAGGTACACGTTTTTTTACCTGAATGCATCCTATGCATTCAGGTAAAAAAACATCTCACAGCACCGCCCCCCCCGAGCCCCCGTTGTACTTACCTGACCGTTCGAATCTCCCGGGCGCGTCCACGTCGTCCTCTTCGGTTCCCAGCCTGGCCGTTGATTGGCTAGGCTGGGCGGATTGATAGCAGCGCAGCCATTGGCTAGCGCTGCTGTCAATCAGAGCGGATGACGCGGCGCGCCGGGGGCGGAGCCGAGTGATACAGTCGGCGGCTATGGCCGCCGCTGTATCACGGGAGCGCGCTCGCAAAAGCTTTCCTCCATGCGAGCGCCCTCGCATGAAGAGGGAAAGCTTTTGCGAGGAGGAGCCCAGACAGCCGCCGAGGGACCCCAGAAGACAGCTTTCCGGGACACTCTGTGCAAAACGAACTGCACAGTGGAGGTAAGTATAACATGTTTGTTATTTTTTTTAAACAAAAGCCCTGACTTTAGTGTCCCTTTAAACTGAGGAACAAAATAGTTTTTTTATATATTTTTGGGGGATATTTATTATAGCAAAAAGTAAAAAATATTCTTTATTTTTTTAAATTGTCGCTCTATTTTTATTTATAGCGCAAAATTAAAAACCGCAGAGGTGATCAAATACCACCAAAAGAAAGCTCTATTTGTGGGAAAAAAAGGACGCCAATTTTGTTGCCACGTTGCACAATTGACAGTTAAAGCGACACAGTGCCGAATTGCAAAAAAGTGGCCCGGTCATTCACCAGCAAAATGGTCTGGGGCTGAAGTGGTTAGCGAATCATGTGTAGTTTTCTCTAGGCATGCATGTAACAGGGTGACAGCGCTGGAGATCAATTGGGTGGGCAGTTTTCACCTTATAGCAGGAATTCGCTAAACAAGACAAGATCGACGAGTAGGCTCTAATAAAAAAAAGATTGAAAACTTTTGAAAGAACATTAGTTTGTCAACGTTTATAGGAGATTTTAGTGATTGGGTTTAGATCTACTTACAAACTCAACAAAAAAACATAATATGATTTGGGTTGCTTAGCATTCTGTACAATGTTCATTTTTCTGTGTAAGTTATTGTTACAATTTGTCTTCACTATCATTTGTTAATATCAGCATGTAAGCTGAGTACGGATAGTAAATACAGTTACTATAAATGAAAGCAAATAGTTTATGTATTTACTGCCACATGCTGGCCAGAAATGATATTGCATGAGCTCACTAACTTTTAAAGCTGTAAATAAATGTACCTTAAGATATTTACAATTACCTATCCGCTTTGTTCTGACCTATGTCAGTGCAATATGGAATGTTTACATTATTATGAGCCTGCTTACAGGTTTTCAGAGATAGCTGCATAGACAGACACATGACACCAGTGTCTGTGGTAAGAAGAGTGTCATATCCAAAACTGCTTGCACTGACATGCACAAGACAGATGTAATTATGATGAAATTAAGTAAACATATTATGTCTGTTGCACAAAGCTGACCTAACGGAGACAGATAAGAACATTTGTATGACTAATTTTTTTATCACATTTCTGATTTATTATATGGAAAGTGAGAATGATGCCTAAAGTACCAAGAGTACTAAAGGGTCTGTTGGTATTTATGTAAACAAGAATCACTTTTATTCCTAAGGAGTGCTGTAGGGAATAAAGGGGTCAACAGCACCCCCATTGATTTTAATTAAACCTAGAGTCCTTAGGTTGGGTTCACACTAGGGTTGCAACTAACGATTATTTTCATAATCGATTAGTTGGTCGATTATTGTTTTGATCAATCAATTAATTGGATAATAACCTTTAAAAAAGTGTGATGTACAATTTAGTTAATATGTAAAGTTTAAAAACAAGAGGCAATTTATTCTTAAAGCGGATGTTCGCTGAAAAAAAAAAAATATTAAAAGCCAGCAGCTACAAATACTGCAGTTGCTGACTTTTACTATTAGGACACTTACCTGTCCTGGAGTCCAGTGCCATCGGCAGCAGAGGACGAGCAATCGCTCGTCACCCTGCTGCCCCCACCACCATCCTCGGTGAGGGAACCAGGAAGTAAAAAGCTCCGGCTTCACTGCCCGGTTCCCTACGGCGCTTACGCGAGTCGTGCTGCGCCGTGCTGACTGGGGGAGGGGGCGGGATCTTACGTCCTGCACGCAGTCTACCTGCAGACTGTGTGGCCGGAAGTGGGTGCAAATACCTGTCTTTAGACAGGTATCTGCACCCCCCTCCCCCTGAAAGGTGTCAAATGTGACACCGGAGGGGGAAGGTTTCCCGATGAGCAGAAGTTCTACTTTAGGGTGGAGCTCTGCTTTAAATATCTTGTTGCAGTGATAAATATAAATAACAACTAGAGATATAGGGCCAGATTCAGGTACATCTGCGCATTATTGGACCGGCGTAGCGCACCGCCTTTACGTTAGACTTGCGCAATGTAGCCGCGCAATCACCCTATTCTCGTTGCTTTTACGCATAAAATTGCGCATGCGTAACGTTATTTCAGAGGCGTAAGGCGGAGTAATACAAATTGAGAAGGACGTGGGCGTGTTACATTGAAATGAGCCGTGACCCCATGCAAATGAAGGGCTGGCCGCCTCGCGCATGCGCGCTTGAAGGAGGCCATGGTCAGCACCTCTGTGCGCATGCTCACAACTCGGGAACAGCGCAATCAGTGAAATTGGAAGTGGACCCGGGCAACTTTGCTGAACTACGCAGACAGCATAAATAGCCAGACACAAACGCACTTCCATTGCAAAAGTACATCCCTTTGTATCCCTCCCTATACAGCAAGGTGCTATTGTTCTGTTGTTTGTTAGCGTTTATTTGTTTGTTTGTGACATGTCGTTGAGATATTTGGGGACGGTTTTGCAGAGTGATTTTTGTCTTTTATGTGTTTTCTTTGTTGTTTTTTTTTTAAATTATATTTTTGCTGGGCTTTTTTTTCTTTTCGGTTCTGTTTGTGTATGATTTGGGAATGTGGGGGTGACATTCCTGCCGGAAAAGGGGTATCACCCTCAATTTTGGTGGAGAAGGGTTCCCCAGGACCAGGGAGAAGTGATCCCCAGGTCCGTGTGAATGGTGCATGAATGTACAGTGACATAATTGGAGCCTTGGCGTGGCGTTGCTGCTCACAAGTCCTGCATGATGGGCTTGTGCCAATCCAATGTGATGAGGATGTAGGGTGTGTGTGCTAGGGACCACAGTGGTGTGCATGCATGCATTCTCATTGTGCCATGATTAATGTGTGTGTTTAACGTGCAAAGATGCATATGTGAGCTGGCATGAGATGGGGTCATGAGATGGGGTCCCAGTGCATATGCAGAGTCACCTTGAAGGGAAAAGACAGGAGGATGTTAGTAGTGCATGTGCCCCTTGTGATGTGTGCATCATGGGGGGGGGGGGCAGTCATGCCTGCCACCCATGTTACTCACCAACCAGCCAGCTGTCCCCATACATGCTCTGTTCGAAATCTGTGGGGATGGGGCTATGATTGTATATGTAGATGTCATGGGTGTCATGGGTAGTGTCATGTGTTGGGCTGCAGATGTCCTCCTGCAAGGTTGTGGTTAATTCCATGATGGCATGAGGGGTGAATCTGAAGATGCGAGACACCTCAGAATCACTCATGCCATAGATGTCTATGCGTGTGTGATATATCCTCTCCCGTGAAGAGTGAAGAGTGAGGGGCTTGTATCAGATAAGAATATTGTATTAGATTAGATAAAATTGTAAAGTTTATATAAGCAAATAAAAAGTAAAAAAAAAAAAAACATCTCCCGTGCCCTCCTTAGTGCCCTCCTCAGTGCCCTCCTCAGTGCCCTCCTCCTTCTTTGCCCATCTAAAGTCAGTAGTATAGCTATGAGCATGGATGCCACTGGCATGTTGGCATACAGTTTGTTGGGCAACATGTGTGACTGCTCAGCTCCTCCCTAACAGTGTTGCTTTATCTGACATGTAGATGATTTTTCTCTTTTTAGACCAGCTTTTATATCGTCTAATTTTACACAGGACATTTTGCTGTTGCGCACACTGCGTAACCTGAGCTGCACCAACGTTCTTTTGTGGATCCCCGTAAGTCCCTCATTAGCATATTTGACTAGCAAATCAATGGTCTGTCTAGTGCAGTTTTGCGCGGACGGATGCGCCTGTCTGACGAAATTACGCTGGACAAAAAAAAGTCGATTTCTTGCGTATCTCGTTTTGGGGATGCCGTGCATCGAAACGCACGCGCACATTTAGACTTACGCACGCGCATCTCCTGTTGCGCAGGCGTAATCGCTCTGTGAATCTGGCCCATACTGTATATACTATCAGAGGGTGAATCTGGTAAATATCATCAGACTCAGACTGTGAAACAGTGAAAGTAATAATATATATATCATATAATAATAATAATAAATACACCCAGAAGTAGGATAAATGGGCATTTTTAACTAGGAATCAGATATGAAGCTATTTGAAGGGTGGAAGAGAGATAGACATCTTTTATATTGTAGTACTAAAAGCGGAGACCTTTTTTTGCCTGGTTATAATCATTTTAAATATTATGCACAATAAATGTAAATGTTTACTAAATGTAATTGTAGTGCCTTCTATTACCTCCAGTCTATCAGCCTCCACCTTCTCGGGGTTCAGATGCTGATCTTCCCTGCACAGAGTCTTTAAAGTATTTTTTTAAACAAACATGTTATACTTACCTGCTCTGTGTAATGGTTTTGCACAGAGCATCCCCAATCCTCCTCTTCTTGGGTCCCCTCACTGACACTTCTGGCTCCTCCCTTCAGAGTGTCCAAATAGTAAGCTGCACAGTATAGTATAAAGTGCCCCTATAGCAAGGTAAAAAAAAAAATTCTGCCTTTAGAGCCACTCACTTCCTGCCCAGGACTACATGTCCCATGAGGCATTGCTCCTCACACATTCACAGGTTCTCAGGCACTTACTGACATATGGATGGTGTACTGAGCTGTATGTGTGCTGCACTGTGTTTTCTGGCATGTATGGATGGTGTACTGAGCTGTATCTGAGCTGCACTGTATTTCCTGATATGTAAACAAATAACGCATTCTGTATGCAGGCTAACTAATCGGCTGGCCAATTAATCGATTATGAAAATAGTTGACAACTATTTCCATAATCGATTAGTTGTTGATTAATCGATTCATTGTTTCGGCCCTAGTTCACGCTATTGCGATTAAGATGTGGGGCTCTGTAGCGCTACCCCCGAAGGAGGCGCTGATTAATTTGGGACCTACTCTCTTTTGGCTTTGCTTGAGGTTACGGACAGCCTCTAAAGCGGGCCCTCTGAGGCTTTCCATGATTCTTTGCTTCTTACTCTTCTCTGGGATTCCCCACTCTTCCAGAGCCTGAGTGTCCTGATCCATCCATTCTTCAAAGCCATCTTCTGAAGATGGCACAGGGTGTTTCCCTAAGAAGGCCCTGAGTTTCCTGTACCCTGTATTCGAACAGTCCGAGGAATCCTTCTTGCACTGAGCTACAATCTGTTCCAAAACAGCGTACAACTCTGGGTTGAGGTCTTTAAAGGGTGTCTTGTCCGGCCCCTTCACGGATTTACTTGAGCCTTCACTGCGTGCCGAGGCACCAGAAGAAGTGGATGGGGCTGCACTAGGAGAGGGAGACTGAAACTTGGGTAGGTTGAGTTAGAAAAATTAAACAGAAAAGAATTGCGCAAATCTAAACCAAATTGATGAACAAATAATAAGCAGCGTCTCAAAGGTGTTATACAACACCAAGCAGAAATAGAAAAAAATTGGAGTCGCGCTATAAGTACTATACAGTAATGTTAAAATGAATAGTGTCATAAATGCAACATAATAATCACATGTATACACTTTATCTAAAGACAGCACACTTAAAGTGAACAGTTAATGTGATAACAAGTCCATATAATCAATATACAGTCCATCTAGAGATATAAATTCATAGAAAAGGTTTCCCAGTGTAGAAAGATCCACGGACAGGTGTGAGTAGTGACCAGACTAAAGACCTCCACCGCACAAGAAACACTGACCCTTACCAGAGTCTATGATCTCACCGAGATCAATATCAGCAAAATGTGGCATTCATATTCGGCAAGGAGCAAAGGGGACATCCATTCAGAGTAGCCAGTAGGTGTAATTCAGCTCAGATAGCAATCAAGTATCAATGGTCCCATAGAAAAAACCAAAAGAGATCCACATAGCGTAAAACCGTAGGTTTAATGAAATAAGAGAAAAGATTGTGCGCACTTACATCAATCAAATTTTAAAACAGCAAATCATAACATAAAAATTGAAGGCCGGCCGGCGTTCAGAGCGTGTTACCCGTCTTCCGGGTCCTCACACGTGATGCGGTGACGTCAGAGCGTCGCCTCCCAACGTTTCGTCGCAAAAGGGACTTGGTCACCAAGTCCCTTTTGCGACGAAACGTTGGGAGGCGACGCTCTGACGTCACCGCATCACGTGTGAGGACCCGGAAGACGGGTAACACGCTCTGAACGCCGGCCGGCCTTCAATTTTTATGTTATGATTTGCTGTTTTAAAATTTGATTGATGTAAGTGCGCACAATCTTTTCTCTTATTTCATTAAACCTACGGTTTTACGCTATGTGGATCTCTTTTGGTTTTTTCTATGGGACCATTGATACTTGATTGCTATCTGAGCTGAATTACACCTACTGGCTACTCTGAATGGATGTCCCCTTTGCTCCTTGCCGAATATGAATGCCACATTTTGCTGATATTGATCTCGGTGAGATCATAGACTCTGGTAAGGGTCAGTGTTTCTTGTGCGGTGGAGGTCTTTAGTCTGGTCACTACTCACACCTGTCCGTGGATCTTTCTACACTGGGAAACCTTTTCTATGAATTTATATCTCTAGATGGACTGTATATTGATTATATGGACTTGTTATCACATTAACTGTTCACTTTAAGTGTGCTGTCTTTAGATAAAGTGTATACATGTGATTATTATGTTGCATTTATGACACTATTCATTTTAACATTACTGTATAGTACTTATAGCGCGACTCCAATTTTTTTCAATTTTTTTCTATGAGTTAGAAAAATGTCTTTGCCACCAGCTGTTTTCACACTGGGCACCTTTAAAAAGTCTGGGACTCCTCCTCGCCATTCACTTAGGATATAGGTATGTAAGTTGGTTGTATCCACTTCTAACCGCATCACCCAGAACTTCCGGCCTTGGGACAAAGCTTCCAAGACTAAGTGTGCTTCTTCTTCATTCCAAACTTCTACCTTCACCTCAAACACTAGGCCTTTCCTCACAGGAACACCTTGGTCTGTGCACCACTTGGCTGCAGCAGCGGAATCCATGGCGGGTCTTGGTAAGGGCAGGGTTCAATGTTAGGGTGTAATAGATGGTTTGAGAAGTAGAATCCCGGATGAGCCCCCACGTGATCCATCTGATCATCCCCCACAGCTAACTACCCTTTGTTCCACTTGACCCTCCCTTCTAGATTGTAAGCTCTTACGAGCAGGGCCCTCTGATCCCTCCTGTATTGATTTGTATTGTGAATGTAATGTCTTCCCTGATGTAAAGCGCTGCGCAAACTGTTGGCGCTATATAAATTCTGTATAATAATAATAATAATAATTTCTCTGCATCCAATTTGCATGTCAGGAGATTGAATGGAGCTCACACATCTCTGGAGCGGTTCTGGAGTGAATTGCACAGAGTACTGTGCGTCTTCTGGTCTGTTTCAGGTCGAAATCCGACCTGAAATGGTAAACAAGGACGCACCGGACCCCTGCTGTGAGTCGCTTCGTGCTGCAGTGTGAACCCAGCTTAAATCTGTTGTTTTGAAATGACTAGTTACTGTTATGAATGTGAAAGAATTAGGCCCCTTTCACAGCTCAGCGAAGCTGGCCCCCCTACAATCAGCACAAATAAAAACTCAAGTGTGTTTCTTTAGTGCTACGTTTGTGCTGTTTTGTGCCGCAAAAAATTACGTTTGTGCTGCTTTTATTTTGAAGATATTAGCAATTGTTTTTTCCAGACTATGACATCATCTAGCCCCCCTACAACGCCCAAATGACACAAAACAGGTCTTGTTGGTTAGTGCTACGTTTGTGCTGTTTTGTGCTGCTAATATTTCCGTTCTGTTTTTTATAGTTTTTGCGTTATTAATGATTTATTAAAGGTCACCAAAGGTCAATCAGCCCCCTACAACGGCCAAATGACACAACACTGGTCTCATTGGTTAGTGCTACGTTTGTGCTGGTTTGTTCTGCTAATATTTTTATTTGTGCTGTTATGCTTTTAAAGTTATAACAGTTTATTAATTTTTTTCAAACCCCACTCACTTTGCCCACCTTACAATCAGCACAAATAAAAACTCAAGTGTGTTTCTTTAGTGCTATGTTTGTGCTGTTTTGTGCTGTTGAAATTTCCATTCCATCTTTTATTGTTTTTGCGTTATTAATGATTTATTAAAGGTCACCAAAGGTCACACAGCCCCCCTACAACGCCCAAATGACACGAAACTGGTCTCATTGGTTAGTGCTACGTTTGTGCTGTTTTGTGCTGCTAATATTTTCGTTCTATCTTTTATTGTTTTTGCGTTATTAATGATTTATTAAAGGTCACCAAAGGTCACACAGCCCCCCTACAATGCCCAAATGACACGAAACTGGTCTCGTAAGTTAGTGCTACATTTGTGCTGTTTTGTGCTGCTAATATTTCTGTTCTATTTTTTATCGTTTTTGCGTTATTAATGATTTATTAACCACTTAAGACCCGGACCAATACGCTGGTAAATGACCCAAGGTGTTTTTGCGATTCGACACTGCGTCGCTTTAACTGACAATTGCGCGGTCGTGCGACGTGGCTCCCAAACAAAATTTGCGTCCTTTTTTTCCCACAAATAGAGCTTTTCTTTTGGTGGTATTTGATCACCTCTGCGATTTTTATTTTTTGCGCTATATACAAAAATAGAGCGACATTTTTGAAAAAAAAAAAATATTTTTTACTTTTTGTTAAAAAAAAAATCAAATAAACTAAATTTTAGTCAAACATTTAGGCCAAAATTTATTAAGCCACATGTCTTTAGTAAAAAAAAAAATCGCGATAAAAAAAAATAGCTACCTAGCGGGAACAGCGACACTAATACAGCGATCAGAAAAATGATCGCTTAGTGACGCTGGCAATAGGGAGTGAAAGGGTTAACTAGGGCGGTGATCAGGGGGTTAAAACTTTATTAGGGGGGGTGGGAGGGCTATCCTGAACCTAACACTCACTGATGTTACACTGCCGGTCACACTGACACTAAATGCAGTGATTAGATCACTGCATTTAGTGACACTGTGACAGGGGGGGTGGGGGGGCAGATCGCAAGGGGTTAAGTATGCCTATGTGAGTGTGTGTCAGTGTAATGTTGGTGCACACTTACTGTGAGGTGTTTCTCCCATCGCAGCGGTTGGAAATACCGCTGCGATGGGAGATTACATCACTTCCCCCTTCCTGTGTTTACACAGGAGGAGGAAGTGACAGGAGACTGGGAGACGTAAATTTACGCCCTTGTGCCTGTACGTGCCATTCTGTGGCCGTATATGTGCGTGCGGGGGTCCTTAAGTGGTTAAAGGTCACCAAAGGTCACACAGCCCCCCTACAACGCCCAAATGACACGAAACTGGTCTCATTTGTTAGTGCTACGTTTGTGCTGGTTTGTGCTGCAAATATTTTTATTTGTACTGTTATGCTTTTAAAGTTATAACAGTTTATTTATTTTTTTCAAACCCCACTCACTTTGCCCACCTTACAATCAGCACAAATAAAAACTCAAGTGTGTTTCTTTAGTGCTATGTTTGTGCTGTTTTGTGCTGTTGACATTTCCGTTCTATCTTTTATTGTTTTTGCGTTATTAATGATTTATTAAAGGTCACCAAAGGTCACACAGCCCCCCCCTACAATGCCCAAATGACACGAAACTGGTCTCATTGGTTAGTGCTACGTTTGTGCTGTTTTGTGCTGCCAATATTTCCGTTCTATTTTTTATCGTTTTTGCGTTATTAATGATTTATTAAAGGACACCAAAGGTCAATCAGCCCCCCTACAACGCCCAAATGGCACAAAACTGGTCTCATTGGTTAGTGCTACGTGTGTGCAGTTTTGTGCTGCTAATATTTTTATTTGTGCTGTTATGCTTTTAAAGTTATAACAGTTTATTTTTTTTTTTCAAACCCCACTCACTTTGCCCACCTTACAATCAGCACAAACAAAAACTCAAGTGTGTTTCTTTAGTGCTATGTTTGTGTTGTTTTGTACTGCTAATATTTCCGTTCTATCTTTTATAGTTTTTGCATTATTTATGATTAATTAAAGGTCACCAAAGGTCACCAAAGGTGTAACTATCTTTTATCGTTTTTGTGTTAATGATTTATCAAAGGTCACCAAAGATCACACAGCCCCCCTACAACGCCCAAATTACACAAAACTGGTCTCGTTGGTTAGTGCTACGTTTGTGCTGTTAACATTTTTATTTGTGCTGTTATGGTTTTAAAGTTATAACAGTTTATTTGTTTTTTTTTCAAACCCCACTCACTTTGCCCACCTTACAATCAGCACAAATAAAATATTAGCAGCACAAACATAGCACTAAAGAAACATTTGAGTATTTATTTGTGCAGATTGTAAGGGGGGGGGGGGGGGGAGTGACTGGGGTTTGAAAAAAACAAAAACATTTTTATAACTTAAAAACCATAACAGCACAAATACATTTTTTAGCAGCACAAACCAGCACAAATGTAGCACTAACCAACGAGACCAGTTTTGTGTCATTTGGGCATTGTAGGGGGGCTGTGTGACCTTTGGTGACCTTTAATAAATCATAAATAATGCAAAAACGATAAAAGATAGAACGGAAATATTAGCAGCACAAGTGTAGCACAAACCAATGAGACCAGTTTCATGTCATTTGGGCGTTGTAGGGGGGCTGTGTGATCTTTGGTGACCTTTGATAAATCATTAACACAAAAACGATAAAAGATAGCACAAAACAACACAAACATGGAACTTAAGAAACACACATGAGTTTTTATTTGTGCTGATTGTAAGGTGGGCAAAGTGAGTGAGGTTTGAAAAAAATAAATAAACTGTTATAACTTTAAAAGCATAACAGCACAAAAAAAAATATTAGCAGCACAAACCAGCACAAACGTAGCACTAACCAATGAGACCAGTTTTGTGTCATTTGGGCGTTGTAGGGGGGCTGATTGACCTTTGGTGACCTTTAATAAATCATTAATAACGCAAAAACAATAAAAAATAGAACAGAAATATTAGCAGCACAAATGTAGCACTAACCAACGAGACCAGTTTCGTGTCATTTGGGCGTTGTAGGGGGGCTGTGTGACCTTTGGTGACCTTTAATAAATCATTAATAACGCAAAAACGATAAAAAAATAGAACAGAAAAATTTGCAGCACAAAACAGCACAAATGTAGCACTAACCAATGAGACCAGTTTTGTGTCATTTGGGCGTTGTAGGGGTGCTAGATGATGTCATAGTCTGGAAAAAACAACTGCTAATATCTTCAAAATAAAAAGCAGCACAAATGTAATTTTTTGCGGCACAAAACAGCACAAACGTAGCACTAAAGAAACACACTTGAGTTTTTATTTGTGCTGATTGTAGGGGGGCCAGCTTCGCTGAGCTCCCTTTCACACATGCGGACCGTATGTCCGCTTTTTCATCCATCTGTGTACGGATGAAAAAGGGACATACATTGATCCCTATGAGACATACATTGATCCCTATGAGACATACATCGATCCCTATGAGATAGTAGACACTGAGATAACATCAGTGTCTGCAATCTTCCGATTCTATCCGTCTGCAGAGCGGATCAGGTGAACAAGGATAGACGGTCCCATAGGGGAGAGCAGAGATCTGACAGGGCAGACCCTGCACAGTGTGCGGGGACCTCCCTGTCATCCGTCGGCTCAGCGGGGATCAGCGGAGCGATCCCCGCTGAGTAAGCGGAGGTTCATGGGGCGGATCATCTTGGATCCGTCCCTTGTGAAAGGGCTCTTAAAGCGGTAGTAAACCACAGTTGAAGAAAATAAAAAAATCTCCCAGTAAGGCAATGTCATAATCTGCTAGTATGCATGCACGCACTCTTACTACCACTTTAACTGCCAAACTGTGTAGTCCAGGCATGTCCAAAGTTCGGCCCGCGGGCCAATCGCGGCCCACGTTCTGGTTTCGGACGGCCCACCTGGTCATTTTGACATGTATATCTTTTGTGGCCCCCAACGAATCCCCGAGCAACGGGGGCCACAAAAGATATACAAGTAGCTAGGCAACATTCACCGCAGGCAGCTTTCTAACAGCCGCTCTAGAGAACTATAACTCTGCTGGAAAGAATGGGGGCGGGACAGGTGCCGTACAGGAGCCGTACAGGAGTATTTCCGGTTTACAAGGCGACCTCTGTAAAAGGAAGTCCCGTCTCTGCCAATGGACGACTGTTCTGTCCATCATAAGAGGTGGGACTTTCTATTAAAGAGGCCACCAAGAAAACAGAAGTTTGTCCTGTATGTTTGTTGGAGCTTGTCCCGCCCCCTCCCTGTCTCCTCCAAGGCTGCAGGTAGAAACAAATCAGGCTGCACTGATGGCAATGGTGAGTCTGTATTTGTGTCATTGGGGTGCAGCATTTATGGCAACAGGGGTGCTGCTGCATTCAGGGCAACGGGGGGTGCTGCTGCATTCAGGGCAAGGGGGTGCTGCCACATTCAGGACACGGGGGCGCTGCTGCATTCAGGACAAGGGGGTGCTGCATTCAGGGCAGCAGGGGTTCTGTTGCTGCATTCAGGACAAGGGGGTGCTGCTGCATTCAGGGCAACGGGAGTGCTGCTGCATTCAGGACAACGGGGGTGCTGCATTCAGGGCAACATGGTTGCTGTTGCTGCATTCAGGACAAGGGGGTGTTGCTGCATTCAGGGCAACGGGGGTGCTGCCACATTCAGGACAAGGGGGTGCTGCTGCATTCAGGACAAGGGGGTGCTGCATTCAGGGCAACAGGGGCGCTGTTGCTGCATTCAGGACAAGAGGGTGCTGCTGCATTCAGGACAACGAGGGTGCTGCTGCATTCAGGACAACAGGGGTGCTGCTGCATTCAGGACAACGGGGGTGCTGCTGCATTCAGGGCAATGGGGGTGCTGCATTCATGGCAATGGGGAGGCTGCAGGTGGGCACTAAATAGGCTGCATTGATTGGCACTGACCCTTATTTTGCTTCACAGTTCTTTATTTAAAATGTAAGATTTTTTTCCTGAAACTTCCCTCTTAAAGAGAAGGTATGTCTTATATGCCCGTAAATGCAATATATCCAAATAACACACCCAAGCTCATCTCTTCACCACACACAGCCACAAAGGCAGCAGAATTCTTGTTGGGCATTGTGTATTAGTGCTCGGACGAACACACTTAGGGGCAGATTTAGGTAGAAATGCCTATCTTTAGGCATGCCTAGCGTCTGGCTTTTAAACTAGGCTGCCACAACTTTTTCAGGCAAGTGCTTTATTCTCAAAGCACTTGCCTGTAAAGTTGTGGCGGCGTAGCGTAAAAGACCCGGCCAAATTCAAATTCGGTGGGTAGGGGGCGTGTATCATTTAAATGAAGCGCGTCCCCGTGCCGAACGAACTGCGCATGCGCCGGCCGTGATTGGTTCCCAGTGCGCATGCTCCAAATCTCGACGTCAATTTGACGTGTGAACGTCATAAACGGCACATACGCAAAGCCCTATTTGCGAACGTTTTACGTAAACAACGGGAAAAAAGGCATTGGCACGCCATCCATACTTAACATTGCCTGCGCCTCATATAGCAGACATAACATTACAACGGTACTACGCTAATGCAAACAACGTAAAAGAATAGCGACGGCCGGGCGTACGTTCGGGAATCGGTGTATAGGCTCATTTACATATTTTAGACGGGAACGCCACCTAGCGGCCAGCCTAAAATATGAAAATAAGATTAGACAGCGTAAGAGACTTACGCATGTCTGATCTAAGGAAAATCTATGCTAAACAGATTTTATGAATCAGTGGCGTAAAACGCAGAGATAAGACGGCTTATCTGTAGATAAGCCGACTTATCTCCTACCTGAATCTACCCCTTAGGCCTCGTACACACGATCGGACATATCCGATGAAAACGGTCCGCGGACCATTTCCATCGGATATGTCCGATCGGGAGTTTGATCCGATGGCGTGTACACACCATCGGATCAAATTCCCCGCCGCCGGACGGCGCGGTGACGTGGCGGTGACGCGGCGGTGACGTTGACGCCGCCACGTCACCGCTACGTCACCGCACCAGGAAGTAAAACACTTCCGCGCATGCGCCGAATCCATTCGGCGGCGGCGCGGCGGCGGTGCGGGACGACATGTCTGCTGGTAAGTGTACTAACCAGCAGACATGTCGGGCGGACAGATTCCCACCGGATAGATTTGAAAGCATGCTTTGAAATCTGTCGGGTGGAGAAATCTGTCCGCTAGCCCATACACACGAGCGGAGATGTCTGCTGAAACGATCCATCGGACCGTTTTCAGCGGACATATCCCCTCGTGTGTACGAGGCCTTAGACCGCATTTTAATGGTTCAAAGAATGTCAGGCAAAATGGTCGGCCCTCACGCATGTTCACTTCATCAAATCTGGCCCTCTTTTGAAAAAGTTTGGACACCCCTGGTGAAGTCCTTTGCAAGGTTGTGGAATGTTTTCCGAGCATGTTTTTAATACTGAATTAAAAATTACTTTGTACTGAAACATACCCTTGATATTACAGTACAATAACAAACACATTGAAAAACTAGATACAATTAGAGGTGTTTCCTGTGAGGCCGTGTACACACGGCAGAGATCCTTGACGGGCAGAACACATCGTTCCGCCCGTCGAGGCTCTCTGCCGGCCGTCGAAATCGGCAACCCGCCCGTCGGGAATGGCAACCAGCCATTCATCCAGGCGGGCCGTCGAGGAAATAGAGAGCGTGCTCTCTATTTCTGCTCGACGGGCTTCCCGACGGGAAGCTCGCCGAGACCGTACACACGGCCGAGGTCCTCGCTGGAATGCACATTCCAGCGAGGTTCTCGCTGGTTTTCAGCGAGAACCTCGGTCGTGTGTACGCCGCCTGACTGTTTTTCTATTGCTGTTTCAAGCAGACATCTGATTGGTTACTATAGACAGCACAGCTATTTTCCTTCTATTTCAATTCATAAAGCCTGCTGAGCTTATACCAGGGAATATGTCAAACGCTTTTAGTAAAACCAAAGAAAATAGGCAGTGTATTCTTACATTGGAATTGTTCTTAAGGGTCCTTTTACACGGAGCGGACCGTTTTTCGGTCCGCTCCGTGTGTGTCCGTCGGCTCAGCGGGGATCCCCGCTGAGCTATCGGCGGACAGGGCGGTCCCCGTACACTGTGCAGGGACTGCCCTGTCTCTCCTCCGCTCTCCCCTATGGGGAATCGGATGAAAACGGACCGTTTGTCCGTATTCATCCGATCCGATCCGCCAGACGGAAGAAAAATAGGGTTTTCTTCTGTCCGAAAAACCAGATCCAGACGGACGCGGATCTTTGCGGATGTTAGCGGATGCAGCATCCACTAACGGACACGATCCCATAGGGATGCATTACAAGTTCGTTTACGGACTTGTAAAAACGGACGAACGGAGGCGGACGTCTGAAAGGGGCCTTAGTGTTTTTTACCATATTGTGGGCACATCATATTACTTTATAGTTAATGGACAGCTGAAGATAGACTGAAGACACTAAGGCCGCGTACACACGATCAAATTTATCTGCTAAAACCCGTCTGTCCGACATGTCCGCTGGTTAGTACGCCTAACCAGCGGACAAAAATCTCCTGCATGCGCCGAATGGATTCGACGCATGCATGGAAGTATTTTACTTCCTGGAGTGGTGACGTGGCGGCGTCAACGTCACTGCCACATCACCGCGCTGTCTTCCGGCGGGGATTTTGGTTTGATGGTGTGTACAACCATCAGACCAAAACAGCCCACTGACCGTTTTCATCGGATAAGTTTGAGCGTGTGTACGCGGCCTAAAGGCCCGTACACACGGTAGGACATCCAACAAAATTTCCCTTGGATTTTTGTCCTAATTGATTTGTCCGGTCACACCTATAGCATACACACAGTCAGACTTTTCTGCAAACGTTTCTAAAACTGTCCCATCATCACGTGGTTTTTCTGCTCTTTTCTGCTCTTTACCGCCACCCTTTGGTTAACTTCTGCTATTGTTGGTTGATTTTAACATTGGTTCTGAGCATGCATATTTGCACTTTGCACAAAAGTTGGTTGGATTTCTGTACACACGGTCACACATAGCACCATCGGACTCTTGTTGCCGAAAAGTTGGTCCGTTCGCAAGACCCAACTTTTTGTCGGATGAAACCTGAAAAAGTTGGTCCGATGGAGCGTACACACGATCAGACAAATTTGAAAAGTTGCAGATTTTGAAGTTGGTTGGCCAAAAGTCTGACCGTGTGTATGGGGCTTAAGAAGTCCAACTATAAGTGTCTTCACCCAAGACAACATTCAACCTGAATTTACACATTATTTTAAACTGAATTCAATGAGAACATGTTTGAATCTTGGGTGAAGACACCTATAGACCTCTAAGGTCTGATTTAGTGTAGATGTCGATACTGCCGCCTCCTGAACTGCTGAAATGAAGGCTCATTGGTTTCTCTAAGCCATAATAAATAACTAGGCAGTATATAGATTAGTTAAAGCCAATTTGTAGTGAGTTCTTTTAACAGCACCTATACACCAGCAATGAAGTGTGTCTCATGTGCTGGTGGCTACTGTTTACAAAGTCCATTTCCCCTGATAGTGGATGTCCCAGTGTTGCCAGGTTATTATCAATAGCTGTGTCTGTGACAGGCACACGTCAAAAGTGCTAACTATGTCTGCTATTTCTGCCCCAGTGCTCCATTCATAACATCCATAGGTACCCACAATACAAAGTGTTCCCTAAATGGGAGGTGGACCTTTCATGCACCCTCTTGTCTACCAATCATGGAACAGTTTGCATTGCAAAAAATGATAATATGAGTGTTATGAATGGAGCATTGGAGCAGAAAGGGCGGGCTTAGTTGGTACTTTTGGCACATGCCTGTCAACCCCCTAACACTGGAAGCAGGGCCGTTTGAATGAATTTGGGGGCCCAAAGCAAAATAGGAGCCCCCAAGCACCCCCCCTCCTGCACGCAAAGCCTACGTTAGCGCTTCACTGATTTTTTTACACTCATGTTCTTACTCCCCCCCCCCAGTCCCTATGCTTTTCTATTCTCACCTCCCCTTCTTTCCTGTAGGCTGCCGCTGTAGTGTGGCCGACCTTCTCTTTCTCCTGTCAGTGCAGTGTTCTATAATTATGGGTCCCCAGTCCCCTATCAGATAGTGGTACCACGCGGTACAGGAGATTCAGTTTCCTGTGTTCCCGGCCGGACTGAAAGGAAGTGAGCACTCAGTGTGCACTTCCTGTCAGTCCGGCCGGGAACAGGAAACTGCATCTCTAGTACCACGCATGGTACCCCGGCCGGACTGACAGGACTCCAGGAGGAAGAAAGAGGAGCTCGGCCATGCTACAGCCTGGGAATGGAAAGTTGGGGGCCCAAGGTCAGCTTGGGGCCCCAAGCAATTGTTTGTTTTGCCTGTTCTGTAGTGATGGGCCTGACTGAAAGATTATTGCCGTGGGGGTATTCATTGCTGGTAAGTAACATCCCTGGTGCAATATTTAAAAAAAATCTCTAAACTTCAGCTCTAAATAAATCATGAAAGTGATTTTAAATTTAAATGAAAAACAAACAAAAAACAAACAGGTTTATACTTACCGGCTCTGTGCAATGGAATTGATGGAACTGCAAAGAGCACCTTCTCTGAACCTCCTCTTCTCGGTAGAGAGTCATTTTCTTTGGGGTCACTCAAGTGGGCTTGCTCCTGAACCTTTCTGTCAGTGTCTATAGACACAAACAGCGGGAATCTGCCCCGCCCCCCCACTTCCTCATCGCTGGCTTTGGTTGAAAGCAGCAGGAGCCAATGGGGTTGATTTACTAAAACTGGAGAGTGCAAAATCTGGTGCTGCTCTGCATAGAAACCAATCAACTTCCAGGTTTTATTGAACAGGCTGAAGTTAAAAACTGATTGGCTACCATGCAGAGCTACACCAGATTTTGCACTCTCCAGTTTTAGTAAGACAACCCCTATGGCCACCCGCTGCCTCAGCAAAGTCTGTGAGACAGGGAAGTGAGAGAGCTGCTGCATACTCTTGGTCTCAATAGTATGTAATCAGTCAACCATCCTTGCTCTTTGTCTTATCATTCACTGTTTTAGGTTAGGAATTATAATATATTTTCTGAAATTCATATTTTTATATTGAGTTAAAGAATTACTGTATTTATTGGCGTATAACACTCACTTTTTTACCCTGAAAATAGAGTTTACCACTCTGCCTGTGTGTTATACGCAGGGGGCTGTGGAAAGTTTTTTTCCTGAAACTTCCTTCTTTAAGTTAGGGTGCGTGTTATACGCCGATGAATACGGTAATTCACCTTTCTAAAAGATAAATAAATGCTATTTTTTTTGCAGGTATGAAAACGTGCATTTATTATTCTTTTAGGAGCCTGTAAAGCATTGCTCTCATGATCAGAGGGTCACGAGTGCAATCTCTGGCATCTGCAGACTGTCAGTTTGGCTGTCTGCCCATACCTTGTACGGGCAGACAGTTACACAATGACAAAGAAGACTCAATGATCTAGAGCACTCTCTAGGACAAACATTCAATGTGAAGTGTCCTTTGTGCTCCTGTTTTAGTTGAATCCAAAGTTCAAAGTCACAGCTGTGATCTTGCAATGCTGCAAGGGTTAATAGAGCCTGCCACAGGCACTCATCAAGTGCTGAATATGACTGCCCCTTCCACCCCCCTCCATTCATAGTAAATGTATTTCTGCTTCCATCAATGAAAAGCAATCTATGACCAGAGGAGGCGAAAGCAAAACTTTCCAAAACTCTGTATAGCAATAAAAGTTGGATAGAGGATAAGTTGACCTTTGGGGACCATTTTTAGGATGGAACATGTAACATGTTCCTGCTCCTGCAAATCTCGGCCCGATTATCTCCCCCCCCCCTCCCATTACAGTGGGAAAGGGATCTTCCCCTCGCACCCACTTTCACAAATTTGAAGAAACGCAGCTGTGCAAGGCTCTGCCCACCCAGCACCCTTCATTCACAGAGTTCTGTGAATGGGAGAACTACAGCTATCATCAGCCTTTGTAGCTGACAGCTAGGGATGAGCTTCGAGTTTGAGTAGAACTCATGTTCGACTCGAACATTGCCTGTTCGCCGAACAGCGAACTATTTGGGGTGTTCGCGGCAAGTTCGTGTGAACTTTAGAACCCTTTTAAAGGGGTGTTCCAGCCAAATTTAGTGTTTATTAAAAGTCAGCAGCTACAAAAAGTGTAGCTGCTGGCTTTTAATAAACACACACTCACCTGCTCCACGATCCAGCGACGCGCTGGCCGGGGGGGCCGCTCCTCTTCCTCTTCCCCCCTCCCCGGCCGGCGTTTTCATCCTAAGTGTGGGCACCCGACCGTGACAGCCTTTGGCTTCACGGCCGGGCACCCACTGCGCATGCGCGAGTGGCGCTGCGCTCTCCTATTGGACAGGAGATCTCATGGGACCTGTCATGTGTCCCATGCGATCACCTACAGGGAGGGGCTGCAGTAAGGCGATTAGGCTTAATCGCCTAACCAGCCCCTCGGCGGAAGGAGGAAGTGGGATAGGAAGTCCCACTCCTCCTGAAGCCCCCACTCCCCCCCCCAAAAAAATTACATGCCAAATGTGGCATGTAAGGGGGCGAGGAGTGGGATTAGCGGAAGTTCCAATTTTGGGTGGAACTCCGCTTTAAAGTCTATAAGACTTGAACGTTTGAAATCTAAATTGCTAATTTTAAAGGCTAATATGCAAGTTATTGTAATAAAAAGTGTTTGGGGACCTGGATCCTGCCCCAGGGGACATGTATCAATGCAAAAAAAAAGTTTTAAAAACTGCAGAGAAAAGTCATTTATATAAAAAAAATTGTGTGGGGGTCCCCGGCATTTTTTTTTTAAATTTGGGGTGGCGTTCCCCTTAAAATCCATACCAGACCTGAAGGGCCTGGTAATTATATTTGGGGGGACCCCCACTCATTCTTTTTTTATGAATTACTTTTTTCTTTCAGAAATTACATTTTGTGCAGGGACAGTTCTAAGCACAGGAAACAAGCGCTACTTTACAGGCATACTATACACCCCCCTAGGTACAAAATTTAAAGGAATATTTAAATTTTATTGTTTCACTTTAAGCATTATTAAAATCACTGCTCCTGAAAAAACAGCCGTTTTTTAAAACTTTTTTTGCATTGATACATGTTCCCTGGGGCAGGACCCGGGTCCCCAAACACTTTTTGGGACAATAACTTGCATATTAGCCTTTAAAATTAGTACTTTAGATTTCAAACGTTCAAGTCCCATAGACTTTAACAGGGTTCTAAAGTTCACACAAACTTTTGGTCTGTTTGCAGGTTCTGGTGCGAACCGAACCCAGGGATGTTCGGCTCATCCCTACTGACAGCATTTGGTTCTCAATGAACTACCAGGGCACTGGTGAGTGCTTTAGGTAGCTAATTGATTCTTCCTTCTATTGTGTAACTGCCTGCCCATACAAGGTACGATCAGACAGCTTATACTGATAGTCTGCAGGAACCCTGCATTGCACCTGCAAACTGCTGATTGCAGGTGCAATGCTCTTCAGGCTCCTAATAAAAAAAAAATGTTTTTTTATGTAGATTTATCCTTTAACCATTCCAGTTCCGGCCTATAGCAGAATGACAGCCGGACGGTGGCTCCTTTATCCTGACTGGACGTCATTTGACATCTTTCAGGATAACAATCCGATGCATGCCCATGGGGGCATGCAGCGCGGCGAACGGTGGTGCGGTGTGTCAGTCTGACACACCGCAACACCGATCCCGGTAAAGGGCCTGTGACGTGTCCAATCACAGCTGATCACAGTGTAAACAGGAAAAGCCCCGTAACGGCTTTTCCTCTATCGCGTCTGACAGACGTGACTAGAGGAGAGCCGATTGGCTGCTCTCCTGTCTGGGGGGGGGGGGGGGCTCTGATTGATTATCAGCGAAGCCCCCCCCCCCCCCCAAAGGATGCCCACCCAGGGCCACCATGGATGCCACCAGGACCACCAGGTATGCCCACTGATTACCACAAGGGATGCCACTCAGTGTCCATAAGTATGGCAATCAGTGCCCATAAATTATGCTAATCAGTGTCCATCAGTAATACTTGCCAGTACCTCCTTATCAGTGATGCCCATCAGTGCCTCCTTATCAGTGATGCCCATCAGTGCCATCTATCAGTGTCCATTGGTGCCCCCTATCAGTGCCCATCAGTGCCCCTGTTAGTGCCCATCAGTGCTGCCTATCATTGCCACCCATAAGCACCCATCAGTGCCACCCAGAAGTACCCATCAGTGTCACCCATAAGTACCCATCAGTGTCACCTATCAGTGTCCCCTATCAGTGCCACCTTTGAGTGCCTATCAGTGCCACCTATGAGTGCCCATCAGTGCTGCATATCAGAGCCACCTATCAGTACCCATCAGTGCCACCTATCAGTGCCCATCGGTGCTGCATATTAGTACCCATCATCAATACCCATCAGTACCACCTCATCAGTGCCATCTCATTGGTTCCACCTCATCTGCCAGCCTCCCCAGTGCCCATCAGTGAAGGAGCAAACCTATTTATTAACAACATTTTATAACAGAAACAAAGAAAAACTTTTTTGTTTTCAAAATGTTCTATCTTTTTTTATTTGTTTAGCAAAAAAAAAACACTGGTGATCAAATACCACCAAAAGAAAGCTCTATTTGTGGGAACAAATGATAAAAAATGTGTGTTGGGTACAGTGTTGCATGACTGCGTAATTGTCATTCAAAATGTGACAGTGCAGAAAGCTGGAAATTGGCTTGGGCAGGAAGAGGGGAAAGTTGCGTGCCTGGTATTGAAGTGGTTAACTTTCTGCACGGTCTCTAAATGATCATTCACTTGCCATGCATGTGCAGTGTGTAATCTTGGCATTCTTAAAGCGGATCTCCACCCTAAAGTGGAGTCGCGCTGATCGGAACCCTCCCCCCCTCCGGTGTCACATTTGTCTAAAGATAGGTATTTGCACCCACTTCCAGGCCACAGCAGAGTCGGGCAAAAGACGGGTTTTCCTAGCTTCCCGTCGCTCCCCCCCCCCCTTTGTGTGCTGGGAACTCTCGGCTCCCAACACACAGCGGGAGCCAATCGGCGGACACAGCGTGACTCGCGCATGCGCCGTAGGGAACCGGGCAGTGAAGCCGGAGAGCTTCACTTCCTGGTTCCCACACCGTGGATGGAGGGGGGAACAGCAGAGAGACGAGCGAACGCTTGTCTCTTTGCTGCAGACAGCGCTGGACTCCAGGACAGGTAAGTGTCCTAATATTAAAAGTCAGCAGCTGCAGTATTTGTTGCTGCTGGCTTTTAATATTTTGTTTTAATGGGCCATCCGCTTTAAGCCTTGTACACACGATCCGATGATCCGTCGTGAATTGTGTGAGGACAGACTGTTTGTATGCTCCATCGGACAATTGTTGTCGGATTTTCCACCAACAAATGTGGGATAGCATGCATTAAAATTGTCTGCCAACAAATGTGTGTTGATGGATTATCCGTTCGTGTGTACACAAGTCCGTCGGACAAAACTCCAAAGTAACTGCTAATCATAACATAACATTAGCAGACGTTGCCCAAAGGGTGGTGCTAAAGAGCTGAAAATGCCACGTAGATTTGTGTTTGTTGGCCTACAATTCTTTACCGTTTGTATACAATACAAGTTCACAGGAAACGCCCTTTGGACAAAAGTAGTAGCTTTAAGAGGCTTTAGTTTCTTCTTAGTTTCCCTGGATGGAAACACTGATCTGTGTTTTGATCATAGGCTTTGAGAAAGGATCATAAGTCGAATAGACCCCTGATCTCTGCATAAAGAGTACCTGTCACTGCCCAAAGTTATCACAAGGGGTCGTGTTCACCCCTTGTAATAGCAATATGTTAATGGGAAAAAAAAGCGAAAAAATAAAAATGTAAAACTACGTCTGTCATTTGCTCACACACAAATGAAAATGTACATGTAGGTCCGCCACGCATATGTAAATGGTGATTGCGCAACACATGTGAGGTATCAGCGCAAACGTTGAAATGAGAGCAATAATTCTAGTGCCAGAGCTCACATTTAACTCTAAACTGATAACCTGTAGAGGCTTTTAAATCATTGCCTATGGATAATCTTAGGTACCATTGTTTGTCCTCATTTCACAGGAATGCGCAATTTAAAATCTCGACATGTTTGGTATCTTTTTACCCAATGTAAAAAAAAAAAATTTTTACCAAAAAATTTGTATTTATTGTGTTTGTGTGTACTAAATTTCATTTTTGTGTATTTGATAAACGGCTGTGCAAATATTGTATGACATATTGCAACAGCCACCATTTTATTCTCCAAGGCCTCTGCTTTCAGAAAAGATATAATATTTGAGTGTTCTAAGTAATCTTCCTGCAAAAGAAATGCAGATTTTAACTTGTATGTGAACATTGAAAAAATTGCCCTGGTAAGCAAATGGTTATTTAACACCTTCCCATTCTAGCCATTGTAATATGATGGCAGCAGGAACACTCTGTCCCTCCTGGTGGCCGTCGTATGATGTCCTCGGCTTCCTGGCGTTGTAGGGGGCGCCCGCCACATCACTCGGGAGCTGATGCGCATGCCTGGCGGTTGTGATGTGTGCCCGGCACCCAGCAATTGCTCGTCACAGAGCAGGAAAGTGGACATAGGTGTGCGCAGCCTATTGCATTAGGGTGTGCACCCCAAATGTATTAAAACATGGACGGTGTCAGTAGAGCAGTGAACTTGTCAGTAGAGCAGGAGGTTGGTGTCAAGGACGTGGACAGTGTCAGTAGCTTTTTATTTTTATTATTATATATTTTTTTTAAGGAGCCCTATTCGGGGGCACAAGTGCAATATCAGCAGGGGGAATCTGCACCTCAAGTGGTGATTAGGGTGTGCCCATGCACACCCGGTACCCCCCCCTGTGCACGCCTATGAATATGGATCTGTGTGTGTAACACATTTAACCCCTTGATCGCCCCCTATGGTTAACTCCTATCCTGCCAGTGACATTTATACAGTAACCAGTGCATATTTATAGCACTGATCGCTGTATAATTGTCAATGGTCCCAAAATAGTGTCAAAAGTGTCCGATCTGTCCGCCGCAATGTCGCGCTCCCGATAAAAATTGCAGATCGCTGCCATTACTAGTAAAAAAAAAATAATAATAATAAAAATGCTATAAATCAATAACCTATTTTGTAGGCGCTTTAACTTTTGCGCAATCCAATCAATATGCGCTTATTGCATTTTTTTTACCAAAAATATGTAGAAGAATACATATCGGTCTAAACTGAGGATTTTTTTGGGGGATATTTATTATAGCAAAAAGTAAAAAAAATATTGGGCCAGATTCTCAGAGGCGCTACGACGGAGTATCTCAGATACCCCGTCGTATCGCCGTGTTTTTTGCCGTGTATCTATGCGAGTGATTCCTTGAATCACTTTGGCATAGATACGCCTGAACATCCGACAAGTGTAATACCATGACACTTGCGGATCATAGTTGTAATGACAACTCAGGCCACTAGGTGGCCTTTACGTTGTTTTCTCATTTTCCTATGCAAATGAGGCTACTACGCAGATTCCCGAACGCTTTTACGCCGCCCCGTGGTCGTGTACGTCGTTTTCGTCCGCGTAAGGTTACCCCTGCTAATATGAGGGGTAACCTTACGCAGTACCGTCGGATGCCGTCGGTTGCCGTCGGATGCCATGTTAAGTATGGCGTCGGGTCAGCGTCGGCTTTTTCCGTCGCTTACGTCGTTTCACTAACTCGTTCGCGAATAGGGCATTGCGTAGTGACGATCACGTCGTTTTGACGCCGGTTTCAACTACGCTTTCCGACGTGAGCTGGAGCATGCGCACTGGGCTTTTTCCCCGGCCGGCACATGCGCAGTTCGATCGACGCGGGGGCGCGCTTAATTTAAATACAAGCCGCCCCCTTTGAATTACGCGGCCTTACGCTGGGCCATTTACACTATGCCTCCGCAAACTACGGAGCAAGTGCATGGAGAATACGGCACTTGCTCTGTTACGTTGCGGCGGCGTAGTGTAAATGGCTTATGCTACGCCAGCGAAATTATATGAGAATTTGGCCCATTGTGTTTTTTTTCAAAATTGTCACTCTTTTTTTGTTTATAGTGCAAAAAATAAAAACCACAGATGTGATCAAATACCACCAAAAGAAAGCTCTATTTGTGGGGAAACAAATGATCAATTTTATTTGGGTACAATGTCGCACGACTGTGCAATTGTCATTCAAAATGTTACAGTGCCAGAAGGGGGCGAAAATGCCCTGTATTGAAGTGGTTAACTGAGCAGGACAGTAGTGGTTGCCTGAAAATTTCCAGTCTAGA
This sequence comes from Rana kukunoris, assembly GCA_029574335.1. Lineage (NCBI taxonomy): Eukaryota > Metazoa > Chordata > Amphibia > Anura > Ranidae > Rana > Rana kukunoris. The sequence goes on along the minus strand of CM056056.1, from coordinate 91,988,835 downwards.
TTATTGCAGTTTTAATTCCTGCTGATTTCATAGTTTGTATCCAACAGATAACAAAATTCTGTACTTCATGTACCTCTTAATGTAAGTATAAAGCCATTGTTAGGAATGTCATTAACCATTATACTATACAGGTCAACAGTGCACCTATTTCTATCTGTGTGTTAATCAAAACCTTTTATCAATAATGTTAATCAATCTCGAAAAATCCACTGAGACCAATTTCCTCTCCGTGACATTCCTGAACTAGTTCCTGCTTGAACAGTTAATGAGTAATACCTTAAGGTTGCTCCTGTAGTGGGAAACTGTAGACCAAGCTCCTTGTCATTTTTGAGACAGTGTCATTTTTCAACACAAAGCACCTAGACTCACTATGAGCTGGCGCAGGTAGAGCAGAAAGTGCTTGTGCAACCAGTCCAGGTCGTGGTAGAGATAGTCAGTGACTTGCTTGTCTGGTGATTTATGAAGCAAGATCAATGCTATGAGCAATATCCCTTTCCTACATTTATGTGCGTAGTACGTGACTTCCAGTGACACCATGCCCTTCCTGTCACTACGAAATATCAAAACTTTCATATTTTTATCTATATTAGTACATGGTTATCAAGGTCATTTCTGCAAAATGTGTTACAAAAAGAAAACCACTGATAACAATGGAACAAAGACAAAATAGTGAATAATGAAATATTCATGTTGCTAGTAATTCCCAATTTTCAAATAGAAAACCTACTCCTCCACAGTGAAAGTTTACTTGCAAAATCAGAAAATATGCAAAATCACTTTTTTTTTGGTGGGCATATGCTATTTTGTAACTTTGGCCAATATGTTGTTAGGAATCAAAAAGCGAAAAAAAAAAAAAATAGAACCAGCAGCAGAAATACAAGCCAAGGACTATGCAATGGACATGCAAAACAACGAAAAATAGAATCTAGATATGTTCAGATAGATGCATTAGCAGTACATATTTGGTCAAGCTTGCAGTTAGAAGTCATGGGTATGTTGGCTAGCTAAGAAAGCCGATTCAGATGGTGGCGGTGGTGGTGGCAGTGCTGGAGGAGGCTGTAGATGATGTGTCAATTCTTTTTTTTTTTTTGCGGATACTGTTTGTGTTGGTCGGTAGGCTTATAGCGGGCCTAAAAAAGGAAAAAGCCTATTGCATACTGGAAACCAAGAGACAGTGGCGTACTTAGGGGGGTGCAGTCTACACCATGTACCACAGCTCTAAGGGTACCACTGCAAATCAAGTCTAATGTTACCAGTCAGTTTGGTTTGAAAATCGCAGCAGCACCTATCAATGCCCATCAGTGCCACCCATGAGTACCTATAAATGCAGCCTTTCAGTGCCGCCTATCAGTGCCACCTTTGAGTGCCCATCAGTGCCACTTTTGAGTGCCAATCAGTGCTGCATTTCAGTGTCCATCAGTGCTGCTTATCAGTGCCCATTGGTGCTGCATAATAGTGCCCATCATCAGTGTTACCTTATAAGTGCCACCTCATTGGTTCCACCTCATCGTGCCCATCAATCCCGCCTTATCAGTGCCTGTCAGTGCAGGCTCCACAGTGTCCATCAGTGAAGGAGAAAACCTATTTATTTACACAATTTTATAACAGAAACAAAGAAAAAATGTCGGTCTTTTTTTATTTGTTTAGAAAAAAAAAAACACTTGTTATCAAATACCACCAAAAGAAATCTCTATTTGTGGGAACAAAATGTTAAAAAATGTGGTTTGGGTACAGTGTTGCATGACTGCGAAATTGTCATTCAAAATGTGACAGTGCTGAAAGCTGGAAATTGGCTTGGGAAGGAAGAGGGGAAAGTGCCCGGTATTGAAGTGGTTAACTTTCTGCAAGGTCTCTAAATGATCGTTCACTTGCACTGCATGTGCAGCTCAGTGTGTAATCTTAAAAAATGGAACAACGTCAAAATAGTGAATAATTAAATATTCATGTCGCTAATAATTCACAATTTTCAAACAGAAAACCTACTCCTCCACAGTGAAATTTACCTGCAAAATCAGAAAATATGCTATTTTGTTACTTTGGCCAATATTTTGTTAGGAATCCAAAGATTAGAACCAACAGCAGAAATATGAGCCAATGGCTATGCAATGGACATGCAAAACAATGAAAAATAGAAATCTAGATATGTTCAAATAGATGCATTAGCAGTACATATTTGGTCAAGCTTGCAGTTAGAAGTCATGGGTATGTTGGCTAGCTAAGTAAGCAGATTCAGATGGTGGTGTGGTTAGGGATGAGAAGAAAGGGGAGAAGGATGAGCCCGATGCTCGAGTCAAACATAAGTTTGACTCGAACATTGGGTGTTTGCCTGTTCGCCAAATAGCGAACAATTTGGGGTGTCCGTGGCAAATCCAAAAGCCACGGAACACCCTTTAAAAGTCTATGGGAGAAATAAAAAGTGCTAATTTTAAAGGTTAATATACAAGTTATTGTCATAAAAAGTGTTTGGGGACCTGGGTCCTGCCCCAAGGGACATGTATCAATGCAAATTTATTTTTTAAAAACTGCTGTTTTTTCAGGAGCAATGATTTTAATAATGCTTAAAGTGAAAAAATAAAAGTGAAATATTCCTTTAAATATTGTACCTGGGGGGGGGGGTGTCTATAGTATGCCTGTAAAATAGTGCATATTTCCCGTGTTTAGAACTGTCTCTGCACAAAATGTAATTTCTAAAAGAAAAAGGTAATTTAAAACTATGCACTTCTATTCAAGAATTATCGTGTCCTGGCAATACAGATCAAAGTCATTGAAAAAAATGGCAGAACCAAAAAAAAAAAGTGGGGGGTCCCCCCAAATTCCTTACCAGGCCCTTCAGGTCTGGTATGGATATTAAGGGGAACCCCACACCAATTTAAAAAAAAAGAAATGGCATGGGGTTTCCCCCAAAAATCCATACCAGACATTTATCCGAGCACGCAACCTAGCAGGCCGCAGGAAGAGAGGGGGGGCGTCCCCCCACCGGAACCATACCAGGCCACATGCCCTCAACATGGGGAAGATGGGCCTCATCCCCACAACCCTTGCCCGGTGGTTGTGGGGGTCTGCGGGCGGGGGGCTTATAGGAATCTGGAAGCCCCCTTTAACAAAGGGGCCACCCATGTGAATTGGTACCCCTACCATTTCAACTGAAAAAGTGACAAAATAGGTTAAAAAAAAACACACACACACAGCTTGGGACAAGTCCTTTGATAGAAATAATAAAAAATCCAGCTCTGTAAATCCTTCTACGACCCGAGCCCACCGCTACCTGTGATGCAACAGGGGTTTCCGGCGGTTTCCCGTGGTGTCTATAGCGACCCCGCCCCTGTCTGACGCATCACGGGAATCCCGTGACACCGCGGGAAACCGCCGGAAACGTCACGGGTGGCCCCGCCCTCATTTTTTGTTTTTAAAGGACTTGTCCTAAGCTGTGTGTGTGTGTTTTTTTACCTTTTTTGTAACTTTTTGGGGTGAAATGGGGGGGCAGCATCTGAGGGTCCCCTTTGTTAAAGGGGGCTTCCAGATTCCAATAAGCCCTCTGCCCACAGACCCCCCACAATCACCAGGCAAGGGTTGTGGGAATGAGGCCCTTGTCCCCATCAACATGGGGACATCCTCCCCATGTTGAGGGCATGTGGCCTGGTATGGTTCAGGAGGGGGGGCACTCTCTCGCCCCCTCTTTTCCTGCGGCCTGCCAGGTTGCGTGCTCGGATAAGGGTCTGGTATGGATTTTTGGGGGTAACCCCGCCATTTTTTAATATTTAAAAAAAAAATGGTGCAGGGCTCCCCTTAATATCCATATCAGACCCAAATGGCCTGGTAATGAACTGGGGGGAAACCCCTGCCGTTGTTTTCAATGACTTTGATCTGTATTGCCGGGACCCGACAATTCATGAGTAGTTTTAAATTAGTTTTTTTTTCCCTTTAGAAATGGCATTTTGTGCAGAGACTGTTATAAACACGGGAAACATGCGCTACTTTAAAGGCATACTATAGACACCCCCCAGGTACGAACTTTGTTTCACTTTAAGCATTATTAAATCACTGCTCCCTATAAAACAACCATTTTTAAAACTTTTTTTTGCAATGATACATGTCCAGTGTGGCAGGTCCCGGGTCCCCAAACACTTTTTATGACAACAACTTGCATATTAAACTTTAAAATGAGCACTTTTGATTTTTCATTTTCGTGTCCCATAGACTTTAACGGTGTTTGTGTGTTCAAATTATTTTTTTGCCTGTCCGCATGTTCTGGTGTGAACCGAACCGGGGGGTGTTTGGCTCATCCCTAGAGGTGGTGGTGGTAGATAATGTTACATTTTTTTTAGCGAATACTGTTTGTGTTGGTTGGAACGCTTATAGTGAGCCTAAAAAAGGAAAAAGTCTATGGCATACTGGAAAAAGGCAGTGGCGTACCTAGGGGGGTACGGTCTGCACCAGGTAACGCAGCTCTAAGGCTATCACTGCCAATCAAGTTGTTAACAGTCAGTCTGGTTTGAAAGGCGCAGCAGCGCTGGCACCTCACACCGATGCTGAATCACTCTGCTCCCCCGCCCGTCCCATTGAAAAGCTTTTTTGAACAATGCTGCAGATACTGTTACTTTGCAATTTGGCCACAGTAGTGGCAAAGATACTCAAGAATGCTTTTCTATGGGGCAGGCCGAAGGAGCAAAGCGATTCAACACTGGTGCGATATGAGATCACCCTCCTCCTGCATAAGTCTCACCCACACAGCATCATGCTGCTGTGCGCCTTTTATGACAGAAAGTGCGGAAGCCTGGCCAAAGCCTGGACTAGGAGAGAGAGACGTTTGTTTGGACTGGTCCTGGACTAGAAAAGGGATTTGTTAAATAGATGACCCTGGACTAGGAAAGAGGGTGCCTGGAGGCCCTGGACTAGGAAAGAGGGTGCTTGGAGGCCCCAGGCTAGAAAAGGGAGGGTGCCTGAAGGTTCTAAAAGAAGAAGGGGTGCCTGGAGACCTAGGATTAGGAAAGGTGGTACCTGGAGGCCCAGGACTAGGAGAGTGGGGGTCTAGTGGCCCAAGACTAAAAGAGGGGGTGTCTAGTAGCCCAAGACTAAAAGAGAGGGTGCCTGGAGGCCCCAGACTAGGAGAGGATGTGCTCAGGAAAGGGAGAGGAAGTGCCTCATGGCCCCAGACTAAAAAAAAAAGTGTCTGGAGGCCCCTGACTAGCAGAGGGGTACCTGGAGGCTCTGGACTGGAAGTGGGGGTCTGGAGGTTCTGGACTTTAAATCAAGGCATTGATCCTTGAATTTAACTTAACTTATCTTAGTGGATGAGGTTGAACAAAGATAAATGGATCTGTTTTTCTGAACATAATGGGGTTGATTTACTAAAGGCAAATAGACTGTGCAGTTGCTCCAGAGCTTAGTAAATGAGCAGAAGCTCTGCTGACTTCCACCATCCAATCACGTGAAGCAAAAATGCTGTTTTTTTTTCATTTTCTTTACACGTGATTGGGTATTCTTTGCAAAGTGAAGCTTCACCTCATTTACTAAGATTTGGAACAACTGTGCTTGCAGATTGAAACTGCACTTTGCAAAGTGCGCAGTCTATTTGTCTTTAGTAAATCAACCCCAAATACTCAAAAAACATTAAAACAGGTCGCAGGTGATATCTTCTAAACTGCATACCTGTGTTCTTTGCATTGACATAAGCACCTAATCAAGTTTAAGATATGCGTAAAAATAATAATAAAGGCCTTGCATGTAAAAAATAAAGTTTATCAGGGTGGTTTGGAGGGTGTAAATTACAATTTGACTGGTACAAAGCTCTCTAGGATAGAATTTATTTATGGTTTGATGTACCAGGATATTTCAAGCTACCAATAAAAGTCTCATAGTCTAGGTCACAGCCATATGGTTATACAGCTTAGGTTTAAAAATAATTGGGTCAGCTCTGTCAATCATCACACATGTGATTTTGAGCCCGGAGCCAACATGTAGTCAGCTGGGTGTTCTGCACTGAAAACTTGAAGCCGGGATCATTTATGATTACAACCAGGTGATGGAACAGAAAGTGACATCTGGTCTGGCTAATAAGAATTTCTGACGTTAATAGCACACAATGTTATTAGTTTAACAACTGCTTTCTACCTGCTATATAGAATTAATTCAATAAATCCAGTTCCCTGTGTATAATAAAGTTTGCACTTAGTGTATGACTGGTCATAATGCCCTGACCTCTCTGCTTAGTGTACATATCAATTATAAGAGGTGGCACAGAACTGCTAAGCACAAGAAAGAGACACATTATATTTATTCCTTTCAATGACAAAGCTGCACAGAAAAGCCGAACACCAGTGGTTCAAACTGGTTAATATTATTATAATACAGGATTATGTAGCGCCCCCTTACTTTCAGAAAGGGTGTTACGCTAAAATTTGTATGGTGAGAGACTTACTTGCTCTCACCCAGGTTGATTTGTTCAGGTTTGGCAGCTGTCAGTTCTGAATTGTCCTGTGGGTCATTCTGCGCTCCAGGGATGTGATCCCATCTCTGGGCGGCAGTTGGCACTAGAGGGGTTCAGGCAGAGCCACTTTTCCCCAGCAGCCAATGGGAGGAGCGTTTCCCTTGCGGGGCATGCTGGGGAGGGGTATATCTGTGGCAGACGCCATTTTTCGGGGTCTTCGCGGGTTCCTGGTTCCAGGTGCATCACAGGCCCCTCCACTATGGCCTACCTGGCCAGGGCCCGTGCCACGCAGAGTTCCAGACTCCGGGCCCTCATGGCTCAGAAATACTGAAGTGACTGGGGAACCTCAGTGACTTACTGAGGGTTCCGCTTCTCAAGAGGACAGAACTAAGAGGATATGCTCTATTGCTCTTAAGTATCGGACCTGTGGCAGAGGCCTCTACTAATCTTCTAGAGCCAAGTCGGTGGCAGCGACTTGTTCCTTCTCAGCTTTCTCGGTGACGCTCTGGCTGCCAGGTCTGTGTGAGAAGCCTGTCCAGGTGCACAGCACCCACTCCGGCTGGTGTGGCGACGTGACTGATTTAATTACAGAAGGCACGACTGCTTTCTTTATCCAAGCCTGACTCTGCGAAGTTACTGTTCCTTCATCAACCTTTTACTATCTACCTCAAGTTGATGTGTTGGTCGTGTTGGACCAGAGAAATAAAGTATTCAGAAAACTTCAGCTACAGGTTGGACATTTGTTACTGCTTTGCTCACTACATCTACACCTTGACACCACAGAGGTAACTTAATTTGCCGATCCCAATCTAACCAGCGGCTCCTGAATGGGGTAGCGCTACACGTAGGGGCTCGTCCGGGATATTGGCTGTTACCTCTGGCAACGAAAATCGTGAGTCAAGGATTTATTTATTGAAAGTGTTGCGTTTGAACTGTCCGGTAACAAGGGAGTTAACCTCGGCTAGCTAAGCTTGGGCATACGTGCAGCAAGCACGCGTCTGGAACGTGCCTGGACAAGTTCTTCAAGTGGGAGGAGTGACCCATCCCTGCGAGACGCAAGGTAAAGTTTCGCGCCAAACGAGCAAAGGGAACCGCCCAATTTCGTGCCAAACCTCCAGTTGCAAAGAAGGAAGACCACGTGTGCTACGAGATGTCTGCCTCCTTGCTGTCGACGGTTGCTGCCCAATGGCTGAGACCCCCTACCACTTCACCGGGAGTCTCAAGCATGTTTGCTTTACCTGGGGTGCCCGTGACGGGCATCCGGATGTCCACGAAGGGACATTTCTGTTGCTTTCGAGCAGAGGTTCGGCGCTACTAGGACTGTCCTGCCCTCACTGCGAGGAGCTGTCCGTGCGGGTCCAGCCATTCGCCCAGTGTCTGAAATGCCGGGCCTATCTGTTTGTTATGGAGCCATTCACCAAAGCTCCCAGAGAGTACCATGCAAATGACATCACCGGAGTTGTCACCGCAGAGGAGGAAGCCACTTGGCCAGAGCCATCCCCGTCGGTGGAAATCGTGGAGCCGGAGCCTCCCAAAAATGAGGTCATCTCGGTCTTGTCTACACTGACTCTCAGAATGGCTGCCTCGCCATCTTCTCTACCGGAGGTAAGCCAGATGATCGAGAATGACCGAGAGGATGACCAGACCGGTGTGATTGGAACAACTGACATGACCGGAACACACGCCTAGACCATACCGGAGACCACCACCTCCACAGCGGTCTCCGTGTGGTGTACCTCTATTGGAGCAAAGCCTGCTCCAGCCTCCCGCAGCCGCGGTCGAGGCCTACCTACTAAGAGTTGTTTGCCGGATTGGCCAAGAGATCCTTCTAAAGTATTTGCCTACTTGCCTGCGGAGAAAAACAAATCCTCAGAATTGGACTCTGTGTCGGATGACGGAGAGACCCTGGAAAGTTTGTTTGAGCCGATGTTTCTGGAGCAACAGGGGTTCGGAGGATTCCATGCCCCCTACACTACCAGATGAAAGAAACGCTCCGGCCGGAGAACAACGCGTGGGTCCCAACAGCCGTCTATGGACGTCCCGCAGCTGACCTGGGGAACTGGTGAGTCTGTTCGGTCGTTTTCACTCGCCACGCCCATGCCCCTTGCCGTGCCCGCTCTCAGAAGGGCACCAGATGCTATAGTGCTGCCGGGACGTGGAGACCCACGGACATTGCCAAATTTGGCCAGGCTACAGCGCCTGGTAATCCAGAGGGTTGCCACCCGCTATGGGTATGAATACCCTTATGTGCCATCCTCCCTTTTACATCAAGTGGATCAGGAACGGGAGGGATGGTGCCAGGAGGCCATATGGACACATTTGAAGGTGCCCCGCATCCTGAAAGGTGCGGACTTGGGCTTATCCTACTTGAGCCCAAGGTTTGAGCGTTGCCACCGAGAGTGGAGCTGGGGCCAGCCCATATACAGTGACCGGGTTGTATTGAAGTCTCCTGGGAGAGAGGACCAGGTGTTTTCGGTCACCTCCACAACAGAGGAAGGTGATGTCCTTATTTTGCCAGACCCACGTTTCTACAAGTGAACGGCATGTCTGCCCTTTCTGGCATACAAACTTTGAAGAAGTTCTGGACAAGGGTGCTCGCCCCCACTCAAGTTGTTTTTGTTTCCCCTTTCCCCCTGCCTCTCCAGATCCACATTGCGGCCTGTGTGAAGAACTCTAGGAGGGGTGGGTTCAGTCAGTTAGAGTGGGACCTTGCCAACTTCTCCACAGCATCGGAAGAAGACTCAGTGAAAGATATGTTTTTTTTCTTTTTCCCCTTTTCGCTGCTATATTTTGTTGCTGAAACTTGGACTGCTGTAGTACCAGCGCACTGATTGCTAGGGGGCAGAGTTCTGAAATGTTCTTAGTGCAAAATTGAAATGTACATATTGTGTTCTATTTCTTGCAGCAGAGTAAAAGTATGTTCTAGCACTTATAGCTCCCTGGGAGGAAGGGAGACTTCACATTCGGGCCCGAGGGTGCAGTCTAAATTCCAACCTTGGAGGTGTGTAAATAGTTAAATTATTAAAGCGGAGTTCCACCCAAAAATTGAACTTCTGCTTATCCCACTCCTCACCCCCTTACATGCCACATTTGGCATGTAATTTTTTTGGGGGGGGAGTGGGGGCTTCAGGAGGAGTGGAACTTCCTGTCCCACTTCCTCCTTCCGCCGAGGGGCTGGTAAGGCGATTAAGCTTAATCGCCTTATTGCAGCCCCTCCCTGTAGGCGATGGCCTAGGACACTGACAGGTACTAGGCGATCGCCTGTCCAATGGGACGGGGCAGCGCCGCGCGCGCTTGTGCAGTGGCGCACGCGCATGTGCAGTGGGTGCCCGGCCGGGAAGCCGAAAGCTGTCACAGCTGGGTGCCCACAGTAGCAATGAGGATGCCGACCAGGGAGGGGGGGAGCGGAGCGGAGCCCCGGCCGGCGCGTCGATGGAACGCTGGAGCAGGTAAGTGTATGTTTATTAAAAGCCAGCAGCTACACTTTTTGTAGCTGCTGTCTTTTAATAAACGTACAATTTGGCTGGAACACCCCTTTAATATATCAGGATGTATATTGTGAATATGTGTGTTGTTTCTTTTGTATTTTCTTATGCAGGTTTCTGGACCCACCTACTATCAACACTGCGGAGAATGGGCAGCATAGATAGATAGGGTTGTGTATGTATTCTAATGTCATGTGATGTCTTAAGTTTGTCTATTATGTTCCAATAAGGTATTATGTATAAGTGAAAATGTACTATTGTGTTTCTCTTTTTCCTACTTTTCTTTCCTGTTAGCAGACATCAGGCTAGCATTCAGGCTTGAATGCTTTGGGACACTGGGGACAGTGTTCATTCAAGTTGGGGGAGTATCTAGCGCCCCCTTACTTTCAGAAAGGGTGTTACGCTAAAATTTGTATGGTGAGAGACTTACTTGCTCTCACCCAGGTTGATTTGTTCAGGTTTGGCAGCTGTCAGTTCTGAATTGTCCTGTGGGTCATTCTGCGCTCCAGGGATGTGATCCCATCTCTGGGCGGCAGGTGGCACTAGAGGGGTTCAGGCAGAGACACTTTTCCCCAAATTGCAGCCAATTGGAGGAGCGTTTTCGTCACAGGGGGAAGGTTGGGGAGGGGTATATCTGTGGCAGGCGCCATTTTTCGGGGTCTTCGTGGGTTCCTGGTTCCAGGTGTGGCACCCACCTTTAGGGTGTGTGCACATCACTGGCCCCTCCACTATGGCCTACCTGGCCGGGGCCCGTGCCACGCAGAGTTCCCGACTCCGGGCCCTCATGGCTCAGAAATACTGAAGTGACTGGGGAACCTCAGTGACTTACTGAGGGTTCCGCTTCTCAAGAGGACAGAACTGAAAGGATATGCTCTATTGCTCTTAAGTATCGGACCTGTGGCAGAGGCCTCTACTAATCTTCTAGAGCCAAGTCGGTGGCAGCGACTTGTTTCTTCTCAGCTTTCTTGGTGACGCTCTGGCTGCCAGGTCTGTGTAAAAGGCCTGTCCAGATGCACCACACCCACTCCGGCTGGAGTGGCGACGTGACTGATTTAATTACAGAAGGCAGGACTGTTTTCTCTATCCAAGCCTGACTCTGCGAAGTTACTCTTCCTTCATCAACCTTTTAATATCTACCTCAAGTTATTGTGTTGGTCGTGTTGGACCAGAGAAATAAAGCATTCAGAAAACTTCAGCTACAGGTTGGACATTCGTTACCCCTAGACACCACAGAGGTAACTTAATTTGCCGATCCCAATCTAACCAGCAGCTCCTGAATGGGGTAGCGCTACAATTATTTATAGCGCCAACAATTTGCGCAGCCCTTTACAACATGAGGGCGAGTTACAATACAATTTAATACAGGAGGAATCAGAATCAGAGGGCCCTTTACATTTTAGGTATGCCACCAGGCCTGTGCTGCTAAACTGTTTTTTATTTCATCTTAGTATACCTTTCAGTAGTCAAAACTTTCATACCTTTACCTTTTTCATACCTTTTATTTTTTTACTTAAATGCATTCTCTGCATTCCCTTTTACATGCAGCCTCCCTCTCTCCCATATACATTACTCTTTCTCCCTCATCACTGGACTCAGTGAGAATAGTGAAAGTCATTGGATCTTGCTGCTGTCAATCAAATACAGTGACACACACATTGCAGCCAGGGCTGGTACTACCACTAGGCAAACTAGGAAGCCGCCTAGGGCGCACTGCTGCCTTGGGGCGCCCAGCCCCTGGTTCCCCTCCACGTTTGCATGCTCTGCAGGCTGCAGCATGTAACTAACTCAGTCCCAGGCAGCTGCTTCGTCCGACTTGTATATATATGTTCATTTGTTTTTTCCTAAAACAATGCATTGTGGGATTTGAAGGACTAGGAGAAAAAGGACTCTGTTGACATAGTAGAAATAAACTACGTTACCCATGATGCATTGGCTTCTCAGAGGACATGACACCTCCGCACAGCTTTATGGGGGAGGTTATTTAAAGGTTGGGAGGAGCTGAATTCGCTCTCTTGGGATCTTCATTCTTCCATCTGCGGAACGGGGGGAGATCACTGCAACTGAGCAGCCAGGCCTGAAGCCTGAGCATGGATCCACCGGAAGAACAGCCATCCGGAGAGAGACAAAACTAAGTTTGTCCAGCTCGTGCTTCCAAGAGTTTTTATGGATTGATTGTTGTTTCCCTGGATGACAATCAACATCCTTAGTAATATAAATGCCACGTCCTACTGATTTGAGAGAATATTTGTGGAAAGGAAATGGACTTTGTAGGCATCAAATATAGAAAAAATAATTTTAATTTAATATAAAAATAGTATACATAGCTACAGGTCATCAACACCACACATGTTGATGTATCATGTAGATCTAAAACAACATATTCACATTTGTACAGAAAAAAGCAATATCAAGACAGTAAATAACACAGTAGATTTGTACTGGGATAACCAATACAACGCAGATAGAGGGTTTTTTTTAGCAAACCAAGAAAATAGCTGCTGTGTGTATCGGAGAAAGATGTTTTTTTCAAGTCTTGACATTCATATGCTTCCTTTCAAAAAGCTCTACATGTTTCATGGTATAGACCACTTCATCGGGAGCATGAGGAAGATAAACTGCATAAATGAAACACAGATTATAATAAACAATTTAACATACAATGTACTATATATATAAATGCACATTATACTTCCATCATTGGATGGGCAGAGCAATGTGCTTAGTAAACTTACCAGAAAAAAGAAATTTAGTGGTATATAACAAGAACCAGGGGAGATATAAATTGAGGCTACCCAGTAGAGGCTATAGAGAGCCGTAGATGTCTCCTGAAGTGGGAGCACCGTTGCTGTAAGGATCAGGTGGGCTGGGCAGCGCGGACAGCCCAAGAGAATTATTCCGAGATGGCAGTGAGCTCCACCAGACAGGGTGCTATGAAACCTACACAGTGATTGAAGCATTGTTTATATAATTGGCAGATATTTTGAGTGTTTAATGTAATCATTCAGATTAATTAAACGTAATCTAGTAGAGGTGTCACAAGGGGGCGCTCAAAACTAACAACACTATTGTAGTGAATTTATACAAATAAATAAATAATCAATTTGTGGATAATTTGTTAGTGGGTAGTTAGAAAAAGCCCCAGAAACACTATATGGTGCATTGATATTTATTACTAGGACTAGAAAATTTTTGCACGCCTGCAGAGTATTTTTTGCTTTTGCTTTGGCAATACGTTTGGATGCACTAAATCTACATACAAAGGGAGAGTCCAGCATTCCCCAGGAAAGGTAACTTAACCTAGTGTTGTGTTTTACCATATATACACACATCCCCTTTTTAATAAGCGTGCAAACATTTTCTAGTCCTAGTAATAAATATCAATGCACCATATAGTGTTTCTGGGGCTTTTTCTAACTACCCACTAACAAATTATCCACAAATTGATTATTTATTTATTTGTATAAATTCACTACAATAGTGTTGTTAGTTTTGAGCGCCCCCTTGTGACACCTCTACTAGATTACGTTTAATTAATCTGAATGATTACATTAAACACTCAAAATATCTGCCAATTATATAAACAATGCTTCAATCACTGTGTAGGTTTCATAGCACCCTGTCTGGTGGAGCTCACTGCCATCTCGGAATAATTCTCTTGGGCTGTCCGCGCTGCCCAGCCCACCTGATCCTTACAGCAACGGTGCTCCCACTTCAGGAGACATCTACGGCTCTCTATAGCCTCTACTGGGTAGCCTCAATTTATATCTCCCCTGGTTCTTGTTATATACCACTAAATTTCTTTTTTCTGGTAAGTTTACTAAGCACATTGCTCTGCCCATCCAATGATGGAAGTATAATGTGCATTTATATATATAGTACATTGTATGTTAAATTGTTTATTATAATCTGTGTTTCATTTATGCAGTTTATCTTCCTCATGCTCCCGATGAAGTGGTCTATACCATGAAACATGTAGAGCTTTTTGAAAGGAAGCATATGAATGTCAAGACTTGAAAAAAACATCTTTCTCCGATACACACAGCAGCTATTTTCTTGGTTTGCTAAAAAAAAACCTCTATCTGCGTTGTATTGGTTATCCCAGTACAAATCTACTGTGTTATTTACTGTCTTGATATTGCTTTTTTCTGTACAAATGTGAATATGTTGTTTTAGATCTACATGATACATCAACATGTGTGGTGTTGATGACCTGTAGCTATGTATACTATTTTTATATTAAATTAAAATTATTTTTTCTATATTTGATGCCTACAAAGTCCACGTGCTTCCAAGAGACCGGAGTTCGGAGACACTCACTAGCTGATGATTGTAACAATGGAGAGCAAGAGACCGTAGACTGTGCATTGCAGAGTGGCCACTGATCAGCGTATCTTTCGTGAGGAACTCAGGCAGACTAGGTCTGCTCGGGTGAGAGGGCACTTGCCCAAGCTTTCAATACTACCTTAGCCTTGTGACTCTTAGTGCTCCACATATCAGAGTAGCATCTGTATTGATCATACCCTTAAACTGAGCCTGAATACCTTTGGATTACAAACAAGTTAAAGTGCACCAACGTATTTACAATAGACTTTACCACTGAGGAACATTCTGGAGTTATCCGGGCCAGGCCAAATCAAGATTTCTAGTAACTATACTGAAAGGAATTGCCCATTAGGGGAAGCTCGCGAGCATAGACTATCTATAGCTACTTGCAGACTTTATAACGTTAACATTTTAGTTTTGTTCATATTGACTCTCGCAAAGGGCCCTTGCAGAGTCAGTTATCTATATATATATATGCATATTTGTAATCTACTGTTTGTTCTTCTATTTTCTTTATATGCCAGGTAAAGTTACTCTTGGTTTACCATATTGATTGTAAGGGTGTTGTTGCTCCTGAGGACTGCGTTCACCAGAAGGTAACAACATTACTGCATGTCATTGTGTATCTTACATGTGTTATTGTGGTCTCAACCAAACGTGGGACTCACAATACATTCACATTTGCCCGTTGTGTCAAGGGAGGGTTTGAGCTTATTATAGGGGTGGATAGGTCAGAGAGTAGGCCCAAAACTAACCAGCAGCTCCTTAGGGGGTACTGCTACATGATCCTGGACGAGCCCCCACATGGCCCAGGATGAAGCCTGCATAGCAAGCAGCTTGCTGGGGTGGTTACTTGAAGGCAGGAGAAGCAGTGGCGAAACTTAATGCAGGGCGCAGGGGTGCCCCCCCCATCCATGCGTCTGGCCCCCTATGCTACATGTGGGGTGTCAGACGCATAGATTTCTATGTTTTTCTTTTCTTATGAAGCACGTCATAAAAGCCTGAGGCTATAATTGGCTTAAAAAAAGGTGGGCTTGTGGGTCTGCGCCCCAAACCCACCCACTTGTGTGACAATAGTGAATTAATTCTCAAAGTGTGCAGATGAAGTATCTTTTGGCATAGGTATATCTATGTGCGTGTGTATTTGATTTATTTAATGTATAATAAAAATACACTATATTTTAATATGAATTAAAAAAAAATTTAATATTTTCAATTAATCAACCATATCAACAAACACAAAGAACGGTCTTATTTCCTCCTAAATACCACACAATATGACAAACTATATGTCAAACTATTTTTATTCCTGTCTTATCTTGTTTTACATTTTTTAGCATTCTGTTTAGCAATTTAGACAGTAAATTACATAATAATTCAACTTTTTTGTGGTTACAAATCCAACCTAGCTGATGAAAGATCCTTCCTCAGAATACTTCATACTGAAATCTTTTCATTTACAAGACATTTCTCATGTTTATCACGGAGCTCATAAAACAGCAGCAACTGCCAAAAGATATCAGAGTTTTAGAAATTTTTGAACTGGGAAGTGATACTAATTTTAGCCAATTTATTTCATGTTTGGATAGAATAGAGAAGTTCATGCAGTTTATGTTTCAACTAATGCCGCATCCACACGATCAAAAATCCGACAAAAAAAATGAGATGTGAGCTTTTGGTCGGAAATTCCGACTATATGTATGCTCCATCGGACTTTTGCTGTCGGAATTTCCGCCAACAAAGAATTGGGAGCAGGTTCTTTCCTATCGGAAAATCCGCTCGTTTGTATGCAATTCCAACACCCAAAAAACAAACAAGCTTGAAATCAAGCAGAAGAGCCAAACTGCCCATTGAACATCATTGATCTTGGCTCGTCGTACGTCTTGTACGTCACTGCGTTCTTGACGGTCGGAATTTACGACAAGATTTATGTGACCGTGTGTATGCAGCACAAGTTTGAGCTAAAATTCCGTCAGAAAAAATCCACAGTGTTCTTGTCGGAATTTCCGATCGTGTGTATGCGCCATTAGGAGATCTACCTTTAATATTTGTCCTGGTCAGGGGCGGACTCACAACTCATGGGGCCCCCAGGCAATAGGAGATTATGGGGCCCCTGGGCAATAGGAGATTTTGGGCCACACAGTACGCACACACAGACACACAATATACACACAGTATACATACACATACTGAAAAGGTCCTGGAGAGGTGGGGTAGCTATCATTTTATAAAGAAAAATGTGTTGCGCTCAGAATCACAACCTGATATTGTGTAAATAGATAATTATACAGCTATAGATATAAACTCCACAGATAGTCCAATGATCAATTGTCCTGAATGACATGTGCAGTAATACAAATCTATAATAGTCCATAAATAATGAAAAAAATTAATGAAAAATAACGGAAGAAACAGTTGATATGTTCATCCAGATGTACAGAAAATTGTCCAATAACAGTAGACAATGCAGATAAGGGAATGAAGAAATCCACCACCGAACTCAGGATAGTGAGAAAAGAATCTCGTGGTCACACCAAAGCAAACTCTTACCAGATCCCAAGAAAAGCAGGCATATCGATCCATTTAAACAAGGAAGGAAAGCAGGAACTCTACCACCTCCAACGCCTCGCTCCAGGGTCAGTGTAGATATAAAGTCTCCACTAAAGGTTCTCCGTAGTACTCCGTAGTACTCAAGACTTCCAAACCTCGTTGAGCAGGACTCTTTGTATACAACACGTGTCAATTAGTCCAGGGGTTCCATTAAATGCATTTTCACAGATGTTTCCTTTCTCAACATGTTTCACATATCCAGCTTCATCAGGAGAAAAGGGAGAAGGATACTCAAACTTCAGTTCTAGATATTCACAATTCACGTACAGTTTCTTCTCATGCATGGAATAGATCCTGTTCACCTCCCACCAATCCTGGGGTCTGACTGTTAGCCACGCATGATATAATTTTAGGATTTTTTTTTTAAAAAACACAAATTTTTACCTACTGTCCCCGGTTTTACTGAGGCTGGCAACCCTGATGGGGCCCCCTAGTGACATGGAATGCCCGAATGGTCAGTCTTCCCCACGCAGAATGTGGCAATAAATCCAAAATATAACAGTTGTCACAGACACTGGAGATAAGCGCTTATGCCGCGTACACACGGTCGTTTTTTGCGATGAAAAAATCATGAAAACTTCATTTTCCAAAACGACGTTGCGTACACACCATCGTTTTTCTACAAAGCTCTAGCAAAGCGTGGTGACGTACACCACGTTCGACGGCACTCTTTTCCATTGAAGCTCCATCTCATAACTTGCTTCTGAGCATGCGCGGGTTTAAAAATGTCGTTTTCAACATCGTTTTGCCCACACACCATCACTTTTTATGACACAAAAAACGACGTTTTGAAAAACGACACAAAAAATTCAAGCATGTTGGAATTTTTTTGTGGTCGTTTTTTTGAAGACAAAAAAACGAAGTGTTACCTACACACGATCAATTTAAATGACGTTTTAAAAAACGTCGTTTTTTTTCATCGCAAAAAAATGATCGTGTGTACGCGGCATTAGAGTTTCACAACTCGCATTCGGCGCTCTATAAGCATTTATTCCAATCCAATCCAATTCCAATAAGGAGAAATCTTTAGAATGACACCTAAAAAACTGCCTTATGAAAGTGGAAGGGAAACCAAAAAATTAAATTTTTTGGTGCTTAAAAAAAAATTATAAATGCAAATTGTGCCCTAAAAAAATGTGCCTTTTGTCTGGAATTCTATACAATTACTGTTGCGCTGTGTAAATATTTCAGTGTTAACCAATCTTTCAGCAAATTTTTTAAATCATCAGTTCCATCCAACTAATCATAATATCACCAATAAATAAATAAAATTAACACCACATGTGAACTATTCATAAGTCCATCAGTTGTATCATACAAAATGCCTCCGGTGCATTCCTCCACCTTGTCACACACAGCTTCTTACCAAAATCCAAGACCCCAAACCCTAAGTGGTCTAAACAAGCTCAGAAGTGTGTGGACCTAGTTGATGGGTCTTCACAGAGGAACCACATGGCACACCAACAGGGAATCGAATTATGTGTCTTCACCAGGCTAGCAGAATCACAGCCACCACAAAAGACAGATGACAAAATCAATAGTGTAAAACCGCCACATTTACAGTATTTGAATAAAAATCTGTATATCTACTCACAAGATAAATTGCGCCTGAAAAAAAGAGAGTAATGTCCTGGTATGTGTGCCTAGGCTTAAAGTGATATTAAAGTAAAAAATAAATAACAAACACATCATATTTTTTGCACAGGGCAGCCCCTATGTTCTTCTTCTCGGGTCCTCTACCGATGCTCCTGGTCAGTCCCCCCTGCCAAGTGCCCCCAGCTTGCAATGGGGGCACCCAAGCAGGCTCGTTTCTAAGCCACAGCTTTGTGTGTCCATTCACACACACAGGGCCACAGCTCGGCCTCACTCTCTCGCTCTTCTTATTGTCTCACTGGCTGTGATTGACAGCAGTGGGAGCCAATGGCTCCCACTGCTGTCTTAGCCAATGAGGAGGGAGAGTCTTTGGAGAGCTGAGGCTCTCGTGCACATCGCTGGAGGAAGAGCGGCTCAGGTAAGTATTAGGGGGGCTGGGGGGGGGGCTGCTACACAGAGAAGGTTTTTTACTATCATGCATAGAATGCATGAAGGTAAAAAACCTTCAGCCTTTACAAACACTTATGTATATCTGCAAGGTGTGATCTAAGGCTCTGTTCCCTTTTGATAGCCTCAGGAGATTTGACATGATATTTTGTGTAGTTACTATTCTCCTTGCTTCCTACTAAGATGGAACCTACACACTGAGACAATGCAGAACAGGATATTGCAAGCAAGTAATGGCTAAAGATCAGTTGCAAGGTGACCACAGGCAAAAATGGTGACTAGTCTTACGCTCTTTGCCTGATTTTTTGGGGGCACAACTTTCACATTTCAGTTACTCTTTAAGGTTTTCTTTCATTATTAAAAAATGGTAAACTCATTGCATGGCTGGATTTCCAATTAAGTACATGTAGGATCAGTGAAATAGCACCCACACAGAAGGAAAGGTATAGTAATTAAAGATTTAATTACTGAGACACAGGCTTTACCTGAGCAGCTTTGGGTGGAGCACTTTTTGCCTCCATATAATAAAGATTTCTTAATCTTAACCTCCCTGGCGGTATGATTCTGTCTGGAATTACATACGAAAAGCGGTACAATTATTTGCATGGAAATTTGCCATTTTATACCGTAGGCCTGCAATTCTTAGGAATAACTTGCTTAAATCTGTCCAAACAAGACATCCCGGGTATGATAAAGTTTGAAAAACAAAATCATAATTTTTTATATAATAAAAAACTATAAATAATTATAACAAATTATAATGTAATTATAATAAAAAATATTCAATAATGTAATCAACTCAAAAACACTGAAATTTGCTCAGTTGCAGAATTGTCGCTGTCATTATTTTTTTTTTATATGACGAATTTCCCCACAAATCGCTATCGCTCAATTCTGCAAGTGATTATAATTTATTATCGCTGTTTTCTAGCTGATCTAAAACCATTTTTGACATAAAGGGACACTTTTGGTTGCTATGGGCAATCTACAGTTTCCAGGCAGAAAGAACAGTTTTTATTATATAAAAGTACATGTAGGGCACAGGACAGACCACTAGGGACAAGGGGGGTGTGTATTTTTTACATACAGTACTGTAATCTATAAGATTACATTGTACTGTATGTAAAGTGTTTGTTTACTTTTTTGAATTTGGCGCCGTTCTCCGCTCCCGTGCGTCGTAACGTCGCAGGGAACGGAGATCGGCGGCACACGGGGACGCTGTGTGAATCGAGCGAGCACCCGCTCGCTCACACAGCGTGGATGCATCGCTGGATCCAGGAAGAAGGTAAGACAGCGCGCGCTGCAGGCTCTGCATGGCTACCCCGAGCGTGACTCGGGGATACCAATCTCTGCAAAAAAAAACACCCCGAGTCACGCACGGGGATACCGCCAGGGAGGTTAAAGGATAAGTACACTTTCATACCTTTCTGCCCACCCCAAATTAGCCCACAGTTATCCTGCCACCCCTTAGGCTTCATCAGACATGTGTGATTCGTTTTGTTACGAATTGAAATTCAGACAACATTTTTATTATTCAGAGATTTGGATGTACCTGAATTTTTGAATCACAATAGTAACAAATTTCAATTTATCTGAACTGAATTATAACAAAAAAATGTATTTGAATTTGAAATGGAAACTCATTTGCAAAAAAAAAAAAAAGTAAGTTATAAAAGTGAAATAAAATGATGATTCCCACTTAGGCTGCTTAATAGAAAATAATATAAAGGAATAGACTAGACTAAAACAGAATATAATAGAATATAAAGGAATAGAATAGAATAAAAAATAAAATATTAGAATAGGGAAGAATAAAACAGAATAGAATAGAACAGAAAATAAAATAGAATAGAGAAGAAAAGAAAACAAATAGATTAGAACATACAATAAACAAATAGAATAGAAAAGAACATAATAGATTAGAAAAGACAGAATAGAATAACATAGAACTAATATAGAATAAATTAAAAAAACAAATATATTTTTGAATTTTGAATTGAATTAGAAATTTACGAATATATGACACAAATCCAAATAAAAAAAAATAATTCCAAAAATTAATCATTCTAACATAACATATATAACAAAGCAAAATTATTACCTTAACGAATAAACTGCAAACAAAGCAAAACTAATTTTTACATTTCTAGGTCTCATGCACTGTGGTGGAAATTTGAAGATGTATTTATTATGTATTGTCATAATTGGCACCCAGTCTTGACACTTCCCCAGCCAGCTCTAAATAGAGCTGACTGTGGCAGTCCTGAGGCTGGTTGACTCTCATCTTGAGGTTGGAGTGTGATGATTGCGGCATGGGCATATGCCCACCAGCGAGGGGCCCCTCTGTGCATTTAGCACAGACGATCGTTGAGGGGATGCGTTCATTCCGCAAACACACTAGTGGCTATGGACAGATGTACGCTGTTATCTGGGTCATGTCTGATCAGCAGGATTTGGGATTCATAGGGTACATCTGTAAATAGCCTCAATAAGGGTATAATCTTTATATGCATTATTCTATGGAATGGCGCAGATTAAAGGTTCTATCAGGGTATATTTTGAGGGCTTGTGAGCGTTTCTGGGGTCAGGGGGGGGCACATGCACACCCTGACCAGACACACCCATAAGACATTGTTTGTTTGTATTTCTATTCATTGTATACATTGTATTATAGTCTATTCATCTATTCAATTTGACTTCCTGTCAGAAGGAATGTTCTGTTCTGTGTATAGGAGACATCTGGTAATGTCGCCTCCCATGTGGGGAGGCGACTTACTGGGGATGGCTTCCTGTTTTGTGTAAATAAAAGCACCATGGGCAGCCCTGTGAGGGGGGATGATTTGCAAGGATGGTAACATGAGTGCAGCTGTTGTAATGTCTCTTGATTGGTATGGATGAATGGCAGGGAATATAAATGGTGAGTAAATCTGTTAGCTTAAACATGGCATCATTTCATTTAAGATGGCGAATGTGCTCTAGAAGCACATGGCAAGGTGGTGGTGTGCTTTGCACACCCCATGTTTCCAGGACAGTTAAAATGGCGGGCCAATGGTAGGAGTGGACAGAGCCCCTTTTTGGGCATCGGTACAGATGGGGGACAGTAGTCTTATGTTCCGATGCGTGGGGGGGCTCTGCTCTACAAAAAGAAACAAATTTGCCATCTTTTTGAAATAATGCTTGAGTAAGATTGTGTGTGTGTGTGTGTGTGTGTGTGTGTGCACATGTGGAATCCTGATTGTATGTCTGCTGTGTGATAGATGTATGATTGTGTGTGTGTGTGTGCACATGTGGAATCCTGATTGTATGTCTGCTGTGTGATAGATGTATGTATGAGGGGTGTGTGTGTGTGTGTGCACATGTGGAATCCTGATTGTATGTCTGAATTTGATAATGTATGATTGTGTGTGTGATCCTGATTGTATGACTGTTGTGTGATAGAGTTGTGTATGACTGTGTGTTTGTGTGTGACCGTGTGTGTGATTGCGTGCATTTGTGAAAAGCGATTGGATGCATGTGTGTGATTGCGTGCATTTGTGAAAAACGATTGGATGCATGTATGTGATTGCGTGTGTTTGTGAAATCGAGTGGATTTTGATCGTATGTGTATGTATGATTCGTCATCGACTGGAAGTTTGCTTTGTATGTATAAATGCTGTTTGAAGTGTGGCTGAACAGTTTTGTGTGATGTATGGAGCAGATAGGTTAGAATAGATTCTAACATGGCCCTCTAGCCATGCGGCTTGGGGGGGGGGGGAAGGGCGATTTGTTTGTTTGTTTGTAACTTGATTGTTTGACCAGATTGTATCTGTTGGAGAAGGCAAGCTTTTGTGTAACATCGCTCCTCTAGCCATGCGGTCTGGGGGGGAAGGGCGAACAGTGTTTTGATTTCTGTGTCAACTGACTTTGCAACTTTCAGGACATAGTTAGATATAACATTTTTATGATGTATATGGAAACTGTATATTGTAGATGATTCCTCAGTATAGAGGTGAGCTTATTCAGCCTGCGAGGTGTATGGCTGAGTCTTTTTGTATTTTCTGAATGTCTTGTTCCTGTGAGGCTGCGTGCAGTAACAGTAAGAAACTGAATGTGAAATGGAGACTGTGTATTTAGATCATTTTGTGTTGGAAGGGTTGCCTGTGTGTAGTTTAGACAGGGAAGGCATGTTTAATTGTATAAGATGGCCTTCTTGCCATGAGGCTCGGGGGATGGGCAACCAGCATTGGCTGTCCCATCACTGAGTCAGGGATGGTAACCCTCTGTAAACAATGGCATACATGCTTTTTATATTGGAAGGTTTTAAAATGTGACCTGATGTGTGTATTTTTTTAAATGGTTTGTTACATGGGCTTTGAGAAAAGTGTTTTTGTTTTATGTTGCTTCATATAACCAACATTGTTTGAATGTGCTGTTTTAGTTGGCAAAATGTCAGATTTGAAGCAGCCTAAAGTGTGTGCTTTTTAGGTTGGTTGTTTTTAGAAAATGTTTTTTGTTTGATTTTGATGATCAATGTTTTGTCTTTGTGGAAGAAAGGTTCTAGGCAAGTTTTAAAAAAAACTGCATATGGCGGCCATTTTGGTCATCAGTGGCCATTTTGGGGGCGTAGTCTGTTTGCACTATGGGTCACCCCAGGGGGGAGGTGCAGCCACCTCTCCTTTTTGTGTGCTATTTCTCTGGCTATTTTGCTGGTGGATTTTAGCAGCCTTTGGGGCAGATTTCGATGTTTAGTGCGAATTGATTAGCGCGCTCTTTTCTGTGTTGGGATCGGGTGGAGAACATTTTTGTTTTCCTTTATATGTGTATGTGTGTAGTATGGTATGTCCTGTGATAAACAGGTGATTTGGAAGCGGAGTTAAATTGTTTTACTACAAGCGTAAATGGCGCCATTGTTGGTTTGTTGTCGGCCATTTTGTGACTCAGTGTAAAGCGCTATCTTTTGAGTAGCGTTTGCGGACGCTAGGGCCAGTATATACAGGATCTGACTAACCTGTTGGCTGACGTTGCAGTGTAAAAGTGGAAACTTTTTGTGTAACATTTTGTTTTTGAATATGTTACTGGCGCTGACTGCGTTTTTGTGCACAGCGATGTGCGTTGTTGTTTGAATGTTTGGGAGTTGTTCATTGTTTTTGAATAATGGTTGGGTCAGGGGGGGATCAACTCCCATTCTGCAGATGGGAGGAGATGGTTTTATTTTCCCTGAACCAAAGGTGTTTTGTTTTTAAGAGGAAAAAAAAAAACGCAGGAGATTTGAGTTTTGGCTTTGTTTACTACTTTATAATTCCAGGGGATATATGTGGTCCATGGAGTTTTTTGATGTGTTGAGACGAGGCAGTGAAGACAGACTTCCCCTCTCTCTCCATCTTTCTGTCATTATGTAAATAAATCAGATTTGGGTTTTAAAGAGCTGAGCATACAACAGGAAGTCCTTTCTCAGCATTTATATATAAGCAGGAAGTCAGTGGGAGGAGTTTTGAAGTCTTCTGAAAGAAGAGCAATGAGATTTGTATCCTGAAGGGACAACAGAAATATTTTGGCATTTGAAAGAGTGTTTTAAAGTTTAATTTCAGTTGTTTTTGTGAAGTTTTATACTGTAAATACAGTTTTGGGTATGAGAGGAAACAGAGGGGCGTCACCATTATTGTTGTATCATGTAGACGCAGGTAGAAAGAAGCCATAATATTGTTTTGAAAAGTGGAGGATTTCATGGTGCTTTGTATGTTGTCTGACGACCACATTTTAGGAGGCTTTATATCGTGATACAGGTCAGGCTGTGTATAATATTCAGAAATCTTGTGAGCGATTATATTAGCATAAATGTGTAGGAGTAGTACGCTAATACCCCGGTCAAGCCATGTATCGGAAATCCGGGGATCGGTTTTGATTTTAAAGGTCGCAAGTCAGAACCGCTCCGAAAACAAAGCGCGGTGTGTTCTGGACGCAGAGCTCACTAAAAAAAAGCGATTCGAATCGTCATGGGATGTGCCGCCCATGCAGTACATCAGTCAGACAGCTGCACCGCACATGAGGTCCGGATTAGGGGCTCCGGACATGAGACCCCTAAAGAATGTCGTAGGTGGTCAGAGGGTACAGTAAGGTGTACTCCTTTGGAAGGTACTCTGACTGGAGGTATGAGACCTCAGAATAAAGTTACCTTGGATGTAGATCTGATGTGGTTTCAGAAATCTGTAATGAGTGTGGATGGAGGTGTGGTACGCGCCTCAGGAGAACTTTGTATAGCTGGTCTATGCAAGTTTCTCGCGCTGTTCTCGTATTTTTCCATTGTATTTTCTTGTATTGCGGAAAGAGTGAAGGCAGATTTCCGGCTGGTTTTTGTTTTTTCATTTTTGTTTTGAAAGCTATGAATATCTCCCCCACATTTGTATTTGAATGTTTGTATGTAGTAACGTGAATGTTTTTTTTTTATTCAAACTTACCGCGGCGATCTTCTGACGCGTCGCGGCTTTTGTATTTTTGTAGGAACGGGAAAAGTAAGGGTTAAGGGTTACAGAGGTTTTTGTTTGAATCGGTTTTGTGAAGAATGTCACTGACAATGTACAGGAATGTCATTTTTGTTTGCCATTCTCTGCAGGATAAATATGAAGGATGGAGTAATGATTTCTGTTTATAAGTATTTTTCAGGTCCAAAGAGTTTCCGGAAGTGTTTGTACATAGAGAGCAGGTGTATGTAGACAGCTGTACACATGGATAATTACAGGTCTAAGGAAGTGAAAGTATCATAGGCTATTTCATTGTTTCTTTTTATCATTTCTTCCTCCAGTCTTATGAGGAAGAAAAGGGGGGAGGAAGTGGTAAATAAAATGTAAAGGTGACAGTTCTCCGAACTAATAACACTAATCTTTCTAATTTTAATCAAGTTTTGTGCCAAGATTGTCTTTCTTTGATAGAATTTGAATCGGCAAGCAGCAGTCTGGTGAAGTAGGTTCCCATTTTAGTTGCTAAGAAACTGTCAATGGTTCCGGGTATTACAGGCGCTGGTAAGCGATTACAGGAGATGGTAAGCGATTACAGGCGACGGTGAGCCACGCACAGGTTAAGCAGCGACCACAGTTACGAGGTCTGGGTTGTTGTCATTGAAGGCCAACCAAAACCAGGGTCGTACTCCCTCAACTGTCACTCTCATTCTTGAGTGATGGGGTGGGTACGATCACTGTAACATTAACTTCACAGGGTTCAGGAGTCTCTCCTGGACCCCGACACGGTAATTGGTTTTCATATTTCCCCAACCAGGTGACTGGTTCATTTGTAAAGAAGCTTGATGGACGAGACCACGCCAGCCACTGCAAGAAGCGACTCAACCACATCAAAGAAATGAGGAGTATCTTTGTTTATTTTGTATTTGTTTGTTTAGTAAATTTTAGCACGGGTAACGATGAAAAGCATCCCAAGTTATTATTTAAAGTGTATTCCATGACTAATTAAGAAGACGAACGGGACCGATTGCTGGGTCTGTTCTGAGTCTCCGTTGAGCTTTAGTCCCCAGCGATGACAGTGGTACATGCTAATTATGAGGATTATTGACAAACGAGTGAAGACTCCAGACACCTGTCAATGGAATTTATTATGTTTTTAGAGGGTAAAATTGATTATTGTTTTTATGGCTCCGCCTCTTGTCGGTTGGGTATCAGGACTGGGTAGTCCACAAGTGTGTAACTTTAGTTTGGTGTTTATGCAGATCTACAGCTTATAAGGTAATTCCCCCAATGCAAGAGGTTCATGAGTGGTGGTGAAGCCGTCCCTGTCCTATGTTGCGGCCAATTGCGAGGATCTGATGGCGCGAGAGAAATTGGGAATGGCGGGGACAGCTAGAAGGGAATTGTTCACCAACCCGGACTAGGTCTGGGCACGGTCTCCTGCATGAACAAGGTGGGGGGGTTTGAGCTTATGATACGTTTGAACAATTCACACCTATTGAGGATGGAATGTTTCATGTAACTGTTGAAGCTACAAGGAAGTTCTGACAGCCCAAGGGGGGGTTTCTGGGAATTTACAAGTAAATATTGTTATATCTGGTTCAGGGGATACTGGGAATAGGAGTTCAGGCCCATATGGATAAGGTTTGGGTCCCTACAAGGCAAAGCCAGAGCTGTAACTGAGTGAAGGTTGGGAGTCCTTTGAAGGGTCTGGGAATCTGAGGGGATTTAATTCTTATTTTTCAGCGGATCGTGGTTGATTGAAATGGGAATATATGTACTCATGTCGTTTTTATTTCTATTCTTTCTATGTCGTGATGAGCGCTCCTGTTGCCTGATTGGACGCGTGACCAGAGCCGGAGCAGATGACCACGTACCAGATGAGACGCCCCGGAGCAGATGACCACGTACCAGATGAGACGCCCCGGAGCAGATGACCACGTACCAGATGAGACGCCCCGGAGCAGATGACCACGTACCAGATGAGACGCCCCGGAGCAGATGACCACGTACCAGATGAGACGCCCCGGAGCAGATGACCCTCGTACCAGATGAGACGCCCCCGGAGCCGGACCCACGGACAAGACACAGAGGATCACTACCCAATCTGCGATTACTACAGCTCACCAAGTGGTGTCCTCCTTATGTCATGTCTCCTGAAGAACAGAGTCTACATGTCAAGCCGTGTTTTTCTTTTTATGGACTGTAAGGACTGATTAGTTTCTAGGTGTAAGAAGACTATCAAGATTTGAAGGACAAGTGGGAGCAATATGACAAAAAGGGAGGACTGTGGTGGAAATTTGAAGATGTATTTATTATGTATTGTCATAATTGGCACCCAGTCTTGACACTTCCCCAGCCAGCTCTAAATAGAGCTGACTGTGGCAGTCCTGAGGCTGGTTGACTCTCATCTTGAGGTTGGAGTGTGATGATTGCGGCATGGGCATATGCCCACCAGCGAGGGGCCCCTCTGTGCATTTAGCACAGACGATCGTTGAGGGGATGCGTTCATTCCGCAAACACACTAGTGGCTATGGACAGATGTACGCTGTTATCTGGGTCATGTCTGATCAGCAGGATTTGGGATTCATAGGGTACATCTGTAAATAGCCTCAATAAGGGTATAATCTTTATATGCATTATTCTATGGAATGGCGCAGATTAAAGGTTCTATCAGGGTATATTTTGAGGGCTTGTGAGCGTTTCTGGGGTCAGGGGGGGGCACATGCACACCCTGACCAGACACACCCATAAGACATTGTTTGTTTGTATTTCTATTCATTGTATACATTGTATTATAGTCTATTCATCTATTCAATTTGACTTCCTGTCAGAAGGAATGTTCTGTTCTGTGTATAGGAGACATCTGGTAATGTCGCCTCCCATGTGGGGAGGCGACTTACTGGGGATGGCTTCCTGTTTTGTGTAAATAAAAGCACCATGGGCAGCCCTGTGAGGGGGGATGATTTGCAAGGATGGTAACATGAGTGCAGCTGTTGTAATGTCTCTTGATTGGTATGGATGAATGGCAGGGAATATAAATGGTGAGTAAATCTGTTAGCTTAAACATGGCATCATTTCATTTAAGATGGCGAATGTGCTCTAGAAGCACATGGCAAGGTGGTGGTGTGCTTTGCACACCCCATGTTTCCAGGACATGCACCCAGGCAGAATTTGTCAGAAAAATGCTTCTAATGCTATTTATATACATGTTGAGTATTCATTTTAATTAAATTCTGTCCATTGGTATAAATGTACCCTCATACATAGGCGTTATGTAGGGTTACAGGCTTACGTAAGTAAATTATGCTCAAAAGATGCTCCCCAAATTTAGCTTTGTTTTTTTATGGCTCAAATATTATCTATTATATATTTATTGGTAAACACAGAAACCAGACTTCTGTTTACAGGTGATTGTGGTGAGCAGACCCCCCCAAGGGTCGGAGCCAGAGGTGGTGGAACTGAGTTCCACCAAGTTCCCCCTGAAAAAAAGACCTGATTTTATTGTACATTTATTTATTCTCCACTGTCTACATAACTGGAGGTGTGTCAGAGATGTATCATTTACCTACATACTTTGTTCTGAAAGGTGTCCCTTCTTCTCAGCCCACAGAATTGGGGGATATGCTTTCCTAGTCCTGTCCTAGAGACACCAAGGAGATATGAAACAATAGACATCATGAGAAATAAGGTCACATGAACCTCTAGACACCACAGCATTTCTGAGATGTCACCCACCAGCCAAAGAGATAGAAAGTGTCTCTTGCCATCTTGCCAGCCATTCAACATATGAAAGAAATTCCTTAAACCAGCTCTGAATGAGAAATGAAAATTATTGGCAGGTGACCTTGAAAAGGATATTTTTTCAATATAAGATACTACTCAGCGTTTTTTTTTTATTTATTTTTTTACACATTATAATTCAGTAATTACTATTTTGTGTTTTAGTATGAGTGTCAGGGTGTTATTACATGTAAAGAGCTGTGTTTGGAGGTTGACGTATTGTAAAAATGTGTTTTGCCAAAATAAGTTTGCTTAGTCGCAGGTTAGTATACCGTTTTTTTGTGTATTAAGTGGTGTATTTTATATACTGAATACATTGTTGCGGTTTAAGCTATTGCTGTGCCACTGTATTGAATGCTAAATTAATTATTTAGGTAATAATTGTACTATTTTTATAATTTAAAATTTTAAGGAAAAGAGGGATTTTTATTCTGTTTTGTATCATAGCACATTCTGCTTATCATAGTCTGAAAGGTTTAGTTGTCATATTATTTTTATGGTCCTTGTTTATGACTTTTTGTTTTTTAGTGTCCGGCTATAATTACCTCACTTTTCATGACTGCTGTGTTTACAGCCTCCACTTATAATTACTAGATATAATAAGTGGGCCACATATTAAGCATTGTGTTGGTTGCAGTTATGCTTTGTTTGCCTTTTGTATGGTTTACTGTATGGCATTCAATACAAAAACCATGAATACGTTTGCCAATACAGCTGTTCTGATGACTGGCCTTGTCAGACAGGAAGGTTATCATTTCCCTTTTCAGTAGAGACTGTTCATTTGATTTTCTGAAGCTCCGTAAATTAGCTGAAGGAGCCATTTTGCCTAATCAGAGAGGTTTATAGAAAATTAAATAATAAAATGTGCATTAATAAGCAAAAATGGAAATACTCATAATGCATTTATAATAAGCAAAAGGACAGCAAAAGTTGAGTAGAAATTTGTAGAATGGGTTCCATTTGCTTTCCACCTAACTAAATCCAGTGTTATTTAACCACTTCAGCCCCCAAAAAATTGGCTGCTCAATAGCCGGGCCATGTTTTGCGATTCAGCACTGAGTAGCTTTAACGAGAATTGCCCGGTCGTGCGACCAGGCCCGGAACCTGACCAGGTACCGGAACCAGACCAGGTACCTGAAATAAAATAAATAGTGTTGTCTGCCTTTATTAAATGAAGTGCTCCTGCAATATTGGTTTATAGAGATAAGCAAGCCATGAATGATTCAATTTTCTTTCCTGCAGCCACAGGCTGTAAGAAAGAAAATTGCTCCATTACCCCATCTACACAGTCAGTGTGGATGGGGGAATCCGGGGAGCACTATTGTGTTCTGCTGGCAAGAAGCCTTTCCTGCTGGGAGAACATAATAATCACTGCTAGTAGCTAGTGTTGAGCAGAATATGCCATATTCGAATTCGCGATATATCTCGAATATATAGTCGAATATTCGACATATATTCGCTAAATACGAATATTCGTGATATTTTTTGGAAATTAAATGATTGCGAATTTTCGCGAATTTTTGCGAATTGCGAATTGCGAATTGCGAATGCGAATATTCAAGAAATGCGGAATGGAGCACTCTGATTGGCTCAGAATATTCGTGATATATTACAATATAAAATAATTGCGAATATTCGAGAAATGCGGAATGGAGCACTCTGATTGGCTCAGAATATTCGTGATATATTACAATACAAAATAATTGCGAATATTCGAGAAATGCGGAAGGAGCACTCTGATTGGCTCAGAATATTCGTGATATATTACAATACACAATAATTGCGAATATTCGAGAAATGCGGAAGGAGCACTCTGATTGGCTCAGAATATTCGTGATATATTACAATACACAATAATTGCGAATATTCGAGAAATGCGGAAGGAGCACTCTGATTGGCTCAGAATATTCGTGATATATTACAATACACAAAAATTGCGAATATTCGGCAAATGCGGAAGGAGCACTCTGATTGGCTCAGAATATTCGTGATATATTACAATATAAAATAATTGCGAAATTTCGAGAAATGCGGAATGGAGCACTCTGATTGGCTCAGAATATTCGTGATATATTACAATATAAAATAATCGCGCGATATCGCTATTACCGAATAATCGCATTGCGATTTTTCGGCAATATAAAATGAGCGCTGCAGCTACTCGGCCCAAGGTCTCTAATCATACCAGCAATGCTTTTAGACGTCGATGGGGATCTCTAGGATGTGATCTGTTCTAAAAAAAAATTTAAAACATTCGAATATTCGAAATAGCGAATATTCGCCGCGATATTCGCGTTATTCGCGAATACTCGAATATGCAATATTCGTAGCGAATATTCGCAATGCGAATATTCGTGAGCAACACTACTAGTAGCTATAGCCGGTGGCAGTAATCGCATGTGTACTGAAGTCAATCAATGGATGCTGAATCAGCCGATATTCGATCCATCTATGGTCAGCTTTAGAATTACACATTTGAGAACATTTGTTATTACACAAAAGAATGTGTTATTGCCAGTCAGCAACAAAATAGAAGGGTTGCTGTGTGTTGCCTTTAGCATTACTGCCTCCCTAGGATTTTTCAAGGAGAAAGTGTCAAGTAGTTTGTGCAAAAGGAAAGCTGGGATCAATGCCTAGAAAGTCACAATAACAAAAAGATGCGATACCACATCCTATCTAGAAACTATTAATCAGTTATGACAACGTATTAATGATCACTTGTATTATTGGCAAAATGCTAACTCCTCTCAGTCGTCATATTTGATTATGACACCTATTTGACACTTATTCTGCTGGAGGTTGTTCCTAGGGACCCATGTATTGGTAACTGGGGCAAAAAGATTTTCCAACGCAAAACACTATGGTTTGAGGAATTTAATGCAACCTTTCCCCCTGGTCTTAATGAAATGATTTTGTATAAGCCCTTTCTGGGAGGTTGGATTTTTAGCCCTATTAAGAACTCATAGGTAGATGAGATAACTTTGAGCAATGCTTTCAATGCTTTGGTGTTTCTCTGTATAGGGCTCACCCCTCACTTCTCTGAAGACATCAGAAAATTCTGGAAGGGACAGTCTCTTCAATTTCTAGGCACAATAATAATGTGAAAGCGAGCTCCAATAAACTGGTTTTAGCCAGTTCTAACAACAGAAAAGTTATACCGGTTTTGAGACACTGTGACCATCTGTGGTGAGGTCAGAAAGATCAATTTACAGTGGGGGAAAATATATTGATCCCCTGCAGATTTTGTAAGTTTTCCCACATGAAGGATCTATAAAATGTTTATCATAGGTGTATTTTAAATGATAGCGGCAGAATGTCAACCATAAATCCAGAAAAAAAACTTGACACAATTTTTTTAAATTAAGTTGCAGTAAAATAAGTATTTGATCCCCAAGGAAACATGACTTAGCACTTGTTGGAGAAACCCTAGTTGGCAAGCACAGATGTAAGATGTTTCTTGTTACTGGTTACCAGGTTTGCACACATCTAAAGCAGGATTTCAGGATTTGAGATCCCTCCATAAATTTGCTATAGGATTAGGGTCTAAAGATTGGCTAAGCCACTCAATGACCTTAATGTGCTTCTTCTCGAGCCACTCTTTTGTTGCCTTGGCGGCATGTTTTGGGTCATTGTCATGCTGGAAGACCCATCCACAACCCATCTTTAGTGTTCTGACTAAGGGAAGAAGGTTCTCATCCAAGATTTTACAATACATGGCCCCATCCATTGGCCCCTCAATGCGACAAATTCGGCCTGTAACTTTAGCAGAGAAACAGTCCCAAAGCACTATGTTTTCACCTTCTTGCTTGACTGTAGTGATGGTGTTACATAGTTACATAGTAGGTGAGGTTGTAAAAAGACACAAGTCCATCAAGCCCAACCTATGACCTATGTTCTTATGGTCATACTCAGCATATTTTTTCCTCCAAATACTGTGAGTTGAGTTAATGCCAAAGAGCTAAATTTTGGTCTCATCTGAACGAAGCCCTTTATCCCAATCCTTCTCTGACTCATTTAGATGTTCATTGGCAAACTTCAGACAGGCCTGTACATGTGCCTTCTTGAGGAGGGGGACCTTGCAGGCACTGCAGGATTTCAATCCATGGTTGCATATTGTGTTACCAATGGTTTGTTTGTTGACTTTGGTGCCAACTGCCTTGACATCATTAACAAGCTCCTCCCATGTAGTTCTGGGCTGATTCCTCACTTTTCTCCTGATTATCCTTACCCCATGAGGTGTAATCTTCCATGGAGCTCCAGACCGAGGGTGATTGATGGTTATTTTATATTTCTTTCATTTGCGAATAATCGCTCCAACAATTGTCTCCTTCTCACCAAGCTTCTACCTGATGGTCTTGTAGCCCCTTCCAGCCTTGTGCAGGTCTACAGTTTTGTCCCTGATGTTCTTTGGTCTTGCCCATGATGATGACGTTTAAATGGAAGAAAGAGGTTCTGTAAACAGGTGTCTTTTATATACATAACAAGTTGGCGTTAGGAGCACCTTCTGAATTTGAAAGGACCAATCTGTGTACCACATGAGCACATGATGTAGCCAGTTTGTGGGAGTCATAATTATTGTTGGTTGGTATGGGATCAAATTTATAAAATTTGTTTCATGTGTTTTTTCTGGATTTTTGGTTGATATTCTGTCTCTATCATTTAAAATACACCTATGATAACATTTATAGACCCCTTTATTTCTTTGTAAGTGGACAAACTTACAAAACATGCAGTGGACAAATAATTATTTTCCCCACTTTGTGCAGAGCCATAGCTAGTATGCAAATATACAGAAATTATTATCTCTCAGCGATCATAGCTAATAAAATAACAACTAGTACCAAGTTCTTTGTAAGTCAATTGTGAATATAGAGCCATAATACACACACCTTTCTACTGTGGGTTAGCATTTTGTCCCCTGTCCTATGCCCTAATTATTATTATGTGTAATATGTTATTTATGAAAAGATTGGATGCTCCCCACTGCGTCCTGAAGAAGCAGCTTGGGGCCATGAAACCTGTAAAGGATTTTACTTTATCTGGAGATAATGTTTCTCTATGTACACTGCAATCTGTGATTTGGGATTTTGAGTGAATATCTGAATCTATTTAGAGAAACTGCCTCCTATGTGACTTTGGGGTGCACCCTTCGTTTTTTTTATATTTGGTTTATGTTTATAATTAGTATTTTTGTAAAAAATGTATATATATATATTTTTATCTTGGTGTACTGTGTGACAAAAAAATCCACATTCCCTATCTAATGCAGATAGTGTGCAATTGTAGTTTGACAAAAGTGGCCGTACCTGATTTCCAAAAGGAGTTTTACTAATTTCACCTGTTTTGTCACTCATTTGGACAGCATTAGTTCTTTATGATTTTTTAAACTAAAAACAGAATATGTTGTACACCACTTTTTACAGTAAAAATGGGCCCATGGGTTTTCTTTTACAAAAGTTTTATTGATAGAAAAAAAGAAACAGTCTCAACATATTAGTACAGCAATATAATGGGTACATCAAATATGCAATAGGAAGGGGAGTCCCAGTAATGGGATACTATATATATATTGCAACAACCAATATTTCGATACAAATATAAAAGATACATACATCCAGTAAAAAGTAAAGTTACTCAGTATAATTGTGACGAAGCACAACTCCTATGATTCCACAACCAACAACATTAAAACCATTCCAGAATTCAGGAGTCTCTGAGGGAAGTATCCAAAAAAAAAATGCAATCAGCAGGAGTACTGTAAAGCATAGAAAAGAAGATCAAAGAGAGAAGAGGCAAACAAGAAAGAAAAGAAGGGGGTAAAGAGTCCGTAAGAAAGAGGAGAGAAAGAGAAAGAAGGGGAAAGGGGAAAGGGGAAAGGGAGGAGGGGGAGGCATCCAGAAGTCCCTAAATTGAAAGAAGTTGAGTATCAAATCTAGAAGGTTGGTGACTCGTTATCCAAGGCTGCCAAACCTTGAGAAATGTACTTTGGGTGTCAGAGGTGAGAGACATTAGCTTTTCGTTTATCATAATATCATTCATTCGATT
The DNA here is from genome assembly GCA_029574335.1 of Rana kukunoris. Lineage (NCBI taxonomy): Eukaryota > Metazoa > Chordata > Amphibia > Anura > Ranidae > Rana > Rana kukunoris. The sequence goes on along the minus strand of CM056056.1, from coordinate 91,953,691 downwards.
TTTGACTGCCTCAAAGCTGAGCACAGGGGTTTTCCAGGCCCTCGCAATAGTCAATTTCGTAGCACTAAAAAGGTGCTGAGCTAATTGGTGTTCCGGACGTAGGAGTACAAGTATAGGCTTACATAAAAGAGCTTCATAAGTGTCCCTCCTAAGGTTAGAATGAAGCATATTACGAAGAAGGGAATAGACCCGGACCCACAGTCTGCAGACCTTAGGGCATGTCCATTAAATGTGAGCCATCGTATCCTCCAGGGAACAACCCCAAAAGCAATTAGGGGAATAAGAGGGAATAAAACGAGCTATCCTGGCTGGTGTGTATTACCACCTGTAAAATATATTGTATGCATTCTCTAGGATGAGAACATTTCTGGAATTCTTCATAAGGGAAACCGTCATGATCTGCCAGAGCTCCGGATCCAGTTTTTTACCTAAGTCTTCCTCCCATTGGAGATGATTTGCTTTAACTGGGGGTTTCCTAGAGGTGATAATAGAGAAATAAATTAAAGAAATCAGGATGGGGATGGGCCCTACAAATTTTCTCAAAAGGGGTAAAAGTATAGGGAGTGGGCTGGGCCCTCACAAGTTGTTGGAGAAAGTGTCTGATCTGCAAATAACTATAATGTTCCCGAAGGGGGATATCATGAGAAGATCTAAGGACGTCGAACGTGATTATTCTCATGGGGGTGAGCAGAAAATGGATATCCACAAATCTATTATCCACCCACCAAGAGAATTGTTTAGGGTTTTCGCAGCTGGGGGGGGGGGGGGCATGGGTTTTCATTCAGAGAATAGTAGTCCTGATGTATTTTTAGTAAAATTGAGTTGATAAACAGCGTAAAACTGTGAAATGTTTATGTTTTAACACATTCAACTATATACAATGTTCCAAGCATGTGCAAAAGGCAGTCGAAAAAACAAGACAATGTTATGAATTTTAACATAAAAGTGCTAACGTATTCAGTAGTACTGACCCCTGCACTGTGCATTACATATTACTGGCTGCTGCATTACTCCTGACCCCTGAACTCTGTGTTACCTACTGTTCTTTTTCAGATACTGCTTTATGCATTGCTATACCTCCTCAGACCCAGTCTGTCCAGACAGTATGGTCACCTGCTGACTATACACAGGCAGCTAAACTCATAATAAAAACAGAAGTTTAATCCATGCAATTTCCCTTTATCCAATTGCAGTACAAAGACAATGACTTAACTAAGCCCTGTCTCTGCAAACTAATAGCACTGACTGGAGAAACATGGAGGAAAAAGGGAGGGTCGAGCTAGAACTGAACTAATTAGCACTAAACAGGAGGGGATGACAGAGAGATAGAGACAAAATCACACGGTAAGCAAGTTATAGTAGTCCAAATCCGCCACTAGATATCAACATACCAGAAAACAATAATAACCTTATATAGTTCAATAAAACACAGAAAAAATGCAAAGTGGAGTAGGCTTTAATTGCTACTGACTTTGTACCACATACTACTGACCTCTGAACTCTCCATTACCTACTGATGACCCCTGACCTTTTTAAACCTTCCCTAATTTTTATTAGAGCCTTGCTAGGTTAACTTATTTAAAAAAGCACACAGCAGTCTGGCGATCTTTGATCACTTCCATGTTGTTCAGGTAAATCTCCACATCTCCAAGGTTATCTACCCCTGAACTGCAGAGTATTAATAATTTACTTTGACTTATTTACAACTAAAAATGTTACCCAAATAAAGCAAAAGGCTAATGGAATGTGTAACTGATAAAACAAACATTGTAACAGAGGGCATTCACTGTCAAAGGACTAGTGCATATCTGTGTATAATCAAAGTCAAAGTATACCTCTTGCTTACGCTCTGGAAGCTATTTGCAGATTGACCTATCATGATTCCTATACATTTTTTGAGGAAAGAGCGGCATGAAATGCAATATTCTATGGTGATATGAGTGAGGTCCTTAGGTATGTAATATGTGAGCTATTTGTTCAGGAATTTTTCTACTACCGGTATGATGTCATCATGTTATCAGGACAATTTTTTTTGCCTTCTGGCATCCGTCTGGCCTCTCTTTTTCTCTGTTGCCTGCCCCAGGGGAGCCCTCGTGGTACTTATACACACATGAACACGGTGCTTTGCTTCTATATGGGATACAATTTATATATATGGTTATCTTTATTTTTTTATATTATATCTATATGTGTTTTCTGTTTTCAGTGATCACTGCTAAAATCTCAAACGTCCTGAGGAAGCAAAATAAGAGAAACGCATTGACTCATGAGGATTCATGAGCACACTAGATATTTGATAAATTTGATACATTTTCAGTGAAATATTACTGGTGTCAGTGAGCCAGCAGTCATATTCACTAGAAAGCAAAGTGTGTATTGTTTTTAACTTGGCTTCAGCCTAATGTACATTTGTTTTAAGCTGGTTGTAATAAAAAATATTTTATGAATTAGGTGTGTTCCCTTTTATTGCCAGTAAGATCCTTTACATTTTTGTATTGTTTTGTTCCGTGTACGTTTAATCATGGATTTGGCAATTAACCACTTTAGCCCCGGACCATATTGCTGTCCAAAGACCAGAGCACTTTTTGCGATTCGGCACTGCGTCGCTTTAACTGACAATTGCGAGGTCATGCGACGTGGCTCCCAAACAAAATTGGCGTCCTTTTTTTTCCCCACAAATAGAGCTTTCTTTTGGTGGTATTTGATCATCTCTGCGGTTTTTATTTTTTGCGCTATAAACAAAAACAGAGCGACTATTTTGAAAAAAATGCAATATTTTTTACTTTTTTCTGTAATAAATATCCCCCAAAAATATATAAAAACATTTTTTCCTCAGTTTAGGCCGATACGTATTCTTCTACATATTTTTCGTTAAAAAAAATCGCAATTAGCGTTTATTGATTGGTTTGCGCAAAAATTATAGCGTTTACAAAATAGGGGGTAGTTTTATGGCATTTTTATTATTATTATTTTTTTTACTAGTAATGGCGGCGATCAGCGTTTTTTTTCAGTACTGCGACCTTATGGCGGACACTTCGGACACTTTTGACACATTTTTGGGACCATTGGCATTTTTTTAGCGATCAATGCTATAAAAATGCATTGGATTACTATAAAAATGCCATTGGCAGTGAAGGGGTTAACACTAGGGGGCGGGGAAGGGGTTAAATGTGTTCTTATTTGTGTTCTAACTGTATGGGGGGGGGTGGACTTACTAGGGGGAATCACTGATCTTCCGTTCATACATTGTATGAACAGAAAATCAGCGTTTCCCCCGCTGACAGGAACGAGCGCTGTGTGTTTATACACACAGCTCCCGTTCCCCGCTCTGTAACGAGCGATCGCGTGTGCCCGGCGGCGATCGTGCCTGCTGGGCACATGCAAGTTGGTGCTTCCAACTTCTTCCATTTACAGATAACAAAGGTTGGACCTTTAATGCTGCAGACATTTTTCTGTACCCTTCCCCAGATCTGTATCTTGATAAATCCTGTCTCGGAGGTCTACAGTCGATTATTTGGACTTCATGGCTTGGTTTGTGCTCTGACATGCACTGTTAACTGTGGGACCAGCTGAATTTACCACAGGTGGACTTAAATCAAGTTGAAGAAACAGCTCAAGGATGATCAGTGGAAACAGGATGCATCTGAGCTCAATTTTGAGTGTCATGGCAAATACTTATATATAAAGGATCATGTTTCCACCTCTTTGCTTGATTGTAGAGATTGTGTTCTTAGGATCATAGTCTCCATTTTTCTTCCCCCAAACATGGGCAAATTGCGTTAATGCCAAAGAGCTTATCTTTGGTCTCATCTGACCACAGCAATTTCTTCCAATCCTTCTCTGAATCATTTAGACGTTCATTAGCAAACTTTAGATGGGCCTGTACTTATGCCTTCTTGAGGAGGGGGACCTTGGGAGCACTGCATGCGTATTATGTTGCCAATGGTTTGTTTGGTGACTGTGGTCCCAACTAACTTAAGATCATTCATAAGCTCCTTCTGTGTAGTTCTGGGCTGACCCCTCACTTTTCTCATGATTATCCTTACCCCATGAGGCGAGATCTTGCATGGAGCTCCAGACCAAGGCTGTTTGATGGTTATTTTGTATTTCTTCCATTTTGTGAATTTTGCTCGAGCAGTTGTCTCCTTCTCACCAAGCTGCTAGGCGATGGTCTTGTAGCCCATTCAAGCCTTGTGTAGGTCTACAATCTTCTCCCTGGTGTTCTTTTGACAGCTCTTTGGTCTTGCCCATGATGGTGGGTTTCAATGAAAGAAAGAGATTCTCTGCACAGGTGTCTTTTATACACATAAAGTTGTAAACACACAGATCCACCTCCTGTCAGAGGTGAGGAGACCGATGCGTGTTCCCAGTACAGAGGAACACACAGCGGTCTCTTCCCCTTGTGAGTTCCCTCCCCCTACAGTTAGAATCACTTAATAGGGAACACATTAACCCCTTCAGCACCCCCTAGTGTTAACCCCTTTCCTGCCAGTCACATTTACACAGTAATTATGTGCAGTTTTATAGCACTAATTGCTGTATAAATGTTAATAGTCCCCAAAACGTGCCAAAGTGTCCGATATGTCCGCCGCAATGTCACGGTCACAATAAAAATCGCAGATCGCCGTCATTAATAGTAAAAAAAAAAAAAAAATCATTAATCTATCCCCTATTTTGTAGATGCTATAACTTTTGCGCAAACCAATCAATATACGCTTATTGTGTTTTTTTTTTTTTTACCAAAAATATGTAGAAGAATACGTATCAGTCTAAACTTAAAAAAAATTGTGATTACATTTATTAAATCAAAAAGTTAAAAATATTGGGCCAGATTCACAGAGCGATTACGCCGGCATAACAGGAGATGCGCGGCGTAAGTCTAATTGTGCGTGTGCGTTTCGATGCACGGCACTCCCAAAACGAGATACGCAAGAAATCTATTTTTTTGTCCAGCGTAATTTCGTTAGACAGGTAAACTGCGCTAGACAAACCATTGATTTGCTATTCAAATATGCTAATGAGGGAGTTACGGGGATCCACAAAAGAACGTTGGTGCAGCGCAGGCTACGCGCTGTGCGCAACAGCTAAATGTTCTGTCTAAAATTAGACGATATAAAAGCTGCTCTAAAATTAGACAATTCGTCTACATGTCAGATAAAGCAACACTGTTAGTGAGGAGCTGAGCAGTCACACATGTTGCCCAACAAACTGTATGCCAACATGCCAGTGGCATCCATGCTCATAGCTATACTACTGACTTTAGATGAGCAAAGAAGGAGGAGGGCACTGAGGAGGGCACTGAGGAGGGCACAGGATTTTTATTTTTATTTTTTTACTTTTTTTTTGCTTATATAAACTTTACCATTTAATCTAATCTAATACAATATTCTTATCTGATACAAACCCCTCACTCTTCACTCTTTACTCTTCACGGGAGAGGATATATCACACACGCATAGACATCTATGGCATGAGTGATTCTGAGGTGTCTCGCATCTTCAGATTCACCCCTCATGCCATCATGGAATTAACCACAACCTTGCAGGAGGACATCAGCAGCCCAACACATGACACTACCCATGACACCCATGACAGCTACATATACAATCAGAGCCCCATCCCCACAGATTTCGAACAGAACATGTATGGGGACAGCTGGCTGGTTGGTGAGTGACATGGGTGGCAGGCATGACTGTCCCCCCCCATGACACATCACAAGGGGCACATGCACGACTAACATCCTCCTGTCTTTTCCCTTCAAGGTGACTCTGCATATGCACTGGGACCCCATCTCATGACTCCTATACAGAACCCCCCTAACCAAGGCTACCTTGTCTTCTGAGGGAAGAGCAGTCAGGAGACAGCTCACATTAGGCATCTTTGCACGTTAAACACACACATTAATCATGGCACAATGAGAATGTATGCATGCACACCACTGTGGTCCCTAGCACAGACACATCACATCCTCATCACATTGGATTGGCACAAGCCCACCATGCAGGACTTGTGAGCTGCAACGCCATGGCTCCAATTATGTCACTGTACATTCATACACCATACACACGGACCTGGGGATCACTTCTCCACCACAAATGAGGGTGACACCCCTTTTCCGGCAGGAATGTCACCCCCACATTCCCAAATCATACACAAACAGAACCAAAAAAAAAATTGACCAGCAAAAATAAAAAATGCCCAGAAAAAATATAATTTAAACAAAATAACAACACAGAAAACACATAAAAGACAAAAATCACTCTCAAAGACACGTCACAAACAAACAAACGCTAGTAAACAACAGAACAAAAGCACCTTGCTGTATAGGGAGGGATACAAAGGGATGTACTTTTACAAAGGAAGGGCGTTTGTGTCTGTCTATTTATGCTGTTTGCGTAGTTCACTAATTTGCCCTAGTCCACTTCCAATTTCACTGATTGCGCCGTTCCCGAGTTGTGAGCATGCGCAGAGAGGTGCTGACATGGTCTGCTTCAAGCGCGCATGCGCGAGCCGGCCGGCCCTTCATTTGCATGGGGTCAAGGCTCATTTCAATGTAACACGCCCACGTCCTTCCCAATTTGTATTACTCCGCCTTGCGCCTTTGAAATAACGTTGCGCAGGCGCAAATTTCTGCGCAAAACCGACGAGAATAGGGTGATTGCGCCGATACATTGCGCCAGTCTAACGTAAAGGCGGTGCGCTACGCCGGTCCAATAATGCGCAGATGTACCTTAATCTGGCCCATTGTGTTTTTTTCAAAATTGTCGCTCTTTTGTTTATAGCGCAAAAAATTCAAACCGCAGAAATGATCAAATACCACCAAACGAAAGCTCTATTTATGGGGGAAAAAACATTAAGATTTCATTTGGGTACAGTGTTGCATGACTGCGCAATTGTCATTCAAATTGCAACAGCGCTGAAAACTTAAAATTGGTCTGGACAGGAAGGGGGTAAAAATGCCCTGTATGGCAGTGGTTTAAATAAACAATTGATATCAATTAAATACCCTTCATTTCTTTGTAAGTGGGGAAACTTACAAAATCTCCAGGGGATTAAATAATTAGTTTCCCCACTTTAAATCCATATTGACTGGTCAGAAACCATCCTTGATAGATGTGACTATAGTCGATTGAACACTATAGTGACTGAACTTTGTACATTACCATTCCTGTCTGTATATCATAATTTAACAGATATGTGTCTATGTGTACCATATCTCTATGGATACATACATAATTACCGCTTACAGGTATGTATAACAACTGAACAAAGCAATATATCTTCTGAATGCAATTGTATATTTTTCCACTTACACTTCTAAAAGTAACCGTACAGTTTGGTATGCAGTTTATGCAGCTGTCAGCAAGTCTGATGATATTTATAGCTGGAAAACACCTTTCCTTTAAAGAGACTGTGTCACTATGTCATGGAAATGACTTCCTGTGACCTACAATGTCTGACATATCTAACAGGTGTAAGTGTGAATCGCTACATCTTGTCACTGTACATCTACTGTATTCTGTACCCCTTCTCCGTGCCAGTGTTATTTTGCAATGGAAACCTACTCTTCAGGACATCACCTGCCCTTAAAGCCTATCTATGATCAAAATATAAAATCATATATTTATTTCCACATTGTATTTAAAACATTTCTAGCCTGTTCTTAACAATCTTGAAGTTAGTAAACTTCTGCCCCTTTTAGATGGAGCGGAATCCTGCTCAGCGGGTGGTCTCTCTACTGATCCCCGCAGAGCAGACAGATGACAGATCCTTGTTTGCTCTGCATGGACACCGCCCACTGTTCTCTGTCGTATCCCTATCCATCTGTTTTTAGCGGACCAAATGCAGGTGGGTGACATCAGACACGCTGTCATCTGCCGCCACATAGAGAACAATAGGTAGGTGGTGCGATCGGGTCCGTCTGAGAAATGGACAGGCAAACCTGATTGGTCCACTGGTGTGAAAAGAGCCTTACTCTATTAAGCAGTGTGGAGGAAGAGTTTTAGGAGTCGGACTCAGTACAGAAATCATAGCTTGCAGGCAGCAAGGTACCATTGGATTTGTGGTCATTATAAATTTAAAGTAAACAGCAGAGGAGAAGCTGAAAAGCATGCAGGAATCCAGTAAGTTGTAGAAATAGATGGCCAGCAGGCAGACAGAATAAAAGGAGATATTTTAAGTAAGGTTACAGTATACAAGATTGTCAAAAATTACAATGGTTTGTATTGTTATTACTATGCTGATCATAGAAAATGAAAGTGTATGCTGTGACCAGATATTTCCTTTAATTATCTGTGAAAGTGTTTACTGTAAAGTCAGCTATGTCATTTTCGTACAGTATGTCTCATCAAAATCTGCAGCATGTGTTGGCTTATACAATAAACTTCCTACAAATATTGCTTTAAAAATACACATAGGCTGAGTTTATGATATAAAGATTTATGTATCTCTGCATCTAAAGGTTTACTCAACAATCACTGCCAACAGCGATACAGGCAGTGAGCTATAATAAAATATTAAGATTTATTTTTAATGAAGATCAATAAAAATACCAAGTTTCTCGCAGCCAATAGCAAATAGTTAGAATTCACTATGCACCGTTTTTTACCAAACAGTCACAATGAGAAGGAAATTTTGTAGCAAATTATTCATCAATATTTACAGTACTGGTGCTAGCTAAATTTAAGGGTAGATGAGAGTGTAGTTAAACTCTGATCCAGATGGTTAGTAGCAAATTGCGGTCTCTGTCTCAGCTTGGCTGTACTGTGGGCCCAATATGCTGTACTGGGGTGTTCTTCCAGCCCCAGTGCTGCAGGTGGCAGCAGTGAAGTCAAGGTTTGGGTGCTCTTTTCCAGCAGCCAATCACAAGGGTTTGTCCTAGCTGTGCATGCTGGGGAGGGGTATTTATGGGGCAGACGCCATTGGTTCTGAGTCTTCTTCGTCCAGTGTGGCACCCACCTTTAGGGTGGCCACATCATGGCGCCCAGGCGTTATGGCCTACCTGGTCGGGACGTGAGTGTCACACGGTGTTCCTGGTTCCGGGCCATGTTGACACGGAGCATCTGAACAGCAGCCGGGACCCAGTGAGTGACCGGTTCCCATTTTGAAGATCCCAAGCTGTACTGCTGTTCGGTAGGGAGTCAGTCTAAGAAGCGCCATTGAGAGGCTGGCGGTCCAAAGGGGCCTGGACAAACCACCGGAGATCGAGGTAACCAGACACGGAGAGATTGATCACCTGTCAGTCGGTACCTGGGCGACAAGTTGAGGGAGGTCCAGACGTAACTCAATTAAGAAAGGAATTTTTTTTTGGTCAATACATTTTTAATGTTTTTTTCAAAGACAATTATGGTTCCAGGGAAAGAAATGCACACACATGTACAGTATCATATGTTTACCTGTAATACAAAGGACTGGAAATTTGTCTTATACACAGAGATAACCAGACTAAACAATTTATACCACTGGTTGTAAGAAAGGGATAGAGTTGGATTAGGGAGTGAAAGGAATAGGAGGAAAATACAGGTTGGGACACCAAGTCTAGGTCCCCTCACCCTTAGAGAAAGGAATAAGTATGGCTGGGCTTAAGGAAAAAACGGGAAAAGGAAAAAAAAGAGAGAAAGGAGGAGGGAAAAAGGGGGAGGGTTATTTACGCTTTTTTTCTTTCTTTTCCTTATGTTCATAGAGTTGGTGACTCAGGGTTAAAGATGATAAAGAAGATGGTGATACAACTCATGGCTCCACTACCTTCCAGAATTTTGCCATCTTATCTTTTTGTCTAGTGGCTAGTGTTTCAAAGATTATGACTCATGAGACAGATGCTTGGCCTTCCATGAAGGGGACGGTCTAGGTTTTCCACGTTGGTATATTATCCCTATAAAAATGTGTGAAACTAGTTGGAACATAGTTCATTTGATAGCCTCAATCCAAAATCTTTTCACTTTTGTGGAATCTCACCAAATATGTTAAAATCAGCCTTCTGTTTGGCAACCTCTGAAGAACAAAGGAGAGGGAGTTGGTGCAAGGTCTCTGATGAAAAAGACACAACCCCTTCATCTAATTTTCATAACCTACCACTCTTGAGCGAGGCAGAAAGTAATTGAGCAGCTCTGTAAATCCTTTGTCAATCTCTTCACTGTTCTGTCTTCAATGGGATCTGTCTGTACCTCACAACAACAACACTTGTGGGTGCCACAACAATGTACAAGCCTCCATTGGAAGTGTGCAGTAGAGGTCATGCAGTTTTCAAGGCAGGAATACTGGCTTAAGTTTTGCTAGAAAATGAAAGGTAAAACAAAGATGCCGAACGTTGGACAAAGCTGTATGTGCAGTGAGGCAAAGAGAACAATAAATTAGCCAACCATAACTTTAGCCAGAAATCTACTTATCCAGAGGCCTATTTTGTAGACTATTGGAGAACGAGAGAAGCTTGCCTGCAATTAATTATGGAAACCTGGATGATTATTTCCTTTTGTCCAATTGGATGCATTGATATAGTGAGTTGCACAAGCTCCCTGGTGACAGGCTATACAGTGGGTTACAGGTCCTCTTTATGAAGACATTGGGGACCTTATTTAGACCCTCCAATGTCTCCCCAACAAGGGAATTGGTTAGCATAGTGTCTCCCTGCTTGCCATTCTGAACACAGCCGGCAATTATGCGTCTGAAAAAAGGAGAAGACAATGGCCTTAGGGTGAGTGCTGGTCCAAGAAAAAGAGATTGAATGCTCCTGGAACACAAGTAGGACTGAACACTACTATAGCCAGCTAACTACCACACCAGTGAATCTGATAGTGCTAGAACTGTTTTGAACCAGAAAACGATATTTATTAACTGATTGAAAGTGCGATGATATGACCTTCAGAAAAGTTAATTTGTAAATGCTGCACTGTGACTCCCTTTTATATGCCCACGTAATGTAAATTAGATGGGTTTTAGAGTAGGAAGAGAGGAGGAACCTTCCCAACAGGGACACAGTTAACATTACAAATATTTGTGTGTACAGTGGGAAAGGATTAGAACATCTGTCAAGTTTGTATTGCTATTTGTGCCTTTGTTGAAGATATCAGACAGTGCAGGAAGTGAGTGGAAATCTTCTGAAGGGCAAACAAATCAATACAAACTGGACATAGAGTCTAACCCTTTCCCCACTCTATACAAAATGTACTAAAAAAATTGGATGGAGTTGGGCGTTAAGGTTTAGAAATGTACCCGATACCCATTCACATGGGGGGCGGGATCTTACCCTTAATATCCATACCAGACACGGTAAGGTGACTCACCTGGAAGTGACTCACGACAATTTTTCACGCCTTGATTTTTCATCTATATTGTCGAGAGACAGCAATACATTACAATAGACAAATGGAAAATGATGGACGGTTTTTTATTAGATTAAAAGGCACATATTATTTTTTAAATTCTACTGGAGTGCGGCTGTCCATAATTTTCCTCTTTCCATTTGTGCCTTGTGCATTGCCTGCACCCATCGGGGATTTTTGAGCCAACACTCACCACCGAGGTGCACTCATCAGGAGTGCCGGTCTTTCTTTCCTAATACATTACAATATATTACAGCCGTGAGCAAGTTTAAGCCCAGGTTTACACTGGGCTGTGGGAATAAAGCTGTTCAAGTTCAGCTTCACTCCTGCTTGTCAGTCCCGATTTTGGCCGCGATTACAGAGACATCTGTGCAGGTTTCAAAACCTACTTTTTGAAATCGGTGCAGCAACGCAGATGCGCCATCACACCGATTAGGACGGTGCCATGCCAAATGCCGGCGATTTAACGTGATTTGACATGTCAAATTGCACCAGTGTGAACCAGAGTTAAATTACATTTCTTCCTTTAGAAATTTAATTTTGCTACGGCACTGTTCTATACATTGCACAGATGCGCCACTTTACAGGCAGACTAAGGGGATCCCCCAGGCACGATATTTAAAGGAATAGTTCATTTTTATTGTTTCACTTTTATTAAAATCAGTACCAGGGTCCCCATACACTTTTCATGGCAATAACTTGCATATAAGCCTTTAAAATGAGCACTTTTGATTTTTCATGTTCGTGTCCCATAGACTTTAATAGGGTTCGCATGTTTTCTAGAACTTTTTGCCTGTTTGTATGTTCTGGTGAGAACAGAATTGGGGGTGTTTCCCCCATCCCTTTTAGAAACATGTCATTGTGGGAACAATGGTATGCTTATATGTAGTTCATAGTTTAAAGCCTTATGTCTATACATATCTGCCAATGAATCCCACAAATTAGTTTAAAACATTAGCAATAAAACCTTACTTATTGTGCTTGATGGAAAAAGCTGTCACCAAGTACATTGGTAAAGATAATAAGGTTCATGAGTGTACATGGTAAAATAAAATGACAGCTTGCTAACAGCAGTCAGCCACAGGTAGCCTTAGGCCTTTCAACTCCAGGCATTATGAAGGTAATGAGAGACAATAACATACAATGTCCCACTTGTTAACAGTCCTATAATCCTAAGCATGAAAAGGTTATCAGGATATATTGTCAAACACTGGCAGCCATGGTTACCTATTCAGTACATCAAATCAAACTTTCAAAGAAGGCAATGACAAATACATTTAATTTCTATTGTTAAATTATTTAAATATATGATATTATGTATTGTAATTACAAATTGGATTTTTCTGTTAACGGGCATTTACCTTTGCTTTACAATACCCAGCATGCACTGCATTCTCCCTTAGGGTCTCAACTCCATCTCAACTATCCTACTACTTTACTGCTGAGCTTGCAGTACTTTTTATGTCCTGTCTGTGCTCTGTCTATGTTCATCTCCTTTTTGGTGCTGTACACATACATTTCTATTGCCTGCCATCCTCTCCATGCTCCCTCTATGTTCCCCAGCCTCCTGTTACCCTCACCATTGATGAGGTATTGGTCTGTTGGCAACACTAAAGTTCCTACTTAGATGCAGCTTCAAAAACCATATGAAAGTGCCCAATCTTACATTGTATTCACATCAGCACCACCCGATACCTTCACTACAGCAGCCCCTGGCTGCCATTCTGTCTCATAGTTTTTCCCCTATGTTTTAAAATCAGCTCTCTTCTTCACCCAACATCCAGGATCACCCTGATCCTACTTGCTACTTGGAGTCATGGACTAGCAGATACCTCCCTCATCTGTTCATGAAATAGAGATGGATGTCTATCTAAGGGCAGTCAAGGTTTCTGTAATAGTTACAGACAGATCTGGCCTTGACTTGTGTTGACATATACAGGAGCACATACTGACAGACATAGAACTTTGAAATACATGAAGCTACAACAAAATGTAGATAGGTTATAGGATGAGGCCTTCTTTAACATTAGGAAAATCATGAAAAACATCAAATAGAGAAGCTTACCATAGTGAGACCTGTTTTTCTCTTTCAACAATGCCCTGATGAAGCTAGATAGCGAAACACGTTGACGCACAGGGGCTCACTACCACATATACTATACACGCTCATCTATGCTATGTATCGTTTTTGCTTTTTATATATCATGTATTGTTATAAATAAAATATACCTTTTTATACCTATTACTGTCATTGTGCCTCTAAAGTCCAACCTTGGGCTATTTACATGCCCAATCTCTCTTTGTTTAACAAATTTCCCATACAGATGTGGCCATACGAGTGTTTCATTTATAGTTTACAGAAACTTACAATAGTTTAGTGTAAGATCTGTCCTGGAGGAGTCCATCTAGACATAAATAGCCAGCTTGTGGTAAAAGTGTGTCATGTAATGGGCTATAGATGTATTTATCTTAACAAAGTTATTTTTTGGCCAACTGATTAGACCAATTTAATCAGGCACCATTTAATCAGAGCACAGTAAAATAGCTGTGACGGGTATATACAGCACATCAAATACACACGTATGTATACACAATGCAAAACCAATAAATGTATATATTTTTAAGTTTATTAATATTTGAATATATATATATATATATATATATTGACAGGAAGTCAGGTAAATCTGTGTGTGTGTTGTCCCAGATGGGAGATACTTTTCTGCCTTGTTTAGACAATACACCAATTACTATTGGGCGTCGGCTGCAGAGATGGCCAGAGAGGTTTGGGGCGTTAAAAGGTTTCAGCTGTTCAGAATTAAGCAATTAAAGCCCCTATAAAGATAGCCTAAGGATGACGACTGATTGCTGCATCCTGAGGCTGTGTGAGTGAAGGAGCAGTCACAAACAGTACTGAAGAGGTGAGGTGCTGATGGATATTTCTGTGTGAGAAATATCAAAGAGACTTTTTGTTTTCTGCTGTAGGACCAGCAGTGTCTGCCCAGCAGTAGGCTGTGCCAGACTCCATAGGTAGGTTCCTGTGTTGGGAAGATAGATGCCCCAAGTGGCAAGGGTTTATTTTATGTTTTGATTGTGCTGTGTTGATGCTTGCACGTGTATCCAGCAATATGGAAAAATAAACCATATCATTTGTTTTCAATCATCCTCAACAGCCTTTTTGTACAGTTCAGCGTGTAGTGAACCCATCCAGGGGGTCACACACACCCGCTACCGAGCTTAATACCTCACAATATATATATATTAGAGCTGCACAATTCTGGTAAACATGAGAATCACAATTTTTTTTTGCTTAGAAGATAGCTCACGATTCTCGCGGTGTAACATCATCTTTCACATTAAAACCAAAAAATTGGGCTAACTTTACTGTTTCTTTTTTTTTTTTTATTAATCATTGAAGTGTATTTTTTCCCAAAAAATTGCATTTGAAAAACTGCTGGGCAAATACAGTGTGACATAAAATATTGCAACGATTGCCATTGTATTCCTTAGGGTCTCTGCTAAAATATATAAAATGTTTGGGGGTTTCTAGTAATTTTCTAGCAGAAAATATTGATTTTAACTTAAAGGGGTGGTGAAGGATTTTTTTCCCCCCTAAATAGCTTTCTTTACCTTAGTGCAGTCCTCCTTCACTTACCTCATCCTTCCATTTTGCTTTTAAATGTCCTTATTTCTTCTGAGAAATCCTCACTTCCTGTTCTTCTGTCTGTAACTACACACCGTAATGCGAGGCCCACTAACACACAGCTTCTTTCTCTATCTGAAAAGTAGAGAGTATCCTGACACTCCTGCTCACCCTCTCCCCCCTCAAGAGGCTTTCTCCATACCAGGGAGAAAGCCTCACATTACGCTGTGTAGTTACAGCCAGAAGAACAGGAAGTGAGGGTTTCTCAGAAGAAATAAGCAAAAGCAAAATGGAAGGATGAGGTAAGTGAAGGAGGACTGCACTAAGGTAAAGGAAGCTATTTAGGGAAAACATTTTTTTTCCTTTACAACCCCTTTAAGAAACAAGTGTCAGAAAAACATTTAGGGGTAGATTCACATACATCGGCGCATATTTATGCCGCCGTAGCGTATCTCTTTTACACTACGCCGACGCATCGCGGAGAGGCAATCATGAAATTCACAAAGCAAATGCTCCCAACGTTGCGCCGGCGTAGCGTATAGTCGTAGGCGTAAGGCAGGGTAAGTGGAAGTGGGCTAAAAGTGGGCTTGATACATTTTAATGAAGCTTGTCCCCATGCAAATGATGGGCTGAGCTTCAGAAAAGTACTTAAAATGAACTGCGCATTCCTCGTACCTTGGACGTATACCAGTGTGCATGCTCACAATCACGTAAAAACAACTGGCTAAGATACGTCGAATCACTGCCTACGATGATAGCTTTACGCCGGAATTAAACCTTACGCAAATCGCTTAAAACATGCGCCGGGCGCAAGTACGTTTGTGAATCGGCGTATTTCCCTCATTTGCATATTTGCATTGAAAATCAACGGGAGTGCCAAATGCGTCGAGCGTAACTATGCGCCCACAATATGCCGGCGTAGGCAAGTTACGTCGGTCAGATGAAGTCAGTTTTTAGGCGTATCTCAGTTCTGTGGGCACAGATTGTAAGTGCTTGTAAGAACTGATTGTAAGTGCGAAACGCGTCGGCCATACTGTATTTTGTTGGTTGCAGTGACTGTATGTACAGTTGAAAAATAAAAGACAACTAATTTTAAGTGATTTCGGAGTGCGGCTGTCCAGTTTTCGTCCTTCAATTTGCTAGCGCACAGATATGACGGCACATATTTACACTTACACTTGCCCAAATTAGGCCCAAAGTTTCTTTTTTTTTATAATTGACAATTTTTATTGGATGTCAACATACACCATACAATGGTTTAAAACATAAACAAAAGAACAAAACAATAAAGAAATAAAAGGGAATTAGTAGCCACCATCAGCTCTGGAATGGGCACGGAGGTCTACATATTACAAAATTAACACACAAACCACAGACATGATTTAACAAGGGAAAGCACTGCGTATCAGACCGAGGTAGCGCTAAAGTTATTACAGCGCAGGCTTCTCTCACAAAACAGACCATTAGTAGGGTCCACGATTTACATTTGCTTGTCCCGCTATTCCGAAGAGAAAAAAAAAAGGGAGAGAAGAGCAAAAGAAAAGTAATAAGAAAAAGAAAGAAAGAGAGGAAAGGACGGGGGGAGGGGATAAGAGCAAGGGAAGGGTATAAGAAAGTCCCAGAAGGGCGCGTCCCTCCTGGCCTCCAAGCGATTGTGTTGTACAGAGGGGGGGGGGGGGGTCTCGTAAGGTCCCAAAGTTTCAATATTTTGTGTGGCCAGCATTATTTTCCAACACTGCCTTAACCCTCTTGGGCATGGAGTTCACTAGAGCTTCATAGGTTGCCACTAAAGTCCTCTTCCACTACTCCATGATGACATCACGAAGCTGGTGGATGTTAGAGACCTTGCGCTCCTCCACCTTCGGTTTGATGATGCCCCACAGATGCTCAATAGGGTTTAGGTCTGGAGACTAGTGTTGCTCACGTATATTTGCATTGCGAATATTCGCTACGAATATTGCATATTCGAGTATTCGCGAATAACTCGAATATCGCGGCGAATATTCGCTATTTCGAATATTCATATTTTTCAAATTTCGCAATCAGATTCGCAATCATTTTCGCATTCGCACTAGCGAAATTTCGCATTTTTTTTTTTTTTCGTAAATATCGAATATTCGTGATATTTTATCCAAAAAAAATAGCGAAATTTTGCATTGGCGAAATTTCACAATTTTTTTTTTTTTTTTTTATAAAATATCACGAATATTCGATATTAACGAATATTCGCGAATATTCTTTGAAATATTCGCGAAATATCGCGAAATCGAATATGGCATATTCCGCTCATCACTACTGGAGACATGCTTGATCAGTCCATCACCTTTACCCTCAGCTTCTTTAGCAAGGCAGCAGTCGTCTTGGAGGTGTGTTTATTTCATGTTGGAATACTGCTCTGTGGCCCAGTCTCCGAAGAGAGGGGATCATGCTCGGCTTCAGTATGTCACAGTACATGTTGGCATTCATGGTTCCCTCAATGAACTGTAGGTCCTCAGTGCCAGCAGTACTCATGCAGCCCCAGACAATGACAACACCACCACCATGCTTGACTGTAGGCAAGACACACTTGTCTTTGTACTCCTCTCCCGGTTGCAGCGACACACGCTTGACACCATCTGAACCAAATAAGATTATAGTGGTCTCATCAGACCACAGGCCATGGTTACAGTAATGTCCTTAGTCTGCTCATCTTCAGTAAATTGTTTGCAGGCTTTCTTGTGCATCATCTTCAGAAGAGGCTTCCTTCTTCATTCAGCCATGCAAACCAATTTGATGCAGTGTGCGGTGTATAGTCTGAACAGTGACAGATTGACCTTTCAAACTCTGCAGCAATGCTGACAGCATTCATACGTCTACAGTGTATATATATATATATATATATATATATATATATATATATATATATATATATATGCTGTATATATATTTAAATTTAATCTTTACATTCTTTCTTTCTTCTATTAATTTAATTTTTATTTTACAGACATAAACTAATTTACATACACTGATGTTTTTCTCACATACAATACATTGATACAGTCTCACAAGATATACACAACAGATAGGTGTAAATCTTGGTCACAGTGCGTTAGCTCTAAGTGTGCTTAATTCGTGTAGATAACATGGTCAGTTTGCAAATGAAGTAACACATCCCTATTATTAAATATTACAAGTACTTATATAGCACCCGCAATGAAAAGTAAACTGAAAAGGAGCAAGAAAGTATGTACTACTTAAAGGAGTTGTAAAGGTTTGTTTTTTTATTTTCTAAATTGGTTCCTTTAAGCTAGTGCATTGTTGGTTCACTTACCTTTTCCTTTGATTTCCCTTTTAAATGTATTTTTTCTTTGTCTGAATTTCTCACTTCCTGTTCCTCCTCAGTACGCTGTTCTGACTGACTAACCCAAGCCAGAACAGCTCATAATAAGGCAGCAGGCTTACTGAGTAGGAACAGGAAGTGAGAAATTCAGACAACGAATAACATTTTTTTTAGAAGGGAAATGGAAGGAAAAGGTAAGTGAACCAACAATGCACTAGCTTAAAGGAACGTGTTTAGAAAATAAAAAAAACACACCTTCACAATCCCTTTAAGTTCAGAAGTTCCCTTTAATATCATAGTGCCCCCTTGCAAAAGGAGTCACCCTTTATATTAGTGTTCCCCTTCACACTAGCAGTAGTCTTTTAAATCAGGAATCCCCCTTTACACCAGAAAAGGTCTGGCACTGTCACATAACATTATCAGAACTTTCTGATTGGCTGCAGTTCCAGGGAATCTGATTAGTTACATGTTGCAATGGCAGAGTATACGTACTGCAGGATTAGCTGTCATTTCTCCTGCCTTGTGCCTGCTGTACAGTAGAACAGTGAGCAAGGCAGTGGGTAGACATTGCAAAATGCTCAGCTATGTGGGATTGTGGGGTTTATGTCAATATACAAGGCGGACCCTCATACTCTGAGTAGGGATGAGCTTCGTATTCGAGTCAAACTCATGTTCAACTCGGACATCGTATGTTCGATCGTTCGTCAGATTGCGAAAGTTTTGGGCCGTTCGCGCCAAATTCGAGTTGCGTTTCACGGCCCATAATTCACTGCGGAATCACAGTGCATTGCTGGCTGATGATTGGCCAAGCATGCTTGGCCAATCACAGCTTGCAAAACACGAAGAGTCATAATTGGCCAAAGCCCGGGTGGCTTTGGCCAATTATGGCTCATGGGGTTTAGTACACGCCCCCACACTATAAAAGGCCGCCTGCAGGTCGGCCTTGTGTAGTGTGTTGCGGTGGTTAAAAGAGAGAAGACAGAGAGAGAGAGGGTGTCATTTTTAGTAGGTAGATAGAGCAGACAGGCAGGCAGGCTAGTCAGTTAAAGTTACAGTGTGTAGAGGATATATATGCATCCCAGGTGTTGTATATACATTTACGCACTGTATAGTTTAGCTACATTCCTAATTTACTGGCAGGCAGGTGATTGTGATAGCTGCAGTACTCTCACGTGGTGTACTGCCCTTGTCCTCTGCAGATTGCAACTAAAGCTACGTAGTGTGTACTGCCTTTGTCCTCTGCAGTTTGCACCTAAAGCTACTTGGTGTGTACTGCCTGTGTCCTCTGCAGTGTGCACCTAAAGCTACGTGGTGTATGTACTGCCCGTGTCCTCTGCAGTGTGCACCTAAAGCTACATAGTGTGTACTGCCTGTGTCCTCTGCAGTGTGCACCTAAAGCTACTGTCTGTGTCTGTGCTATTTTTCTCAATGATTTTCATCCATATTTCATTGGGACCATACATTACATTAAAGCCGTTTTAAATAACTTTTTTCTTATAGTAATCTCATTTTGTTCAGGGACAATTCTAAACACGTGCCACTTCACAGGCATACTATAGACACCCAGCAGGTACAATATTTAACCACTTAAGACCTGGACCTTTACGCAGCTAAAGGACCCAAGGTGTTTTTACAATTTGGCACTACGCTGTTTTAACTGGTAATTGCGCGGTCATGCAATGTTGTACCGAAACTAAATTTGCGTCCTCTTCTTCCCACAAATATAGTATTCTTTTGATGGCATTTGATTGCCTCTTCGATTTTTATTTTTTTGCGATATAAATGGAAAAAGACCGAAAATTTTGAAAAAAAATGATATTTTCTAATTTTGTTATAAGAAAAATCGAATGAACTAAATTTTAGTCAAACATTTAGGTCAAAATGTATTCAGCCACATGTCTTTAGTAAAAAAAATCGCAATAAGCGTATATTTATTGGTTTTCGCAAAAGTTATAGCGTCTACAAACTAGGGTACATTTTCTGGAATTTACACAGATTTTATTTTGACTGCCTATCTCATTTATTGTGGTGCTAAAATGTCAGGGCAGTACAAAACCCCCTCAAATGACCCCATTTTGGAAAGTAGACACCCCAAGGAAACTGCTGAGAGGCATGTTGAGTCCACTAAATGCAGTGATCAGTAAATAAATGATCACTGCAATCAGTGACACTGTGACAGGGGGCTGGGGGGGGGGTGATTGGGGGGTGACTGGGGAGGTTAAATGTGCCTATGTGTACCTACGTGTCGTTACGTGTCAGTGTGCTGTTGGTGCAAATTACTTAATTACTGATGTCTTCTCTCCTCTCGCCGGACGTAAAGACCGGCAGGAGGAGAGATGACATCACTTCCTCTGCCTGTGTTTACATTACACAGGCAGAGGCGGAAGGTGATTCGCTGGGAGCGATCGCAAGGGGGTGGCCAGAAACGAACAGCCGCCCCCTAATCCTGGATCACTCCCACAGCAAACCAGACCGCAGCATTTACCGGGGGGGGTCCCGATCGTACCCCCAACCCACGTCAAGGCAGCCACGTACAGGTACGTTGATGTGCCTGTCCGTGCCATTCTGCCGACGTATATGTACATGCGGCGGTTGTTAAGTGGTTAACCACCTGTCCACTGCCCACCGTCAAATGACGGCGGGCGGAGGACTCCATTGTTCTGACATCATGTCATATGACGTGATGTCCCTTTAAAGGCGCGCGCACCCGCCGATCTGCGGGGATCCCGTGCGAGTGCCCGGCGGCAACGATCGCCGCCGGGCAGACGCGATTGCTCAGTAACTGAGCGGGGACGTGAAGCTCTGTATGTAAACACAGAGCTGCACGTCCCTGTCAGGGAGAGAGGAGAGCGGTTGTGTCCCTTGTACATAGGGACACAATCGGTCACCTCCCCCAGTCACCCCCCCCCCCTACAGTTAGAACACTCATAGGACACACATTTAACCCCTTCCCCGCCCCCTAGTGGTTAACCCCTTCACTTCCAGTCACATTTATACAGTAATCAATGCATATTTATAGCATTGTTCACTGTATAAATGTAAATGGTCCCAAAAATGTCACAAAAGTGTCCGAAGTGTCCGCCATAACGTCGCAGTCCCAATAAAAAAATCGCAGATCGCCGCCATTAATAGTAAAAAAAAATAAAAAATGCCATAAACTATCCCCTATTTTGTAATCACTATAAATTTTGCGCAAACCAATCGATAAACGCTATTTTTTTTTTTTTTTACCAAAAATATGTAGAAGAATACGTATCAGCCTAAACTGAGGTAAAAAATATTTTTTTTATATATTTTTGGGGTTATTTATTATAGCAAAAAGTAAAAAATATAGCATTTTTTTCAAAATTGACGCTCTATTTTTGTTTATAGCGCAAAAAATAAAAACCGCAGAGGTGATCAAATACCACCAAAAGAAAGCTCTATTTGTGGGAAAAAAAGGACGCCAATTTTGTTTGGGAGCCACGTCGCACGACCGCGCAATTGTCAGTTAAAGCGACGCAGTGCCGGAAGCTTAAATTTCGTCTGGGCAGGAAGGGGGTGTAGGTGCACAGTAGGCAAGTGGTTAAAGGAATTTTTCTTTTTTTTTTTTCACTTTAAGCATCATTAAAATCGCTGCTCCAGAAAAAACAACTGTTTTTAAAACCTTTTTTTCCATTGATACATGTTCCCTGGGGCAAGACCCGGGTTCTCAAAGACGTTTTCCAACAATAACTTGCATATTAGGCTTTAAAATGAGCACTTTTAAATTTGAACGTTGAGTCCCATAGACGTCAATGGGGTTCTAAATGTTTGCGCAAAACGGTCGGTCTGTTTGAAGGTTCTGGTGCGAGCCAAGAGGGGGGGGGGGGCGGTGTTCGGCTCATCCCTAACTCTGAGACTCTTGGGAAGTATACATTGTAGAAACCTCTCAAAGATTAGAAGCTGTTAAAATACAACACGTTTGCCAAAACCTCCTTGTCTGGGTTAAAGAGTTACTGGAATTTCTAATGACCTACAGGTCAGATTGCTTAAGCAATGGGCAGCAGCTTGAAATCAGCCGTTCATTTTATTTGCTGTTTAGCAGTGGTTCCCTTTTAGTCTATTTCTGATTGGAACATTAATTTCCCTGCAAGAAACGTGACAAAAACGCCAGCTGCACCCTACATAGACAGATCTGTGCCCAGCAGGGGTAGACTGACAACTCATATGGCCCCCGGGCAATATGTGATTATGGGGCCCCCGGGCAATAGGAGATTATGGGGCCCCCGGGCAATAGGAGATTATGGGGCCCCCAGGCAATAGATTATGGGGCCACACAGTATACACACACACACACACACACACAGAATACACATACACACACTGAAAAGGTACTGGAAAGGCTATAAAACACAGATATTTATATAATGTCCCTGGATTTTACTGAGGGGGCCCCCTAGTGGCATGGGGCCCTCGGGCAGTATTTATTGCTGTATTTATTGCGCACACCGAAGGGAAAGTAGGAGTAAAATAAGCCCCCTCGTTGGTGTCAATAATAGTGAATCCCAGCACTGGTGGCATTGTCTGCACTGATAACCTCCAGTATTGGTGTCAGCGACTGCAATGATAACCCCAGCATTGGTGTCAGCAACTGCAATGATAACTCCAGCATTGGTGTCCATAACAGCAATACAACCCCAAGCATTGGTGCCAGTGGCTGCAATGATAACCTCCAGCAATGGTGGCAGTCACTTTAATAGTAACCAGCAATTTTGGTGTCACTAGAATACAATAATAACCTTCAACATTGGCACTGCTGTATTTTTTATGTACACTAAAGTGAAAGCGGGAGTAAAATAAGCCCCATCGATGGTGTCAGTAATAGTGACAGCCAGCACTGGTGATATTGTCTGCATTAATAACCCTCTTTATTGGTGCCAGTGACTTTAAAAATGCCCCCAGTATTGGTGTCAGTGGCTGCATTGATAACCCCCAGCATTGGTGCCAGTGATTGCAATAGTAACCCCCAACATCGGTGTCAGGGTCCGAAAAAATAACCCCAAACATTTGTGTCAGTGATTGCAGTAATAATGTCCAACATTGATGTCAGTAGCTGTAATAATAACCCTTATTATTGGTGTCAGCGGCAGTAATAATAACTCCCAGCACTGGTGTCAGTGGATGCAAAAATATACTCCAACACTGGTGCCAGGGACTAAAGAAACCACTCCCCCTCCCCAATAATAACCCCCAACACTGGTGCCAGGGACTAAAAAAAAAAACACCCCCCCTCCCCAATAATAACCCCCAACACTGGTGCCAGGGACTAAAGAAACCACCCCCCTCCCCAATAATAACCCCCAACACTGGTGTCAGTAGCTGCAACATTTGTGTCAGTGGCTGATATATTAACCCATTAGAATTGATGTTAATGGCTGAAATATTAACCCCCAGCACTGGTGTCAGTAGCAATGATATTCCTAACACCCCTCAGTCTTAGTCAGTGGCCCCTTCCCTGCATTGATGGTCATTGAGTTGAGCTTGGCTTCAGTACCAAGTTGACCATCCCAGAAGTCATCTGCAAGGCTAACTGCGGCACACATTTGTAGATGCAGCTGTGTGTACAGGCTATTGCCTCCTATAGTGATGAATATATAGCTAGCTATATTTATATATATACAGTGCGGAAAATGAGTATTTGAACACCCTGCTATTTTGCAAGTTCTCCCACTTGGAAATCATGGAGGGGTCTGAAATTGTTATCGTAGGTGCATGTCCACTGTGAGAGACATAGTCAAAAAAAAAAAAATTCCAGAAATCACAATGTATGATTTTTTTAACTATTTATTTGTATGATACAGCTGCAAAGAAGTATTTGAACACCTGTCTATCAGCTAGAATTCTGACCCTCAAAGACCTGTTAGTCTGCCTTTAAAATGTCCACCTCCACTCCATTTATTATCCTAAATTAGATGCACCTGTTTGAGGTCATTAGCTGCATAAGGACACCTGTCCACCCCATACAATCAGTAAGAATCCAACTACTAACATGGCCAAGACCAAAGAGCTGTCCAAAGACACTAGAGACAAAATTGTACACCTCCACAAAGGCTGGAAAGGGCTACGGGGAAATTGCCAAGCAGCTTGGTGAAAAAAGGTCCACTGTTGGAGCAATCATTAGAAAATGGAAGAAGCTAAACATGACTGTCAATCTCCCTCGGACTGGGGCTCCATGCAAAATCTCACCTCGTGGGGTCTCAATGATCCTAAGAAAGGTGAGAAATCAGCCCAGGACTACACGGGAGGAGCTGGTCAATGACCTGAAAAGAGCTGGGACCACCGTTTCCAAGGTTACTGTTGGTAATACACCAAGACGTCATGGTTTGAAATCATGCATGGCACGGAAGGTTCCCCTGCTTAAACCAGCACATGTCAAGGCCAGTCTTAAGTTTGCCAATGACCATTTGGATGATCCAGAGGAGTCATGGGAGAAAGTCATGTGGTCAGATGAGACCAAAATAGAACTTTTTGGTCATAATTCCACTAACCGTGTTTGGAGGAAGAAGAATGATGAGTACCATCCCAAGAACACCATCCCTACTGTGAAGCATGGGTGTGGTAGCATCATGCTTTGGGGGTGTTTTTCTGCACATGGGACAGGGCGACTGCACTGTATTAAGGAGAGGATGACCGGGGCCATGTATTGCGAGATTTTGGGCAACAACCTCCTTCCCTCAGTTAGAGCTTTGAAGATGGGTCGAGGCTGGGTCTTCCAACATGACAATGACCCGAAGCACACAGCCAGGATAACCAAGGAGTGGCTCTGTAAGAAGCATATCAAGGTTCTGGCGTGGCCTAGCCAGTCTCCAGACCTAAACCCAATAGAGAATCTTTGGAGGGAGCTCAAACTCCGTGTTTCTCAGCGACAGCCCAGAAACCTGACTGATCTAGAGAAGATCTGTGTGGAGGAGTGGGCCAAAATCCCTCCTCCAGTGTGTGCAAACCTGGTGAAAAACTACAAGAAACGTTTGACCTCTGTAATTGCAAACAAAGGCTACTGTACCAAATATTAACATTGATTTTCTCAGGTGTTCAAATACTTATTTGCAGCTGTATCATACAAATAAATAGTTAAAAAAATCATACATTGTGATTTCTGGAATTTTTTTTTTGATTATGTCTCTCACAGTGGACATGCACCTACGATGACAATTTCAGACCCCTCCATGATTTCCAAGTGGGAGAACTTGCAAAATAGCAGGGTGTTCAAATACTTATTTTCTGCACTGTATATATATATATATATATATATATATATATATATATATAGCTAACTGTATATATATTTATAAATACACTATATTACCAAAAGTATTGGGACGCCTGCCTTTACACACATTTGAACTTCAATGGCATCCCAGTCTTAGCTCGTAGGGTTCAATATTGAGTTGGCCCACCCACTGCAGCTATAACAGCTTCTACTCTTCTGGGAAGGCTGTCCACAAGGCATTTGTGAGGTCAGGCACTGACGTTGGATGAGAAGGCCTAGCTCGCAGTATCCGCTCTAATTCATCCCAAAGGAGTTCTCTCAGGTTGAGGTCAGGACTCTGTGCAGGCCATTCAAGTTCCTCCACCTCAAACATACTCATCCATGTCTATATGGGCCTTGCTTTGTGGACTGATCCAAATCATTTGGTGGGGGATTATGGTGTGGGGTTGTTTTTCAGGGGTTGGGCTTGGCCCCTCAGTTCCATTGAAGGGAACTCTTAAGGCGTCAGCATACCAAGACATTTTGAACAATTTCATGCTCCCAATTTCATGCTTTTGGAAACAGTTTGGGGATGGCCCCTTCCTGTTCCAACATGACTGCGTACCAGTGCACAAAGTAAGGTCCATAAAGACATGGATGAGCGAGGTTTGAGGTGGAGGAACTTGACTGGCCTGCACAGAGTCCTGACCTCAACCGATAGAACACCTTTGGGATGGATTAGAGTGGAGACTGTGAGCCAGGCCTTCTCATCCACATCAGTGCCTGACCTCACAAATGCTCTTCTGGGAGAATGGCCAAACATTCCCATAGACACCCTCCTAAGCCTTGTGGACAGCCTTACCAGAGTTGAAGCTGTTATAGGGTGTTACAGGGTGGGCCACCTCAATATTGATCTCTACGAACGAAAACTGGGATGCCATTAAAGCGGTTGTAAACTCTTAGAGCCGGTTCACACTGGGGCAGCGCGACTTGCCGAGCGACTCAGCAAGGCGATCTGCCCACGACTTCAGAGGCGACTTTCACAATGAGTTCTTATTTGAAGTCAATGCAAGTCGCCCTGAAGTCGAATTTAAGACGCACCTATTCTGAAGGCTCAAAAGAAGGAAATGGATACAAAGCGCCTTGAGGCGATTCAGTTCGCATTTGTAGCGCTATACAAGTTATTCACTCACTCAAAGTCATACAGGAACCTTTTTCTAAATCGGAGCGACTTGAGTGGCTCCTATTAGAACGGTTCCATTGTACAGAACAGAACGCGCCTTTTAGGCGGCTAAGTCACCTGACGAGTCGCGCCTGTGTAAACCGGCTCTTACAATCCACTTTATGCTACAGAAAAGCCTATAATAAGGGTTACCTGTAGCTACCCAGGACATCTCCTAAACCTGTGATCGGCACATGCGCACTCAAGCAATGGCACGTTACTTCAGTGAGTGTGCCGTTACCGGCAGGTTCCCGCATGCATGCGCGGGAGTGACGTCATCAGGGCTCCGGCCAATCACAGTGCCGGAGGCGCGATACCTGGAAGTAACTGCGGGAGAGATGTCGCTGGGCTGAGGGGGGTACGAGGACCGCTGCGGGGGCTTTGACGTAAGGTAAGTAATTCATAATCATTATGCCTTGGTCTTGCAGGGTTTTATTTTTGAGGGGGGGGTTCCCTAGGGTTTACAGCAACTTTAAATTTCATGATGCAAGTGCATGATGGTGTAAAGGCAGGTGTCCCAATACTTTTGGCAATGTACTGTGGTCTGTTACAGAGGTCAGTGTGAAGGATCTCTCATGTATTTATACTTCTCCATGTAATACTTGCATCATGCACTGTCATCTCTGTCACTTCCAGAGGTGAAATCTCCGTATCGCACACAGTGTGATAGAAGGGCACCCCTGTACCCCGCACCACTCACAGACTAATTGCCCCGGTGACCCCCGCCCCCCTCTCACCACCTCTTTGGGGCGCCGTGTCACCGAGTTCAAGTGGCTTGAATCACGTCCTGGCTGTCAGAATCTCCAGAGATCTGATAGGCCAACAGGACGTGAGCTGTAGTCTGATTGGCCGGGAGAGCGCCTTCACGTGTAGGGGGGCGGTGTTTATGTAGATAACCAGGCTGCGCAGGCTGCAATGTGTGCCAATCCGTCTACAAGTCAGAGAAGAAGAAGAGGAAGAGGAGGAGGAGAGCGGCTGGAGCTGTCAGTGCTGTGTGCAGGTACCGACCACACACCCCTTCACCATCACCATACACACACCGATCACCAATCATCACACCTTCTAATTCTGCATCTCATACACTCCTCTGCTCCTCTGGATGACTTGTCAGTAGTATACACGGGGCAACACTGTGACTTACCTTCTCCATACACTCAATCATTCCTAATAAAAGTGACTTTACAAAGTAGAATGCAATCTATACATGTAGAAACACATACAGCTGCCTTTGTTTTATCTGTGTAGCTGAAATTCACGGGGAACTGGTCACACAGCAATGGAAAAATGTTAGTAATGTTTAATTATATAGCTCTATAATAGGAAGACGTATGTACAGGAAACACATCGAAAGTATAAGACTAGGTATAGGAAGACACATAGAGTGTATACTAGGTATAGGAAGTCACATCCAATGTATAATATTAGGAATAGGAAGTCACATCCAATGTATAATATTAGGAATAGGAAGTCACATCCAATGTATAATATTAGGAATAGGAAGTCACATCCAATGTATAATATTAGGAATAGGAAGACACATCAAAAGTATACTAGGTATAGGAAGACACATAGAATGTATATTAGGTATGGGAAGACACATAGAATGTATAATACTAGGTATAGGAAGACACATAGAATGTATACTAGGTATAGGAAGACACATATAATGTATACTAGGTATAGGAAGACACATAGAATGTATACTAGGTATAGGAAGACACATAGAATGTATACTAGGTATAGGAAGACACATATAATGTATACTAGGTATAGGAAGACACATAGAATGTATACTAGGTATAGGAAGACACATAGAATGTATACTAGGTATAGGAAGACACATAGAATGTATACTAGGTATAGGAAGACACATATAATGTATACTAGGTATAGGAAGACACATAGAATGTATACTAGGTATAGGAAGACACATAGAATGTATACTAGGTATAGGAAGTCACATCCAATGTATAATACTAGGTATAGGAAGTCACATCCAATGTATAATACTAGGTATAGGAAGACACATAGAATGTATACTAGGTATAGTAAGACACATTGAATGTATAATACTAGGTATAGGAAGACACATCAAATGTATAATACTAGGTATAGTAAGACACATCGAATGTATAATACCAGTTATAGAAAGTCACATTGCATGTATAAGACTAGGTATAGGCAGAGATATAGAATGTATAATATTAGGTATAGAAAGACACATAGAATGTATAATACTAGCAGGAAGTTCACTGATCTACAAAAAAAAACGTTTCTTCTTAGATATTTCTTGCTACATAGATAATCAAAAAGCAGCAACCACTCAGGAAATGTTCCGGAAAGCTCTTACGGTGGCCATACACAATCTGTTCAAACCACAGAATCAAATACTATTATCAGATCTATGATTTGTCATTGATTGATTTCAAGCAAAAAACCCTCCATTTCCCCCCAATTATTCTAATCGATCTGGCTGGAAAATATTCGATAATTTGATATGATCGTTAGGTGTAGGGTGCATCGAACGATCTGAACAGATTTCTGATTGGACAGCAAATCTATTAACAATACAAATATATAAATGACAACCAATTTTAGAGCTTCCGAGGCTATGTAATATGGGAACCTGCCTAAGCTATCCAATCAGACAGGAGCCTTGTACTACATACTTGTTGGGAAATCGAAAGGAGATTGTACAATCAGATTGTAACATGTGTGGTGAGCTTAGAAGGAGACACCTGTTTGGTTGCCCTGCGTCTTGTTCTGTGCACTGGATTAACCTCTTTTCCAAAGTGAATGTAAATGTTAAGATGAATGTGTGTTGGTAACTTTTCCCTTGTGGGTTAAATGCTAGGCATGTCCGGAGATAAAGTTTGCCTATTAAATTGTATTTGTGTGCCAGATATTGGCTGGTTCTGTTTAGACGCCAGCATGACACTCCCTGGGGAAAATCAGAAGTGAAAAGTAACTCTGCAGGAGAGCAAAATGAATCCGGGTGCTTTGAAAGGATAAAATAAATATAATATAAGACGCGCAAATTACTACCAAAACACATATATGAGCCTTTCACACGTCCGTTCCGGTCGTCCGTTTTTTGGACATCCGGTAACGGACCTCAATGCTTCCCTATGGGAGCGGATCCGTTAGCGGATGATGTATCCGCTAACGTCCGCTAGATCCGCATCCGTTTTTGCGGACGGAAGAATGCCCTATTTTTCTTCCGTCCGCCCCAAACGGATCGGATGCAAACGGACAGACGGTCCGTTTCCATCCGACTCCCCATAGGGGAGAGCGGAGGAGAGACAGGGCGGTCCCTGCACAGTGTGCGGGGACCGCCCCGTCCGCCGACAGCTGAGCGGAGACCCCCCCGCCGAGCTGACGGACACACGGAGCGGACCGAAAAACGGTCCGCTCTGTGTGAAAGAACCCTTAATGTGCAGACAAAAAAAAAAAAAAATCTTCAAACAAAATAAAAAATCTTGAAAATTGTAATAATAAAATAATAATATGGGAAAACTTCACAATATTTTTTTTTTTTTTTTTACCAATATAGTAATAATATCTATTCAACTATAAATATCTAAATATGTAAATATTTAAATATTGGTTGCAGGAAAGAAAATCGCTTGATTCCCCCATCAACATAGCCAGTGTTGATGGTGGAATCCCTCCCATGGAGCTTTTGTTTTCTACCAGCAGGGGGGG
Organism: Rana kukunoris; assembly: GCA_029574335.1. NCBI lineage: Eukaryota > Metazoa > Chordata > Amphibia > Anura > Ranidae > Rana > Rana kukunoris. Next base: position 91,923,277 of record CM056056.1, on the reverse strand, counting down.
GGGGGGGGTGCGGGAGCTTCTGGTAATAATTGCATGTAAGAATCCGGCTTGCTGGTTGTACCCAAGTCGATCAATGGATTGACTTGGGTACAATCAGCCTACCTTTAGATCAGGGGTCTCAAACAACTCACGGGGGCCCCCGGCAATAGGAGATTATGGGCCCCCCGGCAATAGGAGATTATGGGGCCCCTGGGCAATAGATTATGGGGCCACACAGTATACACACACACATGCATACAGTATGCATACACAGTATACCCCACTTTTAAGTACACAATATTTACTAAAGCTGGAAAGTGCAATATCAGGCTCACTTCTGCATAGAAACCAATGAGCTTCTTACCCCAGCTTGTTCAATTAAGCCTGGTAATAAAACCTGGGAGCTCATTGGTTTCTGTGCAGAAGTTAACCCGGATTTTGCGCTTTCCAGCTTTAGTAATTAATGTCCATTGTGTACTTTAAAGTAGGGTATGCCTGTACACACACAGTATACATACACACAGAATACACATACACACACTGAAAATGTACTGGAAAGGCGGGGCAGCTAGAATCTTGGGATTTTTAGACCAAAGGGATGTCGGTAAGGGACATTTCAGCGGCAGATTTTTACTGTCCCTGGTTTTACTGAGGCTGGAAACCCTGATGGGGCCCCCTAGTGGCATAGGGCCCTCGGGCAGTGCCCAAGAGCCCGATTGGTCAGTCCGCCCCTGCTGGTGGCCCTCCAGCAGTTGCGGAACTACAAGTCCCATGAGCCATTGCAAGGATGACAGTTACAAGCATGACTCCCACAGGCAGAGGCATGATGGGACTTGTAGTTTTGCAACAGCTGGAGGGCCACCAGTTTAAGACCCCTGCTATAGTTGGTTTGAATCTTGGACAGTCCCTGTTGAACCCGCTGATATTTAAACCATCTATGGCCAGCTTAACCATTTTCCAATGAATCATACTTCTCCAATAATTCTCAATACATAAAAGTTTTTAATAAATGTTTTAATACCTATTTATTTTAATATATATATATATATAAAAAAATATTAAAACAGTAATCAAAAAAAATCGAATGATTGCATCTGTTAAGTGCATACAAGCACTATTGAATAAAGCGATCTAGGTAGTCCAATCTTGCATAAAAGGCAATCCTAATAAGTGCAACTAATCCCCCTTACTAACGCGTTTTGCTACGTGACTTCAGCTGCAAGGATATCAGTCACACGCAGTCTCTATTATATTTCTCTGCAGACTCTGCTCTCTTAACCCATCGCGTTCCTGCTCCATGTACCAGCTACGTCACATAAAAGAAATGCCTAACGACCTACAAAAACTGATCTTATTATAATACATTCTTTACTACTACCAGAAAATGTTCTGTATTTCCCATATTAGTATTACTTTGTAGTTACCTCTTATTTATGACCTATGTGTGATAAAGACTTTATATCAAGGTGGAATTGATACTATTAAAGAGCTGCAGCTGGGTGGGAATTTTATAATTCCAGAGTTTGGAAACGACTATTATTTACATGGTTTGCAAGATTGCCAAGATTTTGTACAAGAGCAGCAAGCTGTTTGCATGGAAAAAGTCTTGTGTGCTTGTGTTTATATTGGATTACTTGTGTTATTACTCGGTAACAGCCTTCGCAGTATAAATTTATAGGGCCTTTGCTATATATGTAACTTGATTTGTTTATTGGGATATGTGCTTTAACGAGCCCTCAAAGCAAGTGTAGAGCTTTCCCTTGTTTAAACAGAAGGTATCCCATATATTTCCATCTCCTCTATCAGTGATGCAACCAACAGATGTTTAATCCCTCGCTGTGGCTTAGTGGGTGTTTCTTAATCCAGTGCTAAATTGGTCACGTCACTTTGGAGTTGATTTACTAAAACTGCAGAGTACAAAATATGGTGCAGCTCTGCATAGAAACCAATAAGCTTCCATTTTTTTTGTTGGCAAAGCTTAAAGGGGTTGTAAAGGTACAATTTTTTCCCCTAAATAGCTTTCTTTACCTTAGTGCAGTCCTCTTTTATTTACCTCATCCTTTTAGAGCTGCAACTAACGATTATTTTCATAATCGATTAATCGGCCGATTATTTTTTCGATTAATCGGATAAAATCATAAAAAAAAAACGTAATGTGGAATTTTTTCGTTTATTTAACAGTAATAATGAAAAAACATGTTACACTCAAACGGCAAATTAAAAAACTTTTAACATTACCTTTACACATCTTTGCAACACCAATGCTGGGGCACTATTCCCCCCCGGGAACACCAATGCTGGGGCACTATTCCCCCCGGGAACACCAATGCTGGGGCACTATTCCTCCCGGGAACACCAATGCTGGGGCACTATTCCCCCCCGGGAACACCAATGCTGGGGCACTATTCCTCCCGGGAACACCAATGCTGGGGCACTATTCCTCCCGGGAACACCAATGCTGGGGCACTATTCCTCCCGGGAACACCAATGCTGGGGCACTATTCCTCCGGGGAACACCAATGCTGGGGCACTATTCCTCCCGGGAACACCAATGCTGGGGCACTATTCCTCCCGGGAACACCAATGCTGGGGCACTATTCCTCCCGGGAACACCAATGCTGGGGCACTATTCCTCCCGGGAACACTGCTGGGGCATTCCTCCCGGGAACACCAATGCTGGGGCACTATTCCTCCCGGGAACACCAATGCTGGGGCACTATTCCTCCCGGAATACCAATGATGTAGCACTATTCCTCTCCCAGGAACACCAATGGGGCACTATTCCCCCCCCTTCCCCCACCCAGGAACACCAATGGGACACTATTCCCTCCCCTCCCCCACCCAGGAACACTAATGGGGCACTATTTCCCCCCCCCCCAGGAACACCAATGGGGCACCCACCCCCCGGAACATCAATGATGGGAGTTAGAAGGATGGGGAATTGTTATACTAGGCATCTACTCAGTGTACTGTTACTATGCGTGTGCAACTGTAAACTAGACTGTGAAAGGTAGAAAAACCTACCTTTCACAGACAGTGCAGCTTGGCTCTCCTCACGGCTGCTTCTAGCCTCTGTTCCCTCGAGGCAGCAGCGGGCGGGGCTGAGATCAGTGGGGAGCTGATGTCAGAGGAGAGCCGAAGAGAGGTGTGGACATGCAGCGCAGACGTGCCTCGTAATACGGCGGCGCCTTGTACACATACGAGGCACGTCAGCGCTGCATGTCCTGTGTAAAACGGCGGTGCCTGTTATCACGGGACAGGAGGCTTTTTGAATGGGCGGAAGGGCAGACGGGCAGTCGGAAGGTGCGGACCGACTAATCAATAATGAAAATCGTTGACAACGATTTTCATTATCGATTATTATCGATAATATCGATTAATCGTTTCAGCTCTACATCCTTTTAAATGTCCTTATTTCTTCTGAGAAATCCTCCATGCCTGTTATTCTGTCTGTAACTCCACACAGTAATGCGAGGCTTTCTCCCTGGTGTGGAGTGTCGTGCTCGCCCCCTCCCTTGGACTACAGGAGAGTCAGGATGCCTACTAACACACAGCTCCTTTCTCTATCTGCAACGTAGTGAGCGTCCTGACTCTCCTGTAGTCCAAGGGAGGGGGCGAGCACAACACTCCACACCAGGGAGAAAGCATCGCATTTATATGTGGAGTTACAGACAGAAGAACAGGAAGTGAGGATTTCTCAGAAGAAATAAGGACATTTAAAAGCAAAATCGAAGGATGAGGTAAGTGAAGGAGGACTGCACTAAGGTAAAGGAAGCTATTTAGGAAACAAAAATTGTACCTTTACAACCCCTTTAATTGAACAAGCTGAAGCTAGAAGCTGATTGGCCGCCATGCACAGCTGCACCAGATTTTGCACTCTCCACTTTTAGTATAGCAACCCCAGTACACAAGAAGAACAGAAAACTGCGCTAAACCAAAAATTAAAATAAAATAAAATAAAAATGTACAAACTAGAAAGCAGCGGCAATCGTGTGAAAACACAAAGTAATACAATATGGCAAAGCCGCGCTCATAAAAACAAAAAATTATTAAATAAAGACTGCTAGGCAGTAATCTCCTGTGTTTGAACCAGTGATATAACCTGGAACATCAACCATTGGCATAGGGTGAAGTCCAAAAACTCTCCTAGAAATAAAATTGCATAAAGGTATACATAAAAAATGTGTATCCCAATGGTGAAATAGCACAAACGTTCATATAACCCCAGTACAGGCATACCCCACTTTTAAGTACACAATGGGACCAGAGCATGTATGTAAAATGAAAATGTACTTAAAGTGAAACGATACCCTTTTTTACTTCTAGGGTGTAGTGGGGGGGTCAGGGGCTGTAGTGGGGGTGTCAAGAGCTGTAGTTGAGGTCTCAGTGGCTGTAGTGGGGGTGTCAGGGGCACACTGGAACAGGGTGGGCTATGTTCTCTGAGCTTCAGCTCCTTCTACTGTGGTGGTAAAATGTCTGTAGAGTACTTGTAAGGCCCTTTACATACACTCGCGGGTATGTCCTTACTCGCAAATGTATGTAAAGTGAGTGTACTTAAAGCGGGGTAGGCCTGTACCTCTTTATTTCACTTTTTTTTATCAGTCTTTATATTCAATTCCAGGTTTCATATGTCAATTTGCAGAGCCTTTAATGAGGCATTTTAATATGATTTTACACTACTTGTTCTATAGCATTAAAATATTTTTTTATTTTTTGTCCCCCAGAATGATTCAGATTTTGGAGCCACGATCTCTTCCACGGTCTATTATGCCTGTTGATGTTGCTGTAAGGATATGCTTAGCACATTCACCTCCTCTAAAGAAGTTTCTCAGCCCCTATGATGACTGCAGAGGCCGCAATCTTGTCAATCGCTTTAAGCCACTAAGGCCATGCATTTCCTTAAAAAAGGAATCCAACACTAGGAACGGTGAATGGAACCGATCGAAATCCAGAGGCAAAAAGAAAGTGGTCTTTGCCGACTCCAAGGGGCTCTCGTTGACATCTGTGCATGTTTTCTCCGAGTTTAAGGAAGAGCCTGAAACTGACCTCCAGTTTGATCTGATTGATCTTGAAGGCATCACAGCCAGCTTAAAACTACATGAAGAGAAGAACTTGATCCTGGGATTCACTCAACCCTCAGCTGATTATTTGCAGTTCCGCAATAAAATCCTAAAGAACTTAATTTGTTTGGAAAACTGCTGTCTTCAGGAGAGATCCATTTCGGGAACCATCAAAGTAAAGAATCTGAGCTATGAAAAAGAAGTCAAGGTGCGAATAACCTTTAACACCTGGAAAACCCACACAGATTTTAACTGTGTCTACATGAACAATGTGTATGGAGGCACAGACTGCGACACTTTCTCTTTTGCAATAGATATTCCTCCCAGCATTCCCAGCCATGAGAAGATTGAGTTCTGCCTGTCCTATGAATGCAATGGCCAAGTGTTTTGGGATAACAATGATGGACAAAACTACACTATAGTCCATGCAGAATGGAAATCCGATGGTGTGCACATCCATTCACTCATAAAAACTGACATAACCTCTTACAAATTACAAAACCACAAACCTGAAAATGACTTAGATCAATTTGGAACACCCAAGACATCCATGGGTCTCTTTCCTGAGTGGCAAAGTTGGGGTAAAATAGGGAACACCTCACCTTACTGGTGAAAATCCTTGGCCATCATTCTTAATTCTCTAAAGAATCTCGATGTCCTTGGGCACAAAGAGCCTATAATACGTAAATGCTACATGTTATGTAATGGCATCAAGGCAAAACAAGATTACGTATTTCGAGCGTGAAAATAATTGAGGCAGCAAGCTTTCCTCTTAAACAAATTGTAAAGGTCCAAAGCACCTACAAATCCAGGATAAGCCTGCATTAGAAAAGAGCACATGTGCCTATCAACTACCAACTCAATTGATGCCATTAAAAGCCTATATATATCTAACAAATCTAAGAGTAGAGTGTTAGAGAGATAGAGTTTTATGAACTGTATAAAAACACAAACAGAGGGTGTTTAAGAAAGCGCAATAGTGTGGGTTAACCAAGGTTAAATAAACATGAAAGGGGGGTGAAGTATACACTTCTATCCAATCCATGAGGATAGGTTTTAGAGCTGACCCTTAAGTTTACAAATGGTTGCGGAAAGTTCAGTTTTCTGGAGCATCAAGTGTGAATTCCATCTTCATTAGATAAGCACAATTCCTAAACACTACAACATTTGATGGTTATTTAGAGATGCTTAATAAGCGAGCAAATAGCTAAGCTACCCGTGCTCACCTGAAGATGTAGCTTCTTTGTAGAGGTAACTAGTGGCTAGATGTTTTACTCTTCAGTCTCTTGCATTTCTGATAATTTAATGATCTTCGAACAAGTGCCTTTCAATAATGCCAAAAAAATGAAAAATGCAGAACTGAGGGTTGTACACTAGATTTTAAATAGCAAAATTGTATTGTGTGTGCCATACAAAAGAATAAACAAGCCAACCAACATAAATACATTATGCCACCACTTTTGTAATACTTGCTTAGTAATTTCCCGATCAATCATAAGGTACAAATTAAAATATCAGTATTAAAATGGCACTTAATTAAGTCCTCAATTTAAAAAAAAAAAGCTATAGCTGTGTTCCCTTAATAATTTGCACTTATTTCTTTCGCAATCTGTAAGATTATGTATACACTATGGTTGATAAGTAATTTAGCGCAAAGAGCTGCGATGTGTTGTATTCCAGAGCAACCAATCAGAAGGGGCCTTTTTTAAGTAAGCTAGTGAAGTACTGAGTTCTGAGAACTGATTTGTGATTGGATGCTTCTGGCAACAGCACAGCGCCGCTCAATTGTTAATTGTTAAATGAAAACCTATGTTTACTAAACAATTACAGAAGGTATGAATCCCAATCCTTCATATTGAAGGTAAGAATTTTGTTGCACCTTTTTTTATGTGAATTTGGTATTTAATATAATTGTAGATTCCTAAAACGATGAGTTGATTGTAGGTGATGTTTTTTTTTGCACATGGGTAGACAAATCCCCTTTTCCCCCCAGAATGTGTATTTTTGTTGATGAGAAGATACATATTGAAAAACAAAGACAGCTTTATTCATTTAGGTATTTTTGGAGGGTAATTGTCACAGCTGTTTTCTTCTGAATAATGTTATTTTTTTTTCCATCTGCAGTACTTATGTCTCCCTGAACTTTCTGTGCACTTTTTTGGATTCTTACAGATGCGTTATATTTTTGTACTGTGTAGCAGGGTTGACCGTAAAGCTTTGAAAAAGAAAAATTCAGCTAATGCTTGAAGAAACTGTGAAATGAACGGGTATGCCTAATGCATAAAACAGCCATTTCCAATGTCTGGTGGTCCCGGGTTTATAATATTCGTGGAAATGAGCACTTTGAATGTTTGATTGCCACTTTATGGAGAGTAAGAGATTGAGATATTTTTGTATTTTTCAGAGTTAATGGATGTCAAAAGGTAAAATTGTGATGGTTCCTAAGACATAATTGTACATTTCCTACTGTAAAGTTTTATCATTATAATATGAAACTGTATGATGCAAATGTTTATGGCAATAAATTATGTTTTTCTATAATGCATTGTGACTCATGTTTTGTTTAGATACTTAATTGACAGAAAACGGGAACATTGCTACAACTTTAAAGTTTGAAAAATTGCAGTTTAGAAAAAATTTAGGAATAAGCCATGCATAATCAGTGTCTGCTTCATTGGAGATCTCCGAGGAATGATCTGCTGCTTCTGTTCTTACCTGCATTACTACTTCATCCTCATTCAGATCTACTTAACCCTGACATGCTGGAGGAGGAGAGGCCACACACAGGTCTATAGGCGTGTGCAAGGGGCGTGCCCGGTATGCCTGGGCACACCCTAATCCTTGGGTTGGCAACCTGTCAATAGTGAGCAGGTGACAGGTAAACCGCAATCCTTCCTTGCCAACTCTCAGAACCTGGACTGGAGAGGTGGCGGGTAGGGTTGTCCCGATACCAATACTAGTATCGGTATCGGGACCGATACCAAGTATTTGCGCGAGTACTTGTACTCGCGCAAATGCTCCCGATGCCTGGCCGAATACTTTTTTTGTATTTATCAACATGTTCTGTGAAAATTCTTTGCGTTTTTTACTACTGCGTGACAAGCAAATACATATTTTTTATTCATTTTTACTCATTTTTATTCTTTTATAATGTCTTGAGTTAGTCTTGAGTTGAGTTAGTTATCCTTAGTCTGTATTGTGGTTTGAAAACTGTCACATAACATTTAAAAAAAGTATCGGTATTCGGTATCGGCGAGTACATGAAAAAAAGTATTGATACTTGTACTCGGTCCTAAAAAAGTGGTATCGGGACAACCCTAGTGGCGGGGGTGAAATTTTGTGAAACCGATCTGTATTTTCCTCCTGCAGCATCTGAAAGCTGGGCTTTTCCTCCTCTCCCTTTTGTCAACATTCAGCTGCTACAGGAGGAATATATAGGGGATCGATACTAATATATGCCCCCCCTCCTTTCCCTGTTCCTTCTCCTTCTGTTGGTCGGGTCCCCCATGTGCTCCCTTGCTCTCCCTTCCTCCCGTTGTTTGCAGGATGGAGAATGGGGAAAAGGCCGGTAAATATTTTAAACACATATGTGTTGGAGCTTTAGGGTGCACACCCTAATGCAATAGGTTGCACACACCTATGCTCAGGTCATAATACTTCCAAGAGCTGCCCAGGAGAATTTTAGTATCTGAATTGGAATTGCTAGAGATTAGCCTCCAAGATTAGACATGCAAATGGGAAATTGTGTGCACTGACATTAAAGTGGATGTAAACCCTCCATACAATACACCCAGTGAAGTGAACAGCCTCAGATGATACACAGGGATGAACCAAATCTCCCTACATAGGTTTTATATGTATATCTACTGTCTTCACATTTATATACTGTTTAGAAAGTTCAGATAGTTAGGAGATTTTCTCTTCCTGGTTAACACAGAGTGGGATGTCTGGGCATACAGCCAAGATAGCTAACATTGCTGATTGGAGGAAAGCCACACACCCCCTCTCATCATAGGCAGAGACTCTCACAGGTGTTTTGTAACAGGACCAGCTCCCTGCTAATCTATTTATAGCAACCTCCCCCAACAGAAATGTCAGGCTGCTTTTATCTAATGTGTCAGAGAATTTGTCAGGAGTTCTCAGGCTGATAACAGAGGAATGGTTCAGGAGAGAGCTATGGGACTTGGCTCTTTGAAGAGAGATAACAAAATACTGAAGATATATGTGCCCAGCTCAAATTTCATGAATTGGGTTTACATCCAGTCTAAAATATGTTTGTTATGTTGCTAGTTTGTACGTTCCACCCAAAAAGGGAAGTTCTGCTTATTTGCCTCCTCCCCCCTTTCGCTGACACATTTGGCACCTTATGGGAGGGGGAGCGGGTACCTGTCTAAACCAGGTACCCGCTCCCCCTCCCAAAAGGTGCCAAATGTGGCACTTCCCATTTCCAGATGACTTTGCAGCGGGGATCCCCCCTCCTCATTCCTCTGTCGCCAAGCCATTCACAAAGCGCACATGCTTCGCGCATGCACAATAGGAAACCGGCTTCACTAATGACTTCCTTTACCCAAGATGGAGAGCTGATTACAAAATCAGGTCAGATGAAGACATCACTGGATTCGTGGACAGGTAAGTGTCCCAATATTAGAAGTCAGCAGCTACAGTATTTGTAGCTACTGACTTTTTTTTTCTGAAGAAGCCTGGAGCTCCGCTTTAACATACAAATTGCAACTACCAATGTATTATTCTATAGGTTCATGGCTTTCAGTAAATAAAAATGTCAATATGTATATAAAGATCCTGCATGGAGAATCTTTAGATACATATTGATATCTATATGGTACTTTAGGTACTTTAGCTCAGTGGTCCCAAACCTTTTTGGCACCGAGGACCGGCGTTGTGGAATAGAATCGGACCAAGGCCCGGGGGGGAGGGGGGTTATTATGTAGCTTTTCGCTGGCAATTTGTCGAGGAAATGGCTGGTGTTAGTGGTTCAATGATAACAGAACAATGGCTAATATGGTGTTGGGATGATTAAAGCGCATTATTTCTGTCATTGCAGTTTAATGTAAAATGAAATAGTTCAAACTCACCATAAGGCAGAATCTGCCACCAGATGCAGTTTGTCACTTGCCACGTCACCTTCCACCAGGTGTGGATTGTCGCTTGCCACGTCACCTGCCACCAGGTATGGATTGCCACAACACCTGCCACCAGATGTGGATTGCCACGTTGCTTTCCACGTCGCCTGCCACATCACCTGCCACCAGATGTGGATTGCCACATCACTTGCCACCAGGTGGGGATTGCCACATCACATGATGTGGTTTGCCACCTGCCACTAGATTTTTTTGTCACCTGCAATGGTGGCAGCACAGGTCATTGAGGGAGAACAGCGGTAATGCGGTATTGCAGCCCTGCTGTGTGAATGGAAGTGCTGTGTTCCTGGCGGGCAGCGAGAGATGATCTCATCTCTCTGCTGCCGTGCCTCACAGTACACTGGCAAACCCAATGGTTCTTGCACAGGATACAATGAGAAACACAAAGCAAACACATTTGGCATGAAATATTTAAAGAACCTTATTGGATACAGATTTTTCTGCTGTTTCCTGTGACACCTGTTCAGGAGAGTGCATTACGTATTTGCTTCAGGGCTCAGGATACTGCACAGAGTGAAGGGGCCCGGAGTGCGTGGGGCACAAAGTGCAGGGGTGCATAATACAGTGCAGGGGTCAGTACACACCACCTCCTCTCCTTAATACAGGCCATCTTTTTAGTACAGACCACCTCTTCAGTACAAGTCACCAGAACCAACCACCTCCTCGGTACAGACCACTTCCTCACTACAGACCCCCAGTACAGACCACCTTCTTAGTACAGACCACCTCTCTCCTCAATACAGGCCACCTTTTTAGTACAGACCCCCAGTACAGACACCTCTTCAGTACAGGTCACTAGAACAGACCACCTCCTCGGTATAGACCACTTCCTCACTACAGACCCCTAGTACAGACCACCTTAGTACAAACCACCTCTTCAGTACAAGTCACCAGAACTGTACAAGTCTCCTCAGTACAGACCCCCAGTGCAGACCATATCCTCAGTATAGACCACTTCTTCAGTAAGACCCCCAGTGCAGACCCCCTCCTCAGTACATACCCCCAGTGCAGACTATCTCCTCGGTACAGGCCACCTCCTCTGTACAGACCCCCAGTGCAGACCATTTCCTTTGATTTCCCTTCTAGGCGGAAGTAAGTGCCGTGTTCCTGCCGGGCGGCAAGAGATGATCTCATCTCTCTGCTGCCGTGCCTCGCCGCAGTATTGCAGCCCCGCTCTGTGGGCGGAAGTGCCGTGTTTCGGGTGGGCGGCGAGAGATGATCTCTCCTTCTGCTCCTGCACCTCGCTGCAGTGTAGCAGCCCCGCTGTGTTGGTGAAAGTGCCGTGATCCAGGCGGGTGGTGAGAGATGTCATCTCTCTGCTTGCCTGCCGCTGCACCTCACACAGTGCAGCCTGCAAATAGGCCACGGCCCGGCAGTGGGCCGCGGACGGGGGGTTGGAGAACACTGCTTTAGCTGACTAGTACTTTTTGGATCACTATCCTGTTCTAGTGTGTACACTTTCTTTGGTTTTATTAGCATTGGTTGCTTCCATCTTTAGCGCAGAGAGGGGTTTATTCATTGTTATTTAAGTTGGTCTTGCAGTGGAAGGGTTAATGTGAACCTGTGCATTCCTTATGCAACAGAAAATGGATGCCAAGCACCTTTGGCGATTCAGTTTGCATTTGTAGCACTATATAAGTTAATAACTCACTATGAGAAGTGGTGGAGCTCAGTGGAATGTGGCATGATATAAGGAAGATTTTGCATCTCCAGCTTGATAGTATACCAAGAATTAGATGCAACTAAGCTGGGCCCATCACATAGCAAATCTTTTTTTTTCCTGAAGTTTGGCTTTCTCTGAATGGACAAAAAGAGGGACAGAGTGGTTGAACATTAGGATCTCACCTTGACCATTTAGAGAAATCCTTGCATTCAGTGAGAAGAATAGTCAAGACATTTTGTGAATGGAGTGGTTGGACAGCTACAATCCCCCTATCATTACTGTATGAGCAGCTGGGATGGCAGATTAAAGCTTATAGTGAAATACAGCTTAATACAACAACAATTTTGCATTCCTAGTGACCTTCTGGGTGTAGTATACCCAGAGCTTTTTTTCTCAAAAAATAGGTGCGGGAACTCAACCACGACCCCATTCAAATTTCACAAACAGTAGAAGGGTCTTAAGGGGCCATTAAATACCAGGATTGCATTACATACAGAGTGTAGAGTTCAGGGGGTTACACACAGAGTGCAAAGCTGTCACTTGTAAACACAGAAACCAGACTTCTGTGTTTACAAGTGATTGTGGTGAGCAGGCACCAAAGGGTGCCTGCTCACCCCAAGTTCCCCCAAGTTCCCCCCAAGTTCCCCCAGAAAAAAAGCCCTGAGTATACCAAAGATTAGAGGTAACTTAGCTGGACCCAGCACACATCACAAAATATGTTTTCCTGGACTTCAGCTTTAACATGAACTAACAGGCTTGTTTACCGAGTATTTGCAGGAGTACTTGAATGCTCCCGATACCTAAATAGAATACTTTTTTTGTATTTATCAACATGTTCTGTGAAAATTCTTTGAGTTTTTTACTACTGCAAGCAAATAAAACATTTTTATTCATTTTTACTCATTTTTATTCTTTTATAATGTCTTCAGTTAGAGTTCTTCATAATTCTAAAGAAAATATCCTTAGTCTGTATTGTGGTTTGAAAACTGTCACATGACATTTTAAAAAAGTATCGGTATTCGGTATCGGCGAGTACATGAAAAAAAGTATCGGTACTTGTACTCGGTCCTAAAAAAGTGGTATCGGGACAACCCTAGTTTTGACTTATCAGTTAGCCGCCTATCGGTTAAATTTTAAAGCAAGCCCTCTGTTTTTTGACCGAAGGATAACGGACCGATGGGGCCTACACACGATCGGTTTGGACCGATGAAAACGAACTTCAGTCCGTTTTCATCGGTTTGAACCGATCGTGTGTACGCGGCCTAACAGCTCTGCTCTGGGAGTGATAGTGATGTCGATTAGAGCAGTATTCAATGTGTTGTGTTGGACTGCAGAAGAGCTTGTGTGTGTGAGCTGTGGTCCTGCTCTCCTGTGTTCTGGCAACATCCAGTATTTTTTTCCCCATAACCCTTGCTGCAGCACTTACTGTAGCTGGTAAAAATAGAGTCATATTTGTAAAAACATACATATCCCAAATATAACAATATAGTCCATAAATGAAGCAACAAGAGTCAGATTCAGTGAAGTGTGTCAGAAATGTATCAGAGTGTCCTCTCAAGTGTCTCTTGAAAAAATTTAGCAACACTATTAAACATTATTAACCACTTCAGCACCGGGCCTATTCTGGCCCTTCTCTCCTTCATTGCAACTTTTTATCTTGCACGGTATTTGAGTAATAATTTTCATGAATTAAAAAATAACAAAACAGTAAAGTTAGCCCAATTTTTTTGTATAATGTGAAAGATGATGTTACGCCGAGTAAGTAGATACCTAACATGTCATGCTTAAAAATTCATGGAATGGCGCCAAACTTTGGTACCTAAGGCCTCGTACACACGATCAAATCTGTCTGCTGGAAACGGTCTGCTAGACCGTCCCAGCAGACAGATTCGATCGTGTGTACGGCCGAGCCGACGGATTTGGCCACCCGACAGATTTCAAAGCATGCTTTGAAATCTATCGGGTGGGAACCCGTCTGCCCGACATGTCTGCTGGTTAGTACACTTACCAGCAGACATGTCGTCTCGCACCGCCGCCGAATGGATTCGGCGCATGCGCGGAAGTGTTTTACTTCCTGGTGCGGTGACGTGGCGGTCCGCCCGATTTGAACAAATAGATTGCCTCGTGTGTACGAGGCCTAAAAGTCTCCATAGGCGACGCTTAATTTTGTTTTTACAGGTTACTATTTTCGAGAGGAGGTCTAGTGCTAGAATTGTTGCACCCGCACGTGGTGATTCCTCACATGTGGGGTTTGAACGGTGTTTACATATGTGGCTGGGACTTACATGCGTGTTCTATTCTGATCACGAGCGTTAGAGCGAGTTTTTTTTTTTTTTTTTTTTTTTTTCAACAATAGTTTTTATTGAGTTTAACATTTTAAAGATTACACAAGTAGAATGTATACCAGTTTTTTGACAAGAGTGAATAAACAAAGTCGTATACAGCAGTTAAGTCATATTCAATTTTTAGCTAAGTAGCGTGATACAGATATCAGATCAAAATGAGGGAGCATGTAGAATTTATCGGACTTACATGGTACAAGGTGACAGCTAAGGTTAGAATCCTGAAGACCCGGGTGCGTTTGCGACCACCGGGTTCACAGAAATAGTGCTGCGTTGGACCAGCTTGTCCATGGGCGCCACGTTTTGTGAGCATCCACCATGCGTCCCCTGCTAGATGCCAAAGTGAGTTCATAGTTGCAGTGCAAATTAATTAGCTCAATAGTGTTCTCTATCGACGGGGGCTTGGCAGATTTCCAGAGCCTGGTAATGCTCAGCCGAGCTGCCAGGAGGATATTGGTGGCTACGAGGCGCGAGTCAGCGGGTATTTGGTCTATATTGATGTTTAGTAGTACCATCGAAGTGCAGACTGCCATTGGTCATCAGTGAGAGTTTGGCCCACGTCTATATCCCATTGGAGGTGGGGTTTGGCTTTGGAGAAGACCTGTTTTTGGCAAAAGATATTATAGAAAAGGGAAATTCCCTTCTTTTTCGAAGGGGAGGTAGTAAGGAATGACCACGTTGAAGGGGGAATAGGATAGCAAGGGTTGGACACCTGGGATAGACAGTGTCTGATTCTAAGGTAGGTAAAGACTTCCGAATGTGCCAGGCAGAATTTAGTTTGTAGCTGAGGGAACGTGAGTAGTGTTTGTCCACTAAATAGGTCTTGGACGTAGGATATACCATTGGCTGTCCAGCGTTTTAAGTCAAGGTCTGTAGTGCAGTGTTGAAGGCAGGTCAAAGGGAGAGGAGGATGGAATGGATGAGGATGGATTTCACCTTGCTGGACCAAAAATTTCCAGGCTGAGGTTGATGCTCTCATCGTGGGAGGGAGTGAGTTGGAGACCAACGTTCCGTGTGGCACACCCAGAATCCAGTCTCGGAGATTGTTATGTGTAACCAATGTGGATTCCAACTGTCCCCACAATGTGAGAGGGGACGGTTGGAACCAGTCTTTAAGCTGAGTAAGAATTGTAGCCCAGTAATACTCTTTGAAGTCTATGGACCCTGCCCCCCCCGCCTGTTTATGTTTGGTGAGCAGTTGCTTTGCGCAGCGAGGTTTCTTGCCTTGCCAAAGCAGTGTGTTCAGGGTAGTTTGTAGGGACTGGAAGTAGGATGCTGGGATAGGGATAGGGAGTGTGCGGAATAGATATAGTAGCTGCGGTAGGTGCATCATCTTAAATGCTGCGAGCCTACCGGACCATGATAGTTCGTGCTTGGCTAGACCCATAATGTCTTTCTGGAGTTTGTCGAGGAAGGGTTTGAAGTTGCTCCTAAATAAATGTTTGGTGGTGCTTGTCAATCGGATCCCCAGGTAGGAGATCTCGTGTTGTGCCCAGGTAAAGGGAAATTGTGCTTGCAGTAGGTTTTTGGAAGTGGCGTCAAGACCCAGGTCTAGAATGTAGGATTTGTTGGCATTTATTTTGTAGTATGACACTTCGCTAAACCACTGGAGGGTTTTGTGTGCTTCACGAAGGGATAGCGTTGGGTCAGTTAACATAAGAATGACGTCGTCTGCGAACAGACTGATTTTGTGAGAGGTAGAGCCTATTTGAAAACCAGAGATTCGTGGATTCTGCCTGATGTGTTCCGCTAGTGGTTCTATGAGTAGGTTAAAGATCAGCGGCGACAGCGGGCAGCCCTGCCTGGTGCCGTTTGTTATGTTGAATGGCTGGGAGATCATGTCGGCTGAGAATACTCGTGCAGATGGGGATGTATAAAGTGCAAGAACAGCGGTGAGTATGTGCCCCTGAAATCCAAACCTCTCAAGCACCCTACGTAGGTAACCCCAGTGAATCCTGTCAAACGCCTTCTCCGCATCCAAGGCTAGGAGCAGAGAAGGCGTTCCACTGGACTCGGCGTAGTGGAGAATGTCAATCACCCTCCTCGTGGCGTCCGACGCCTGTCTGCCAGTTGTAAATCCAGATTGGTCCCTATGGATCAATGTGGGCATGATACTGACTAGTCTAGTGGCAATCGTTTTTGCGTATATTTTTAGGTCTAGGTTGAGGAGCGATATTGGGCGAAAGTTTTGGGGTATTATTGGATCTTTACCCGGTTTAGGCAGTGTGACCACCAAAGCTTGTAAAGATTCTGTTGGGAATTTGGAGGAGGCAGCCGCGGTGTTATATACCTCAGCTAGGGTGGGCGCTAAATGTTGGGCGAATTGTTTATAGTATTCCCCAGTAAGTCCGTCTGGGCCAGGGGATTTGCCCAGAGGCAAAGATTTGATGGTTGTCAAAATTTCAGATGTGGAAAAGGGTTCATTCAATCGGGCTAATTGGTCCGCTGAGAGGGATGGGAGAGTGACATGGTTAAGGAAATTGTCTATGTCGGTCTGGGAAGGTTGGTGTGTGTTACGGTCGTTGCGGAGGTTGTATAGGTCTCCATAGTACGTGCTGAAAGCATCTGCTATGTCTTGGGGATTTGTGAGTTTTGCGTTGGTATGTGGATGAAAAAGGTGATTGATCCTACTTTTGGCTTTCCTGCCTTTGATACGCTGAGCCAGTGCTTTACCCGCTTTATTGGATGTGGAGTAAGTAACTGCTTTCCATTTCCTTTGGTGGTGTTCAAAGGATTGGAGGAGAAGGAGTCTCAGCTCCTGGCGTAGGGAGAGAATGTGAGCGGTCCTAGTCGGGTCCGGAGCGGACTTGTTGAGTCTCTCGGAAGCGTCTATTTGCGATGTAAGAGAGTCTATCTTTAGAGATCTATGTTTTTTATGAGAGGAGCTTAGTTTGATCAGAATTCCCCTTATGAACGCCTTATGCGCGTTCCACACCACGCCTGGATCGGACACCGAGCCTACATTAGTTTCAAAATATTCTGACAGGTGGTCAGAGATTGTTGGTGAAAAGGAAGGGTGTTGTATGATGTAGTTGTTGGCTCGCCATAAAAATGCGGGCCTAGTTGTAGGGGAATCAGAAATTGTGATGGAGATAGGGGCATGGTCCGACCAGGTCGTGGTGTGGATCACAGACGCGCTGACAGATTGCAGGAGCCATTTGTCAGTGAGAAACATGTCAATACGTGAATACGTTTTGTGAAGGGGAGAGAGATGCGTGTAATCACGTTCAGAACCGTGGTAGCACCTCCAAACGTCAAACAGGTCATGTGTGGCCATAAATTGTTTTAGGGGGGACTCCCTGCGTTTCGAGGCAGAGGTGGAGTCTAAAGACATTTCCGGGACTAGATTGAAATCGCCACATACAATCAAGCGTCCCTGCTTGACGGAGTGTACAACTTTCATTACTTTTCGGAGGAAACTGACCTGCCTGACGTTGGGAGCATAAATGCCAGCCAGGGTGAATTTCATATCATTTACAGTACATACAAGAACAACATATCTCCCTTCCGGATCTATTACCACATGGTGCAGGAGGAATTTGACAGTGTCCCTGACCGCTATGAGCACTCCTCTCTTTTTGGAGGAGAAGGGTGCCGCAAAAATGTGGGGAAAGTGCCTGTTGGTACACACAGGTGCGCCAGTGCTCATGAGGTGTGTTTCTTGAACACATAGAATGTCGCAGTTCAGGTGTAGAGCGGTCTTCCATAGTGAGTGTCTTTTTGCCGGGTGGTTGAGCCCGTTAGCGTTAAGAGATAGGATCGTGGTCGCCATTGGAGGTCAGGGATCGGGTGGGAATTGGGATAGAGAGTCACTTACAGTTAGAAGAGCCGGGTAGGTTGTTCTGCGTGAGGGAGATGAGGATGTTGCTGAGAGGATCGTTGGTCAAAGATCTGTACCGTGCAAGTCACTGCGCAGGCGATGGAAGTGCTGTAGCAAAAGATCAAATAACAGAAACTAAACAAGCAAAAAAAAACTGGTAAGTAACCGGTAGTAACAAGGTATACAGTTCACAGTGGCGGTGCCACCTAGAGATTCAAGAAGCGGAGTGTAGGGACAAGGTGTCCAACTAAACCGCTGGATGGGGGAACAAGTGTCACAAGGCTAATGCTTCAAAACTAAAGCCCGTAGGCGAGAGAGTCAACTGTAAAAATAAGAAAAGAAAAGAACAGGTAGAAAGCTGGATGCCAGGGAGAGCATCTGTTGCGTAGATGTAGATAGGAATGCCCGGAATCTTCAGGTCATCTGCTCCGGACCATCCTCCTGGGCAGCGGGGCGGCGGTGAGTGGGTCTGGATCCGCGTTGAGCTTGAGGAGCTGAGGTGTCCTGAGGCAAGTCAGGTAGAATACCCCACGAGTGGAGCAGTCGCAATCCTTTCTGCAGGTCCTGGATCACATGCGAGGTACCATTCTTCGTCACCAGTAGAGTGGCCGGGTAACGCCATTTGTACTGGACCTTGTTGTTGTGGAGACCCTTGGTGATTGGGCTAAGCTGTCGTCTGAGTTGGAGGGTGTATTTGGAGAGGTCAGGGAAGAGCAGGACCCCCTCGAATGGATGTTGCAGCGACGGTCCCCCTCTGGCGGCTATGAGTAGCTGTTCCTTTATGTGAAAGAAGTGGATTCTCATCAGGACGTCTCTCGGGACCGAGGCAGCTAGGTGTGAGGGCTTAGCGATGCGGTGGATCCTATCAATTATAAGATCCCTAGGCGAGGCATCAGGCAGAATTGTGTGCAGAAGTTCCTTAGCATATTTGGGAAGGTCAGCTGGCGGAATGGATTCAGGGACCCCCCTAAGTTTCAGGTTATTTCTCCTGGATCTATCTTCTAAATCGGCCAGCTTGGCCCTCATCCATTTCTGTTCCATCTGTACCTCTTCATAGGTGTCTACCAGTTCATTTACTGTGGTTGTACAATCCCCCATGCTATTTTCCAGGTGTGTGACTCTGCCATCTATCAACTGCAGGTCTGTGGTGAATTTAGAGAGTACTGAGGACAGATCTGTCATTAGGGAGGACTGAAGGGATAACAGCATGTCCTTCAGCGTGGTATCCACCACTGGCTGGCCTGTTGTAGGGAAGGAGGCCATGGATGAGTGCAGGGCCTGGTTCGCCGGGAGTAGGCCGCAAGCCGGGGCCTCGATTTGCGGGGACGTCCGCGGCGCGATGCGATCGGTGCGGAGGCGCGCCTTTGCCGGGCTTCCCGTTATCGGGTTGTCCCCCGTTTTAGGTGGGGGAGGTGAGGAGGGACATAGGGAGTCCTGTGTGCCCAGGGTTGGAGTATAGTTGTCCGATCGGGCCCCCAGCGCTGCGGCGCTGCCGGCGCCATCTTGACTAACCTGGCCTGTGTAGTGAAAGAAGGCCGTCAACTTCTGTGGATGGTGGTCGGTCTTCCTCTTCCCAGACATCCTTGGTAAGTGTCTGCTGGGTCTCAGGAGGATCTCAGGAGTGTGGATGGGTGGGAACGTCTTCCAAAACGGGCTTCAAGTGCTCCGGTTCTCTCCCTGGCAGACGAGCTCAGGCATTAAGCAGCCATCTCCTTTGCTGGCCAGCCACGCCCCTCAGAGCGAGTTTTTTTTATGTTTTTTATTTTACTTAATTCTTTTTATTTTTACACTTTAAAAAAAAAAAAATTTGACCACTTTTATTCCTATTACAAGGAATGTAAACATCCCTTGTAATAGGAATAGTGTGTGACAGGTCCTCTTTATGGAGAGATGCGGGGTCAATAAGACCCCACATCTCTTCTCCAGGCTGGAAAGCATGTGATTGGGAAAAAAAATTCACTGATCTCATGCTTTCAGCCGCGATTTACTTCCAGGTACCCTGCCTCCGACGGTCATAGAGATGACTGGTCACCTGAAATCTCTATTGTCGTGAGCCGGCGCCCGGCCAATTCGTTCTCCGTGGCCCCCGATGTCACGGGAGAGCAGCAGAAGGGTGGATGTAACCTCCCGCCGCCTATAAGAACAATAAATGGGTGGAACTGCTGCTATGATCATTCTTATGATTCGTAGAATCGCCGGCAGAAAAGAATGATATCTGAATGATGCCTGTAGCTGCAGGCATCATTCAGATATCACCACACAAAATCGAGGACGTCATATGACGTCCTCGGTGTAGCAGTGGTTAAAGATAGTGGCAATATAAAAAGAAAGTCCCAGCAACCTTCTCTCAATGCCTGTAGATCAAAAAAAAAAAAAAAAAACCTGAATGGGCCACTTACACACAGGCCGCGTACACACGATTGGTCAAAACCGATGAAAACGGACTGAAGTTCCGTTTCATCGGACCAAACCGATCGTGTGTAGGCGCCATCGGTCAGTTATCCTTCAGTCAAAAAAAAGAGAACTTGCTTTAAAATGTAACCGATGGATGCCTAACCGATAGGTCAAAACCGATCGCTAGTACGCACGACCATCGGTTAAAAATCCACGCATGCTCAGACTAAATGAGGGGACGGGAGCGCTTGTTCTTGTAAAACTCGCGTTCGTTTTCGAGATGGCACATTCTACATTTTTAAAATGAGTGTCTCGTTTATTGCAACGCATTTTTTTCTTCGTTATATTGCTAGAATAAACACGTTTTGCTGATGGTATTTAGAAAGAGTTCTCCCATACTGATTTATTTTCTGTTTTGCTTGTGATCTCATGTTTTTTTATGTTTTTTTTAGAAAGCCAGATGTCAAAAATAATTTTTAGTACTCCACATATTTTTTTTTTTAAATGTTTTTGGAGAAATGTTTTTTTTTTGGAAATGTTTTTTTTTTTTTTTTTAGATTTTTTTTTTTTGGCAAGTTATCACACCAATGTTTTTGTTTCACCCCCCTCCCCCTCAAGGAGGTTGTGTCCTTTGTTAATTACACATTGTATTTCGGAAATGTTTGAACAAGTTCCATTGTTTGTAGATATTTGCTTTTTTGTAAAAAGCCTGGTTTTTGTACAACAATAAAAAAAAAAGTATTTTTTTACCTTAAAAATTAAAAAACGCACAAGTTGTGCACAGAAAAAAAAAAAAAAAAGGGATACCTGAAAATTACAAAAACACACAAGTTGTGCACAGAATAAAACCCCAAAAAAGATTGGTTGTGTGGCTTCTTCTTTCTATGCTCAATACCAGTTTGTACATTTAAAAAAGTGGGTGATTACTGTGACAATTGTGGTTATTTACTAAAACAGAGAAAAACATTTGGCACTAGAAGTGCACTAGTATGAGAACCAGGGAGACAGATAACAGAAACCAAAGCAAGAATGACAAACAACTGTATAAATTCCAATCAAATTATTTATTAAATAATATTTATTTCTTTTGTGGGCCGAATTAGAAAGAAATATGGTCTGGCATAGCACTGGCCCCCCTACCCACAAAGTACTCAACATATTTGTTGCGTGCCTCATATGCAGATCCGTGTGCTAAGCCAGTTCTCCCAGTGTCCAGGCCAGGAAAGGTATCTGAGGGTAGTCCTGTCTCAGGACCAATGTTGGTTAGGTATGACTGTGAGTGCCTGCGTAAAAAATTATGCAAAATGCAACAAGCAAAAACAATGGTGTTCAATTTATATTCCGCCAGGTGTATGGCTGTCTGGAACAGGCGGAACTGGCTGGCGAGTATCCCGAAGGCATTCTCGACTACCCTCCAGGCTCTGGCCAGCCGATAGTTGAAAACCCTCCTCTCCGGGGTAAGGGTTCTCTGGGGAAAAGGCCGCATGAGGTGAGGTCCAAGCCCGAAAGCTTCATCTGTGAGAAAAACAAGCGGAAATCCCTCCAAAGTGTCTTCATCCCTCGGCAGTACCAGACCACCAGACTGGAGATGCTTGGCCAACTCCGTCTGCGCGAACACTCCCCCATCAGACAGACGGACGCTCTTCCCCACATCCACATACAAAAATTCGTACTGTGCCGACACCACCACGATCAACACGATACTATGAAAACCTTTGTAGTTATAATAGTACGACCCGAACGGGTGGCGGCACTATGCGGACGTGTTTCCCGTCTATTGCCCCTCCGCAGTTTGGAAAGTCAAACCGCTGGGCAAATTGGGAAGCCAGAGTCTGCCATTCCTGTGGCATGGATGGAAACAAAAAAATAAATAATACTTTGGCATAAAAAAATTGCAATCACAATACAAAAAACATCCTTGTGCAACGTCAGTATAACATTTATTATTGGAGTGAGTATTTCATGGCAAAAAATATAGGCCCACTTATCAGACTCCTCACCCCTCTGATGGGCCATTAAACCTTTTTAGGGGGGGGTCTGGCTGAGTTTAGGCCCAGAAAAGAAAAACAGGTAGCATTCTGCCTAAATTGCATGAGAAAAAATACATTGGGACACATTTTAAGGGGGGGGGGGCAGAACTACAATGGAGCAGACAAAAATCAGGTTGTAAAAATACTAGGCTAGGTGTGTTTGGGCCTAGGATAGCATCCTGGACAGGTTAGTGAAGGGAAAGATGCATGTAGGCCAAAAAAAAGAGCATGGAAAGCTTACAACATGCATGGAGACAAAAGGGGACATTCACAGCATATTACAATCATGGTAATTAAAAACATAGATTGTGATGTTAAAGGAGGAAACTTACCTTAATATACTCCTCCTACATGACTTGTATGATGGCAGAACACGTCTCCGGTATGATGATCTCAAGCGCCTGGGAAGAGATGCCTGTCGAGAAACTGAGGTCCTGCAGGCTCCTCCCAGTCGCCAGGTGCCGCAACGTGACAATAAGCCTCTGCTTGGCGGTGATGGCTTGGCGCATCACAGTGTCCTGCCTCGTGATATAGGGGGACAGGAGATCCAATAGACGGTGGAAAACGGGGGCTGTCATCCGGAGAAAGTTCCTGAAGTCCTCAGGATTATTCTCTTGAATTTCCCTAAGCAGAGGCATATAAGAAAATCAGTCACGCTGGCGCAACCAATTCTTGGCCCAGGAACTCCTCCTCGCCCTGTTCCTGTCCAAAGACCTTGAGTGGGTATGAACTGCAGAAGACAGCCCATACGCAGCATGAACTCTAGCATGAGCATGCTGCTCTATCATGGTTTCAAACCGATCAGCTGGTCAGAACGCACTTAAAACAGAAAGCACCCCAAATCCAGCAATACCTGTAAAGAACTGAAAAACAGATACAAGCGGACAGGACGGCACTGCAAAGCAGAAACGACCCGACAGCCAGCACTGAATGCCAGCACTGAATGCCAGGCACTTTACCCACTCTGGCGGGAGTGGCGACGATTAAGTGTGACTGTACTGAGAGCAAACTGCTCTCTATAATATCCAAGGCCTGATACTGCAGTTTTCTTCCGCTCATCAACCTTTATCTATAGTGTGCCATGTTGATGTTGGCCATGTTGGGCCTTGGAAAAAAACGTTGAAAACGCACTCTGATGTCTGGACACTCGCTTTATTCACTTTCCACCAGTATTTACCCCTAGACAAGTGTAATTGCTAACTTAATACGCCGACCCCGAAATCAACCAGCGGCTCTTTCGGGGGTGAGCGCTACACACGGAATTAGCAAAAGCAGACTCAAGGGTGGCGCCAAAGGCTTTGGCCTTCCCCTATATAGTGATGTCGTACGTGGTTTACGTGTCCGTGTTTGGACACGATCGGTTAACTAACCGATGGTGTGTAGGCAAATCAGACCATCAGTCAGCTTCATCGGTTAACCGATGAAAACGATCCTTCGGACCGTTCTCATCGGATGGACTGATCGTGTGTACGCAGCCTAAGAGTTGGTCATCTTTATCTTGAGCACATTGAGGTGGAGTGGACACTGGTTGTTGGGTTTTCTAACTAGAGGCATTGCAAATAGTTTTTTGGGACTTTATTTTTCTTTTGCCACTGTGTTCAGTGGTGGTTTTCTCTTGTCACATTTTCTTCAAGGACACTTTTTCACACACTTTACTGAATTTGTATGAACTATGATGTTAATTTACTGGCAGTTGTTACACCCAAACGTGACGTTTACTCTCATATATCTAACCTACATGTACTTAAAGGCATCAGACATCTTAATTGTTATTTATAATCTTCTAGGAATTTAACGTGACTCTGAGGTTAAAAAAAAATAGCCTGAAAGTCCCCTGCAGTAGAAGAGATAGTATACTTCTCATGTTTCCATCAAAATGTGTATATCCAGGGTGCTCCAAGAGTTTGAATCCTGATAGATAAAGTCTGTGTTGGAGAGGGTAGCAGATCTTCACACACTTTAGGCATCACTCAGGGAGACAAGCAATCTATAATGGGAACAGAAAAACAAACAAGGCGCCTCTAAGTGCAGAAGTATAAAACTTTTAATATCCCCTAAAGGGGTTAAAAAAAACTTACAAGATGGTGGATGAAGCAGGCATGTAGCAGGTAAGTGTGTCCAGAAGATGTTCCAGTGGCAGGGCAGTCCTAGTCTGATGATGAAGCTTCCAGGGAAGTCCACAAGATAACAACCAACTTGTGCTGTGAGTGTTTAGGGAACACAATAGGGAACATAATGGTGCTGGAGCTCCAGCACCATTGTGTTCCCTAAACACTCACAGCACAAGTTGGTTGTTATCTTGTGGACTTCCCCAGTGTAGCGAATCTGGTTCTTAATAAATGGGAAGAAGAAAGTGTATTCAGTGCCAAAGACCAATCGCTGATATATTATAAAAGATGTATTGACGATATTATATTGTTGTGGGAGGGATCCCAAACAACTTTAAAAACCTTCTTATTAACCACTTAAGGACCGCCGCACGCCTATGTACGTCCACAACATGGCTCGTACAGGCACAAGGGCGTATATTTACGTTCTCGCCTTTGTGCGGTTCGGGGGTCCGATCGGGACCCCCTCCGCGGCGTGCGGCGGTCCCCCTGGCTCTGGGAGCGATCGCCAACGAGCGGGCGGATGTCCGTCTTTTTCGCCCCCCGCGATCGCTCCCAGCCAATGGGAGCTCTCCCCCTTCGTGTCACTTCTTCTTCCTGTGTTTACACAGGAGGAGGAAATTATGTCATCTCTCATCGCAGCGGTGTTTCCCACCGCTGCTGATGAGAGAAGACATCCACAGTAAGTGTGCACCAACACAACACTGACACACACACACATAGGCACATTAACCCCTTGTGATCACCCCCACCCCCCTGTCACAGTGTCACTGAATGCAGTGATCTAATCACTGCATTTAGTGTCAGTATGACAGGCAGTGTGAAAGTTAGTTAGTGTTAGGTTCAGGATAGCCCCCGTACCCCTCCCTAATACAGTTTTAACCCCCTGATCACTGCCCTAGTTAACCCTTTCACTCCCTATTGCCAGCGTCACTAAGCGATCATTTTTCCGATCGCTGTATTACTGTCGCTGTTCCCGCTAGGAAGCTATTTTTTATTTTTATTGCGTTTTTTTTTATTTTACTAAAGACATGTGGCTGAATTAATTTTGGCCGAAATGTTTTACTAAAATTTAGTTTATTTGATTTTTTTTTTAAAAAAAGTAAAAAATAGTGATTTTTTTCAAAAATGTCGCTCTATTTTAGTTTATAGCGCAAAAAATAAAAATCGCAGAGGCGATCAAATACCACCAAAATAAATCTCTATTTGTGGGAAGAAAAGGACGCGCATTTTGTTTGGGAGCCACGTCGCACGACCGCGCAATTGTCTGTTAAAGCGACGCAGTGCCGAATTGTAAAAACACCTTGGGTCATTTAGCAGCATATGTGTCCGTGTAAGTGGTAAATATGAATGTCAACCAATATGGACTTAGGTTTACTGCGGCATGCAGTCTTACTTTCGTCAACTATTTGGACCTAACATTATATAAAAAAGGCAATCAGGTGGGCACGAAAACCTTCTTCAAATCTACGGATAGGAATGGTTTTGTGCCTCGAGTTGCCTTCATCCCAAATGGCAGGGAGCAATATCCAAAGGCTAATATATGCGTATCCGAAAAAATTGTGACCAACTTAGTGATTTTGAAGAACAAGCCAATATGTCAACAGAGAGATTTGTGGAGAATTATTTAATACCTGGGCTTCAGGACACCAAACAAGAGGTCTCCAATATGAACTGCCAGGATTTGCTGGAATCCAGGAGGGGTTCCTCTAGGTGTGATCAGGTCCCATTTCTCTCTGGTTTTCAAGGCAGTACAAAAGTGTGGAAAAAAATCATTAAAAAATTCTTGCCCATTTTATTGAAGGATACAGATTTGGCCAAAATATTACCATCCAAACCTACTTTCATATACAGGAGGACCCCAGGCCTGCGAAATATGATAGCAACTAATGTTCCGGACCCACGAGAAAAACCACTTACCTTTCTAGATGGATCAGCCTTTCATTACTGCACTCGTTTTAGAGCATGTAAGATCTTTAATAGACAAGGAAAGAAAATAAGTAATTTCTGTTCTCATGTCACGGGGCAGGAATTTGCTATCAAGCCTCTTATTACTTGCCATTCTAAATATGTAACGTACATTTTAGAATGTCCTTGCAAGTTACAATATGTGGGACGAACTACCAGAGAATTAAAAATAAGGATAAACAAACATGTGGCCAACATTATCAAGGGCTTCCCCAACCACAGCGTTTCGAGGCATTTTGATAAATGCCATAACAGAGACCCACAACAGTTAATTTTTTATGGAATAGACAGGGTCACTAGCAATTGGAGGGGTACTGACCTCAAAAAATCTGTCTCTCAAAACGAAACACAGTGGATACATCGTTTAAAAACGATGCAGCCGCAGGGGTTAAACAGTGAGCTAGATCTTAATTGTTTTTTAACCAATGAATAAACATACCTTTTAATTAAAATTTTTAACTTTAATTTTTAATTTAAATTAGCTGATCGAAATGGTGTACTATGTTTAAAAAACAAATGTATTCTTCCTTGTATAGTGTACAATCTAATACATTTCATATCTTGATTGATATAATTTTTAAATGTACATAATTTTATTGTTATATATTTTTTATACTTTATTTAATCCAACTATTATTGGAGTAACCAGCGGATTAATTAGCATAGTATTGAATGATGCAATGATTCTGCTGGCATATACATGGAAGTATTATTGTAATAGGGGTTAAATTATTTATGCTATAACATTCGTATGTATTTTGGAGTCTGGCACTACAGTTATTGCTACTCCAGTGTACTGACTAACTATATGAGGACGTGTTCAGCTGTTTGAACCAGGACTGAGGCTTGATTAAGCTAGGTCCCTCCCATTTGATTGACGGCCTTTTTTTATGGGGCCAGTACGTAACCAGGGACGCTTCCTGACGACGTGGCAACACGAAACGTACATCGAGGCACCTGGTTACGTACATCTACGCACTTCCAGTCCCGCTGGTCTCTCTGGAGCTGAGAGGTGGAACGCACACCAGCTTTTCCCAGCGTGAAATCTCCTCACACACTTTGCTACGTCCGCAAGCCCCATATTTTGGGACTCAGGCACTTATACAAGTAAGAGGCCATTTGGCTATGTAAACATTTTATTGTTCTTATTAAACGTTATTACGCTTTGGTGGTTTCCTCTCCTTTCTTTCAACAGTGATGTGGAGCTGGATTTGAAGGGAACATACAGCCGTTTATGGAATACTGGTTTTGTTACCAAGCTGTATTTGACCTCTTTTTAAGTAAAAAGGTCAACATCTTGTGGTAAGGAGCCATCTTCTTCCTGTGCACGTTTGGGGTGAATCCTTAAATTGGTGGAGGCGGACACCTGTTGTTTGGAACAATTCAATTTTTGGACAAGAATATTTACTATTGGACTTTCCTATTTTCACTTTATTTGTGTCATTTTTGAGCACTTTGACTATCGGTTCACCAATGTCATATAATTAATTGCTAACCAATGTTATATTGGCTTGAGTTAATATTTATTATTGGTATAAGTTGTATTTAGTTTTTTTCAGCGCCCCTTGTTACACTTCATTCAATCTCTAATTCAGTTCACTGTTTTTTTAGGGTGCAGCTTATTAATGTAATATTTATTTTATTGCACTTAATTATTCTATTTAGTTTTTGCGCAAGATTTTCATTCTCCATTGGACACTACTAGGCTGAATCAGAGGAGAGGTAAGAGAGGGGCTTCTGGGGAGTTTTCTAAGAACCCAGGTTTTTGTGAGAGTGATATTATGCTGATCGGAAATTCCGCCAACAAAACCGTGGATTTTTTTCCGACTGATGCTTGCTCAAACTTGTCTTGCTTACACACGGTCGCACACATGTTGTCGGAAATTCCAAACACCAAGAACGCGGTGACGTACAAGACGTACGACGGCACTATTAAAGGGAAGTTCAATATCAGTCGTGTTAGTAGAAGTTTGGTGAGATATGATTCGCACTTAAATAAGGACAATAAATAAGGCACTAAACTGGGAATGGATAGAGTTCTCGACCATCTCCTTCATGTTTTATAAGAGGATGTGAAGAAGGACAGAAAGTGGTTGTAAATGCATATGTTTTTTTGCCATAATTTCTTCGTTGTGCTGCCCCGGGTGGCTTTTATCCCAGTTTTAAGTACTCTCTCCACTCCTCCTATTGCACAGTGCATATTGGGATCTGTAGTGTAACAATTATAGTGTGGCCTCTATGTGGGGGCTGTCTCAATCTACCACTCCCAGGATTCTCAGAGCTCTATATTGAAGTCTATGGGCTTGCCTGGTTTTAGCTCTCCCCCTGCTGGCTGGAGGAGAATGGTACACCACAACATCAGTATCCCAGTAGAGGGAGAGAAGAATAAAAGGCAATGTCTCCATCTCCATTATGCTGTAGCCTAGTACATGGCTACAATTGTGTAGGAGTCCTAGGCAGAGGATGGGAACAGGATACCCCTGATATTCAGTATGCCATGTAAGTCTGTAGCCTGGAAAGGAGTATCCCCACAGGCCATAAAGGCGGGGTTGGCAATCCATCAAACACAAGCTATCAGTCGACCACGGGTAGGTGACAGGTAGACAGGGAATGGGTCTGCGCTGCCGACCCTTGTTTTTCTCTCTGCCCTTAGCCTCCCTTGCCATGCCTTCAGTCCTCCTCTATCTCTCTCCCCCTCTGCCTCCACCGCTGTTATCAGTGAACAGCAGGGAGCGAGAGCCAGCACACATCAGGACGGAGGGCAGGGGGAGGAGCTGGCCAAGTTAACTTTTCAAGTTAACCCACAGGTGATTGATTGCTAGGTCCTAAACAACCAATTACCAGCTTGATAAAATGAAAAGTCACTCTGCTAACTCCTGACCCACCCCCTGTCCAGAACGGTGCTGCCTCTAAGTCTCCTGTGTGCACAGGTAGGATGCTATGGGAGGGGAGGGGGGAAGAGGACACTACTGTGTGTGCGGGGGGGGGGGGGTGAATGGGGCAGTGGACACTGCTATGGACAGGGCCTCCCCCAATGCAGTGATATCTGCATTCTGAGAGTAACGCATTCCTGAATCCCTGCATTCTAAACGTAACGCACTCCTAATCCCTGTATCCAAAGGGTAACGCACTCCTGATCCCTGCATTCACAGCATAAGGCACTCCTGAGCCTAGCATTCTGAGCATAACACACTCCTGATCCCTGCATTCTGAGCGTAATGCACTCCTGAACCCTGCATTCTGAGCATAACGCACACCTGAACTCTGCATTCTAAATGTAACGCACGCCTGAACACTGCATTCTGAGTGTAATGCACTTCTGAACCCTGTAATCTGAGTGTAACGCACTCACAAACCCTGCACTTTCTTGAAATACTTTTTTTTGGTGTCCACTGCATTTGTGATCTACATTTGGGGTTAACAATGTATGATCACCCACCCACAGTGCGTATTGAACACGGTGCAGGAAACGCACATGGAACATGCCTTTCTGGCACTGTGTTCTGGTGTAAACCGGCTCTAACAAAAGGACACTGTGCCCGGTGATCTTTGACTTCATCAGTGTTGTTCAAGTAGATCTCCATCTCTCTAAGCTTGCATACCCCTGCAACTAAGTCTCTCCCCACTAAATTTGAACAGCGTACCTTACTGACAGCAAGGGAGCGCTACATGTTGTAATATTGCCCCTTTTATGTTATATAATATGTCTGTTGCAGTATATTTTCTCCATGGGAAAGTGATATCATCTCCAATTAAGGACAGGAAAATCAGTTATTTAGCTGATTGCAGATTCCTACATTCCATGAGTCACTCTGGCAGTGGAATTCCTTCACTCTTCTTTGGCTCAGAGCCCCCTTCTTCTTATCTGTGTGACCAAGAGCTTTTAGTTGTCAGTTCTGATACCTCAACTGAAATAATGCTTATAATTTGTGGTTCTTCATAATAATGGCATATACACACAATGGATGTTGCTAAATTTTCAGCCCCCTTGCTGTGTTCCTGACATTCCAGCTCTCTCCTCAGTGGGTGAGGGGAGCCACTGGAATTAACAGAGACTGCAACATTAATACCCACAGATAATGTCATGCACGGTCAGTATAAAGCTTTTCTGTATGGAGACTTCTGGCTCAGTATAGATTGTGTACATTAAGCATCAGGAAGGACTTTAGGCATGCTGGAAGTTTGATCTGAGCTTTACTTCTTAACTTTTGTGCATGCCTATTATAAAAAAAAAAAAAAAAAATGTAAGCATTGTTTTATATTCTATACATGTAAATACTTGGCTGTAGGTTCCATAAAACAAAGTTTTAGTCTTATGGACGGGAAGGCTAATAGGCTTAGCCAACAACTAATGACAAGGGTGCAGGATCTAGGTGGCATTGGTCTACCAGATACCATATTTATCGGCGTATAACACTCACAGGCGTATAACACGCACCTTAAAGTGGAGGTTCACCCTCCAAAAAAATTCTAGCATGACACGGGGCCCACCCACCCGACCGGCAGTATGTCTTTTTTTTTTCTTTTTGTACATACCTTTTTACGGGCGCTTTTCCCCTCCGGCAATCCCGCGTGACTGGGCGTTTACAATCACAGGCTGTGATTGACGTCCCTCAGCCCGGCGCATACAGCGCATCACGAGATGCTGAAGGAACCCGAATACCCGGTATAGGGCCGCACCGACGTTCGGGTTCCTTCAGCATCTCGTGACGCGATGTATGCGCCGGGCTGAGGGACGTCAATCACAGCCTGTGACTGGAAACGTCCAGTCACGCGGGATTGCCGGAGGGGAAGAGAGCCCGTAAAAAGGTATGTACAGAAAAAAAAAAACACTGGCATACTGCCGGTCGGGTGGGTGGGCTCCGTGGCATGCTAGAATTTTTTTGGAGGGTGAACCTCCACTTTATCTTTAAGAGGGAAGTTTCAGGAAAAAAACATTCAACAGCCCCCTGCGTATAACACGCAGGCACAGTTTACCCTCTATTTTCAGGGTAAAAAAGTGAGTGTTCTACGCCAATGAATACAATATTCAAAAATAACACTGAACGTCCCACATGGTTTGCATTATAAATTGGTGCCAACCCGAGTTGGGTAGGAGGTGAATTTCACTTGAAGAATCTTTTTTGTCCTGTTTACTGACGGCTTACCTTGGTTATTTCATGACACTCCCTGCTCTGTCTTTGCCCACCCGGCGATTGGCACCACTCTCCAAGTAGCCAAGGCCCTTGCAGACCCCATACTTTCGGCCTCGGACCCATCATTCATGTCTCCGATACTTACCCATCTATCATTTGTACCAGGAGTTGCGGACAGGTCTTTCCTTGCCACTTTCTGAGAGCAAAAATTTCAGGCGCAGGACTTTTGGGTGTCTGGCCACTGGCAATCTCTCTCCAGAATCCAAAGCAAGTTTGATCCTCCACTGCCCTTATGGAAAGCCATGCGATTTAGGCATTTTCAAGGTGCAATCCCTTGATACTCCTACTGCCTTTGAGAGGTTTTGCCATTCAGAAGGTCCGGTGACACATGGTCTTTCTTAAAGGGTCATGAAAGGAAAAACATTTTTTTGCTGAAATGACTGTTTACAGGGTATAAAGACATAAAAGTTAACTTATTGCTTTTCAAAATGATTAAAAATAGATAAAAATCAATCATATAATGTGCCTGCAGGTTATTTTCACTTTTGAACTGGCTTCATGTTTCTGCAAAGTAGAAATAGACACACTGAACAAAAACAAATAAATCCAGGGCAGTGTTTTGTTTTTAAAATGAATCTGATTGGTTCTGGGAAGTTTTAGACACACAGTCATGACAGCTTAAACCATCGTGAGAAAGCTCCCAGTATGGTGGTTATAAGGAAACAGACAAGCAGGAAGTGTGGAGAACAGAGCAGGATTACAGCAACTTCAAAGCAAAAATGAACAATAAGGACATGAAACCAGTACTGCAGTAAGGTAAAGGAAGCTATTTAGCTAAAAAAAAAAAATCCCTTAGTGATCCTTTAATCTTATTGCATATTGACCCACCCAGACGACCCTTGACCCCCAAAATACATGACAATGTGGGAACTAGGCCTTGATATCTTGCAAAACTCATGAGACGGGTTATACAAATTTTACTCAATGGTATAGAGTCCCATCGACCTCACACAGGTTGTTCCCACAGAGCTTTCCTCTTTGTTGGTGTTGCCCTAGGCTGCCTATATTCTGGAGCCAGGTCTGCCACTGGATCTTCAGGCTGCTGAATATACAGATGCCTATGGAAGCGGCGGCCTTCCTCTTGCATTTAACATTTAACACCTATGTCTTTGAAACAGTACACACTCTTACTTCTACTGAATTTGTTGAATGCAGCTAAGGCTTGTGCACCACTGTGTTGGAAGCAGACCACTGCACCATCTATCCAGCTGTGGTTTACCAAAGATAAACGAGACCTATCAGATGGACACTCAGATGGCTTCAGTTAATTATAGGGAAAATCTACATAACAAAACCTGGTTTTACTGGATGGAATTTGTGTGCTCCTCTGATTACCCAACCATCGGGCTCTCAGGCATAAGACAGGTTATATTCCCATCAGTCCCCTCTGAGTTTTGATTTCTAGTGCGCCACCCCTGGATGATATATAGTTTTGACTGGGGAAGGGGGGTCTAACAGGTCATTTTTACTTAAAGTGATGCTAAATTATATCTTTATTCTCCAAAAATAATTCATACACATCCACTGCCTAATGGCCCTGTATTTGTATGTCCAGTGCCGATCCTGACCTCCCTGAGGCCCTAAGCAAAATGACACATCACATTAAAGTTGAGAGGCTGGGGGCATAGGGTGCTGCCGACAGTGACATGTCACATTATAGATTAAAGTTGAGAAGCGGGGGGAGGGGGTGTTCTGCCTGTCGGAAATTACATCTTACATTGAAGTGAGAAGTGGGGGGTGCTGACCTCTTCTCCCATGCAGGGATTTCTTACCTTTTCTCCCATGCAGCCAGTGAGGCTGAGGCCTCTATTAATTTAGGGGGCCCTCCGCAGCTTTCGGGGCCCTAAGCGGCTTGCATAGTGAGCCTATAGGGCGGATCGGCCCTGTGTATGTCTCCTTGTAAGGTCCTCTGCTAGCTGCCAAAACTCTTTTCTCCCTAATTTTTGACTGTTTGGAACAAGCAGTGCATGTTAGTTGTGGTCACATGCACTGCTTTATTCATACTACAAATTCCATAGTTCATAGTCCTTAGTGTCACGTTAGGGTCCTGGGAGACATGTTAGTCCATTACTGTCTTAGCAGTAGTTCTGCAGTTGAAAATGGAGACTTTTTTTTTTTGCTTTGTTTTTATTGCATTTATAAACTAGTACAAAACAGCTTATGCAACATATCGCGTAATTGAAATAAACAGTTTGTAAAAATAGCAAACTTCTCTCAGGAAAGTGCGTCAATATTATTAATACAAACTTATCCTTTTTAACATTTTACCAAAGGCACTGCTGTGTACAAAACCTTGAAATGGGTACAATTAAAAAACACAACTAACTCCAATGTGTTAGTGGTCCAAAAGGAGAGTCTCCAAGGTGTAAAATAAATGATTCTAACAGGAGATGTGTATGTGGCCACATGCCACTGTTCTTATCCACGTAATAAAAGATTGAGCTACTGAGACACAATATAATGCCCACATCTCATAACATTCCATAAACAGAAGGGCATCCCCTCGCTTTATAAGTTAGTTTGTAAATTGGAAACACCTGGTTAATCAGATCCTTCCAAAGGGAAAATGGAAATATTACAGTGCCTTAAAAATGTATTCATACCCCTTCCACATTTTGTCACGTAACAACCAAATATTGAAATGTATTTTTATAGGGATTTAATGTGATAGACCAACAGAAAGTGGCACATTTTTGTGAATTGGCAGGAAAATTATAAATGATTTTCATATTTTTTTTACAAATAAATATGTGAAAAGTGTGGCGTGGATTTGTATTCAGCCCCCCTGATTCAATACTTTGTAGAACCACCTTTCGCTGCAATTACAGCAATTACAGCCGCAAGTCTTTTTGGGGATGTCTCTACCAGCTTTGCACATCTAGAGAGTGACATTTTTGCCATTCTTCTTTGCAAAATAGCTCAAGCTTTGTCAGATTGGATGGGGAGCATCAGTAAACAGCAATTTTCAAGTTTTTTCCACAGATTCTTAATTGGATTTAGGTCTGGACAATGACTGGGCCATTCTAACACATGGATATGCTTTGATCTAAACCATTACATTGCAGCTCTGGCTGTAAGTTTAGGGTCATTGTCCTGCTGGAAAGTGAAGCTCCTCCCCAGTCTCAAGTCTTTTGCAGATTCTAACATGTTTTCTTCTAAGATTGCCCTGTATTTGTTTCCATCCATCTTCCCAACAACTCTCACCAGCTTCCCTTTCCCTGTTGAAGAAAAGCATCCCCACAACTTGATTTTGCCACCACCATGTTTCACAGCGGGGATGGTGTATTCAGGGTGATGTGCAGTGTTAGTTTTCTGCCACACATAGAGTTTTGCTTTTAGGCTAAAAAGTTAAATTATCGTCTCATCTGACCAGAGCACCTTCTTCCACAACTTCTTGCAAACTGCAAATGGGACTACTTGTGGCTTTCTTTCAACAATGGCTTTCTTCTTGACACTCTTCCATAAAGGCCAGATTTGTTGAGTGCATGACTTATGCCGTGTACACACGACCGTTATTCATGTCATGGAAAAATAACAACGTTTTTCTCTACGTGATTCTGCTCAAGCCTGCCTTGCATACAGTACACATGTTTATGATAAAAAATGCTCGAGCAAATCGCGGTGACGTACAACACGTACAACGGCACTATAAGGGGAAGGTTCCATCCAAATGGCGCCACTCTTTGGGCTGATTATGCTAATTTCCTGTCTCAAAACTTGCTTCTGAGCATGCACGTTTCCCCCCCCTCGTTAAAGCCTACACACAACCGTTTTTCACGACGAGAAAAACGACAACGTGAAAAACTATGAGAACAAATAGAGAAGGTTCTAAATTTTTAATGCCCATTTTTCTCATCGAGAAAATGCTCTGGAGCCTACACACAGCCGTTTTTCACCACCAATTAAAAAAATTGCATTTTTCTCGTCATGAAAAACGGTCGTGTGTACGCGGCATAATAGTTGTCCTGTGGACAGATTCTCCTACCTGAGCTATAAATCTCTGAAGCTCCTCCTCTTGGCCGCTTCTCTGATGAATTCTCTCCTTGCCAGGCCTGCAAATTTAGGTGGACAGCCATGCCTTGGTAGGTTTACAATTGTGCCATACTCTTTCCATTTTCAGATGATGGATTGAACAGTGCTCCGTGAGATTTTCAAGGCTTGGGATTTTTTTTTTTTAACCTAAGGTTCTCTAACAAAGCTCTGAGGGCTTCACAGAAGAGCTATATTTATTCTAAAAATAAATTACACACTGGTGGACTCTGTTTACTGATTAGGTGACTTATGAAGACAATTGGTTCCAGTAGATTTTAGTAAGGAGTATCAGAGTAAAGGGGTGGAATACAAATGCACGTCACACTTTTCAGTTATTTGTTTGTAAAACAATTTAAAAACCATTTATCATTTTCCTTCCACTTCACAATTGTGTGCCACTTTGTGTTAGTCTATCTCAAATGCAGTCAGTGGACCTGAGCCTGGAAAACTAAAGCTGTTTACCCCCTACAGTGCCAGAAGTTCATCAGTAGGAAGAGGACAGGGCAGCCCTGCAGTGAAAATTTTTACAGAATTCAGCAGCTTGCATATGGTAGAACCATAGGTGTGTGCAGCCTATTGCATTAGGGTGTGCACCCCAAACAGAAGCTCAAACATACATGATTATATATATATTGTATATATTTAACAAAAACACACAGAACTCTGTGTACATAACAATCAAACAACAACAATCAAAACTAGTGATCTTGTCCTTTCTTTTCCCTGTAAAGCAGAGAGAAAAAACAGCCAGATTAGAAAGTAAAAGCAACAGTGCCCCCCTGAAATCAGAGCATGGCACAGTGCCCCCTGACATCAGAGCATGGCACAGTGCCCCCCTGATATCAGAGCATGGCACAGTGCCCCGACATCAGAGCATGACACAGTGCCCATTACATTGCAGTGTGGGGGCGGGGCAGACACAGGGGATGGGGGCTGGAGTTGCCAGAGGGGATCAAGCCCTCTCTCCTCTCCTGTTTGTGTGGTGTGGGGGGGGGAAGAAGGGGGACTTTTTGCTGGCAAGAGCATTGTAAATGAAGTGAAATCTACCCTCCTAGATTCGCCCATGCTCCCCACTAGATGCTGCTTACCTCTGGAGGGCAGGCGTAGTGCAGCTCTATCACTCTGCCGCCTCCAGTAAGGCATCTGCTGGAACTATAGAGGCAGCATTGGGAAATGCAGCCAGCTGTCAGCTTACTCCACACTCCTGCTGTTCTCTTAAGAGGAGTCTAGGGGTATACATACCAATCAAAATGGTCTCACTGGCAGCAGAACTGTCACCGCCAGTGAGTGTCCATTAGCAAACCCAGCAGTTTCACCAGAAAAAAGCCCTGGCTGGCACAAGGGGCATTAGGGTGTGCCCAGGCACGCCCCCTGTGCATGCCTATGGTTATGACACTATTTATTACAGACAACGACTGTAACTAAAGCTGTGAAGATCATTTTTTTTACCAAGCTTTAACATTAGATCCATTGATTTGATGGTCCTTCTGCAGCAACACCCGGTATTAATTTTCAGTCTAATATGTTTTGACTAATTAGAAACTAAATATTTACCCTTCCACTTATTTTGCTGAGTATTGCATA
Organism: Rana kukunoris; assembly: GCA_029574335.1. Classification (NCBI taxonomy): domain Eukaryota; kingdom Metazoa; phylum Chordata; class Amphibia; order Anura; family Ranidae; genus Rana; species Rana kukunoris. Next base: position 91,885,943 of record CM056056.1, on the reverse strand, counting down.
ACAGATCACTCATGACAAGCTTGAAGTACTATCCATTTAGTACATATCTAGTCTGGCAGATGTATGTTTGAGGGAATGGTAAACTGCTCCTAGTGACCTCTGTGTCAAGCTATCAATATCCCTCACACCTCCAGTATATTTATAGGCAGGGCTGGAAATTTCAGGGATCCAGTAAAGAAAAGTGAGTGAATGTGCCTTGCTATGTTAGTCTATGTAAATGACAACAGCGAGTCTATTTGGTCTTCTCCCCTCCATCTGCTGTTGCATTCAAAATTGTCGCAGCTGTGCTGTGCTCCATTCACACAGCAGCGCCATTCACTCACAGGGATCTGTGAATGAATAAACTACAAGTTTCATCTTCCACCACAGCGGACGACTTGTAGTTCCCAATGGACTGCAACACTGACGAGTGCCCCCATAGTCCACTGACAATTCCTCCAGCTTTCTAACTAAAGTCTGTAGGTATGGGCAGAAAGCTGGAGGATGTGACTGCAGGAGCCTGGCATTGCACCCGCCATTCAGTGATTGCATTGCTTTGCAGGTTCCTGGGCGAAAAAATTATAAATGCACACTTTTTTACTGCAAAAATATGTGCATACATTTTTTTTCCCCTAAAGGTAAACTTAAGTGACCCATTTTTTCATAACGGTTGTAATTTTAATTATCTCTGCAGAGAGGAGTATATAAGAAAAGTGGTGAAAAAAAATAACAGGAACTTATAAAAAATGTTATTCATCTGCTTGCCTGTGGGTGCTAATCATATGCACTATATATATAGTATAAAGACAGATTGAAGGCGAAGGGAGCTGTTTAAGCCCCCCCCCGAGCCCATGGGAGTGCGGGCAGATGGTGAGGTCCATTCCCCCCCCCCCACCTGTAGCAAGGGGGGGCGGTGTTTAAGCTAGGGTGGGCGGGTGGGGGCCCCGCCCCCTCTCTACACCTGCAAGGTGAGGGTTTTTAGGTGAGGTGATCCAGGGACCAATGAGAGCGCAGGATTAGGTCATCTGGGGTCTAGAGAAGTTTCCAGAAGCTGGGAAGCTCACTTAAGGCAGGTGCAGCAGTGGAAGCCGCCAGCAGCAAGCAGTGATCCTTACCTGCGAACTCCTCTACGTTGCTCCTGTGCTGAAGCGTCATGAAGAGCCTGGTTCGGCGTATACTTGAGAGAGCTGGCGCGGAGGATGGTGAGGCTTGGATGCAGCAGTGCCTGTCCTTATCCCCCAGTCAGCCCCCCCGGTTGTCACAGAACTCCGCAGAGCAGGACGAGTTGCCGGTGTCCGCCTCCCCCTCGGTATCTGCCTCAGGAATCTCCCCCGCTTTCCAAGCAATGCAGTCATCTTCGCAGGGCTATTTCCCCAGCCTACTGGAGTCAGAGTCACACGCAGCATGGGGGCTGGACATTCATCCGGCCAATCCAGCGGTTACATCTCCCAGCGTCAGCATGACAGAAGAGGCACCCTATCCTTTACCAGAGCGCGCCAGCGGCGCGGTGCACTCACCTCAGAAGCGCAGGAAGTCTAGCCGTTTGCCACAGGACATTCAGGACGCCATCCCACCCTCAGGCAGAGAGCCCCCCAAGAAGAAGAACTCCGGCGGCCAGCGGGGGGGCCGCGGCAGGGGGGTAAAAACCCCCGCTAACAGCCGTTTTTCGGCACCTTTTGCTTTTTCTCCACAGGTACCAATTCAGGCGTCCCCTGCAGCATATGCAGGCAGACCCAGGCTGCTGGCTGATTCTGGCGGCAGCACCAGCAAGAAGAGGAGCACAGCTGGGGCCAGGGACGAAGCACATCCCCCAAACACCCAGACACCCATGGAAGCACAACAGATCCCAGTGGTTTGCTCTCAAGCAGCCCCAGCGGCAGGCCCAGGTAATGGCAATTTATCCCAATTACATTTATTGTCCACTTTGACTTCCTCTTTGTCCTCCCTTATTGCTAGCATGGGTCCCAATTTACCTGCTAGTCAGAATGCACCTGTGTCAGCAGCTACTGTATGGGCCAGTCAGGACATGGGGCGGAAGGGTCAGGAAGGGGGTAGTAGCTCACAACCCCTGCCCTTTCAGGCGGAGAGTAGTGGAAATGTGGGTTATGAAATCCCTTGCAATGTTCCTGAGACTTGTGCCAGGGAAGCGCTTCCATGCACATTGTCCCCCCTGGGATATCATTTATCTGCTTCTACGATGGAGAAAATTATCAAAGGGGACTTTATAGACCTGTTGTCTCTCTTACCCTCTGCAAAGGAGTCATTATTTAAAGAGAAAGGGGGTGAGAAAGGCGAGGAGGATAGACGCAGGCCGGTATCCAAGAGTTTTAACAATTGGCTACAGGCTTTTCTGATTTATTCTAGCATCATTTGCGAGAAGTACCCTGAAAGAAGCGTGGGTCTGTTACAGCATTTGGACATTGTGCTGGAGGCATATAAAAATTTTGGAGGTGTGTCCTGGTTTGCATATGATGAGTCCTTTAGGCAAAAACTAGCTGTTCACCCTAATTTGGCATGGGGGGTAAAGGATATTGGGTTGTGGCTCAATCTTTTTCTCCCGCAGAGATCGTTTAATCCCAGGCCACAGCTCCCAAGTCCAGGCGCTCCGGCTGCTACCTATAGGAGGGGCATATGCTTCTCGTTCAACGACTCCCAATGCAAGTTCCCGGGTACGTGCAGATATAGACACGAGTGCGCATTTTGCGCAGGGGCTCACCCAGTTGCCAAATGCTTTAAGAAAATGGCCGCTGCCAATCAGCCGCTTTACAAGGAACCCTTTCCAAAAAGCGCCATCCCCGGTGAGGCTGCAAGAAATGCGGCCGTGGCTGCAAATCTACACCGACAGGCAGACGGCACAGCTACTATATGAGGGCTTTAAAGAAGGTTTTTTGATCCCCCCCTTCGAGGGTCAGGGCTGTGTGGTTAGGGAGAACCTAAAGTCAGCTGTAGATTTCCCCGAAGTAGTCAGAGAGAAACTTTTAAAGGAGCTCCTGGAGGATAGAATTTCAGGACCTTTTATTCAACCTCCTTTTGAAAACTTCAGGGTTTCCCCCCTAGGGGTAGTTCCCAAAAAAGAGAAGGGGTCTTTTCGGCTCATACACCATTTATCATACCCTAGGGGGGACTCGCTGAATGACCAAATTAGTGAAGAAACAGCCTCTGTAAGTTACTTAACATTCGATGACGCTTTAGGAAAGATTCGCCGGCTTGGCAAAGGGGCTTCGCTGGCCAAAGCAGACATCCAATCCGCATTCCGTTTGCTACCAATTAACCCTCTGTCATTCAACTCCCTAGGCTTTGTTTTTGAAGAATGTTTTTTCTTTGACCGGTGTCTCCCGATGGGCTGCTCACTCTCATGCAGTTATTTTGAGGCCTTTGCCACGTTCATCGAGTGGGTCGTGCGTAAGTGGTCAGGTTCACCTTTCCTAATACATTACTTGGATGACTTCCTTTTCTTGGGTGTGTCTTCCGCCGATTGCTCAAAGTTGCTCAATTCATTCCTGGAGGTCTGTAAGGTTTTTAACATCCCTCTGGCTCGGGAGAAGACAGTGTACCCAACAACACGTTTAATCTTCTTGGGCATCACCATCGATACAGTCGCTATGGAATTTGAGCTGCCGGCCGAGAAGGTTACCCAATTAAAGGACGGTCTGTTCATTCTCATCAGAAAAAAGAAGGTCATCCTGAAGGAGGTACAAAAGTTGCTAGGCCTTTTGGCCTTCGCGTCTAGAGTCCTCCCAGTTGGGCGAATTTTTTCAAGACGGCTTTATTTGGCCATCGCCGGTTTTAAATCACCGTCGTCGCACATCAGAATCTCGGCGGAGATTAGGGAAGACCTGTTGGTATGGTCGCATTTTTTGGAAAATTTCAATGGTAGGGCAATTTTTCAATCTGATTTTGTGCTAGACCAAGATTTTTGCTTATCCACAGACGCAGCAGGGTCAGTGGGTTTCTCAGCCATATGGGGGACACACTGGTGTGCATCCCTATGGCATCCTGGCTGGCGTAAGAAAGGCCACATTAAGAACATTGTGATTCTGGAACTCTTTCCCATCTTAGTCGCCCTGGAAATATGGGGTGAGTATTTCAGGAATAAAAGAATTCTTTTCAGCACCGACAATAAAGGGGTGCTTTTTGCAGTTAATTGCTTGTCATCAAAGTCCCCTCCTGTAATTTCCCTAATTCGTTTCCTTGTTTTTAAGTGCTTAAGTTTGAATGTTTGGATAAAGGCCCGCCATATCCCGGGTAAGTTGAATGACATTGCGGACTCTCTCTCACGATTGCAGATGGAGAGATTCAAGTCGCTGTTCCCAGAAGCGGACGAGGTGGGGATCCGATGCCCAGCACATTTATGGGACCTGATCTAGGCTGCGTGCGGGATAACATTATGAAATCTATCTCCCCCGCCACCATGGCGGCATACTCCGCATCATGGCAGCTATGGTTGTCACACTTGGCATCCCTGGGGGAGAATGGGTTTGCGTTTTCAGAAAAGTTAGTGTTATCTTTCCTGAACAAGTTATTGGCCAGGGCCCTATCCCCGTCACAGGTGTATAAAATGTTAGCCGGGGTCTCATTTTTTGGTAAGTTAAATAACCTCCCCCCATGCTCTTCCTTTTTCTCGGTACATCAGGCGCTAAAGGGTTATAGAAAAGGGACTCAGAGTAGGGACAATAGAATGGCGGTTACCCCAGACATTCTTACGGATCTATGCGCGACGGTCGGTTCTATATGTTTTTCTCGTTACGAAGCAACGCTTTTTCGGGCGGTTTTTTCCTTATTATTTTTCGGGGCTTTTAGGATATCGGAGCTGGTTTCCCCAAATAAGAAAACTGAGTCATATTTCAAGTTGAGGCACATGTTTTTGGGAAATTCCCGTTGTTCTATGTTTATCCCGAGGTCAAAAACTGATCAATTTGGTAAAGGGGCATGGCTAACGCTGCACGCTTTACCAGATTCCCCTATCTGCCCAGTTAGCCTAGTGGGTCAATTTTTACAAATTAGAGGTTCCGGGGAAGGGTCATTTTTTATTCACGCCGATAGCGTGCCCTTGACCATTTATCAGTTTAATACCGTTTTTCATAAGTGTTTAGACGTTATGGGTTTGAGCGGTTTGCCTCTTTCGTCGCACTCCTTTAGAATAGGGGCGGCGACGGAGGCAGCCAGACTCGGTTTGGGTATGATTAGCATTAAACGCATAGGCAGATGGCGGTCTGATGCCTACAAGCTGTACATCCGCCCTCACTGTTCTTTTTAATTTACAGGTCAAGCCCTATCCGTATGGATCATAGGGCATTCGTTCATATTCTGGGCCGAAAGGAGAGCTTTGCGAAGAGTGTATACCGGAAGCTTGAATTTCGACCCTAAGTTGGTGAATATTTATTGGCATGGAAGAAGGGGTATGGTATGGAATAATCTTTTTGAGGAGCTAAATGTGTTGTTCCGCTCCATGCCGATTCCTGACGTTTTAATTCTCCATCTAGGTGGTAATGATATAGGGCATAGTAAGACCCTGGACCTCATTTTCCAAATTAAATATGATTTGGGGCAATTTAGTTTTTCCTTCCCCGGAGTGCAGTTGGTTTTTTCGGAAATAGCCCCTAGGTTAGTGTGGTTAAACTCTCCATTAGAAAAGGTCAGGAAGAGGATAAACAGAGCAATGGCAAAGTTCATGCCCGAAGTGGGAGGTTTCTCCTTTCGTCACGTAGACTTAGAGGGAGGTCTAGGCGGGCTTTTCAGGTTAGATGGGGTCCACCTTTCGGACATCGGACTTGATATCCTGAATAACGACTTGCAGAGCATGGTGGAGTTGGCCGCTAGGGGGGGTGGTGGGCCGGCCTTGCTTCCAGAGGCCTAAGTGGAAGCAGGCCCGGCTATTGGGGTTGGTTAAGTAAAAGTTAAAATCCAACCCGAGCCGTGGTGACTGGGTTGAGGACTGTTGGTGTTTTTTCCTAAAGTTAAGCAAGTGATATGGTATGCATTATTGCAATGGTTGTTTGATTAATAAAATATTGATTTAATACACCAGTAATAAAGGCCTGCGGCCAAGTTAACCCGCTCCATGTGTCAGTAGTCGTTATTCATATAGTCAACATTCTGCATACAATCCCATGAAGGCGAAGGGAGCTGTTTAAGCCCCCCCCCGAGCCCATGGGAGTGCGGGCAGATGGTGAGGTCCATTCCCCCCCCCCCACCTGTAGCAAGGGGGGGCGGTGTTTAAGCTAGGGTGGGCGGGTGGGGGCCCCGCCCCCTCTCTACACCTGCAAGGTGAGGGTTTTTAGGTGAGGTGATCCAGGGACCAATGAGAGCGCAGGATTAGGTCACCTGGGGTCTAGAGAAGTTTCCAGAAGCTGGGAAGCTCACTTAAGGCAGGTGCAGCAGTGGAAGCCGCCAGCAGCAAGCAGTGATCCTTACCTGCGAACTCCCTCCCCCCCTCCCTTGTCGCGGCCTATTATTACGTGGTACCCCCTTTTGGTTTTGTGAATAAACATTAGGGGTTGGTTAAGTAAAAGTTAAAATCCAACCCGAGCCGTGGTGACTGGGTTGAGGACTGTTGGTGTTTTTTCCTAAAGTTAAGCAAGTGATATGGTATGCATTATTGCAATGGTTGTTTGATTAATAAAATATTGATTTAATACACCAGTAATAAAGGCCTGCGGCCAAGTTAACCCGCTCCATGTGTCAGTAGTCGTTATTCATATAGTCAACATTCTGCATACAATCCCATGCAACTTTGGCCTAGATTCACGTACATCTGCGCATTATTGGACCGGCGTAGCGCACCGCCTTTACGTTAGACTTGCGCAATTTTGCCGCGTAATCACCGTATTCTCGTAGCTTTTGCACAGGAAATTGCGCATACGTAACGTTTTTTCAGAGGCGTAAGGAGGAGTAATACAAATTGGGAAGGACGTGGGCGTGTTACATTGAAATGAGCCGTGACCCCATGCAAATGAAGGGCCGGCCGGCTCGCGCATGCGCGCTTGAAGGAGACCATGTCAGCTCCGCTGTGCGCATGCTCACAACTCGGGAGCGGCGCAATCAGTGAAATTGGAAATGGACTAGGGCAACGTTGTGAACTACGCAAACAGCATAAATAGACACACACAAACGCACTTCCTTTGCAAAAGTACATCCCTTTGTCCCTTCCCATTTAACCAAGTGCTTTTGTCCTGTTGTTCGTTGCGGTGTGTTTTGTAGTTGTCAGATTAGTGTTCTGTGTGATCAAGTGTTTGTTAGTAGATTTTTGAAAGTGGTTTTTGATAAGTTTTTGAGAGACTGTTTGATTGATTGATATATTTGTGTTTGTTTCTTTTCCTGCTGTATTTTTTTTTTTTTTTTTTGGTGACTGTTTCTTGCTCAGTAGTTTTCTCTCTGTGTGTGTGTTTTTTTTTTTGATTGGTTGTGCTTGTTTGTGTGCGTGAATTTTGTTGACTGGGACTGTTTTTTTTTGGAAGGATGAGTGAGAGAAAACGCAAGCTGAATTTTACACTTGTGGAAAAACAGATTCTTGCCCGGGCCATTAGCGAGTATGGGCGTTTCCTCCACGGCCCAGAGAGTGCCAACACCACCCCGGCCAGGAGGAGGGAGATTTTGGATAGGATCACTGACCAGGTGAATTCTGCGGGGCAGGGGGAGACACGGACCAGGTCTGGGATTGACAAAAAAATCAATGACCTCCGGCGTCTGGTCAAACAGAAGCTGGCCAGAATGCATGCCCATGCCAGGGGCACAGGAGGGGGCCCACCATGCCATATTAGCCTGACAGCGGAGGAGCGTGCGGTGGCCCTGACCTTTCATCGGCATGAAGTTGAGGGCCTGCCCGGCTTTGACTCAAGTCCGGAGCCCGTGGAGCCAGGTAAGTTTTTTATTTTTTTAATATCAGGTGTGTAGCATGTGTGGGGGAGGGGGTGAAAGGGAATATGTGGCAAGTGTGTGGATCCTCCAACCTGTGAATGTTTTGTGTCATCCACAGATGTGCAGGAGGGTGCAGGGCCATCTGGCCTGACCGCACCAACCCCAGGACAGCAGCCTAATGAGGCCCCCCCAACAAGGCCGGAGTCCGCGGAGGAGGTTCAAGAGGAGCAGGACAATCATGAGGAGGAGGAGAATCATGAGGAGGAGGAGAATCATGAGGAGGAGGAGTCCATGTCAGGCACTGGACGTTTGGGTTTTGAGGACTCTTCCCCTCTGCCTGGCAGCAGGCAGGCCTCCCTAAGGGGGAGCCCCCCCCCTCCTCCCCCAACATGGCTCCCCTCACAAGGGCCTCCCCTTCTCCCCGGCCACAAGCATCAGCAGGAGGCAGGATGTCATCCCAGACCACCAGGGGGTTGGCCGATCTCCTGCCCGCCACCCTGAGAAGGGACCAGTTCCTCCAGACCCGCCATCTGGGACAGGTCAGCCAGACATTGGTGCGGATGGAGGAGAGCCTGTCCTCCATCAAGGATACGCTGGGGAACCCTGGACTCCCACTCCCGGGCTTTCACAACCTGCCTTAACGAACTGCAGACGACATCAGCAGGCGTTGGGCAGGATGTGAGGGCCCTTACCCTGGCTATCCAGGCCAACACGGCAACACTTGGTGCTGCCCTGGACAGAATAGCCGTGGCCTTGGAGGGCAGGCCGCCAGGTGGGCAGAGATCAGGGGCTGCTCCTCCTTCCCCGGTTTTACCCCTCCCCCATGAGTCTCCCCTGAGAAGCCGGGGCCGTGGCCGGGGGCGCCCCAGGCGTGGCTCACGCAGAGGGCACTAATTTGTTTTTCCCCATTTTTTTTTTTTTTTTAAATAGATTTTTTTTTTATTAAATAGATTTTTTTTTTTTTGTCATTTTTTTTTTTTGCTGGGAATTTTTTGCTTTGGCAGGTCATTTTTTTTGGTTATTTTTTTTTTTGTGTTGTGAATGCTGTGTGAATGTGGGGGTGACATTCCTGCCGGAAAAGGGGTGTCACCCTCTATTTTGGTGGAGAAGGGTTCCCCAGGACCAGGGAGAAGTGATCCCCAGGTCCGTGTGAATGGTGTATGAATGTACAGTGACATAATTGGAGCCTTGGCGTGGCGTTGCTGCTCACAAATCCAGCATGGTGGACTGGTGCCAATCCAATTTGATGAGGATGTGATGTGTCTGTGCTAGGGACCACAGTGGTGTGCATGCATGCATTCTCATTGTGCCATGATTAATGTGTGTGTTTAACGTGCAAAGATGCATAATGTGAGCTGGCATGAGATGGGGTCATGAGATGGGGTACCAGTGCATATGCAGAGTCACCTTGAAGGGAAAAGACAGGAGGATGTTAGTCATGCATGTGCCACTTGTGAGGTGTGCATCACGGGAGGGGATAGTCAGGCCTGACTCCCATGTCACTCACCAACCAGCCAGCTGTCCCCATACATGTTCTATTCGAAATCTGTGGGGATGGGGCTCTGATTGGATATGTAGCTGTCATGGGTGTCATGGGTGGTGCCATGTGTTGGGCTGCTGATGTCCTCCTGCAAGGTTGTGGTCATTCCAGGATGACATGAGGGGTGAATCTGAAGATGCGAGACACCTCAGAATCACTCATGCCAAAGATGTCTATGCATGTGTGATATATCAAGTGAAGAGTGAGGGGCTTGTATCAGATAATAATATTGTATTAGATTAGATTAAATTGTAAATTTTATATAAGCAAATAAAAAATAAAAATAAAACATCTCCCGTGCCCTCCTTAGTGCCCTCCTCGGTGCCCTCCTCAGTGCCCTCATCCTTCTTTGTTCATCTAAAGTCAGTAGTATAGCTATGCGCGACGATGCCCCTGGCATGTTGGCATACAGATTGTTGTGCAACACGTGTGACTGCTGAACTCCTCACTAACAGTGTTGCTTTATCTGACAAGTAGACTTTTTTTCTCTTTTTAGAGCAGCTTTTATCAGCTCTAATTTTAGACAGGACATTTTGCTGTTGCGCACACTGCGTCGCCTGCGCTGCCCTAACGTTGTTTTGTGGATCCCCGTAAGTCCCTCATTAGCATATTTGACTAGCAAATCAATGGTGTGTCTAGCGCACTTATGCGCGGAAGGATGCGCCAGTCTAACGAAATTACGCGAAATTTTTGGCGTATCTCGTTCTGGGGATGCCGCGCAACGAAACGCACGCGCACATTTAGACTTACGCACGCGCATCTCCTGTTGCGCAGGCGTAATCGCTCTGTGAATCTGGGCCCTTGTCTTTAGTACTGTATATGCATTAATCATAGAACAGAGCCTGGTCCCCGGTGATCAATCCTGACCAGCTGCTCACAGCACATAAGAGTCTTACCTCTGACCAGCTGCTTACAACATATACAATATATCTATCAATACTTCCTTCTTTGACCCTGTTAATACAGAGGATGCTAAACTTATTTTAGTGCTCACCTAACCGCCCGTCCCCTGGACCCCGTTCTTACTCCAGTCACCCTTTTGGTCTATTTTATTTACAAATATGACACAAGTCATATTGTAATTAAATGGTATTAAAAAATACCTTCTGCAGTGCTGTAATTTTTCTGTAAAATGCAATGCAATATGGCTACCTGAAGGCGTTACAGTTTTTTCTCAAAAAAAGTGGGATTGCTCTTTAAAAAGCCTACATTGGACCCTGTCAGCCTGAACAATGTAAGGCCCATCTGCTTGCTCCCATTTACCTCCAATTTAACCATTGACGCCACCAAGCTACTACTTCATTGCCCTGTTATGTCTTAATTCATCTACTGCAACGCCATCTTCTTTGACCGACTTTTACACTGACTATCCCTCTTTGGTATATCATCAATGCTGTTGCTGGACTCATCCACCTTACTAACCTGTCAGCAGGGGCGGACTGACCATTGAGGATGTCCGGGCGGCGGTGATCATACATCGCACTTCCGCCCTGACTTTGTGCCCTTACATGACGCGATTTGCATCATTGTCATTTTGATTTGTGGACCTATTGTGTGACGCCACGTCACCAAATCACGTCCACCTCTTATACCCGCCTACTGTCCTACTATATTTAAACGTCCCCCCTCCCTGACAAGCCTGACATGGCAGAAGGCTGCTATGCTGCTCCTGTTTACACCTTCATGTGAGTAACTTGACCCAGGTCTAATTAGCGTGCTTTCTTGGCCCCAATCATGGCTATCTCTTCTGATCACTCTCTGTGCTATTATATACAGATTTTCAGTGCCTATGCCCGCCCGCAACTCTAAAGGCTTGACTACCATCTGCACTCCTTAATTCTTGGTATGTGCTTTTTGATATGATATTTTTTTGTTTTTTGTTCTTGTGTTTCCTGTTATTCTAGCCAACTACAGGATACTTATATATATAAAAAGTTTTTTACACACACTGTCCTTTATCTATAGGACAGCATATTGCTCTGTGACAGTTTTGGTCCAGGTGACCGTGTGAAACACAGCACCCAGGTCTTCCTATTTCCCTTCCATCTTGGAAATCCCCACGCCATGGTTGATACACCCCTCCAATGATCTGCAACTTTAAAAGCATCTTTATTGGTACGGATTTGATTTATTGCACCTGTATATGTATTTTGCCTCCTGTCTATGTATATTTCTTTTCTTATTATGTTTTTCTGCATAAATTTACTAGATCCCATACAGACTTCGGCCCCTGAAGAAGGGAATACCCGAAACGCGTAGGGCCTGGTACTTACCACGTGGATCATTTATAAGTTGCATATTCATTGTTTCTTTTAACTTTTGTGTTTTTTGATCCTTTGTTATTTATAAATAAAATCATATATTTTGTATAAAACACTATAAATTCTTGTTGCCTTCAAAGCCCCACTTCGGGGGATCCCTCGAATTTTCTTTCTTTGTCTACCAGGGGTGGTGGCAACATATTTAAGATCATATACCGAAGATGTTCCCCTCATAGACCATTGAGGAACTTGGGCACTGCCCGAGGGCCCCATGCCACTAGGGGGCCCCATCAGGGTTGCCAGGCTCATTAAAACCAGGGACAGTATGTAATAATCTGTGTTTTTTTTACATCTGTCCCTGATATGTCCGAAACCTACATGCTTTTGATGTGAAAATCCTGAGATTTTAGCTGCCCCGCCTCTGTACTGCCACCTGGCCTGCTGGCCATCTCTAAGCCTGGGGGCCCCATAATCTTCTATTGCCCATGAGTTGTCAGTCCGCCCCTGCCTGTCAGTGACTCTGATTAGCCCCCCCCTCTGTTAATCCCTCAAATGTCTTCACTAGCGCAAGGTATAAAATTCTAAATACTAACATCATACAAAATCATCCACAATTCTGCCCCCAGCTACATAATCAACTTCACCTTAAAACGTGATCCAAACTATCTACCCTTCCCCTCTAATGACCTTCTCCTCTGTAGATACCTTGTCACCATGCTCACTTGCAGAGCCTCTCCCATGTTCTGGAACTCCTTACCCCAATCTGTTCCTACTCTGTCTTTAGGCAATCCTTGAAAATTCATCTCTTTAGAGAAGCCTATCCTTTCCCCACCTAAAAACTCTTGCTTTCTGACTCAGCTCATCCCTCATAGTTATTATTACCTTTTGTATCACTTCCTCCTCCCTTTTCGATTGTAGGTTCTCACAAGCAGTGCCCTTCTAATCCTTTTGTATTGAATTATATTGCAATTGTACTGTCCGCCTTTACTCATTAAAAATCTGTGAAAAATGTTGGCGCTACACAAATTCTGTATAATAATACTAATAATAAAAATAATAAAAATATTAGTCTACATTGCAGTTCTGTTCAATATAAATGAAGATCGCAACTCCTGCTTTTACTGCTGAAGGATTCTGTCACTTGGAGTCAATGTAATGGGAAATCATATGTACCAGTTCTTAAAGAGTAGGTCCAGTCTCCCAAAAACAAATTACAAGTCAGCAGCTACAAATACTGTAGCTGCAGACTTTTAATATTAAGATCTAGAGATGCAAGCACCTGACAGCGCCGTGGCAGTTCATTGAGAACTACATGCCAACAGCCGCAAAGGATGTTAGGGTTTGTAGTTCATTCAGACACAGAGCTGTGTGTATGAACGACGTGGACATGTGGGCGGAGCCCTACACAGTTTCACTGTTTTTAAAAAGTGACAGCTAGGACAGGGAACTTCTCCCACACCTGCTGTCACAGGTAGGGGAGGGAATGGCGAGCAGTAGTAGGAACAAGTGCCGTGCGTCCCTCAGAGATTCCTTGGGGGCCACAAAAGTTATATATATCGAAATTACCAGTGGGGCCATATGAAACCGGACCACGGGCCGCAATTGGCCCGCAAGTCGAACTTTGGACATGTCTGTTCTAATTTCTTGAGGTTCTAAAATGCCAGGACAGTACAAATCCCCCCAGTCCTAGCCATTTAGTAAGAGGCATGGCAAGTTTTTTTTAAGTTGTAATTTTTTGTGACTTTTTTATTTGAAAATGGAAAAAATGTAATAAAATTTGGGTTCTATTCCACTTTTTTTTTTTTTTTTTTACTGTTACCAGTGCAGAACAGCGTTAGCATATGACTGATGTGGTGGTGCATAGTGTTCACATGATCATCCGGTCCCGAGCATTGGAACAAGCAATACCCTGCGTCCGATGGACACAGCAGTTGCCGGAGGGGTGTGCTGCGTCCCCCTAAACTGCAACAAGATGGATGATGTACATGTACGTCATCCGGTCTGCCAATGCCGTCCACTCGCAGTAAAAGTATTGTGGGCGGTCGAAAAATGGTGAAACATAATGACTAAATTACACTGGTTTAACCATGTTGCTTCTTTCCTCTATCTGATCACAGCCTCATCAATTTCAGTATCCTGTCTTCAACCACCTATCCCTCCAAGCAGAAAACTATTCGGAAAAAACGTTGCCAATTTAAGACTTCACTTCCCTTTTTTGCTACTGACCGCCAAAATGTCAACTCTGTCCTAACCTGGCCACCTCTGTTTACAACAGTGCACTCTCATCCTCACTGGATGCACTCGTTCCTCTAACTATACACAGAATCAAGCCCCAACCATTGCAAACTTGGAAAACTGACAACACCTAAAATCTCTAAAGTTATAGCCCTGCTCTTGAGCAGCTGTGGTGTAAAACTAAATCTATGCAAGAATACACCCTATACAAATCTGCCCTCCCAAAATACGATCCCTGGTTCCATGCTGCTAAACAAACCTATTTTGTCTCTCTTTCTAATACCTTGTCATTCAGTCCTCATCAACTTTTCTCTAGCTTGAACACTCTACTTTGTCCCCTACCCCCTCCACCCACTGACTAACTGCCCAAAAGATTGCCAATTACTTCACAAGCAAGATGCAATTTATGAGGACATCTCCACTGGACAGATATATTTCCCACTCCACATACTGTAGGATTGGGGAATCAGACTCCAATGGTAGGTGCGTTTTTCAGTGAGCACGCCAGTCCAGAACTGAGTTTTTAAGGGCCTGGTAGCCCACTTTTATTTAAAAACATCAAAGTTCACAGATACAAAAGCAGCCCTCGCAGGGGGGTTTCCATCATTCCTGTATCTGGCAAAAATCAACAGTCGCACACAGCATCTGATTCGCACACAACGACTTATCCGCACACAGCGCTTGAGTTTCTTGGATGCACAGAGCATCAAACTTCTTGAAGCACACAGCTTCTTTTCTCACAGAGAGACACCAGCCGGTATTTGCCTCCTACAGATCTGCATGTGTTAGCTGCAACCCATGCAGCCTCTCTTTTTTCTCAGACCTCCTGTCTGTATGGTGGGCCCCAGAATGCTGGTCATATCAGACTTAAAAAGCCCAAGACACAGCTGTCCAATTAATGTGTCTTTCTCTCCAGAATTTGGCGTAAAGCAGCCATTTCTCACACAGCACAGGGTCCCACCCTTACATACCCCCCCTTTTGATTCGACCTGGAGGGAGGAACACATAGACCCATCATCAGAAATGGGACACCTCTGTCCATTTTTGGCGGGTATGTTTCCACCAACACTTCTTCCTGAAACGTGGGCTCCCACTAATCTCTCTATCCCTCCTACTGTACCTTCTTTTTCCTCCCACAGACCTACTCTCCTGGGACTGTTGGGGACCCACTACCACGAAATCTGTCAGGGACTGACCGCTCTGACTACCTGACACAACATTAACCAACAACATTTGTTTCTCAGGTCCACTAACCCCTATGTGGTTACCTTTGGCAATCAAACCATCTGAGATCAACACCACACCCTTCTATGTAACCTCACTGGCAATGTTCCACAAAGGGTTACTCAACTCAAAATTGTCATTGGGACCTCTGGTCCCCTTGTTTGCTAGGACAGTACCTTGTCTAACAGCACATTCAATACTTTCCTATTTTGACCCAGCTACTACTGAAAAGGTTACCAAACTTTTCTCAGATGCCTAAACAATTGTCCACCGGGATCCTTTTCCCTCGCAACTACTAGGGTCATCTTCTTCTTCTATTCTATGCTCTCTCACTCACATCTTCAATCTCTCCCTATCTATTGGCACCTTCCCCCCACCTCTAAAGCATGCACAGATCACCGCCATACCTAAAAAGCCCTCATTGGACACCATCAAGCTGAACAACTTAAGACTTATCCCCATGCTCCCATTTACCTCTAAACTTGTAGAATGCTTATTCTACAAACATCTTAGCTTCTACTTCATTGAAAAAAACTTTTCTGACCCCTTAGGCCCCGTACACACGAGGAGACATGTCTGATGAAAATGGTCCGCGGACCGTTTTCATCGGACATGTCTCCTGCAGGATTTTGGTCCAGCGGTGTGTACACACCATCGGACGAAAATCCCCTCGAACAGAGAAGGCGGTGACGTATACGTCACCGACGTGCTCAATCCAGGATGTTCAATGCTTCCACGCATGCGTCAAATCCATTCGACGCATGCAGGGGATTTCTGTCCGCTGGTTAGACGTACTAACCAACGGACATGTCCGACGGACATGTTTCCAGCGGACAAGTTTTAAAGCATGTTTTAAAACTTTTGTCCGCTGGAAACCTGTCCGCTAGGTCGTACACACGATCGGATATGTCCGCTGAAACTGGTCTGCGGACCAGTTTTAGCGGACATGTTCGATCGTGTGTACGCGGCCTCACAGTCTGATTTCCACTAAAACTTACTAATGATTTACTAACTGCCAGATATAACTTAACCACGGCCCCACAAACCCCTCCCCCCACACACACCCTCCAAATCACATCAAATAGTGAGTGTGGTCAGTAAAAATGTTCACAAAAACAGTAGGGGGGTCTTAAGGGGGCATTAAATACCAGGATTGCATTACGCTGCCGTAACAGTTTTGAGAATCTGGCCCAGAGACTTTAAATGAACACTAAAGTAAAAAAAAAATAACAAATGTTATACTGACCTCCACTGTGCAGCTTGTTTTGCACAGAGTGTCCCCGAACCTTGTCTTCCGGGGTCCCCCGGCGGCTGTCTCAGCTCCTCCTTCCAAGGGCTTTCCAAGCTCGCGAGCTCACATGGTGGAAAGCTTTTGCGGGCGCGCTCCCGTGATACAGCGCGGGTATAGCCGCTGACTGTATCACTCGGCCCCGCCGTGTCATCGGATGTGATTGACTGCAGCGCCAGCCAGTGGGCCAAGAGATTTGAGAAAACGCCTGACTATTGGCTGAGATACCCCATATACTCATAACCTGACCTTGCCCTTCTCATATCTAGTAACACCAAGTACCTGGCCACCTAATGATAGAAGAGAAAAGTGCAACAACGCCAAACTTAAGGAGAAATCAATAGATCTCTATCAATCGACCAAGATAACTAATCTTGGTAAGTAAATTTGTGAGGAGCTCCCTGACTAAAGCCCAGGGTGTTACGCTACTACTACTACTAATAATAAATAATAAAAGTGCTGCTCTCTTTACATTGCTGTGTGTTCTATGATGGGGCAGCCTACTGCTCTAATGTGTATACTGTATACACTACTCCTCTCTGTACACTGTACCACTCTGTAGACTTTTCTGTACACTATAACATTTCCATGTCTTTCTTTACTTTCCTTTGTTTGACATTTACAGTATAAGCTAGCTACTTCCTCCCCACATTTCCATTATTTTTGACTTGGCTATCATGTTCTGGTTTCTCCACTCTGTAAAATCCACACTGATGCCTCGTACACACGACCATTTTTCCCGTCGGGAAAACTGCCATGACAGCTTTTGGCCGGGAAAACTGGCTGTGTGTATGCTCCATGGCAGTTTTCCCGACAGGAAAACCGCCGGGAATCCTGGCGGGAAAAATGAGAACATGTTCTCTTTTTTCCTGTCGCGATTCCCGGCGGTCTTTTTCACGGCAGTTTCCCTATGGGAAACACTGTGGTGGAGCACACACACGGCCGGGTTTCCTGGCCAAAGCTTTCATGGCAGTTTTCCTGTCAGGAAAAACGGCCGTGTGTAGGGGGACAAACAGGTTCTCGGCTTTCCCCTCGGGTTTCCCGGTGTACAAGGCACCAGACTCTAAATAAACCTGTTCATGTATAGGCACACATTTGCAAGTCACTAAGTAGTTTGTTTTATACAAAGCATAGTAGACGTTTACAGTTAGTATATAAAGAAGGAAGAAGTACCAGTTGTACTGTGCACTGTGAATGTTTACATGGTGTGTTTAATAACAACATGGTAACATTTCTTTGTGTGTTATTAGTTTAAGTAGACTGTGATTGTCTACTGTTGTGACTTAAAGATCAGATCACATTTTATGACCAATTTGTGCAGAAAACCACATCATTCCAAAAGGGTTCACATACTTTTTTATTGCAACTATATATATAGATAGATAGATAGATAGATAGATAGATAGATAGATAGATAGATAGATAGATAGATAGATATATAGATATACAGTGCGGAAAATAAGTATTTGAACACCCTGCTATTTTGCAAGTTCTCCCACTTGGAAATCATGGAGGGGCCTGAAATTGTCATCGTAGGTGCATGTCCACTGTGAGAGACATAATCAAAAAAAAAAAAATTCCAGAAATCACAATTTATGAATTTTTAACTATTTATTTGTATGATACAGCTGCAAAGAAGTATTTGAACACCTGTCTATCAGCTAGAATTCTGACCCTCAAAGACCTGTTAGTCTGCCTTTAAAATGTCCACCTCCACTCCATTTATTATCCTAAATTAGATGCACCTGTTTGAGATCATTAGCTCAGAAAGACACCTGTCCACCCCATACAATCAGTAAGAATCCAACTACTAACATGGCCAAGACCAAAGAGCTGTCCAAAGACACTAGAGACAAAATTGTACACCTCCACAAGGCTGGAAAGGGCTACGGGGAAATTGCCAAGCAGCTTGGTGAAAAAAGGTCCACTGTTGGAGCAATCATTAGAAAATGGAAGAAGCTAAACATGACTGTCAATCTCCCTCGGACTGGGGCTCCATGCAAAATCTCACCTCGTGGGGTCTCAATGATCCTAAGAAAGGTGAGAAATCAGCCCAGGACTACACGGGAGGAGCTGGTCAATGACCTAAAAAGAGCTGGGACCACCGTTTCCAAGGTTACTGTTGGTAATACACTAAGACGTCATGGTTTGAAATCATGCATGGCACGGAAGGTTCCCCTGCTTAAACCAGCACATGTCAAGGCCCGTCTTAAGTTTGCCAATGACCATTTGGATGATCCAGAGGAGTCATGGGAGAAAGTCATGTGGTCAGATGAGACCAAAATAGAACTTTTTGGTCATAATTCCACTAACCGTGTTTGGAGGAAGAAGAATGATGAGTACCATCCCAAGAACACCATCCCTACTGTGAAGCATGGGGGTGGTAGCATCATGCTTTGGCGGTGTTTTTCTGCACATGGGACAGGCCGACTGCACTGTATTAAGGAGAGGATGACCGGGGCCATGTATTGCGAGATTTTGGGCAACAACCTCCTTCCCTCAGTTAGAGCTTTGAAGATGGGTCGAGGCTGGGTCTTCCAACATGACAATGACCCGAAGCACACAGCCAGGATAACCAAGGAGTGGCTCTGTAAGAAGCATATCAAGGTTCTGGCATGGCCTAGCCAGTCTCCAGACCTAAACCCAATAGAGAATCTTTGGAGGGAGCTCAAACTCCGTGTTTCTCAGCGACAGCCCAGAAACCTGACTGATCTAGAGAAGATCTGTGTGGAGGAGTGGGCCAAAATCCCTCCTCCAGTGTGTGCAAACCTGGTGAAAAACTACAAGAAACGTTTGACCTCTGTAATTGCAAACAAAGGCTACTGTACCAAATATTAACATTGATTTTCTCTGGTGTTCAAATACTTATTTGCAGCTGTATCATACAAATAAATAGTTAAAAAAATCATACATTGTGATTTCTGGATTTTTTGTTTTTTGATTATGTCTCTCACAGTGGACATGCACCTACGATGACAATTTCAGACCCCTCCATGATTTCCAAGTGGGAGAACTTGCAAAATAGCAGGGTGTTCAAATACTTATTTTCCGCACTGTATATAGATAGAGATATAAATATATTTATATAAAAAACAACATTACAAATACCTTTTTTATAAGTGATCACATTCCCTCTGTTCTCAGCTGCATAAGAGCCTGAGAGAGGAGAAGCAGCAGCAGCAGCAGCAGCAGCACACTAAGCTACCCAGTGAACAGCTGTGCAGTGGAAGAGGGGGGTGTAAGGAAAAGTATGACCTTTAAAGGAGAACACACAGAGTTCCCAGCATAGCTAGATAACTGTTCAATGTGTGTTCTCCTGCTTAGAGTGGTCAGTTTTTAATAGAAAAGCAGAGGGTCTGGCAGGAACACCAGGGATTTCACAGAAAGGAAGCAATACAAAGAGAACTGGATACTTTCCCACATAAGTACATGGTACAGCAGGCACATATCAGGCGTATGACATTTTGGAGCAACAAACGCTTTGATTATGCTCAGTATATCGTACTCTGCAAAACTTCTTTAAATACATAATAATGGACATATTTTGCAATCATCATTTCTTCCCTAAACTAAAAATGAATAGATTTTCTCCTAAATGTAGTACAGTTTGCATGCTTTGGCTCTACAGCAACCCTGATTTCTTGTAGCTCAGAACAGATGTTTAATTGTATGATAAATAGAAATCACAACTTTGCAAGGTCAGTACTTTTCTACAAGAAGCTCTGCTCATAATGTGAGTATTTATCAATGGCAGATTATAATAAGGGCAGAATAGGTAAGCTGCCAAAGGCCCTAAACCCAAAGGATGTCTACGGGGAAGCTAAAGAATTTCTGTACTTCAGTGTGGTCTGTATAGACGACATCAGCTTTGCAATCCTT
Source organism: Rana kukunoris (assembly GCA_029574335.1). Taxonomy (NCBI): domain Eukaryota; kingdom Metazoa; phylum Chordata; class Amphibia; order Anura; family Ranidae; genus Rana; species Rana kukunoris. Next base: position 91,865,680 of record CM056056.1, on the reverse strand, counting down.
TGGATGTTTTTTTTAGAAGAGAGACAACGATTGCAACCTTCATATCTCTTTCAATAAATGTTTCCTCTACGGCAATGAAAGTGTACCTGAACCTGAAGTATGGTAAACTTTGTTTATGATCTTAAACTGGGATAATATGTATATGTAGCGCCTATGTACTATACAGTACTGGTGCTAGTCAAATTTAAGGGTAGATCAGAGTGTAGGTAAACTCTGATCCAGATTGTTAGTAGCAAATTGCGGTCTGTGTCTCAGCTTGGCTGTGCTGTGAGTCTATTCTGCTGTACTGGGGTGTTCTTCCAGCCCCGGTGCTGTAGGTGGCAGCAGTGGAGTCAAGGTTTGGGTGCTCTTTCCCAGCAACCAATCACAAGGGTTTGTCCTCGCTGTGCATGCTGGGGAAGGGTATTTATGGGGCAGACACCATTGGTTCTGGGTCTTCTTTGTCCAGTGTGACACCCATTTTTATGGTGGCCACATCACGGCGCCCCGGCACTATGGCCTACCTGGCCAGGGCGTGTGTGCCACGCGGTGTTCCTGGTTCTGGGGCTATGCTGACCCAGAGCATCTGAACAGCGGCGGGGACACAGTGAGTGACTGGGTTCCCATTTTGATGATCCCAAGCTGTACTGCCGTTCGGTGGGGAGTCAGTCTGAGGAGCGCCATTGAGAGGCCGGCGGTTCAAAAGGGCCTGGACAAACCACCAGGGATTGAGGTAGCTGGACACCGAGGAATTGATCACCTGTCGGTCAGTACCTGAGGGACAAGTTGAAGGAGATCCAGACGTAACTCAATTAAGGAGGCATATCTCCAAGAATTCAACCCAGAGGGGACCTGTGGCCGAGGTATCTTCCCCCGGCTCATTGAGAGGGGTCTGTGGCAGAGACTTTCTTCCAAGTTTAAGTTCACCATGGAGGGTCTGTGGCAGAGACTTTATCCTACAATTGTCCGAGTGATACTCCGGCTGCCAGGTCAGTGAGAGAGGCCTGTCTGGGTACACTAAACCCACTCCGGCGGGATTGGTGCAAAGAAATGTGGGAGCAGGACTGTTTCCTATCATTACGCCTGAATCTGCTATTCTCCTATCTTCTTCAGCTTTACTTTCCGCTCCACAAGTTTACTGTTTTTACCCGGCTGGGTAATAAAGAACACAGCAAAGAGCACCTGTCTGAACATTCCTTTACTTCTGCAATACGCATCATTCACCCCTAGGAATTTCGGAGGAGCCATGAGGTAACACGCCTCCCAAAAATCCAGCAGCTCCACTGGGGGTAATGCTACATATATATAAAACAATAAGACAAAACAGAGCATAAAATGGCTTACAGCATTAATAAAGCAGTGTGATCCTACTTTTATTTCATGTGTCAACAATTTTCCTAACAATTTATACAAGCACATTGGTCAACTAGTAGGACAAAATACAAATGCTTGTGAAGTAAGTATCTAATGAACTAAGTTAGATTGAAAACTAAGAAAATATTCTGGAATCATAAGCCCTAAACCTGCAGGGAAAATGAATCACGCAGACTAAAATGTTTTATAATGTGTCTCTCTGGAGCTTTCTCAAACTGCTTTGTCATACTGAATAATAAGCATGCCCCTTCTGCCCACGTCCCAATGATCAATACATGGGTAACCTATCAGCAGGCATTGTCATGTGGAGGTATGTGGGTTTACCAACTCTGCACAGTTTTTTTTCTCCTTCTGCATGCTTAGTTTTCCGGTATAGTTCATGGCTGTTTTTCCCCCTGGAGTTCTGTGTTTTCTCTCCCACGCTACCGTGTTTTCATTCCTCTTGCTATATTCTCTAGGGTGACGTCATTTAACAATCTAACAGAGAGATCAGGATTATCCTGGATCAGATTATCCATCAAGGACTAGAGGAGTTTAGCTACTATCCTAAAAAGAGTGATAAAAAAATACAATTTTTTTCCCACCATTTTTACTTTCTTTTTCCACTGTCACCCAATTTATAAACACTCCATCGTTTTCCCATATTGTAGATAAATACTGTTTGTGTCATGCAGCACCCTCCCATTGTAATGGCTGCAGTGGGCGAACAGACCGAGGATCTGTGATCATATCTCTGTCGTTGTTCATAAAAGATATAAGAAATTAGCTGTCCATTCAACCAGCCATCAGTCGCTAAAAATGGAAATATTAATTGGGGGCAGTATGGTTTCTACCAATTAGTTTTGAATGCATTAGGATGAATGGAACTATATTATAATTGAAATAGTTTTGTGTAAGAACTCTTATTTATGAAGAGAAGACGTGCATTTGCACAGGCTATTGTCCATTGTTTTGTTCTTGGCATAAACTCTCTGAGCTGGAATTTTCCAATACTTTTTTTTGCTCAGAGGACAATTAATGTCACAGATATGAGACTGAGCCAAAACCATGAAGTTTTTTCCTTGTACCATGCTGTAAGTTTCATAGACAACTATTTTCCCATATGTGCAGGGCTGGTTGTTATACTAGTAATCCTGTATTGTAAATTGTAAAATGACAGACATAATTACATCTGTATCTGTATTTCTTGTTGTGCTATCACCCCTACAAGCTTATGAGAAGAAAAAAAAAATATTGTATAGATGGACTTTATGTTAAAGCATGTACAATACATATGTAGCAGTACCCCCATAGGGGCTGCTAAGTAATATGGCCCACCTGTCACACTGCCCTGCCAGGCATTAACTTTCCAGTTACTTTGAGACAATGATCAGTCCATGTGCTTGTTTATATTAATGAGGGAATTTAACTTGGATGGGGTGAGGGAAATATGGGATGCCCGGTAAATTGTGTATCAATCAATTGGTGGATTGTATATCAATCAATTGGCGAATTGTATCAAATGGAGCGAGTACAAAGAAGCGCAACAAAGCTAATAAAGGGTCTGGAGTATATTAGTTCTAGGGAACGGTTGCGAACACTGAACTTATTCTCTCTGGAGAAGAGACGCTTGAGAGAGGATATCATTTCAATTTACAAATACCATACTGGTGACCCCACAATAGGGATAAAACTTTTTTGCAGGAGGGAGTTTAACAAGACACGTGGCCACTCATTAAAATTAGAAGAAAAGAGGTTTAACCTTAAACTACGTAGAGCGTTTTTTACTGTAAGAGCTGCAAGGATGTGGAATTCCCTTCCACAGGCGGTGGTCTCAGCGGGGAGCATCGATAGTTTAAAAAAACTATTAGATAAGACCACAACTACAAGGAGTATTGTACAGGGGGTGTAAAACAAGCCCTCTTGTCAGCTTGGCCTCTATCAGGTACATACGTGATAGGGGCCAAGCTGACAAGAGGGCTTCTTTTACACCCCCTGTACAATACTCCTTGTAGTACTCACATGACTTACTGTACATAAAAGAATAGTATTTACAGAGGATCAGATCTGAATACCGTGCCCACATGACACTTGCATCGTTTTTTTTTTTCTTTTAACAGCACACATCGGACATCACACATCGTTTTGCATGCATCGTTCAAGTAAAGAGAAATTGTTATTGTGTGCTTAAACTGAAACAAATAATATCAAGGCAAAAAATTGTTTGCCACATCCTGAAATGTTACCACCTTAGGTTTACCATCTATGTGACCATTACCACTAACTGAGGCCTTACTGTTAGATGTGTCGCTCATCAGCTAACAAAATGAAATGATACGCCTTAAGTGTCCTTCTTCCTGTAATATATCCCTACCAAACAATAGACAAAGGCACATTTTGTTTTGTAACTCTTACTCTGTTTGTGTATTTTCTCACAATGCTCAAGGTCAAAACTTGTGCCAATACTGATCAGCAAGCCAGGAGCATGTTGCTATACTTTATTACAGCAGATTAAGTCCTTGAGAAGAAAAAAAGTATCAAAAATGTGTTTATTGTAAATATAAACAATAAAGACGATAATAGGATTGTTGCCATCTCATTTGTCATTCTGCTTAGCCTTCTATTTAGTTACAGTGGCTGGAAAAAGTATGTGTACCCCTTGGAATTAACTAGACGTCTGTAGTAATTTACCATAAAATGTGATCTGATCATCTAAGTCAGTGGTCTCCAAACTGCGGCCCGGGGGCCAGATGCGGCCCTTTGCTTGCTTTTATCTGGCCCTCAGGGCATAATTTCTCCCCCGTAACACCAAAGGTGGGGCACATTTCCTCCCAATAACACCAACAATTGGGCCCAATGACACCAACGATGGGGCCCAATTCCTCCCAATAACACCAACAATTGGGCCCAATGACACCAACGATGGAGCCCAATTCCCCTCCCGCTGACGTGGGGACATTTTCTACTCCCAATGGTAACAGTCTGGCCCCCTTAAAGTCTGAAGGACAGTAAACTGGCCCCCTCGTTAGAAAGTTTGGAGACCCCTGATCTAAGTCAAAGCAATAGACAAACACAATGTGCATTAAAGCGGAGTTCCACCCTAAAAATGAACTTTCGCTTAATCCCCTCCCCCTTACATGCCACATTTGGCATGTAATTTTTTTTGGGGGGGGGGGGGTGGGGGCTTCAGTAGGAGTGGGACTTCCTGTCCCACTTCCTGCTTCCCCCGAGGGGCTGGTAAGGCGATTAGGCCTAATCGCCTTACTGCAGCCCCTCCCTTTGGCGATTGTCTAGGATACTGACAGGATACTGACAGGTCCTAGACGATCGCCTGTCCGAAGGCTGTCACGGCTGGGTGCCCACAATCGCAATGAGGATGCCGGCCGGGGAGGGGGGAGAGGATGAAGGAAAAAATCCTGGATCGCCGCACTCCTCGGAAAACGATGTCTTTATTTAAGCATAAGCAAACAAAATTTCAATAGAAAAAAAAAAACAGCCAAAATGCATGCAGTCAAAAACGGTGAGTGGACAAGGAGAAAAGGGTTGACATGTTTCACATCATGTGATGCTTACTCGTAGAGGGGGGGAAGAGGAGCGGAGCCCCGGTCGGCGCGTCGCTGGAACGTGGAGAAGGTAAGTGGGTGTTTATTAAAAGCCAGCAGCTACACTTTTTGTAGCTGCTGACTTTTAATAAACATTACATTTGGGTGGAACACCCCTTTAAGTGATTGTAAAGCTTAAAGGGGAGTTCCACCCACAATTTCACTTTTTAAATATAAATACCCCTGTAATACACAAGCTTAATGTATTCTAGTAAAGTTAGTCTGTAAACTAAGGTCCATTTTGTTAGGTTGTTACAACATTTAGAGTTTATAATCTAGAAATAGACTGTGGCCATCTTAAGTGTGGGCATCAAGAAGCCAGACTGTATGACTTCCTGGATTTCAGCTTTGCATATCTCGCACATGCTCAGTGCTGCACAAGCAATGTAATAGGTTTCAGTCAGGTTTGCAAGGACTACTGGGAACTCCCAGAAACCCTTGCAAATAGCCTTGTGACTTAATAGCCTAGGCTAATAAGGAGGAGGAAGTAATGAAGGACTACAAAATAAAGGTATTTACAAGCAACAAAACAAATAAAAATTGTCCATTCTGAACACTATGAGATTAGGGTATGCAGCACAGACAAACATAAAAAAATGGGTGGAACTCCACTTTAATGTTTTATTTTTAAAATATTAAACATGTTGGCCCAGATTCACAGAGCAATTACGCCTGTCTAACTGATGTTAGACAGGAGTAATTTCAAATTTCGCGCGCCGTATCACTAGTTTGAATCCTCAAACTATGATACGGCGGCTTCGGGCTTCGATCCGAGAGGCTTACGTCTTCGTAAGCCTTCGGATCTACGCTGCGATATTTTTCCGGCCGCTGGGAGGAGTTTGCGTCGTTTTCATGCGTCGGGATATGCAAATGAGTTTTTACGGCGATCCACGAAGATACGAGCGGTCTTCGCAATCGCTTTCGTCTATTTTTTTCTACGTACTGTTAGACCAGCTTTTTGCTGGTCTAACGGTGCGTAGCCCATGTTAAGTATGGCCGTCGTTCCCGCGTCGAATTTAATTATTTTTTTTTTTTTTACGTAACTCGTTCGGGAATAGGAATGTCCGTAAACGACGCTACTCAAGAAAAAATGCCGTAACGACGTGATTTCGCGCAATGCACGGCGGGAAATTTCTGAACGGAGCATGCGCAGTTCGATTGCCGCGGGAACGCGCCTATTTTAAATGCTTCACGCCCCCTACTCGCGTAGATGGCTTGCGCCGGGAGAAATACACTACGCCGCCGTCGTTTACTGGACAAAATCTACCGGGATTCCACGTAGAGCCAGGTAAAATACGGCGGCGTAGTGTATTTCTGATACTCTACGCAAATCTAATTGTATCTGAATCTGGGCCGTTATATTTACCTGCACTGTGCCTCGAACCTTCTCATCTCAGGTGACCCGCCGGGGCTTTTGAGTTCTCCATCATAGAAAGCTGCTATCCACAGGGATGCACCTTTGGGCTTGCTCTTGAGCTGAGCTATGTGTGTCTACTGACACACACAACACGACGCAGCCCCACCCCGGCTCCTTCCCCATAGGATTTGATTGACAGCAGCAGAAGCCAGTGGCTCCCCACTGTGAGGAGAGGAAGAGAGGGCAGCTCTGCTGCATTTGGGCACAGTGCTAGCTCAAGATAATACTCAGGTAAGTATTTAGGGAGGTAAGGAGGGAATGGGAAATTTTTTACCTTAATGCCTTTTTGGTGGCGCCATTTTGACACACCCGATTGGGCTGCTAGCACTTCCTGCTCTGATGGTATTGGTTTTATACATTGGGCTACTTGTGTCCTTCCCAATCCAGCTGTTGATTTTATGAGTGATGGTACGACTCTTTGTGGGATAATTTCTGCTTGCTGTTCGGTACTCTTCCCTCCCTGTATTTCAACTACTGCTGTCTACATTAGACTATCTTTTTTTGCCATGAGTATTTTTACCATTTAGATTTGTACATACTGCTGGGTATTTCTCTCTACCAGCATTCACCTTTGCTTTAAAATTTGGGTGAAAAAGCTGTGCATACTAATTGAATCCTGCAGAGGCCCATCTCGGGTGAAACACGTTGATTCCATCATCCTTCCATCATCCTTTGTTTTCCTATTTACAAAACAAGAGTGTGACCAGCTCTCTTGAGGTCATTCCACAGTATTGCTATGGAGTTAAGATTTGGGCCCAACTGGACCACTCCAAAAAGCACATTTCTTTTTTCTGAAGCCAGTCTGTGGCGGATTTACTTTGATGCTTAGGGTCATTGTCCTTATGCATTATCCAACTTTTGCTAAGCTTCAGCTACAGCCACCCTGACATTATCCTGTAGGATATTTTTGTAAACTTAGAAATTAATTTTCCCCTCAATGATGGCAAGTGGTCCAGGCCCTGAGGCAGCAAAGCAAGCTAAAATCAGGATGTTCCCTCCCCCATATTTCACAGTTGAAAAGATGTTATAATGTTGGTAAGCTGTGCCCTTCTTGCGCTATACATGGTGCTGAGTATTCTTCCTGAACAACTAAACTTTTGTTTTAACAGTCCACAAAACATTTTTCCAATAATGATGCAGTTTGCCAAGGTACTCTTTTGCAACAATATTTTTTGAGAGCAACGTCTTCTTCCATGGTGTTCTACCATAGACACCCTGCCTGTTCAAAGACTTATGTATAGTGGACTCATGAACAGAAATATTTGCCAGTGATTTTTTTCAAGCTTTTAGCTGTTATCCGTGGGTTCTTCTTTACCTCATTGAGGATTCTGCATTGTGCATTGGTAGTCATCTTGGTAAACACCCATTTACTTCTAGGAAGAGTACTAAATTATTTTCATTCATAAACAATTTGTCTAACTGTCGACTGATGAAAACCTAAACACTCAGAGATTGCATTGTATCCCTTTTCAGCCTTATGTAGATCAACTACTCATGATATGTTTTCAGAGAGCTTTTCCGTGGATTTTTGTCCGAAGGGCGTTGGCCGTGAACTTGCATACACACAGCATGACTTTTTTTAGCAAACTTTCCCAAAATCACGTGGTTTTTCTGCTTTTTTCTGCTCTTTACTGCCACCCTTTGGTAAACTTCTGCTATTGTTGGTTGATTTTAACATTGTTTCTGAGCATGCATATTTGTACTTCGGACTAAAGTCCGATTTATTTCTGTACACATTTTGTTGCCGAAAAGTTTGTCTGTTTGCAGAGCGAACTTTTGTCCGATGAAAACCAAAAAAGTTTGTCCGATGGAGCGTACACGCGGTCTGATTTTTTGGAAAACCTGGAAATTTAGAAGTTTGTTGTCAAAAAGTCTGATCGTGTGTGTGGGGCTTGAAGATAGAAATATCTCTGAGATTTATGCGCCAGCAGGGCCGGATTAACATAGGGGTTGTTGGAGCTGCAGCTCCAGGCCCCTTTCTCAAGATAGGCCCATTTGCCCAAAAAATACATAAAAATTAAATCTAAAAAAAAGAAAAAGAAAAAAAAAAGTTCGACTTTGGGGGTTGTAGCTCGACGACCAGAGGTCACAGAAACCCCACATTTGGGGGGTAGGTAGGTGAAGACCTACCCCCACAACCTGTCAAAATATGGGATGGCTCTCATTTATGGTTCCGGCGATACGGGGCTGCTTGCACAGCCTGTCAGACGCTACGTACAGAGCGGCCATTATAAATACAAGCTGACACACTGCAGCAGACTGAGAAAAAATATCATCATTTGTTTTTTGCTAGAAAATTACTCTATGGTGGTCTTTGTAACTTTTTAGGCCTCATTTCCACTGGCGTTTTTACAGCCACGTTTTTTACAGCTTAAAAACGCCTGTCCATGTTTATTTTAGAAAAAAAAAAAAACATTTTTTTTTTTTTGGAGCTGGAGCTTTAAAAACGCTGCGGCCGCGTTTTTGAGAGTTTTTTAATGTCTGGCGTTTTTACAGCTCTATTGCTGGAGCTTCAGAACGCACTGGTCCCGCGTTTTTTTTGCAGCTTAGCCATCTACAGCTCAAAAACGTCATGGTGGGCATGAGGCCATAGACTAACATGGACAGGCGTTTTTAAGCTGCAAAAAACGCTCAGAAAAGTGACTGTAAAAACGCCAGTGGAAATGAGGCCTTATGTTGCACTGTATAGAGCAGGGATCCTCAAACTACGGCCCTCATGAGGCATTGTAAAACTCTGACATTCACAGACATGACTAGGACATGATGGGAATTGTAGTTCCTGAACAGCTGAAGGGCCATAGTTTGAGGACCCATGGTATAGAGCTGCACGATTCTGGCTAAAATGAGAATTCCAATTTTTTTGCTTAGAAGATAGATCACAATTCTCTCACGATTCGTGCGGCATAACATCATCTTTCACATTTAAATAATAAAAAAAATGGGCTAACTTTACTGTTTTGTTTTTATGGTTTTTATTATTCATTGAAGTAGGCAAATACAGTGTGACATAAAATATTGCAGCAATTGTCATTGTTGTCTCTGCTAAAATATATATGCTTGGAGGTTCCAAGTAGCTTTTTAACAAGCGTTGGACTTTAAGGGCCAGATTCTCATATATTTGCGGCGGCGTAGCGTAAGCCATTTACACTACGCCGCCGTTGCGTGCTAGAGCAAGTGCTTTATTCTCAAAGCACTTGCTCTGTAGTTTGCGTTGGCGTCTCGTAAATCGCCAAGCGTAAACCCGCGCAATTCAAATGGGGCGGCTTGTATTTAAATTAAGCGCGCCCCCGCGTCGCACGAACTGCGCATGCGCCGGCCGGGGGGAAAAAAGCCCAGTGCGCATGCTCCAGCTCACGTCGGGAAGCGTCGTTGAAACCGACGTCAAAACGGCGCGAGCGTCATTTACGCAAGTCCCTATTCGCGAACGAGTTAGTAAAACGACGTAAGCGACGGAAAAAGCCGACGCTGACCCGACGCCATACTTAACATGGCGTCCGACGGGACACGACGGCATCCGACGGGACCTCGTAAGGTTACTCCACATAGAAGCTGGGGTAACCTTACGAGTTCGTAAACGACGTACGCGACGACGGGGCGGCGTAAAAGCGATCGAGAATCGGCGTACTACTTCATTTGCATATGCAAATGAAAAAACAACGTAAAGGCCACCTAGTGGCCGGAGTTGTCATTACACCTACGATCCGAAAGTGTAATTGTATTACACTTGTCGGATGTAGAAGCGTATCTATGCAAAAGTGATGCTAAGCATCACACGCATAGATACGAGTCCAAAAAAAAGGCGATACGACGGGGTATCTGAGATACTCCGTCGTAACGCCTCTGAGAATCTGGCCCAATGTGGTTAAATTTGTGCATTTACACACAGAAGTTTGATCTAAGAACTAAGTGGGTTACAATGTTTCATGTTGTTTACAAACTTGGCAGACTGCCCTGATATTTTCTTTACACAGAAGTTTATCCCTTTGATCTAAGAAGAATGCGTTAGTTACAATGTTTCCTGCTAAGAACTTGGCAGACTGCCCGGATATTTTCTTTACACAGAAGTTTATCCCTTTGATCTAAGAAGAAAGCATTAGTTACAATGTTTCCTGCTAAGAACTTAGCAGACTGCCCAGATATTTTCTTTTGACAGCTGAAAGCCTCTCCACTTGTTATATGAAAGAATCAGCAAACTCTGCATTGGAGATGTCAGGGGGGTTGAATCACAATTTTTTAACGATTAATTGTGCAGCTCTAGCACGGTACTGTATTTGCGCAGCAATTTTTCAAACATGTTTTTTTTTTTGGAAATAAACTGTTTCATTCATTAAAAAAAACACTAAAGTTAGCACGATTTTTTTTTGGTATCCTAAGCGATGCTTTAAAAATGTTTTAGGTTACATGTTTAGAGTTACAGAGGAGGTCTAGTGCTAGAATTATTGCTCTCGCTCTAATGATCGCGACGTATGTAACCTGTGTGTATCTGGCTCTGATACTAGCCAGTGCCTACCCAGCCACTGACTGGTATCTCTCCCCAGCCTGTCCCCACACACCCTCTCACCTGCTGACCTGTAGATGGGGGAATCACTCCTGTAGTGTTATTGTGTTCTGTCAGTGAGTACAATGATCAGTGTTGCTAACTATAGCTGGCAGCACTGATTGTTTTGGGAAAAACAGGCTGGTTGTACTCAAGTCGATTAATAGATTGACTTGTGTAAAACCAGCTAGCCCATACATAGATCGACTATGGCTGGTCTCTGCATAATTGGTGTAATTTCAATTCATGTATGACCCACTTAACCACTACGCTGTCCCTAATCATCCTTCCACTCCTGTGCTCACTGTCATACTCTCCACACTCCTCTCCTGTACATAGTGACCATTGTCATACCCTCCACACTCCTCTCCTATACAGAGCGCCCACTGTCATAACTCCGACACTCCTCTCCTGTACATAGTGCCCACTGTCATACTCTCCACACTTCTCTCCTATACATAATGCCCACTGTCATACCCTCCACACTCCTCTCCTATACAGAGCGCCCACTGTCATACCCCCCACACTCCTCTCCTGTACATAGTGCCTGCTGTCATACACTTCTCTCCTGTACATAGTGCCCACTGTCGCACCCTCCACACTCCTTTCCTGTACATACTACTCACTGTCATACCCTCCACACTCCTCTCCTATACATAGTGTCCACGGTTATACCCTCCACACTCCTCTCCTGTACATACTGTTCACTGTCATACCCTCCACACTCCTCTCCTATACATAGTGCCCACTATCATACCATCCACACTCCTCTCCTGTACATACTGCCCACTGTCATACCCTCCACACTTCTCTCCTGTACATACTGCTCGCTGTCATTCCCTCCCCACTTCTCCCCTATACATACTGCCCATCATCATACCCTCCACACTCCTCTCCTGTACATACTGCTCACTGTCATCCCCTCCACACTTCTCTCCTATACATAGTGCCCATCATCATACCCTCCACACTCCTCTCCTGTACATACTGCCCACTGTCATACCCTCCACACTCCTCTCCTGTACATTGTGCCTTTTGCCGTACCCTTTGCACCCTTCTCCTGTACATAGTGCCCAATGGTAGACCCTCCACATTCCTCTCTCTCACCTGCACATACTTCCCACTTATATACCACCCGTATGTCGCTTACCTGCAAAAATAGTTCTTTAAAATGATACTAAATACCCTCAATGTTACCAGCTCTAGAATGGACACACTTTTGTTAGTTCAACTGAAGGAAATCTCTCAATTCTCATATTTGTTCTGTCCCATTTTTAGAACTTATTTAATTTTGTGATTACTACTGTGATGTACAGAGGAACATAGGGGATCTCAGCTACTCTAAATATAGCACTTGTGGAAAAAAGTGTCCCTGAAAATATTTTTTAAATGTTGGCAACTATGCACTTATGCACTGCCCAAGGGCCACTGGGTCAGTAGGGGGCCCCATGAGAGGTTTCTGGGATCCTGGGATAATAAAGCGGTAGTTACTACTTTTTAGAGGCCCTGGGGTAGGTTATGCCACAATGTACAAGTATGCACAGCATATTAGCAAATTAGGGTACACTTACATTTTCAGACTGGGCCCTCCATTGCTGCGCTGTGATTCCCACACATTTGTTTATTTGTTTATAAAAGGCCCCACCAAAATCCTCAGCACCAGGCCCATGATGTTCTTAATCTGGCCCTGTGCGCCAGAGCTATAATTCACTTTGCTACTAATTGATTCAGAGACCAGCAACACACATATAGCCATTGGACTGTTGGGACACCTGATATCCACAAGTTTTTGGTTATCAACTAAGCTTGTATAAAGTCAAAATCAGCATGACAGCTTGGAGCCTGCACCTACAAAACCAGATCATCAATGGCAGCTCTCAAATTAAATTCCTGTAGCTCTAAACAGCATATTTAGCATATAGAGGACATCAAAACCACTGGTGGTTTGGAAACACAATGGCCTTTTTTTTCAATGCATGTCACCTTGAGAAAGGAAGTCATAGTGCTTGTTGGTGGCTTTGATGTTTTCAATGTGTTAAAGACTTTAGGCATTTCCCTAACAAAGTTACAGCTTTGCATACTGTTAAATGCTTTTGGCAAAGGTTTTAGTGATTCCTACCTATGCATGAAATTTCTCTTCAGTAGACTTTCCCCCATCAACGATGAAAAAACATTCTTGGCCTTGAAGTCACAAAGCCAGCAGCCACTGTGGCGATACCTTATTTTGGTGCAGTTCAACTTCTGAAAGATGATGCAAACCATAACACTGTTACAATGATCTGAGTAAATAATTGGTAAATTTCCTGACAGATGTCTAAATCAAGCTCCCTTCTGATAAGAATGTTTTCTCAACCTCAGTGGAAAGTCAGAATTAGCAATTTATTATGTCTGCTGGTAATGTTCCAGACAAATCAGAAAATAATGAAAACAAATAGGTCTCTCAGCATACATTAAAGTACTTTTAAAGATGACACTAGTTCTCTATTACTAAATGCGGATTTCTGGTTTCCCACAATAATTTAGCTGTCTGTCTATCTTCTCATATCTAATTACAGTAGTTTCATAACAGCACTAAAGATGCATATGAGTAAATAGCGAAAAAAAACAAAACATACACAGTCACTGTCATTAATTAGACCTGCTAGGCAAGTAATACTGTATTCGTTTGATCAGTATGTAATGTGGATCTTTTTTTCATATGCCATACCTTACAACAAAGATATATGGGGAAGAGGTTAATATGTTATGGGAAACATACAACTGAAGGTATAAATGAGCATTCAATCCATTAATCAGACAGGGAGACCAACACATAAAAAAAATAAGTCATCCAGTAAGGAACTTTAAGGCTCTGTTCACATCTACGTGGGTCTGCATTCTGCACGTAGGCAGCCCATTAATTTCAATAGGCTTCCCTATCTACAGAAACGCTGGGAAAAAAGTCCCAGATGCTTTTTTAATGTGCTGTACTGAATCGCATGGTGCTGCAGCACCATGCGGTAAACACGACATGGGTGCTGATGAGTGGGGATGCCATTAAATATTAATGGCACCCCCATGGAACTGCTAGTGTGCAGCACATTTCTCCATGGCTCAGGAGTTCAAGTGTTCTCTGCCCGCCATTAAGAACGCAGGTGGGTTACAGTATAGCACCTGGGGAAGTGCCCGCTCTTAAACTATAGCATCTACCCATTAGGGTAGGCCGTGATGTAGCCAGAATGAATGCGCACCACAAACCAGGAAGTCAGTGAGAATAACGATTCAGGAGTGACGGAGGTGAATAAAACAGCTCGATTTCAACAGATATCAAACTAGTTATAATGCAAAACATTACTTTTTACTTTATCAGCTACTGTCAGAATTTTTTTTTAAGAGGGAAATATTTTTGTCTTTACAACCCCTTTAAAGCGGAACAACTGCTAAAATCAGGACACTCATAAAGCATATAAAGACGGTATCTCCACCAAGTGATACACATCAATAAATACATGCCAATATATAAGTACTATAAAAATACAATTGTATGAAGGAAGGGTATAGGTATAAGAGACATATACATATGTATGCATGTATATGCACACGTACACACATGCAAAAAACATTATTAGATAATCCCTTCATAACCACATATATATGAAAGATATGTGCATATGCATTAAGTAAAATGACTTCTCTTATAAATATTAGGACTAATTAAAAGGAATTAAAACTAATTACATATCCACAATTAAACACTGGGGCATGAACCGTTCATGCCCCAGTTGAAGAGCTCATGGCTCGAAACATGTCGGGTACATAAGCCCATACGCTATTTGCCTACCACGCTACTTACCCATGTGATCACCTGTACTGGTCTTCCCGCAGTCTTGTACTTTTTAGCTTATTTTTTATTTATTTTTTGCCTATTTTTCTGTACACCATTTTATGCCTAATAAAGGCCTTTTTACTGGAAATAACCACACTATGCGTAGTTGTGTGTGTTTTCTTCCCTACATGATTCTATGATGGGTCTACCTGCCACAATGCCATTATACATAAGTTTCCTCTGAAGGATTTTCTCTCACATTTGGATCCACTCGGCTTCTGATGATCGACTGTCTATTGGCTCAACGGGCTCCCATTGACATCATCGCTTTCCAGGAGTTCGTACACGCTTGATTGACACACCGTCGCTGACGTGTGTGTCCACGCCATCCGGTAAGAGTATCCAACTTTTATCTGTATCGATTGGATGTTGTTGTGGATACTATGAGATTGACCGCTGATGGTTTTTTTTTTACTACCTGTTTAAATCACTGAAATATCCATTCCTGTGTTGATGGACTTATTCTACACGTTTTTGCAATTCCGTTTGCCATAATGTGATTCTGTTCATTTTATATTGGGACTTTTTCAGCACCAGAGTTTCCATTTCTTGCTTTTTTACATCGCTATTTACAACATATATTAGCATTTGATCTTTTATCTTTTGACGTATCTTTCCGGGACATTTATTTGTGATACAATTCATTTTCACTTTAGTGTGAAGTACCCTGGTGGTACCATTTGGTATCTCACTTATTTTGATTTCTATTTTTTAGCATTTATAAAAATGTTTGTGCATATTATTTGATATTTACATGTATTGGTCTAGTGCAATTTTATAGATTCACATACTTGCTCCATAATTGGGGCTCCTGATTTGAATACCTTGATCACATATTTAGTTTCACTCCAGATATTATTTAGCGCTGCACTTTTTTTCTTTTTTGTTTCTGTACACAACATGGTCCATTGTTGGTGCTGGCTGCTTTATTCCTACATTTGTTTTTAAGTCTAGCGCAACTTTTTCATTATTTTCTATGTGTTGTCTATAGGCAGTATAAGTGAGTGTAACACTGCATCCTATATACAAATGGGTGTGAGCAATATAAGGCCGCGCACACACGATCGGTCCAACCCGATGAGAATGGTCCGACGGGCCGTTTTCATCGGTTCACCGCTGAAGTGGCCTGATGGTCTGATGTGCGTACACACCATCAGTCCAAAATCCGATCGGGTCAGAGCGCGGTGACGTAGAACACAATGACGTGCTGAAAAAACAAAGTTTAATGCTTCCAAGCATGCGTCGACTCGATTCTGAGCATGCGCGGGTTTTTGGTCCGATGCTTTTGCGTACTAACCATCGGTTTGGTCCGATGGTCAGGCGTCCATCGGTCCGATTTTAAAGCAAGTTTTAAAACTTTGGTCTGACGAACTTGGCTCTTTCCAGGGCTATACGGCGCCTGCGCACAGACCTAGGAGCTGACTGCGCAGGCACCGTATATAGCCAAGTCCTATGGCTATACGCCCTCCGAAAAAAGCCGAAATAGAACTCGGCTATATACGGCTCCTGCGCTGTCAGCTCCTAGGTCTGTGCGCAAGCGCCAGAAAGAGCCGAGTCCTAATTCGGCTATTTTCGTAAGGCGTGACGCGACATAGCCGCGCCATTCACCCGCGGTGGAGAGAAAAGAAAATTGTTAGCAGATCCAAAATGTTAGAGTTGCCAGTTGAGCATCAAGTCAAGAAAAATATACCTATAGGGAGACCAGTTCAGGTGACAGCTGTCTTGAAGTGGAATTCTATTCACTTTGGAGACATTTCAGCTATGGCAAATGAAGGGAAATCTCCCAAACAGGATGCAGCGAATAATAAAATAAATCCAAATAAAATGTGGAACCTAGGATAACATTTAGTATATGTATTCTCTGTCCTCTATTGTTGACTTCTGCAGTCTTTATCTTCTGATTTGTGGTTATTACTTTGAACTGGGCCTGTATTTAGCTAGTGATGCCTATATCCTGCATCAGTTGTAGCACAAGGATCAAGACCCCAAGATACCAATCTCTTGAGAAAATAACAAGTACAAAAACAGAAGAGCTGCTGCAGTTAAAAACCAAGACTTCATCATTTTTCTATCCACACGCCGAATTTAAAGTGATTTTTTTTCCGCCGCGCAAAAAAGTGTGAATAAAAATCCCCGCGAAATAATATTGCGCGACCCGCGTTGTTTGAGTAGCATTCCTATTCCCGCTCAAAAATAATAAAAGAATCAAGTCGACGCAACGACGGCCATACTTAACATGCTTCTAATATTAGGAAGCATTGAACGGAAAAAAAAGATTCGTTTTTTGAAGAGCAGCACGTCGTTGTGAAAAACAACAGGAAGTCCGCCCAGTCTACGTCACCTAACACGCATTCACGCAGGTGTCTTTTCATGTTTGAGGATTTCTGATCGTAAATCGATTTTGTCTAACAACATTTACACAGTCCGACGGCCCAAGACTTCATCATTTTTCTATCCACATTTAAAGTGAAAAAAAGTAATAAAAATAAATAATAACGCACATCAGACATGCTTGGAGTTCTTCGTTTTTTCAGAGTTGTCTGATGAATTTTGGTCCGACGGTGTGTACGCACATCAGTCAGAGTTGTCGTCGGTCCGTCAGACCAGTCTCATCAGACCGGTCTGATCGTGTGTACAAGGCCTTATGGTGGTGTAATCATTCTGCAAGGTGGATTAAACACATTTTACTAGGGCTTATATTGCAGCCCTCCCCGAGAATGATGCTAGGTCTTATTATCGGGGTAGGTTTTATTTTCGGGGAAACACATTTTCAATATATACCTTCTTTTTATTTTTTTGTATTAATAAAATATATTGAATTTTAATCTGTACAGGTGGTACCATGGAAGCATACCTCCCAAATTTTGAGAGGGACACCGATCAGCAAAAGTATGCAGGAATAGGGCACACACCTTAAAGGAGAATTGTACAAAAACAAAAACAGATTGGTTAAACCCACAAATCAAATGAAAGGTTTAGTGATGAAAAACACTTTTTGATAGATAAAAAGTGCAGTAATTAACCTGTCACTTTTTGTAGCACGATTAATCAACTATGTAACTACAGTATATATAACATCAAACAACCAGCACACAAAGAGTTACTAGAACATCCTTCTAACTGCTTGCAGAGACATCAAACTCTTCCAATCTAGAGCAAACATTACACATGCAGAGCTACAAGTCAATGCATAAAAACTAATATTGCTGTATGCAAACATTTTTATCTTTGATCTGTGCGGAGGTTTACAGTCTAACCCCTACAAAGCCTATTTATTGTCATCTAAAGGACTCGTGCTGTGCTGCTCCAGCCGTACAGTACTTCTGCAAATGTGCAACTTCTTCTCAAATTAGCCTCCAACTACAGTACTTTCCCCAGATGGGAATAGGAAAAAACAAAGTTGGCAAGATGCATGTGTTTTTCAGATAGCGCTCCAAGCTCATTTAATAACTTTTGGCAGCAGACATGTGTAAACAGGAAGCTCAGGAAATATATACATCTTGGCTGCTCTGTAGGAGTTATAGAAAAGTTATTATTCTTACAGTATGTGACTGATATACAGTATGCTGTTTGGAAGTCCTCAGTTTACCCTGACGTGTTTCTGGAGTTAGGCATTTTTGTTACATAAAAATCAGGGGCATAACTACAAATCTCAGGATCCTATAGAAATATTTTTAGGAGGTCTTCCAACGTTAACGATATCTCTGTGCGGCATATAGTCATTGGCATTGTTGGCCAAGGGCCTTTATTGCAAACTTAATAATGGTCCCCTTTAACAATGCTAGTCAGTGGTCTATATGGAAGGCCTAATAATAATAATACATTTTCCCTTATTATACCTAACCACTTGAGACCCGCGCTGTAGATGAAAGATGTCCACAGCGCGGCTCTCAACTGCCTGGAGGACGTCCCTGGACGTCCTTCTATTTACGTTCCCCGCGCGGACCGCCGAGGGCACGCAGCGGGGAAAAACTGTGCCTGACGTGTCACGTGATGCCGATGCGCGTGCCTGGTGGCCGCGATGTTCGCCAGGTACCCGCGATCGGCAGTGACAAGGCAAGGACGTGGAGCTGTGTGTGTAAACACACACAGCTCCACGTCCTGTCAGGGAGAGAGGAGACAGATGCTGTGTCCCTTGTACATAGGGACACAGATCGGTCACCTCCCCCAGTCAGTCCCCTCCCCCACAGTAAGAATCACTCCCAGGGAATACATTTAACACCTTCCTCGCCCTCTAGTGTTAACCCCTTCCCTGCCAGTCACATTTATACAGTAATCAGTGCATATTTATACCACTGTTCGCTGTATAAATGTGAATGGTCCCAAAATAGTGTCAAAAGTGTCCGATATGTCCGCCGCAATTTCACAGGCCGCCATTACTATTAAAAAGAAAAAAAAAATATTCCCTATTTTGTAGGCGCTATAACTTTTGCGCAAACCAATCAATATACGCTTATTGCAAAAAAATTTACCAAAAATATTTAGAAGACTACGTATCGGCCTAAACTGAGGGAAAAAAATCTAAAAAAATAAATAAAATTGGGATATTATTATAACATAAAGTAAAAAAATATTGTGTTTTTTTTCAAAATGTTCTGTCTTTTTTTGTTTATCGCGCAAAAAATAATAACCGCAGAGATAATCAAATACCACCAAAAGCTCTATTTGTGGAAAACAAATTAAAAAAATATAATTTGGGTACAGTGTTGCATGACTGCGCAATTGTAATTTAAAATACGTCAGCACTGAAAGCTGAAGATTGGTTTGGGTAGGAAGGGGGTTTAAGTGCCCAGTAAGGAAGTGTTTAATATGATTATGATTTAACACCATGATTTATAAACATTAAAGTTTAACTAAAGGCAAAAACACCTGTCAGTTTTTATTGCTGTCTGTGCCCCCCGTTACTAGATTCACCCTCTCTATTTGTCCTGTTTTCCAATATCATTGAAAGTAAAAGAAAATCCCAAATTTGTTGGTTTGTCTCCAGAAAAGTAATAGAGAGGAAATCTTCCAAAAGGGACACTAGTTCTGGTAACCTGGGGGTCACAAAAGGATTTCCCTTAATATGCACAAATTTCCTTTCACTTCCTGTTTGGCTATAGGACAGGAAGTGATGGTATATCTCTGCAATGTGACACAGATGGTGAAAAAAAAAAATCTCACAGGGGTTATAGCCTTCCCATGCTCTATCCAAAAAAATAAATAAAAAATCTTGCCTATAGTTCTACTTTAACACTGAAGTGTAAAATGATTGCTTCTTAAACCTGCTTGAAGAATGCAAAGAGTTGGCTCTCATTGTTGCCATCTCATTTTCCTATGCTTTTCACTCCTCTATGTTGGCTAGCTGAAACTAAAATGGCTTGGGTGGTTAATTCTCCACCTTTTTCAATTCCAACTCAATTTTTTTACAGTGGATACGGGGAAAGTAACGCAAACTTTTTGCAGACGCCAACAGGGCCCACCTCTGATCCCAAGGACCCATAACAGCCACATGGGCTGATATGACTACAGTTACTACCCTGATTAGAAGGAGAGTTTCTTGTGTCAATACAGTATACAGCATTGGGTGGAATTTATTATTCAGATAACAATCTCAAAATAAATCTGTTTTATAATGTCTTATTTTTTATGTTCCCTACTGCTTTTCTGTACAGAAAGATTGTCAAGTATCACTGTATCTTTTCTAATCCTTCAAATTAGAAAGTATTGATGTGCATATACTGTTTAATATAGAATTGGGAGTGTAGTGCATTTCTTGCAGATATTACAGGTTTTTACTGTACTTGGGTCTTTAAAGTGATTGTAAACTAAGGTAATTTTATTTTATTTCTTAATAACATCTCTATACATACCTGCTCCGTGCAATGGAATTGCACAGAGCGGCCCCGAACCTCCTCTTCTCAGGTCCCATTCCGGTGTTTCAGGCTCTTCCTCTATGTCCAGTGCCCCCATGGAAAACAGCTTCCCATGGGGACACTTGCTCCCAAGCCCAGCTTCTGCATCCATTGACAGACAGCAGTGCCATCCCCTGCTATATCGTCACTTGACAGCAGCACTAATGGCTGAATAAAATAGGATGAATGTGCTAATTAATCAACCCTTGCTATTGTACAGTACACATCAAGTGTATATATATATATATATATATATATGTGTAAACACAAAAACAAAAAGTCCACAAACATATATAAAGTGCACTTGTGCATTAGTGCAAACACTGTGAAGTGAAAAACACCAGGTAAAAGCAGCAAGAAACGAACCATTCACAGTTCCAGCATGTAGACTGACTTAAAGCGGAGCTCCACCCTAAAGTGAAGTCCCGCTGATCGGAACCCTCCCCCCTCCGGTGTCACATTTGACACCTTTCAGGGGGGAGGGGGGTGCAGATACCTGTCTAAAGACAGGTATTTGCACCCACTTCCGGCCACACGTCTCAGGCAAAAGACGGGTTTTTCTGACATCCCGTCGCCCCCCCCCCCTGTTATGTGCTGGGAACACTCGGCTCCCAGCACACAGCGGGATCTAATCGTGCATGCGCCGTAAGGAACCGGCAGTGAAGCCGGAGCGATTCACTTCCTGGTTCCCTCACCGTGGATGGAGGGGGGAGCAGCAGGGTGACGAGCGATTGCTCGTCCTCTGCTGCGGACGCTGTTTGAATCCAGGACAGGTAAGTGTCCTAACATTAAAAGTCAGCAGCTGCAGTATTTGTAGCTGCTGGCTTTTAATTTTTTTTTTTGAGTGGACATCCGCTTTAATAATAGGGAGCACCTGCGATATGCTCAGCACTTCACCATACCTCCCATACACAGTCCAATACTGCCACTTGCTGATTCAGAAAGCCAGCTCATAGAGAGGGGAAAGAAGAAAAAACAAAGGAGAATACTCATAGTATAGTATGGCTGAGAAAAAAAGAGAAATTGTGGACTGATTAGAGAAACTACACTCACGAATCCTCTGCACATAGACAGCCTGTAGATACAGCTCAGTGCGGCGATCTCCTCATGCGGATGTAGTTCCGTTGATCGCGTCACTTAGGCTTCTCCCAATTAGCCCCTCTCCATTGAAATGAATTGAAAGCACTCTGGGGGTTATTTACAAAAGGCAAATCCACTTTGCACTACACGTGCTAACTACAAGTGCAAAGTGCACTTGAAATTGTACTGAAAGTGCACTTGGAAGTGCAGTTGCTGTAAATCTGAGGTGGACATGCAAGGTAAATAAAAAATAGCATTTTAGCTTGCACATGATTCGATAATAAAATCAGCAGAGCTTCCCCTCATTTCAGATCTACCCCTCAGAATTATAGCGACTGCACTTCCAAGTGCCCCTTTAGTGCAATTTCAATTGCACTTTGCACTTGTAGTTTGCACTTGTAGTGCAAAGTGGATTTGCCTTTAGTAAATAACCTCCTCTGTGTGTTAGTCCCATGTATTGTATCTTCCGCTAACTAAGTCCCCTTGTTGTGTTGCAAATCCTGATCTTTAGATATGCTGTGCATGCACCCCTTTAGGAGACTTCAGACAAGGCAAAGCTAGTAAACAAATGATATCCTTTAGTTGCTGATAACAGTACAGTTGTGAAAACTCAAAACATTCTCAACACAGATCCTATACAAAGATCTTCTAATATCCCAAAGAGTGTGCATACCTTATACTGTATACTGTAGAAGGCAAGTCTATAAAGCAATCCTTTTAAAGGAAAGAGTCCATTTAGGCAATAATCCACAGGCGGTAGTGCAAGTCTCTTAGGCCCCTTCCACATGAGGCGGATCCGTTTCAGCGGAGTCCGCAAGCTCAGCAGGAGATCTCGCTGTTGATCTCCGCTGAGCCAACTGATGACAGGTCTGTCTCTGTTTACTGAGCGGGGAGGGTCATTTCGAGGGCCTATTATTCCTATTGAGAGATAGGACGAAAGAACACTCAGCATGCCCGTTTTCATCAGATCTCATTCGATCTGATCCACCAGGGCGGATGGCGAACATATTGCCATACGTCTGATTTTAGCAGATTGGATGGCAGACTGCCCATAGGATTCAATTGATGGCCCGCTCAGATCGGCCAGAAAAATGAACAGGCGGGTCCGAGCGGGCTTGTCGTGTGAAAAGAGCCTTTGGCCTTGTACACACGTCCGAGGAACTCGTCGTTTCAAACACATCGTTTTCCTCGACGAGTTCCTTGTTAGGCTTGTCGAGAAACTTGACAAGCTGTCTTTGCGTAACACACTGTCAAGACCAAATCTCCTCGTTCTCAAACTCGGTGACTTCAACACATACAACGGCAGGGGCTGCTTTTGCTAATCTCATGTTACTGCGTGTTAAGTAAAAGTTTGGTAAGAGACATTTGCACTTTTCAGTCTGTTACAGCATGACAAATGTGCTATTTCCATTACAAACACTACTTTGCGCAGGTTTCTAAGCGTGGAAAACCAGCCCAACGAGGAACACGACGCCTCCCGTCGAGGAAAAAGAGAACTTGTTGTCTTTTTTCCTCGCCGAGTTCCTCGACAGTTTACTCGATGAAAAGCATACACACAACTGTTTTCTTCTGCAAAAAAGCTCTCCCACCAAGTTTCTTGATGGATTCTGTCGAGGAAAACGGTCATGTGTACGCGGCCTGAGACTCCATGATTGGCAGTAATCCATAAAGGCAATAAGTCCGTGGTTAGCTGCAAGAGCTGCAGTAAGAGCCACAGAGCCAATACAGGGCAGAGATGGTTTGGAAAACTAAGCTGATTGGTGCTGTGGGGTTTTAGACACACAGTAATCATACCTCATTGAAGTTAGTGACAACAGAGAGAAAGCTCCCAGCACTGAGGTCATCAGGAAACAGACAATCAGGAAGTGTGGAGATCAGAGAAGAATTACAGCAACTTGAGAGAAAAAATGAACAATGATGACATGAAAACAGCACTGCATTAAGGTAAAGGAAGCTATTAAGTGAATTATGAATACATTTCCTTTACAAACCCTTTAAACTCCAAACGTTCTGCATTAATCAATGGCTAACACTTTATTATCGCCAGGAATAGCAAATGATCAGCAAACAAACAGAATTAATGCTCCCTATGGAGTAGGGATGAGCTGCGTTCAGTTGCAAATTGGTCTAAAATGTGTTTGGGAAGCTGTCACATTATCAGTTGCGGCTGGTGAAATCCCTGCCCCACAGCTGCGTGTAAGTAAAGGAGTGGGGATGCTTATGATGTCATTGACCTATTATGGCCACATGGCCATATTTACTGTGTCAATCGCATTGCCCAAATATGGTCATGCTATGGTCATGTGACAAACATCTCTACCTCTTTGTGTACTTGCAGCTACATGGTGGAGAATGTCCTTGGCCAGAGGGTATGATAGGTTTCCATGGGTTCTGCTGAGCTGGGTTTGATCTGAGTTCAAATTCAACCCAGCTCAATGTTCTATGATGAATAAACAAAGCTACACAAATATAAAAGTATCTTGTAACAATCAGTTGCATATGATTGGAGCATTGTGTGGTCACATGGGATTATGCACTACTTTATAGGTTACTCCATAGGGAGCCACGTGTTCTGTATTGTTGGTGATCATTTGCTACATCTAGCAATTATTTGCTAATAATTTTAGTAGCAAATATAGGCAACTAAAATCTCCTGTATCGTGCTTACTAACTTGCTTGAGAATCAATTGTATTTTCCGCTTCTACTTATTACAGTAAAATGTTAAAAAAACAAACACATAGCATGATATTTTTTAAAATGACTGCTATGGTACTGTTCTTGATTTAGCGTTCATTTTTTTCAGCTTCCCTTGGGGCACAGGAGCTTATTCCATTATATCTAGTTTATGACTTATTCCTTGTAAAAGCTTTTGCTCCATATTTTCCTTCTTTCCGCGATCAAACACCAGTACAGCATGAATTCTATTGAAAGCTATATTTACTGTTTCTGTGCCAGCTTCGGCTGGTATAGGTGATGCCCTTGTCTGAACAGTTCATAAATATTTGGAAATCTGCTGTAGCCGACCCTTTCCCACACTCTGCAGAAACATTAAGTAATAGTATTTGTGCAATCAGGCTTGCAGTCTGCAGGCACTACAGTAGTCTTTCATAATTTCAAAAATAATTTTCTTTTTAAATGGTGCCAAGCTTGTGAAATTTATTTAAAGGAAAATAAAACACAGACTCACTAAAATTAACTATAGCATGAGAGTGGAGTTTATGGGCAAAAAATGCATTGACATATGGGGCCCGCCAATGGGCAAGTGAGGCCCGGTAAGCATTGAGGGGCGCGGCGGGGGGACGGACGCCGGTATCGGGGTATGTACGAGCAATGGGGCGGCAGCCAAGCTATACGAATGCTCACAACTGACAGGCACGAGTCTGCCTGTCAGTTTCACACACAACCCCAGTGGCTGCAGCCACCAGATTGTGTGTAATACCCCCCCCCCCCCCCCCACTGCTAGGTCCGTAGTACGAAATACAGACCTGGCGGCAAAAGGGTTAAAGGAAAATTTTAAAGGAAGTGAATTTTATAATTTTACCAGCTTATCCTTTAATAATTTTGTTACTGTATTACATTTGTAGATTAGCCACGGATTAACACTTTCCCGCCCAGCCTATAGCAGATTGACAGACTTTGCTACTTTGGAGTGGACATCATATGATGTCCTCCCAGAAGATGTGCAATAGACACAGCTCGTGACTGATCACTTTACCGGCCTGCTGCCAATGTCAGGTGATCGTTGTGACCAATCACAGCAGATCACATGACAGTTGTAAACAATAGATGGCTTCCTTTCATGCCATCCATTGTATACAATTGTGTTGCTAGCTGTGATTGGTCAGAGAGAGCCAATCAAAGAACCTTTGTACCGTGTCAGATAACAAGGATAACTTGCTAAAAAATTGTTATACACTTGCAGAGAACTTGAAGCACAAGTTCTAGTTGACACTTTTCCAATTTGTAGCAAATTTGCTTCTCTAGCAAGAACAAAGTTGCAGTGGTGAGTCTACAGCAAGAGCTCTGCAAGTCTACGGCATGAAAAATCAGCCACAGTGACCCTTGTGGTGGGATGACTACTGCACAACATAACTGAACCAGAACTTGCAGCAGACTTGCAGAATGTTTGCAAAGAAAGTTGATCTGGAGTAATGCAATGTGGACTTGCTGCAATTGTGCAACAAACTTGTGAAGCCTGGCAAGTCTAGCAAAAGCTTAGCAAGTCATTTTTGATGGTGCGTATTGCATTTGGTAGAAGTAAAGGAATGTCCACAACAGGTGCTCTTTGCGGTGCTCTTTATTACCCAGCCGGGTAAACTTGCGGTGAGGAAAGTAAAGTTGAAGAAGAAAGGAGAATAGCAGATTCAGGCGTGATGGTAGGGAAACAGTCCTGCTCCCAAGCGTAACTCTTTTCTGCGCCACTCCTACGTGAGTGGGTTTAGCATACCAAGACAGGCCTCTCTCACTGACCTGACAGCCGGAGTATCACTCGAAAATTTGTAGGATAGAGTCCCCGCCACAGACCCTCCTTGGTGAACTTGAACTTGAGAAAAAGTCTCTGCCACAGACCCTTCCTTGGTGAACTTCAGGGAGACACCTTTGCCACAGGCCCTCTCTGATTTGTAGTTACGGAGATAATCCTCCTTAGATGAATTACGCCTGGATCTCCTTCAACTTGTCGCCCAGGTACTGACTGACAGGTGATCAATCCTTCAGTGTCCGGCTACCTTGATCCCTGGTGGTTTGTCGAGGCCCTTTTGGATCGCCAGCCTCTCAATGGCGCTCCTCAGACGGACTCCCCACCGAAAAGCAATACAGCTTGGGATCCTCAAAGGTGGGAACCCAGTCGCTCACTGGGTCCCCGTCCTGTTCAGATGCTCCGGGCCAACATGGTCCCAGGAACCAGGAACACTGCGTGGCACTCACGCCCCGGTCAGGTAGGCCATAACGCCGGGGCGCCGTGATGTTGTCACCCTAAATGAGGGTGTCACACTCGAAGAAGAAGACCCAGAACCAATGGCGTCTGTCTCATAATTACCCATCTCCAGCATGCACAGTGAGGCCAAACCGTCCTGATTGGCTGCTGGGAAGACCACCCAAACCTCGACTCCACTGCTGCCACCTGCAGCACTGAGGTTGGAAGAACACCCCAGTGCAACAGAATAAGCCCACAGCACAGCCAAGCTGAGACAGAGACCCGGTTTTGCACATAACAATTTGGATCAGAGTTTAACTACACTCTGATCTCCCTCTAAATTTAACTAGCACCGGTGCTATAAAGTACCCAGGCCTACACAACCATATGAGAGCAATATGCCTTGGGCTAAAACGTCATAATCTATATGATAGTACTCTTAAGAGTTGTCTGTTGAAGTAAAAAATTGCACGCATCAGATCACATGAGTCTGATATCTATGAAAATCATTAATAGCGATCAATGATTAACTTACTAAATTTATTTTCAAGCTTAAAATTCTGCCAGCAGTGGCAGTAATTTTTCTATAAATGTTTATATGCACATAAATGTTTTCTTGGATTGCATCATTCAAGCTATGTTGCCCTTTGACTCCCCTTAACTCCTATAGCTTATACTGTAGGTAGATTTGGTCTGTTTCTTTCAGTGAATTACTGCTTTATTTGAAACATAAAAATGTGACCCTGCTTGCTAAACATTGCTTCTCCGTTAAAAAGAGCCACAAGTGAATGTTGTTTTATGTTTATTGGAACTATGCACATAGAAAAGTATGCCAGGGTGTAGTCAGCAGCAATCCATATGCAATGAATCAGCATAGAGCAGTCACAGTGCTGATCCCTTTTGCACTAAGCCAGTTACTTGGAGTCATTCCTCATACATGCCCAAAAGCAGACTTCTGCACCTGGTGGAGAACTTGTATAGAATCAAAATGTTGTTAGGAAGCCATTTGCATGCCCAGGTGCACACATTAAGCCTCATTAATCAAAGAGTCCACAGCTTTTTGTATTAAGTGCTAGTTCACGCCAGGTGCAGCTCTGTGCGCTTTTTTTCTGCACATGTCGGTCTGACTTTGAAAAAAGTTCCTGTACTACTTTGGTCCGACTTTGATCCTTCTTTAGCTCATTGAATATTATTAAAGTCGTATCAAAGTCGGAACGCCGCCTTGCATGCTCCGACCTTGGCATGCGACTTGTGTATTTTGATGATCTTGAGGGGGAACTCCACGCCAAATTTTAAATAAAAAAACAGCATGGGTTTCCCCTCCAGAAGCATACCAGGCCCTTGTGTCTTTCGATGTTGACACTGTTGTGGAAAATGTTATATATGTGGACATTTTATTCTAGGATGTTTTATAGATTGTTATCTGTCTCCCTGTGTCTGATGTTTAATCAAGGTGCGCTCCAGCAGAGCGCACTTGGGTTAAATCGAGACCAGCGGTAAAAACGGTCAGTATGAAAACCTTCTTACGGGATTGAAACGTGTTCTCTGTGTGTGTGGGCATTTATTGGTTTGTAGATATCAAACACAATGCGCTGGACTGCTTGCTTTCCAATGACTATACACATTAGAGAAGCGAAGTCCGCATGACAAGAGAAACCTATTATATCTCTCTTGCGGACTTCGTTATCCCTTTATGGATACATATGTGTTTGAGAGGACATTGATATCTGCCTTGTCGGTGTACTTGTACCGTATATTGACAACAGCAGTGGCAGTGTCCCCGCAGATTGTCTCAAGCCTGTAAGAACAAGTAGAATGACCTTAATTTAGATATTGTTTTACTTTGAACAATGTCTAAATGGGCTCCACACTGGCTAAGATGGGGTATGGGCACCTCCTTCCCCTGCCTTTCTTTGAGTGCCCTCCCCTTTTCTTTTTGTCATTTCCTGTCATGTGATTTTGTATTAAGGGGAGTGATTGGCTGTTGGGGCCATCACTTCCTGCTTTGTGATTCTTTTGTTTCCAATGAATAAAAGAAACTGAGTTTCTGTGCTCTGGGCAGAAGCTTGAGATTCCAGTTGGAAGCAGCATTCTTTTCTGACTCTACATGGTGCCATGAAGTACTTCACATTCCTTGTACCAAAGAGCTTGATACAAACGTGCTTTTAAGCACAAAGAAATTGTTTGGTGCTTTGTGTGACTTGAGACGCTGGAAATGCACATTTTGGCACGGTGTGGATTTGCGTACAAAGCCCAAGGGAATTCTTCCACCACAACACGATGCTCTCTCCCGCTGTAATGCCATGTGCACGGTGCACAACGACTTATATAGGCATGGGGCGTGTTCACCGGGTGTGGTCACACGGTGACCCCACCCCTTATGATGCCACAACCTGGGGCATGATGGAACTGTGATGTCATAAGGGGCGGGATCACTGAGTGACATCATCTGGTGACCCCGCCCCATGCCTATATAAGTCGTTGCGCACTGCACACACAGCATTACAGCGGGAGAGAGCATCATGTTAAAATCTGAAGAGAAGAGGGAAGAAGCTGACAGAGAAGACCGGGCCAACGTTAGTAAAAGAGCGGGCAGAAGATAGCTAAGGAGCCTGGCAAAAGGCACAAGGCACCGGAGAGCAGGAGAAAAACCGGAGAGTGCGGAGAAGACACCGGAGAGCAGGAGAAGATCCCAGAGAGAGCGGAGAAGTCAGAAGCGACCCCCAAAGTCAGAAGAAGACCCCCGGAACTGCCTAATATATTACTGTGTAGCTGCTGACTTAAACAGACACTTACCTGTTATGATTTGAGTAACCAGAGCTTCGCTCCTCTCCTCCTCTTCCTCCTCTCCAGGGCGCCATCATAGCAACTGTGGGCACCTGGCCGTGACAGCTTACGTCTTCACAGCTGGGCTGGGCTGGGCTTGCAATGCGCATTGCGTGAGCCGCGCTGTGCTCTGCTATTGGCCAGGCAATCTTCTGGGACCTGTAACATGTCTCAGAAAATTGCTGGCAGAGAGGGGCCATCTAGGGCGAGAGGAGGAGTCGCCTAGGTGGCTGTGAATGGGAAGGAGGAAGAGTAACAGGCAGTCCCACTAAAAAGAAGGCACATAAAAAAAAATACATGCCAAATCTGGCATGTAAGGGGGCAAGGGGTGCTTAAAGCAGAAGTTCAACTTTTGGGTGGAACTCTGCTTTAAGTAACCAATAAATTATCCCAGATTCATACAGCCTAGTATTTCACCTGTTCAGTAATGCAAAAGAATGCTTACAGCAGAAAGCCCCACAGTCTGTTATCTGTATGTTGTAAAAACAAATGTTTATTTATCTGCCTAGACCAGTGGTCTCCAAACTGCGGCCCGGGGGCCAGATGCGGCCCTTTGCTTGCTTTTATTTGGCCCACAGGGCATAATTTCTCCCCCGTAACACCAAAGGTGGGGCACATTTCCTCCCAATAACACCAACAATTGGGCCCAATGACACCAACGATGGGGCCCAATTCCTCCCAATAACACCAACAATTGGGCCCAATGACACCAACGATGGAGCCCAATTCCCCTCCCGCTGACGTGGGGACATTTTCTACTCCCAATGGTAACAGTCTGGCCCCTTAAAGTTTGAAGGACAGTAAACTGGCCCCCTCGTTAGAAAGTCTGGAGACCCCTGGCCTAGACAATGGCTGTCACAAGCATGTCTTTAGAACTGATCTGTATTCTTGTACCTTGCAAATACTGTATGTTCACTGCCATTAGGTCTTCATTACACATGCTACAACCATGATAAGGTTTTTTTTTTCTTCTTATGATGACAAAGTTCCATAGTTACAGTCAATGTATGCACTTTAGAACATCCTAGATGCTTCTGTTGTAGGAGTCGACGCATATGTGTCCTGGCTGCCTCAGACGTCACACCACATTCTAATTTTAGCAGCTGGGAAGACTCCAAAGGCTTATCTATTTTCTGTCACTGCTCTCTGCCATGCTAGACTGAGCATAGTTTCATGCTGTGACACACATAACTGCACTATCCACATTATATTCTAAAAGTGCACATTATATCAGCGTTATTAACGCATGAAGCAGCTTACTTTAAATTCTACATAAAATATTTTTTTACCGTTAGAAGAGTTTTTATTAGTATTAAAATGGGCATAAAGTTCCAATGACAATGGTGACAAAGACATTCACCTATGTTGTACTAAGTCAAAGCAATAGATAAGACAAGGTCTCTTCCATGTAGAATACACAGAAGGAATGTATTACATGGACACTTGGCAAGTTATCAAATTGCTGGAGACAAAAGAAATGAGAGACGTCATCACAGCCTGTGGAGATGCAGAACCCATATACTGTAATTAGAGTATAGTCGATTGAGAAAATATGAAAACCTAAATGAAATTTGTCTTGTGATGTCTCAAATATAACAACATTTGCAATTTAGAAGTACCCTTAGATATAACAGATCACAAACAAGTATATGGCACTGCAGCCTGAGTACATGGGACGCAAACACATACCAGACACTGTTCAAAATGAAGTAGGACAGCAATTAAAGATCCTATCTGCCACATAGCCCAAATTTTCTGAAAAGTTTTCAGGCAACCTAGATCAGTTTCTTATATGGGAGTGTTTTATTAATCTCTGTTTTCCTTTGATACAAGGTACTCATATAGTTAAGTGTTCAGCGTTAAGTTAAGTGTATAATGAACTGTCCCAGCCCCTCTGGCACACCTAGCAATGTTATTAATGGAATAACTTAGCAGGAATACACAACACAGTTCTTCTTGTAGTTTAATTGAAGAAAAGTAAAATTAGTCATCCAGGACCTGTGTAAGTACCTAGGACTTGGTTGAAACAGTTTAAAGAAAACAGTCAGGAACACTATGCAAACAACGAAAGCAATAGGTAACACAATGAAAAAATAAATAGACTCCCCAATAACTTTTGGTGTGTGTGGGATGCTGTGGCTAAAGGGGAACCCCAGGCTGACCTACAATGCTTCTAGTACACACCCAGTGAAAGGATCCTAATACCCATGGTGTGTCCCCTTTAAAAGCAACCGCGGTAATGTCCTGGAGGCAAAGCTTTGCGTTTTTTATCTTCACCGGTAATGTAGGAGCTCTGTGGACAATATTTGGATGTGGTATTCTATGAAAAGCATTAAAAGGTTCCTGGGCAAAGCCCCCTCACCAAAACCTGTACACATTCAGTGGTCCTCCTCTGAGCGATCGATCGATCTTAGATTCAGGTGTGTTGCGGTTTCATTCAGTCCTTGAGCTGTTGCAGGGTGTCCTTCTTCAGCATAACTGTCTTTTCCTCTGGGCTAGAGCTGCATGAACAATCTGTTCCTCTGGGCTGGAGTTGCAGGCTGTGTGCCCTCGGTAGGCCACGATTCCACACACACATAGAGTGCAGAAGATGCTCTCCTGATGGGGTGCAGGCAAAAAGAGGCTCTGGCCTAGTTCCTCTGGCTTTTTATCTCCTCTGCCACAGACCTTTGCTGCTGTCTGATGATTGGCTCAGGCTCTTCCAATAGGGAACAAGAAGAAAGAGAACTAAGTGCAGCATATTTAAAATATCTTTAATAAAAAGGGAGGGTGCTGCACTTAGAGGGCGCCGATCTCTTTCTTTTTGTTTGTTCTTAGGGCCTCTTCTAGCTTTTTGGACTGGCAGTCATCTACTAACTCAGCAACTTTCCTGTATACCTCCTTACATATATACCATATATGGACTCATATTGATTTTAACCCCTTCCCTGCCCATCCACTTTCCTTTTATATATTTTATTGTTCTTTTTAGACAGCTATATCCAGAGTGCGCCATATCAACCCACTGTTTTTTGTTTCTTCCAATAGGGAGTTTACAGACAACCTCCTATATGAAGTTTACAAAGAAGTAGTTCTGAGAGTCTGTGTGTAAAGAGAGGGGGGGATGAAAAAGCCCACACTGCTGCAACAGACAGCTGTTCAGTCTGGAGAAATACCTGCTACGCAAGGGTCTAGTTGTCTACACAATATATTTTAATATCTGCCTCATCCCAAAAGGTGGGTTTCCTAGGTTTGGGATTTATTAAATACAAACAAGTGGCCACTGACCCCACCCATAACTGGTCTAATGCAGCAGGAGCACTGGAAGGACGACGCATGTCAAACAAGTACAAAGAAATTTCCAAGCTCAAACTTACCAACCAGCCAGTGACCACCCAAATGAACCTGTCTAACAATATGCGTTAAGAACAGGGGTTTAGTCTGCACACATTTGCAAATACATGCGTAAGCTGCAGGGCCGGTCAAGGCATCCTGTTTTTCTGTAGTCCCTAACTCGGACTTCTAAGTCTCCACAATGGAAGCACATTCATTTTATTGGATAGGTAAGGACAGGTGTCCTGCAAGGATACATCCAGTGCTTCTTGCTGCAATAGACCAGTTATGGGTGGGGGCAGCGGCCACTTGTTTGTTATTTTGGATATATTGGTCAGACAACACAATAACATCTTTGCTGCCATAGTGCAATTTTCTGTGTGTTCAGTGTGTCCATGTAACTTTAAGAAGAGGTGGGCTCCTTCCAGACCACCTGTCCTCATCTAGCCATTAAAATGCATGTATTTCCATTGTAAAGACCCAGAAGTCAGAGTTAGGTGGCGTACACACGACCGAGAAACTCGTCGGGCGAAACTCATCGTTCTGCCCGTCGAGTTCCTAGTTCGGCAGTCAAAAAGCTAGTCGAGCCAAATGTTTCCATTGAACAACGAGGAAATAGAGAACCTGCTCTCTTTTTGGCTCGACGAGTTCCTCGACGGGTTGCTCGGTGAAAAGTGTACACACGACCGGTTTTCTCGGCAGAATACGTCTCCCATCGAGGTTCTTGCTGGATTCTGCCGAGAAAATCGTCGTGTGTACGCGGCCTTAGGGTCTTCAAAAAACAGGGTGCCTTGACAGGGCCTGTAGCTTACGCATGTAGTTGCAAATGTGTGCAGACTAAACCCCTGTTCTTAGACAGGTCAATTTTGTTGGTCGCTGCATAGGTGTGCGCAGCCTATTGGATTAGGGTGTGCACCCCAAAGCTCAAACACACATGCCCTATAAATACATAGGGCAATGGACAGAATTGGTAGAGCAGTGGTTGATGTCAGTAGTTAATTTTTTTATTTTTTGTTGCATTTTTTTAATAATATTTTTAAACAAAAAAAAATATTATTGCTTTTTACAATCTTTTTAGGTGCCCCATTGGGGGCTTTGGTGAAATATCAGGGGTCTAAACAGGCCCCTGATGTCTCACTTTTAAGACAAAGAAAGGGACTGGGGACAGAGATTCCCCAATATCTTTCTCACAACCAAGCAGCAGAGGGGATCTGTCCAGCACAGGGTGATTGGGGTGTGTCCAGGCACACCTGGCACACCCTGTGCGCACGCCCATGGGTCGCTGGCTAGTTGATAAGTTTGAACTTGGAAATCTCTTTGTATTTGTTTGACTTTGGATTTATTAAAACACGAGAATTGCTCTTTGTTCATTGAAGGGACAGTCAGTTGATCATACATGTATAGCCCATACATATACAGGATCGTTGTTTCATTCTACATTTTTTTTTGCCATTTGTGGAAATATTATTGTAAAAAAAAAAATTGACATTTTTTTGACAGTAAACTTTTCTCAGTGTCATGCACAGCAGTGTGTCCCCTCCATTGAATAGCAAGTATTTTCTGTGGCCAGATTGTGCTCTTATTTCTCCTGCCTGCCACAGTGATCTGCAACTCTAGGCCTCTTGGAACTTACTGACAATAGTTGATGTGTTATTACATTTCGTTTATTAAGTTAGGCAAAATGTACTCTTGATATATTATTTATTTTTCTTTTTTATTAGATAACTCATTAAAAAGGGGTTTAACTCAAGAGATAAAGCAATAATTTTCCCACTCTACAAGACTCTGGTACGGCCTCACCTGGAGTCCTTAGGAAGAATGTGCTGGAAATGGAGCGACAAAACTAATAAAGGGACTGAAGGACACTAGATTTGAAGAAAGGTTACGAGCACTGAGACGCTTGAGAGGGGATATGATTTCAATTTACAAATACCACACTGGTGACCTCACAATGGGTATACATTTTTTCCGCGGAAGGGAGTTTAATAAGACACGTGGCCACTTGTTAAAATTAGAAGAAAAGAGGTTTAACCTTAAACTGCGTAAAGGTTTCTTTACTGTAGGAGCAAGGATGTGGAATTCCCTTCCACAGGCAGTGGTTTCAGTGGGGAGCATCGATAGTTTCAAAAAACTATTAGATAAGCACCTGAACAACCACAACATACAGGGATATACAATGTAATACTGACATATAATCACACACATAGGTTGGGGGGTCTTTTTTCACCCTCACCTACTATGTACAGTAACTATATGTAATTTGTAACAATACTGCGCAGGTTCACACAAGGAGTTCACTGTCTGTCTGTCCCAGAACAGGTGGCAAGTGGTTCTAAAGACGTTTTCAACCTCACCTACTATGTAACTATGCATATATAGGAGGTTATTTAAAAGATAAGTATGGGCAAAACTTTTTTGGCCATACTTCTCTTGTGGGTCACAGGAGTGCACTTGCTTTGCTCTCCTATGACCCAGATAAGGCTAACAGCAGGCTAAAGCCCACTGTCAACTGACATCACAGTGCTACTCTAAGCTCTGGAAGGATCACGACCATATAAATGAATGGATAGTGCTCTGTGCTGAATGTAAGTTATCGCTCACTGTGTTCATTAGGAAAAGGAAGGGACCAGTAAATTACATATTTACCAGCCCCTTCCCTGCTCTCCACTCTGAAAACCAGCAGCAGCTGCCAGGAGAGGAGAGGGGGGATCTGGAAGTGCTCCAATGGAAAGGGGGGCCAGGGGAGCACTAAGGGGCTGAGCAGCCAAATAAAGAGAAAGAGGGACAGGAGGGGTGTCAGGGGAGGCATTTACTGTAAATATCTCTTTTGTCCCTGCAGGGGAAAGGAATCAGTTTCAGTAAATGCCACCCCTCCTGTCCCCGTTCTGGGGGGTCAGCAAGGAAGGATGGTGGTCAACCCGTCACCCACCCATGATTGATGGGTAGATCACAGTTGACAGGTTACCAACCCCCGGATATAAAAAGTAGGGATATCTTCTCAGTGGAATAGAGATGGCAAAAAAACATTACAGAGATTTTAACTCTGCGCTACTTAATTTGAAACTTACAAAAAGTTTTGGCTTTAGATATAGTAACTACCCACCGACTTGGAATAAAAGTCACCTGCTACAGCCGTTTTAGGCTGATCAGGTGATAATCTAATTTTCAGTGGTTCCTCTAGATGTACTGGCCAGTTAAAAGTTGAAGGGGCAAATTAGAAAGCCTTTACTGATTCTTTACAATTGTTCTTTCCTGAGAAAAGCAGAAGTGTCTATTAGCATCTCTCTCTTAACACGTAGAAGTCAATGGCTAGACTTGGCCAGTCCATTAAGGCTAAACATTGGAAGTTTTGGATGAAAAATCTGCACATAAGGGGCAACATTAGACAAGTGATTGGGTACAATGTATTGTTCTTAATAGCAGTTCAGCTTATTTACCTGTACTTACTCAACATATATACCGTATATGGTGATCGTGTTACTAAGGGAATCCCCCAATCAGCATTAGGTAGTCAATTGTGGTTCCCTTCCCAAGGAAGATTTAGTGTCTGATTAAGGTGGTAATTTGTTTAGCTCAGTTCTTTACCTGTACAATTTATATGTGTCCAGGTTTCAATGGACGAGGTGACAATCCTAGTAATTACCCAAGATATCTCACTTTTTACCAATATCTTTCCTAGACATGACTAAATAAGCAATTATCTCCAGTTAAGGTCTCTTGATGAAGCCTTTCTTCGGTGTTTTCAATGCACAGACATTAAGCACCCTTTGTGCTCTTGTAATGGATTTGAGCCTGTCCCAAACGTTTAGGAATTATGTATAGGATTCTGTGTTATGCTAACAGATCAGGACATTTGAGCAAAAATAAGATGTGCCCATTTATTTTAGTTGTTCCTTTGCACTTTATCAGTGATCTTCCACCTACACCGCTACAGTGCAAGGGGTTTCAGGGGACATTAAACTCAGCATGTCAATGACCCTGGAATGCAGTCTGTGCAGATTATGTCCTTGAATGCCTTTTTGTAATTTTCCAGCAAAACAGTGTAAGTGACCTTAAAAGAGTGTCAGACTAGATGGGTAAAGTATTGTCACTTTATTATTGACAGATTTTTGCTAGCAGTAACACAGTTCCACAGAATTTGCAGAGCGTTCTTTCTCTACATCTCAGCTCTGGCATTTTCATAGCATGTCCATACCCTGCCTTCCCTTTTCTTCCATTTTCTCTGGGAAAGACAAGCACCCTTGGATGGGATCATGCCTTGAATGGTTCAAACTAGCTAGAGCTAATTGATCACCCAGAGCAAATTTCCTTATTTTAATTTCTGATGAAATAATAATATATAACTAATATTTTTCCCAGCAGCTAAACAAGCTCTCCTTGAGGCACGTCGCTCACTATTTTTTTTTTTAAACCACTGAAATAGCAATTCATCCCTATAGCATTGTGCATCAATCAGCAGGGGTGGTGGATGAAAAACGAAAAAACTGATTGTTGAGTATATCAGACCCCATTGAGCTTTGTAAGACTTAATTTAAGTGGAACTTTATCGCTTTTTCCACTCCCATGCCAGTGTTAAAATCTTTATTTTATTTCATAACTTTAAATTTTTGGAGAAGTTAGGACATCCAAAGCAAAACGGATGCCAACAAAAGAACAAGGGAAGCTTTCTACATCAGTTCCTTTATTTTCACAATGAATCAGATATACAAGTGTCAAAGAAAAATGCTCCTAAAACACAGCACTACCTGGTTCCAGAGACACAAAAGTTGTTGTCAAATGCTAAGCAAAAGCATCGGCTTCCCAAGACACATCACTGGCAAAAACAAACATTTTTTAGGCAGAAAAATGTTGTGTTGTGTTGATGCAACTTGTGTTGATGCAACCCTTAGCCAAAATAATATCCTCATGCAAACTCTATACTTTGGGGTTGATTTACTAAAGATCAATAGGCTGTTCACTTAGAATGGGAAGTTGCACTTGTCAAGGGAATTTGCTCCAAAGTACTGTATCTCTTCAATGAATACATGATAATATGCATTTAAACAGCATTTTTACTTACACATAACGGATGATGGGGGTTAGCAGAGCTTTACCTCAATAATAAGTTTTCTTGCAAAGTTCAACTTTCCTTCCAAAGTAAACAGTCTTATTTTGCCTTTTGTAAATTAATTCCCTTTATTTCTTTAATTGTTATCAATAGTAGTGCTTGATTTGTTTTGCTATAGTTAAAGGCTAAGTTCACCTTTATTTTTTCCTAAATTCCATCCTATGTACAAATACTGTATACCATTAATGTCCCTCAGTTGCAGAAAAGGAAACATTTTCTCTATATTCTAGGGCTGACCTTACCTCAGCCCCCAGTGTCTCTTATATAAAACTCTTCTATTACTTCCAGGTATTTGTTCTGTTATTTGGGACCTGAAAACCATTAGAAGGGGGTATTTCAGCAGAAGACCTCTTAAACACACACCCTGAACCTGTACTCCCCCTTCAGGAGATTGCTCCTGCCCCCCCCCCCCCATACATGCAGACATTATCAGTGAGCACTGTCCTCACTGAATACACAGCTAGTGTGTTACTCTGCTGATGTATAGTTTTGTACCTTACCTTCATCGTGCATAGATTGTTCATTTGACAGAGAGTGCAGGAGCTGAACGATCACTTAACAGCTTATGTGGAGCAGAGTTGTAGTATTATAAATAGGAGAAGGGTGATCCTGGAAGTCAGTAAAGTTCACTATACACTATACAGTACATTCTGATTGTACAATCTCCTTTAGATCTATCATCAACTATGTAGTACAAGGGCCTGCCTGGCTGAATACAGTGTGATTGGATAGATAGGTGTTTTCCCAATATTTTATAGTTTTGGTAAATCTCGAGGAGATTGTACAGAGATTTGCAATCAGATTTTCCACCTTTGTACGCCCAAAATTAACTAGGTGCACTTTTTGTGCTATTAACGGTTACCGGCACCTCAAACTTGGAAGAAAATGATTTCCACATTCAAAAATCTGCAACAAACTCTGCAAAATTTAAATCCTTTCTAAAAACGAGCCGTATAAATAGCTATTTAGAGCTGTCTTCAGGCTGGTCACGTGACTCGTAGCTGCTTTTCAGCTCAGATATACGGCTACTGCAGGAGAGGCCATG
Source organism: Rana kukunoris (assembly GCA_029574335.1). NCBI lineage: Eukaryota > Metazoa > Chordata > Amphibia > Anura > Ranidae > Rana > Rana kukunoris. The sequence continues at coordinate 91,826,747 of CM056056.1, read as the reverse complement.
ATCTCCCTCTGACATCAGTTGGGGAGATCACGTAGCTGATCGGCTCCTCCTGCAGTATTCGTGTCTCGGAGCTGTAAAGCCGCCACGAGTCACGTGACCGGCCTTAAGACAGCTCTATATAGCTATTTACACTGCTCGTTTTTAGAAAGGATTTACGCAGTGTCTAGTAGAGAGGCTGGCAGTGCCAATTTTAGGTTTTTAATTTTCAATAATAGTGGCGGGGGTGGGGCGGGGTGGAGGGGAGACAGAGAGGACAATGGTAGGGAGGAAGGAGGTGGGTGAGGGGGAAGAGAGGAGAGGAGAGCAGAGCAGGCAGCGTATGATGGAGGTATGCACTTTGACCACAGTGATCAGGGATGAGCAGACCTGGTTATCATGGTCAGTTTAGAGAGGGCATACAGGAAGTGGCAGATTCAGGTTTTTCTTTAGAGTTTAGAGGGGGGCAGATTACTCAGCACAAGCATTGTGCAGTTTAGTCTGCTTTAAAGGACAAGGATCTGTATATTTTTTGAGGATTAACAAACACTTTAAAAATACAGACTATTTACCTTTGTACTTTTTTCTAGAATAAATCATCAAAATTCTGATCTTGCAACCCTTTGCAAAATTATTCTATACTTTAGCCTAGGTTCACACAGACATTGACATGTCAAATCGCTGCAACGTGAACCAGGGCTTACATCGGTGGTGTGTTGCTCTATAAGCTGGATACAGACATTTTTATTACCTCAAATTTGTGCAGTTCTTGACCACTCTATAAGCCAATTTTGTTCTAATGCAGCTTTTTGCCTTTACCAGTGCCTCTAAATAGACAATTTTTAGCTTCAGAAATCTTCCTGTATTACCTATGACAAAAATGATGCCTGAAAGCATTTTTCCCGGATTTCAAAGTTCCTGAATTTCAGCAAAAGTTTCTCATGTTGGGAGGATTGAAAATTACTATTGTCATAGTGTTCTACTCCTCCAAGCCTGCTCTACCCATACTGTGCAGCAGAATTGCCATTTACAATCATTTAAGTACTTACATGGGCCATTTGCAGTTCGATGGAACTCTTTTTTGTTAAAAACTCAGTTTCTTCTGAGGTGTGCATAAAACATCTCCTTGGGTTACACACCGGAAGAAGTGAAAACTCTTACCAGATGGAAAGGACCTCCTGTTAGTAGCGAGGTCACCAGCGCCTGCAGATAAAGCCCTCTGCGGGGTCTGAGAATCCGGAATGCCAATACCACTGAGCTCCAAGCATCCTCCTTGCTCGATAAGTCACCTAGCATCCAATGTGCTTAGAGGGAAAAGTTCTCCCAGGCAGGAGTGAAGCATGCAGAAGAATAAAGGCTCTCATGATGTGTTATAATTTAAACACAAATCGTTTATTAAAAAATAGGTTCCCATAAAGCATAAAAACTTTAAAATGGTTGCCGGCAATAAAATACAAACAAACCCCGAATTTCCAGGGTTACGTGGAGCGTGATGACGTCAGCACGTAGCTCCGCCCAACATGTTTTGCCATACGTGACGTCTTCCAGGATGGCTGCACAACGGGGGACTCGATGCGCATGGCCGGCAGTTGCCAGTACGGAGATTTGTGTGTGTAGACACACAAATCCCTGTGCTGTCAGAAGAGAGAAGACATGTCGTAGGTTCCTAGCATAGGCGTAGGTACAGGGTGTTCCAGGTGTGCCTGGGTACACCCTAATCACCCTGTGCTGGATAGATTTCCCCTGCTGCTTGACTGCAGAGAAAGGGACTGGGGAATCTTTGCCACCAATCTCTGCCCTTCTGACACCATTCACTGTTCTACCGACACCAACCTCTGCCACACTGACATCGTCCACTGCTCTACCGACACTGTCCATTGCCCTACTGCCCTATATATACAGTATAGGCACACACGCATTTGTGTTTGAGCTTTGGGGTGCACACCCAAATGCAATAGGCTGTGCCATACATCTTTCCTATAGTTTGTAGACGCTTTAACTTTTGTGCAAACCAATCAATATACGCTTAATGTGATTTTTTTTAACCAATATATATATTGGCCTAAAGCCCTAAACTGATGAAGAAATTTGATTTCTAAAAACATTGTTGGAGATATTTATTATAGCAAAAAGTTAAAAAAAAAATGTTTTTTTCTAAATTGACGCTCTTTTTTTGTGTATAGCCCAAAAAAAAGAAAAACTGCAGAGGTGATCAAATAGTACCAAAAGAAAGCTCTAAGGACACACATTTTGTATGGGTACAGCATTGCATGACCGCACAATTACCAGTTAACCACTTAAGACCCGGACCAATACGCTGGCAAATGACCCAAGGGGTTTTTGCGATTCGGCACTGCGTCGCTTTAACAGACAATTGCGCGGTCGTGCGACGTGGCTCCCAAACAAAATTTGCGTCCTTTTTTCCCCACAAATAGAGCTTTCTTTTGGTGGTATTTGATCACCTCTGCGGTTTTTATTTTTTGCGCTATAAACAAAAATAGAGCGACAATTTAAAAAAAAATGCAATATTTTTTACTTTTTGCTATAATAAATATCCCCCAAAAATATATAAAAAAACATTTTTTTTCCTCAGTTTAGGCCGATACGTATTCTTCTACCTATTTTTAGTAAAAAAAATCGCAATAAGCGTTTATCGGTTGGTTTTCGCAAAATTTATAGCGTTTACAAAATAAGGGATAGTTTTATTGCATTTTTATTAATTATTTTTTTTTTACTACTAATAGCGGCGATCAGCGATTTTTTTTCGTGACTGCGACAATATGGCGGACACTTCGGACAATTTTGACACATTTTTGGGACAATTGTCATTTTCACAGCAAAAAATGCATTTAAATTGCATTGTTTACTGTGGAAATGACAGTTGCAGTTTGGGAGTTAACCACAGGTGGCGCTGTAGGGAATGTGTGCCCTAATGTGTGTGTTTACAACTGTAGGGGGGTGTGGCTGTAGGTGTGACGTCATCGATCGCGTCCCCCTATTACAGGGATGACGCGATCGATGCTCCGGCCACAGAGAAGCACGGGGAAGCCGTGTGTACACACGGCTCTCCCCGTTCTTCCGCTCCAGGGACGGATCGCCGCACTGCAGTGGCGATCGGGTCCGCGAATCCCGCGGTCCCGGTCCTGGAGCTTCTCCTGATGTGCCCAGCCGTGCCATTCTGCCGACGTAAATGTGCAGTAGGCGGTCCTTAAGTGGTTAAAGCGACGCAGTGCCAAATTGTAAAAAGTGGTCTGGTCAGGAAGGGGGTAAAACCTTCTGGGCTGAAGTGGTTAAATAGTAACTACAGCAACGTCCAAGATGCAGGGATGATAGGCTTCTCCGGCAGTTGGAGCTCATTAAGTTATATCCAATAAGGCACAGTCATGTGAAGGCAAGTACAACGGCTTAAGCAGGTCAGTAATACTCCTTGAAGTGGTTTTAGGTAAAGGTGTCTATGTACAGAGTCTTGTAGAACTGCAGTAAAGTTTTCCAGAGGATAAGGTGTCTGTACACAGTGTTCAAGTAAAGTAACCAAAGGATTGCAAAAGATGAGCAATTGCCCTCTCACCAACGACCGGACTGCATAACGACCCTCCGGGTCTGGTATGAATTTTGAGGGGAACCTCACACCAAAATAAAAAAAAGGCGTTGGTTCCCCCCCCCCCCCCCCCCAAATCTATACCAGACCCTTATCTGAGTATGCGGCCCAGCATGGATCTGTCGGACCGGCTAAAGTACACACAAGCCAAATGTTGGCCGGTTTCTATTGAACCAGCCGATGCCACCCGACATTTGGCCCTTGTGTACTAGGCTTAAATCATGGCCAGAAAAATGGTTCCTGCTGTCTCTGATTTGAGGTAACAGGTCCTTTGAAATTCCAGACCCTTGTAGAAATGTGACATATGTTACAAGGCTTTGGAGATTCACTTCTAATATTATGGAAAGAAATTCACTGCTGTTATGTGTCTCTTTTCAACCAAAATATCATGGCAGACCTAGGACTGCCAAACAGCATGGTTGGCTGGTGCCTTTTGGGCGCCGAGTCCACATTATCATCACGGCAGACAGTGAAGTAATTTATGTCAGTGTGAAGAAGTGCACATTGGCGCAGTGGCATTAATTAGGGTTGTGTTTGTTAGTACAGAGGCAAAGAGTGAAGAGGTGCATGTGTGTAGAGTGGTGGCACATAAAGACGTTCACATAGGTGCAGTAGGGCAGAGTGAGGTTGTGCAGTGTAGTGGGGAAGAGGGTTTACAGGTGGAAAGTGGGGTAGTGGTTATTGGTGCAGTGGCAGGAAGTGGAGTAGTGCATGTTGGTGCAGTGGCAGACAGTGGGTTAGTGCATATTGGTGCAGTGGCAAAAAGTGGGTTAGTGCATACTGGTGCTGTGGCAGGAAGTGGGTTAGTGCATATTGGTGCAGTGGCAGGAGGTGTGTTAGTGCATATTGGTGCAGTGGCAGGAAGTGGTTTAGTGCATATTGGTGCAGTGGCAGGAAGTGGGTTAGTGCATCTTGGTGCAGTGGCAGGAGGTGTGTTAGTGCATATTGGTGCAGTGGCAGGAAGTGGGTTAGTGCATATTGGTGCAGTGGCAGGAAGTGGGTTAGTGCATATAGGTGCAGTGGGATAAAGCATGTTGGTGAAGTGGCAGAGAGTGAAGAGGTGCAGATTAGTGTAGTGATGGTGATTGGGGTAGTGCATGTCAGTGGCAGAGAGTGAGGAGGTTGTGTGTTGTTAAAATGGATTATAATTGCTGTAGCGCTACCCCTGCAGGAGCCGCTGGTTAGATTTGGGATTGGCGTGTCACCTTTGTAGCATGTCTAGGGGTATGATGAAAGTAGATGGTGTGAGTAATGATAGAATGTCCAAACAGCAAGGTGTCATTTTCTGGGCTTTTATTCTTGCGCCCAACACAGCAACAAGTAACTTCAGGTGAATAGAGGAAAGATGGTGAAAGAAGAAGTTGCAGGTTCAGGCCTTAACTATGCAGAAGCAGTCCTGCTTCTGCGATACCTTTGCTTCGTCGCCACCCCAGCCGGAGTGGGTGTAGTGCACCCGGACAGTCTCTCTCACAGAACTGGCAGCCGGTGTATCACTCAGAACCTTGAGAAGGAAGACAAGCCTCTGCCACAGACTTGGCTCAATAGAATAGGAGTGGTACCTCTGCCACAGGCCCTTGCTCTGGAATGCACTTGATGGAACGATTCCTTTTCAGTAAAGTAATTGCCTGAATTATCTTCAGGTAGTCCTTGATGTTAGGTGATCGACTGACAGATTGCCATAAAACAAACTCCCAGTGTCCGGTCACCTTGATCCCCGATGGCTCGTCTAGACCCTATTGGATCGCCTGCCTCCGGGCTCTCCTCAGACTGACTCCCCATCGAACAGCACAACTCGCTTGGGATCTTCTCATAGAGGTGGGGACTCAGTAAGTCACTGGGGCCCCTCTGCAGCTTTAGTTGCTCCGGGCCATGAGGGCCCAGAGTCAGGAACTTTGCATATCACGTGTGCCCCGGTCTGGTAGGTCATATCGCCGGGGCCGTGATGTGCGCACACCCTAAAGGTGGGTGCCGCACCCGGATCCAACCTCGAACTCCCCACACCAAAAATGGCTCCCCAAAAGAAGTACCCTCCCCCAGCATGCCCCTCTCTGATTGGCTTCTGGCAAGAAGGCGCTCCCACTGGTCTCCACTGCCGCCACCTGTTGTTCCAAGATGGAAAGGCATCTTTGGAACACAGAATGAAACGACAGCACAGCACAGCGACTAAATTAACATAAATCACATGGATGAGAGCTAAGTAATTCTCTCATCCCCCTCTAAATTTAGACAGCGTCCGTACTTTGAAGTACAGGGGCGCTAAATTGCTTTATATGGTCTACGTTTTATTTTATTTTTATTGAATTGTTCATTAAGGTAAAATTGAATTGGTTTAACCAAACTTTGACCTTATTACATTTAGGTATCATACACACTATTTCCACAAACAAGTCTCATAGTTACTGTTGGTATAATTAGTTCTCTGTTGTTTGCGCTGCTACATTGTTCTGATGTTCATGCCTAGCACACAATTCCACAACTAATGCAATTAGGTAATGTGCTGGCTAGTCAAACATAAAAGAACTTCTCTGTTCCAAATATATGTTTTACAATCAGCAAGATGTTCTTCCAAAGCTAATATAAGTGACGATAAATCGATTCATTCTGAGAATTATATACTGTACATTTTTCAAAAACATGTACTGACATGCAAGGACTAAAAATGATAGCATTCCTTTTTTGTCTTCAGCTCAGATTGCCAAATAAATGTTCCTTATTTATATTGGTTAGAGATTATGAAGGTTATAACCACACAGAACTTAAATGTACAGTATAATGTTCTTTTTTTTCTGTGGTTTGTTTATTATCTGTGCAGAAATTCTGCCTTGGCAAATTTTCAAAAATTATTTCCTTGTGTTTTCAAATACTTTATGTAAATTCAAATTCTTTAATGTTATCACACAGGTTATAACTCTTTAAAATGATACAAAGTTTCTCACTGGCTGTAAATGTGAGATTCCATGAGGTGTCTATTGGGTAGAGAAGAATAAAAAGCCAATCCAGGTATAGATAAAATGCGGATTCATGGAAAACAAAAATAATCAGTAGATAAATATCCATTACAATCCGAATTGTATACTTATGGAAAGTTTATGTTTGCAAAATGAACATTTTGATGAGAAATTATTGTGAGATAAAAGAACTTGTACAGAATTGTGAAATTACCTTATTGATAAGATCACAGGTAAGGTTTTCATCTGATGTCTCCCCCATGCAGGTTAACTAGTCCTGAACAAGTGAGGGCAGTGCCCTGGTTCTCCTGCCTGGTGCTCTGGATATGTATTATTTATCTACAAATAAAAATATTTAGCTTTCTTGTCCTTGTTTAGGCCTGGTTCACACTTGTGCGGGTGGTTCCTGTTGCTGGTGTCCACCAATTCCCGCAGCCACAACCACCCACACAGAAAATGCAGGAGATGTACTTGGAAACCGCACTGCATTTGCAGTTTCCGTGCAGGCTGCAATTTTAAAAATGTAACAGGAACCTTTTACCTAAGTTTCAGGAAGAGTGGCAGCCCAATCAAATGCATAGGCTGACCAGCCCACGCAAAATGCGGCTCGCAGAGCTAACAAGCGTGAACCAGGACTTAAGGTAAAATTCCAGGTATGTCAATTTTACATATTTACATTGGTCCAACTAAATCAACGTAACTGTGCATACTGTATAACATATTTGTGAGATCCCTCTAAAAGCTTCAGATCTTTTAGATTTTAGCTACTCCAAGGATCTACTCTAGTTTTTGTGCTCCTGTGTTGGGTAGGCCACTCAGCATGGGCAGCATTCAGTGAATACTTTTCTTAAGGAATGCAAAGACATCAGTGCCAAGCAGGTAATTTATTTTTGTTCACTGCTGAGTAATCCTTCAGTATGTGCTCTTGTGACCTGTGATTTCTGATCCTGAATGTATACCTTACCATCATTACTTAACTGGCTACTGTCTGACCTGCTCTTGGATGTCCCTTGTCTGCCAATGATTGTTGATAACCTCCATCAGGGCTCAAAATTCAAGTCCTGAGCTACTAGCCAGGCCTCAAGAGTTACTTGCCACCAGTTGCCCCACCTAATTCATACACTGCCCTGCGCCTAATTGCACCTGTAAACACGCCCTTGTAGATTATCTCATGGAATGACAATGTTTTATGCAGAATCAAGTTACAAAATTAAATATTACCAACAACAACTTTAACAAAATGGGACAGGGCACTGGGGGCAGACCAGAGGGACAGGGCACCGGGGGCAGACCAGAGGGACAGGGCACTGGGGGCAGATCAGAGGGACAGGGCACTGGGGGCAGACCAGAGGGACAGGGCACTGGGGGCAGACCAGAGGGACATGGCACTAGAACTGGGTCTCTTCCCCATTCTCTTGTTGTCTCCTCTGCAACTCCCATCCATCCTCTCTCTCTCCCATTCATCTCATCATCAGGAGCCTGTGTGTGCGGCTCCACGCTTGCATGTCCCCACTTCCCCCTTTTATTCAGGCTGGCAGAGAGGAGAGGAGCTGCAGCACAGCGGGAGGGAGTACAGTACAGCGCTGAGATCCACACAACTGCACAGCCATTGACCCCATAGCACAGCACACACTGACACCGCACAGCACATATTGAGACCAGTCTGTTCACAGTGCTCAGGCTGAACTGGACACTTACATAGAGCACAAGGAGAAGAAACCTGCACAAACTGGAGGGCTGCCGCTCTCATGTCAGGGCAACTTTCAGTAAGCGCTGCACCGGAGTGGTAATTTTCGCAATTCTCCACCTCACTCATTACTTTCTGCTCTCCAGCTACATTGGTCGGGGCCCGGGGGAGGGGGGCAGGCTCGGAGAGGTCATACTGTTAGGTCCCATGGCTTAATGAGAATTGTAAGGAGAGCACCTGTGTACTGCTCTGCCTGTGCGCGGCTCACCAGACTACTTTTCCCGAGCATGCACCTTTCCTCTTCAGCCGCCAATCTCATCAGGACTCTAAGTGTAGGCACAGATTGCAGGGAGATTGGTCATGCAGCCCTGTCATCACTCGCCCCCAGCTTAAATCCACTCGCCAAATGCTAGTAGGCGAGTGGAAATTTTGAGGACTGACCTCCATTACCACCTCAGCCTGGACATATGATTTTGCTCACCAACTTTGTATTTAACTGCCTGCACATTGCTCACCTCTGCTTGTTCCCAACCTTAATTCTGCTTACGATTTGGCACTTCACTGTCCTTTAGTTATGAACCCCAGGTTGAGCCCTGACTCTATCGAAGTTCGAACGTGGTGCATTTCCAGCTGTACTTCTGCTCACCTGATACCAGCATTTCCAAGTTTTGCCTTTCCATCACCCTTGCAAGCCCTTTTTTAACTTCCAGGGGTGCTTTGACAGTCTTGCAAGTAGCTGGCTCCCCATTATTACCTATACAGAAAAAGAAGAGCACGCGCAGTATTGCACAGCCCACCAACTCTGTGTGAATGAATGAATGAATGAAAAACTTATATAGCGCGGCACATGCAAACTAAATCGCCTCTGGGCGCTTGTGTAGAATGTAAGTGCTGTCTGGCATAAACTGCAAAACTTGGTCTAGGTCACTCACTAATTTAAAGAGGAGTCTGTAGTGAATGGTAAGTATATAGAGCTTTGGAATTGCTTTCAGCTGACCTAACCTATTTGTTACCACTGTAAATGGATAAGTTGGTTATTCACAGCAATCGGTTGCGGACATTCTGTATGAGCAGCAAAATGGACAAGGGGACCCATTAAATGGTTTAGCCCAAACGTAGGCTGTAGGACAGAATGGAGGTTTGTCATCTTTCTGCTTCTGATTTTCCAGGCTGCTCTGTAAAGTAACCATACTGCAGTCTAGTTGTGTATTTGAATTGATTAAACCAGGCTTTGACATTGTAATATTACATTTAGGTATTATATACTGTACACTACTGTTACCACTAAGTCTGATCATTACTGTTCGTGTAAGGCTCCATTCACACCTGAGCGTTTTGTCGCCTGAAGCGCAATGCTATAATACGCTAGAGGGGAAAAATACATTATTCTCTATGGAGATGGTTCACATCTCCAATACAAAACGCGTGACGCCGAACGCCTGGAGCTCAAACAAGTTCCGTACCCTTTTTTGTGCGAATCGGGCGGTTTGGGCATGCTTGAGCGTTTGTATTTCCCATAGAAAGTAATGGAAAACGCTTGATTCAAGCGTCTAGCGCGACAACGAGCGTTTCTATGGGCGTTTTGTCGCTTGAGTCAATAGAACATTTGACTCAGGCAGAAGATAAAAAAATCTACAAACATAGTAACAAGTGATGAAAGAGATAATCATTTTTCCTATTGGCTAAAATAAAAAACGTTGAAGTTCAAAAACGTCGGATGACGCTGTATGCAAACGCTCAAATACGCGTGAATACGCGCGATAAAACCCTGGAAAAAACGCCAGAAAATACGACCAAAAACGTGACGCTCAGGTGTGAATGCAGCCTAATTAGTTCTCTACACTTTGCACTATAAGCCCAGGTTCACACTGGGTACGATTTAGTTCGATTTGAGATGCGATTTCACATGATAAATCGCATCTCAAATCGGCTGCATTTTCCGGCAATTGCCGGCAATGACACCGTCCTAATCGGTGCGACGCCGCATCTGCGGTGCTGCACCGATTTCAAAAAGTACTTTTTGCGATTTCAGGACGCAATTTAAATTGACATCTGTGCAGAAACCTGCACAGATGTCTCTTAAATCGCGGCTGAAATCGGGACTGCCAGCGGGAGTGAAATAGTGCGAGTTCAGCTGAACTCGCAGGGCCTCACTCCCGCAGCCCAGTGTGATATTCATGTCTAGTACAGAGTTCTACAACTAATGCAATTAGGCAAGGCTGATCAAATACAAAATAATTTTGCTGTTCTAAATATATTTTTTTACAATCAGTAAAATGTTTCTTCAAAGCTACCATAATAAAAGTAAAAATAAATAATTATATCTGAGGATTGTATTCATTTACAAGAACGTGTACTGACATGCAAGGATTAAAATATTAGCATATTTTTTTGTCTTTATCTCAGGATGGCAAATCATTACTCTTTATTTTATATTGGTTAGATCATTTAAAGGTTATATCCATAAAGAACTTGTATATACTGTACAATGCTCTTTACTGTGCAGTATTTTTGTTATCAGTGCAGAAATACTGCCTTTGCTAACTCACAAAAAGGATTTAGGACCCTTTCATACGGGCAGCCCTATTGGGTACTCCTTACAGTTTTTCAGGAGGACCCGATCAGACCCTTTAGTCTCCTCAATGGAGCAGCGGGTATCAATGGACTAATGCTGACATTTCATCTGATCTTGTCCGCTAAAATAGGATGGATTCCCTGGCGGATCAGATGGCAGTTGGGTGTAAACGGACAGGCAGAGTGGACACAGACCAGCCTTCTGCCTGCATAGCGGGAATCAGCGGACAGATTCCCAGATGAGCAAGTGGACTCCAAAGGAGTCTGCTCTGTGTGTAAGGGGCCTAAGACCGAGTACACACGATCGGTTTGGACCGATGAAACTGACCTTAAGGCCAGTTTCATCGGTCCAAACTGATCGTGTGTACGGCCCATTGGACCGTCGTCCGTCGGACCAAAGTTTTAAAACTTGCTTTAAAATCAGACCGATGGACGCCTGACCATCGGGCCAAACCGATGGTTAGTACGCAAAAGCATCGGTCCAAAAACCTGCGCATGCTCACAATCAAGTCGACGCATGCTTGGAAGCATTGAACTTTTTTCAGCACGTCGCTGTGTTCTACGTCACTGCGTTCTGACCCGATCGGATTTTGGACTGATGGTGTGTACGCACATCAGACCATCAGGCCACTTCAGCGGTGAACCAATGAAAACTGTCCGTCGGACCATTCTCATCCGGTTGGACCGATCGTGTGTATGCGGCCTAAGTGATATTGGGGTTTGTTTAGCTCAGTGGTAGAAGCAATTTTAGCCAATTTAAATCCATGTCAGTCCAAACTGTCCCACTGGCCCACTTTTTTTTTTTAAACAAAATCAAAGTTCAACAAAAATAATTATAACTAAAATCAGTGCAGCCCTTCCTACAATTCACCATTGTTTTGAGGTGGATTGTAGTGAGCACTGCACTCAATTATTTTTTTTGTTTGATGTGATTGTGGGAAACGCAAAGTAGTGTTAATAGCTCTCATGCAGAGGTATTTTGGTAGCATTTTTTGAGTTCTGGGATATAAATATTACTGAAACAAAAATAGTTTCCCATGCAGGGAATTTTCATAATTAAAAACTGATAATGGAAAACAATGCCAAGCTGTCTGGCACTCTGTTCAGCAGTGCCACTGCTTTGGCTTCAACCCTGGCCTGTGGCTTCTGGTCCACACAAATGGAACGCGTCAGGTTTGATGTGGCAGAGAAATAAAAACACAAGGATCTGCTATATCTAAAAAGTAGATGTTGCATTCGCAGGCACCAATTACTGTGAGCTTGTAGTGGAGGCAAATGGTGGCCAAGGGGCACCAACTGAGGCATTAACATGGGAACCAAACCTCTTCGGTAATTGCTCTCAACCACAAACCAAAGTCCACATACAAAAGCAAATCACTTTTTCTAAACCGTTTGAGGCCTTTCTGGTGTCCCACTTCTTTATGCCTCCATGAACACTGGAAAAATATATTAATTTCACTAAAATAAATATGGCCTTATACAGATATTAGTTATTTGCAAGCTACAAAACTAAACTTTGCTCTCATTTGTTTTGAAACTGCTCTTGGCTCAGAATACTTGCAATCTGCGGATTTTTTGTTAGATGCAAAATTTGTCTACAAAATTAGGTCCCAGGGAATGAATACTGCTTTATTTTTTCGAAATCTTGTCACAAGACATGCCAGCCAGCTTTAAACATAAACTTTCATTTTCATATTTTTTGCTTTTTTCATAGATAATATGCTAATCTTTCATAGCATGCAGTAAACAGCATTTTGTTAGTAACATCAGGGGCAATGTCAGTGTTTCAATGATCTTTTTCTGATAATTAGATGAGAGACATGAGACCGAACAATGCAGAAGAGCTAAATGCCGCTATTGAAGCTTCCTGGTCTTCCATAACACCTCAGCAGTGCCACAGACTGATGGCTCCCATGCCACGCTGCATTGAGGCAGTAATTGCTCCAAAAGGGGGCCCAAACCAAGTACTGAGTACATTAGCATGCTTATTCTTCACAGAGGTTCGATATTGTTCTACGTACATTCCTTGTTTTATTGATTGCACATAATATTCTAATTTTCTGAGATTGTGGATTTGGGGTTTTAATGAGCTGTTATGCCTCGTACACACGATCGGTTTTCCCAACAGGAGAACTACCATGTTTGCTTTTGGTCAGAAAAACCGGCCGTGTGTACGCTTCAAAGCAGTTTTCCCGACAGGAAAACTGCGAGCAAAAAACTGAGAACTTTTTCTCTTTTTTTCCGCTGCGATTCATTGCGTTTTTTTGCTCGGCAGTTTTCCTATGGAAAACACTGCAGTGGAGCATACACTGTCATGGCAATTTTCCTGTTGGGAAAATCGGCTTTGTGTACACAGGGAAAAGCAACCAATCAGGTTCTCGGTTTTCCCCTCGGTTTTGGAAAACCAATCGTGTGTACGAGGCATAAGCCATAATCATCACAATTATGACAAATCACGGCTTGAACTATCTTGCTTTGCATGTAATGAGTCTATCTCATATATTCGTTTCACCTTTTTAAGTTGCATTAGTGGAATAAATAAACTTTTGCACGATATTAAAATTTTTCGAGTTTCACCTGTATATATTACATGTAAGATAATATAAGATGCACTCCATAGTATGGACCCATTTCTAATTGCCTTCAAGTTGTCCATTTTTTATCTTAGAAAAGTGACTCACAAAATACATACATAAAATAACTGGGTACTAACATTTATTGGTAAAGTTGATCCAGGGAAAATCCGATTGCCTCTCGGGGGATCAGGAAGAAGTTTTTTCCCCTGCTGCAGCAAATTGGATCATGCTCTGCTGGGGTTTTTTGCCTTCTCTGGATCAACTGTAGGTATAGAATTAAGTATATGGGATTGTATTTTTTGTTTGTTTGAACTGGATAGACTTGTGTCTTTTTTCAACCTGACTAACTATGTAAATATGTAAATCAGAATTGTAGGGCTTAGGCTGGCCATACATTATACAATTTTCTTGTTCAATTTCCTTTATATTTACTTTCAATCCTGCTTGATTGCATTCAAATTGAAAGTGTTTAGGTTTGACCTCTGATTATATGGTTTTGGTAAATCTAAACTAAAATTGTACAAGAAAATTCTATAACGTATGGTCAGCCTTAATGAAAGTGAGTGATAGCATGAAAAGCTGTATCCAGTAAGACAGGCATAGGTGTGCGCATGGGGTGTGCCAGGTGTGCCTATATGTGGTGCCGATTCCCCCTACTTCCCAGGCTTCCTCTCTCTTATTCACCCCCCCCACCCCACAGTACTTCCGGCTTCCCCCCTCTCCTCTTTCCCCAGGTGCTGCAGGGGATGTTTCCGGATGCAGAGCAGGGAATGGGGCTGGTAATTTACTAGCCCCTTCCTTTTCTACATAAACACAGTAAACACACTGGCTCATTATGTCCATTCATGGCCGAAAGATAGTAAACTGTGTTTACTATGCTTCAGTTTGTTAATGAACAGGAAGCCACTCAGATGTAACTTTGAGAAGAAAAACTGTAGCTCATTCAGTAAACACTCAAGCATGATTCAGTTACAATGAGTGATAGCATAAAAATATTTTGTGGGGTAGGACTGGCCACCTTTCTATTTAGAGCTTCTAGAAAGCACTGGATGATTGTACTGTTTACAACTTCTTACCCTCGCAATCTGTAGATTAATGATCCTCAGAATGATACTTTGTACTGAAAGTGGAGGTTCACCTAGAAAAAATGTTTTATCATTGCATTTAGGCTATTTAGAAGAATGAGAATCGGCGTTTGTTTTTTAAAAATGCTAGCGGGACATACCTTTTTCTATATAGATGATCAACGCGGCTTCCGGGTAGGGTCGTCAGGACTGGGCATTCCTAATTGATTGACAGGCATCCCGACGACGCATACAGTGCGTCACGAGTAGCCGAAAGATGCCGAACGTCGGTGCTGCTCTATACGGCGCCTGCGCACCGACGTTCGGCTTCTTTCGGCTACTCATGACGCGCTGTATGCGTCGGTCGAGATGCCTGTCAATCAATTAGGAACGCCCACCCCCGACGACCATACCCGGAAGCCGCATTGATCATCTATATAGAAAAAGGTATGTCCCGCTAGCATTTAAAAAAAACAAACGCCGATTCTCATCCCACTAAATAGCCTAAATGCAATGATATTTATTTTTTATTTTTTTAGGTGAACCTCCACTTTAAGGAACATTAATCTATTTCCTTTTAAAAATAGTAGCCTATAACAATTCAGGGTCCTTGGTTCATGACTGCCCTCTCACCAACTGCACCAGCCTCTCACTAATGACTAGAAACCACTCTGATTGGTTCCAGAATATGTGATCACTGAATGAGCCAATTAAACTGATCACAGGGTTTGTTTACAAAACAAACCCATTATCTCAGCTATATTCGGAAGAAACCCATTGACTTCTGACTAAGGGAAGTTGTGTTTCGTTCACACCTGAGCGTAGTGCAGCGGCAGCTGCTGTTCCGCATTTTTTTTAGCTTTTTTTCAAAATAATTTTTTTGTAGGTCATTTTTGGAGCAGCAATATTAATTTGAATGGGCCTCCCTCCACTCGAAAAATGCTCCAAAGAAGCTCATGTACCAAATCTAAGCCAGCAGCATTTGGAGATGCAATTTTTGCCCTGCAATTTTAGCGACAATTGCACCGTGTTTGTGGTGCCATTAAGAAATAATGGGATCACAAACGTGTCCCGTGTTTTGCCAAAATTCTGGAATCGCAGGCAGAATCGCACGATTCTGCCCATGATTCCAGTACGCTCAGGTGTGAACTGAGCCTTAAAGTCAGTCCAACAAAAAAATACATTTCTGCTAATACTGACACTGTAAAATGTGGTTCATCATTTAGATTTCAACGACCTCTTGTCATAAAAGGGTTAATATTACTGTCTGGAAAAACTGTAACCTAACTGAAGCACTTTATTAACTATTCAGTGGATTGCATCACCAGCATGGTTTAAGGTTAATTTAAAATAGGATGATATAGTGTACATTGTGATATGTCTACCACTATTAATCATTAACATATTCCAACACTAATTAACTTGAGCATTTCTGCTAATTAAAGCTAAACTACTGTGCTTGTATTGCAGAAATCATGTCAAAAGAACCTAATTGTAACCAATATTTCCATCTATGTGAATCATATATCTAATTATTGCCTGATGCCGCGTACACACGATCATTTTTCGGCATGAAAATAACGTTGTTTTAAAAAATATTCATTTAAAATGATCATTTTTTGGCTTCTGAAAAACGACAAAACATTTTTTCGAGCATGTTGCATTTTTTAACGACGTTTTAAACAATGTCGTTTTTCGGGTTGTAAACAATGATCGTGTGTGGGCTAAAATGACGTTAAAAACCCGCGCATGCTCAAAAGCAAGTTATGAGAATGGGAGCGCTCGTTCTGGTAAAACTACAGTTCATAATGGAGTAAGCACATTCATCACGCTGTAACAGACTAAAAAGCGTGAATCGTCTTTTACTAACACGGAATCAGCTAAAGCAGCCCCAAGGGTGGCGTCATCCGCATGGAACTTCCCCTTTATAGTGCCGTCGTACGTGTTGTACGTCACCGCGCTTTGCTAGAGCAAAGCCCTTTTCTAAAAACGATGGTGTGTGGGCAACGTCGATTTAATGATGAAGTTGGAAAAACGTTGTTTTTTCCAAATGCCGAAAAACGTTGTTTTTTTTCATGCCGAAAAATGATCGTGTGTATGCGGCATAACACTAAAGAACTCAGGTGTAATTAAAAATAAGGCTACATTTACAAATTACTGTATTTGATGATGGATAAATAATGTTTGTGTAATTGTAGGTGCAGGAAGCATTAACTGTATCAAATTATTGAAAATTAAGACTTCCTTTCAATCATGTGAAATTAAGTTGCTTTTTTCATTTTTTGTGTATTAGATATTGTTAGCTCTATTTATTTCCATGTTACATTGTGATTACTAGTATAGTGCTTTGCTAGAATATTGCTATTGAAAATGTTATGGCCTGAGCTATTGCGGTCGCCACAGGTACTGTATATAAAGTGTTACTAAACCCACAACAGTAAAATCAGTCTGTATATACAGTAAAACATGCTTGTTATACTCACTGCACAACCTAAGGGGTTAATCCTCTGCATTGTGTAATAAGGCTGTTTTCTTCTACTGTCCCCAATCCATCTCACGATAAGACAGAGCCTTTTTTTGTTTTTTTGGGGGAGGATGCATGTGATCAGCAAAGGGCCAATCAGCACTGCCCAGAGAGAGGGTAAAGGGTCATGCAGCCTCATAGGACAATTAGAGGAGAATGAAAACTCCTCCTACAAGCTTTAACCAGACACCGATAGAAGTCACAAGACTGATGATAAAAGGTATTTAGCAGTTTAACCACTTCAGCCCCGGACCATATTGCTGTCCAAAGACCAGAGCACTTTTTGAGATTCGGCGCTGCGTCGCTTTAACTGACAATTGCGCGGTCGTGCGACGTGGCTCCCAAACAAAATTGGCGTCCTTTTTTTCCCACAAATAGAGCTTTCTTTTGGTGGTATTTGATCATCTCTGCGGTTTTTATTTTTTGCGCTATAAACAAAAACAGAGCGACTATTTTGAAAAAAATGCAATATTTTTTACATTTTTCTATAATAAATATCCCCAAAAATATATTAAAAAAAAATATGTTTCCCTCAGTTTAGGCCGATACGTATTCTTCTACATATTTTTCGTTAAAAAAAATCGCAATTAGCGTTTATTGATTGGTTTGCGCAAAAGTTATAGCGTTTACAAAATAGGGGGTAGTTTTATGGCATTTTTATTATTATTTTTTTTTTACTAGTAATGGCGGCGATCAGCGTTTTTTTTCGGTACTGCGATATTATGGCGGGCACTTCGGACACTTTTGACACATTTTTGGAACCATTGGCATTTTTTTAGCGATCAATGCTATAAAAATGCATTGGATTACTATAAAAATGCCATTGGCAGTGAAGGGGTTAACACTAGGGGGCAGGGAAGGGGTTAAGTGTGTTCCTAGTGTGTTCTAACTGTATGGGGGGGGTGGCCTCACTAGGGGAATCACTGATCTTCTGTTCATACATTGTATGAACAGAAAATCAGTGTTTCCCCCGCTGACAGGAACGAGCGCTGTGTGTTTTCACACACAGCTCCCGTTCCCCGCTCTGTAACGAGCGATCGCGTGTGCCCGGCGGCGATCGCGCCCGCCGGGCACACGCACAGGACTCGGGGGCGAGCGGGGGGCGCGCGCGCGGGCCGCCGGCGGCGCGCACGCGCCCCCTAGTGGCCGCGAAAGGCGCGACGTAGAGCTACGGGCTCTCGCGCACCCGTGCCGACCTGCCGCCGTATTACTGCGGCGGCTGGTCGGCAAGCGGTTAAACTTCCTAAAATAATTGCATTTCCATGTTCTGTGTACTGTGGGAGACCAGATATAGTGAATGCAGGGTCCTGGGTTTAGTAACACTTTAAGGCAGCTGTTACCTGTCACATTTTAGACTGGCATTTAACACCTAGGGCTGCCATCCTTTAGCAGCATCACAGTCCTGTGACTCTTCCCTAACTAGCAATAATCAAGCAATGGAATCCCAAAGCTCAGGAAGGGACCCCCAGCTGTGACAGGTGGCAACTGTCTCTACAAGTTCTAGTTAGTACTGTCACTGTCTGCAAATAATTTGTGCAACTGTTGGATCTATTCTAAAGAGGCTGTTAATCCTTATTTGCATCACGGACTCTGATCTTTGTCTGGTTTACAAACACACCGACTGAAGCCTTTATTTAGAAACATAAAGTATAACATTTAATTAGCACTTTATGTATATATATATATGGGTATTTATAGAAATAAACACAAACAAAAGAGCATTCTGTTTTTTATTTATTTATTTTTTTGCACAGTTTCATTTTCAGCCAATTACAGAACCAGATGTCTGTTAGTGCCGGTTCACACTACCGCGACTTTGGATCCGACTTGTGTTGCCCCAAGTCACTGGACATAAGAAATTCCATTGAAGTGAATGAGAGCTGTCTTAATGTACACTACTGAAGTTGCTCCGACTTCAGAAAAGGTTCCTGTACTACTTCAATGCGACTTCTAGGCAACTTGTACCCATCCATTTCAATAGAAGTTGCCTCCAAAGTTGGATCTCCATCTTAATTGAAGCAACTTTACAGGAAAAAAAATTGTTTACCCAGGCAAACCCCTCCCTCCCACAGAGCTGTGGTGATTGGCCACAGCCAAAGTCGCCTGTCCTGGAGGCAACTTAAAGAGGAAGTCAAACCTGATGAGGTTTATTACCTCTATGTCTCCCTGCAAAGGTAAAGCATTATGGGCCACTATGCATTGCACAGTAGCCCATTATGTGACACTTACCTGCAGTAGAAGCCCGCGATGTCACCGCCTTCCTCCATGGCAGCGAGTGTCCATCTTCACCCTTTTTCTTCCGGGAGCTTTGTGACTGGCTGGAGTCGCGAGACGTCACTCCCGCGCAAATGCCGCCTTTAGCAGCATGATACCATCTTGAACTGGCACAATGTGCCCTTTTAAGAGGGCTCATGCCCAGAAGAAGGGGTCGCTTGGGGAAATTGCAAATATCTCCGAGACCATGTAGGTCTCGGAGATATTGAAAGCACCTACAGGTAAGCCTTAACTACTTCAATACCGCACACCGTCATATGACGTCCACAAAGGGGATCTCCTATCCTGGGTGGACGTCATATGATGTCCTGGACTTTGTGTGGTGATATCTAAATGATGCCTACAGCTAGAGGCATCATTCAGATTTCATTGTGTTCCGGCGGCGATTCTGCGCACCATAAGAATGATCATAGCGGTGGTTACGCCGCTTGATCATTCTTATAGGGGGTGGGAGGCGACATCCCCCCCTCTCGCCACCATCCGGTGCTTCTCCGGGCTCCCCCGTGCTATCGGGGGCCCGGAGAAAGGATCGCCCTGGGACGTGTCACTGCCTCCATCTAGGATTGGTATACCATATCCTTTATACCATACAGGGTCTCTTTAAGTACATTTTCTCCTCTTTCTCACATATTACACACAAGCTGCCTGACTAGCCAGGATAGCGCACTGTAATGCGGGAGTGGGGTTGGCAGACTGCCTTAAGGATCGCACAGAGTTTTTTCATTTTCGTTAAGACAAACAAAGCAATGTAAGAGCCATGTGAAAGTAAACCATAAAATGAACCACCTACTAGTGCCCACATTTTGTTTTGGATGCTCTAATTAGCACAAAGCTAAAGACAACAACAACAAATCTTGACTTTCCATAACCCCAGAGTATGAGTAACTATGATATTCTGAGTTTGGCATGGACAGCCATGGCTATTGCAGACTATGGCCCGGATTCACAAACCACTTACGCCGACGCATCTCCAGATACGCCGACGTAAGTACAAATGTGCGCCGTCGTATCTATGCGCCAACCCACAAACTAAGATACGCCTAAAAATAGGCTTCATCCGACCGCATTTTTATGCTGGACGCATGTTGCTTTCCCATTGATTTTCGATTCAAATCTGCAAAATACGGCGATTCACGAACGTATTTGCGCCCGGCGCATAATATACGCGGTTTGCGTAAGTCGTACATCCGGTGTAACGTTATTCCCCATATATGAGGCGCAACCCATGCAAAGGTATGGACCAGGGAACATACACCATCGAATTTTACGTAGTTTACGCTGTACTGTACGTGCATATGGCTGGGCGTAGGTTACGTTCACACCGTAGGCAGTGATTTGACGTATCTTAGGCAGTTGTTTCGACGTGATTGTGAGCATGCGCACTGGGAATGTGGCCACGACATTACGCATGCGCAGTCCATTCTAAGTACTTGTCTGGCACTCGGCCCATCATTTACATGGGGTCACGCCTCATTTGCATGGCTCACGCCCACTTCCACCTACGCCGGCTTACGCCTTAGAAACCCAGCATAGTTTCGAGAGCAAGTGCTTTGTGAATTCTGTGCTTGCCTCTCTGCGCTGCGTCGGCGTAGCGTAAAGAAGATACGCTACGGCGGCATATATATGCGCCGATGTATGTGAATCCGGGCCTATATGATTAGAGCCAAAAAAATTAACACGTTCTAACAAAGTTCAGGTGTTTAGAGCTTTAAACTTCAGCAAATCATTTTCTCAATATCACTTAAAAAAAAAAACCTTGGCCCAGATTCACATACCTCGGCGCATATATATAGATAGATATATATCTTCTTTACGCTACGCCGGCGCAACGTAGAGAGGGAAGCATGGAATTCACAAAGCAAATGCTCCCAACATTGCGCCCGCGTAGAGTATAGTCATAGGTGTAAGTCAGCGTAAGTCAAGTAGGTGGATGATGATGGGCTGAGCTTCAGACAAGTACTTAAAATGAACTGCGCATGCGTCGTACCTTCGACACATTCCAGTGCGCATGCTCACAATCACGTCGAAACAACTGGCTAAGATACGTCAAATCACTGCCTACGACGTGAACGTAACCTACGCCCATCCCTATTCACGTACTACGTAAACAACGTAAAATTCAACGGCGTTCGTTCCCTGGTCCATACCTTTGCTTGATTTGTGCCTCCAATATGGGGAATAACTTTACGACAGGCGTAAACCTTACGCAAATCGCTTTAAACAAGCACCGGGCGCAAGTATGTTCGTGAATCAGCGTATCTTCCATATTTACATATTTGCATTGAAAATCAATGGAAGTGCCAAATGCGTCCAGCGTAACTATGCGCCCACTATACGCCGGCGTAGGCAAGTTACGTTGGTCGGATGAAGTTAGTTTTTAAGCGTATCTTAGTTCTGTGGGCACAGCGCACAGATACGACGGCGCATATTTACACTTATGCGCCGTATCTCGAGATACGTCGCCGTAAGTGCTTTGTGAATACGGGCCCTTAAGTTTAATTTTAAATAAATATATATATATTAGGGCTGACGAAATTAAAGATTAATTCCTCAATTAATCGTTAATTTTTTTGATCAATCAAAATTCTTTTGATCGGTACTAGTGGTGCAACAATCCGTGATCCGAACGGGTCACCATATGGGGATTGGCACAACACGTGATCCACGGAGCTTCTTTAGATACATAACTCCAACACAAGTGATGTTTTATTTCAGTCTTTTAGAAAACTATTCCTGTGTTTCAGTCTTTAGCCAGCTTTTTGTTTTATACAATGTTCAGCTGTGTTAGATGTCCAGTACAGGATAGATAAGAGGTCATACAGATCAAGTTGTTCTACCTATCTACCTATCACCCAGAACAGCGGGTTCCTCTTTGTAAATAAACAGCTCCACCAAAAAGCAAAGAGTGCCCACCCAGATACTATTCAGGTCATTAGCCTCCGTGAAATTGTATGATAAAAATTATTTCAAGTGTACTTCAGGTTAACCTTTTTGTGCATATGATTTTTATAATCATAGTGTTTTATTCAAAACAATAAATCATTTATCAGAACGGGCAATTACACTTTAAAAAAAAAAATGTTGCTGGGACTTCTGTATAGGCAAGATAGGCTTTGGCTAAGTGGTGGACATGTCTGCCAGGGTGGTATACAGCCACCCACATGTAATCTTTTAGGCTTAGTTATTCCTATGTAAACACCAGACTGCTGCCCTGCCCACCAGTGCCACCCAGCTGGGTCCTCATTGTTGTCTATGCATAGTTTGTTCCTTTTTTATTTTTTTAAGAAATATTGCAACATGTACTTACAATTCAATCACTATGGGTCCATACACCAAGAATTGAACTCTTAGAAAACTATGGCAACAGTTTGCCCTATTCCTCTAATTGTCAGTATGAGGTCTCGTACACACGACCGGTTTCCTCGGCAGAATCCAGCAAGAAACTTGTTGGGAGACGTGTTTTGCCGAGGAAATCGGTTGTGTGTACATTTTTCGACAAGGAAACTGACGAGAAACTTGACGAGCCAAAAAGAGAGCATGTTCTCTTTTTCCTCAACGGGAATGGAGAAAATTGGCTCGTCGAGTTCCTCGACAGCCGAACAACGAATTTGACGAGGAAAATTATGTGTTTCGCCCGACGAGTTCCTCGGTCGTGTGTACGAGGCCTGAGGCATACTGATACAGAGTGTGATAAAAGTATGTTAAAGATCACAACCTCAGCCCATCCATTGCATGCTTTGATTACTGTCATATAATAACAGATTATTTATGTTGGAAAATAAAAGGTTAAGGGGCACCAGAAGTGACTTACAAAGAAGTAAGCCTGTAAGGTACACCAGTGGGTTCAAACTAACAATATTGCCACAGTATATGCATTTTGCAATGCCTGTTTCACATACCTTACAGTGGAGCCCGAGAGGATGAGGGTGGCCTTTTGCACAGTTCCGATCCAAGCAACCCTGGTGGTGGATACAGGAAGTGCAGGGGCAACGAAAGAGTGCAGGTACCTGCAGGTCAAAGGCTGAAGCTTGAAGACACAGGAACTTCTGCAGAGAAGATGTAGAAACTGAACACCAGATTTGTTCAGCGGGAACCAGATTAGGATAAACTGTAGAATCAGGAACAGGTGGAAGTTGGCAACAGGCTGGCAGCAGGATACACATTCAGAAGGCAGAGCCGTAGTCATAAGTCCAAGCCAAGGTCGGTTCAGTAAGCAGAGGCAGGCAAGCAGGCATCCAAGAGAATGGTCAGAGAAAGCTGGGTTTTCAGGAGCAAGGTCAGTCAAGCAAGCAGTAAACAGGAATACAGGAACAAGCTGAAGATGATCCAGCACTGATACTAGGCAGACTCTGTTTATATGGGGCGATGTGCGCCAGGATTCATGGCAGCGTGTATGCGTGCATGCACTAGTGTGCTTGCATGCGCATGGATCCACCATTGCTCATGCTCATTCTGAATTTGTCTCTGTCTAAGAGTCCATGCCTGCGCATTGGCGTTAGCGGAACGGGGGTTAGCAGCTGCTGCATTCAGATGGATGCTCGCTGCATGAGTTCTCTGACAGCCTGTAAGAACTTTTAGTAATTCCTCTATATCATTTCTGTGCACCCAGGAAGCCCTTGAAACCATTGAACTTTTCCCACCCTTTTCCCACTGTCCATTGAGACAATGTCTTTTTTCAACTGAGGTTATGGGACAGGTCTGTTGCATAGAGTGCATGATGGGCCTGGGGATTAGCTAGCACCTATAATCTTGGGCTTAGATCCAAGTTGGCCAGTTTTGTTAGTTTGCATACATGTACTTAAAGCGGTTGTATAGGCATCGGTAACTTACCTGGTCCACGCCGAGGTAGCTGACATGTTGCCTCGGCGTGTCTTTCGGGTATCATGTGCGCAGGAAACTTCTTTCAGACAAGGTCCGGCACCTGCTGGGCCTTCAGCCGAGAATCCCCTGTGCGCAGTCAGCGGCTCATTGCGAGGGTAATATCTCCCAAACCGTAAAAGTTTAGGAGATATTTGTATTACCTACAGGTAAGCTTACCTGTAGGTAAAAGTACAAAAAAAGACTAAACAACCACTTTAATAGATTTGTTTTATTGCATAAATGTTCTATTAACATACATGTAGCAACCAACTGATAGCCATGCCCAGTAGGATGCTAGGTAAATGTCATTTTGGCTCCTTCTACAATCAAAGAAGCAGTGATTGTTTGGTCTGGTCTTTTTAGGGTTTTACATGCTGGGAATTAGATTTTTTCCCCCTGGCTCTAAAACAAGTTTCTAGGTTATAATGAGACAGAAGTCAAAATAACAAATACCAGCATTAATGTTGATCAGGACCAAGCCAATTCCTGGGGAGGTGTGGGCAGATTGTGGCTAGGATGCAGATAAATAGTCTGATGCCCTGGAGAGATTCTTTCCCCAGTAAGGAGAGTTCAACCCCTCAGGGGGTTATTGACCATGAGGCAGGCTGCAGGACTTCACCAAAGGGATATGGTCTAGAGAAGGACTCTCTCTCTCACTTGACCGTGTCAAATATGGCAGCTGTACTGGGACTTGTAATTAAAGACCCTGAATTGATTCCTGGTGACTGTATGCTTTCGGGATATACTGTATTTTCCACACCATAAGACTCACTTTTTTCCCCAGAATAATGGGGGAAAATGTCTCTACAACTTATGGAGCGAATGCATGCTAGGCACCACCCCCAAACCATCCCATGCCCCCAACCCCTCTCCTGTTGCAAGTTTTATTAAAAAGAAATCACAAAAAGACAATCCCTACACTGTTGATGGAAACCGGAGGGAATGACCTGTTGCTTGGATGGCTGGTAGCCTCTGTGCTATTTGGACAAGAACCAGTTAAAATTTGTGGACCCTGCAGGAGTAGTGCTACACTCTGAAATGCTCAGCATAGCAAATCCCATTATTTTAAGTTGTTCCTGTTCACATTTTAGCTTTTTAGGCACCTGTAGCTCTAAACAGTACATGTGCTACTGTGAAGAAAAAGGGCCTCAATGAGTTCGATAGGAGACAACAAATAATAATAAAAATATGGAAAAAACATTAGTTTTGGGTATATTTCCTGCGCTCCTATGGTAAAAGGATCTGGGACCAAAAATGATCTTGCCCCAATGAAGCGCCTGTACACAAAAATGTACAAAAATGCATAAAAAAGACCTTACAATCACCTAACATATGCTATGCTCAAGAGTGAATGGAAGTTAAAAAAATAATATTTTAGTTTACATTCATAAAAAAGACATCTAGAAATGTTTGACTCCTAATGCTTATTTCCTTTTGTAATGCTCACTTTCTCTTCATAAGTGACTAAGCTTACTTCTATGTAATGATTACTCGTCAAATTTGAAGGATTAATAAAGTGTGACACTCTTCAATGGCAAACCTTTGGTGTAGCCTAATGATCTCATTGTTTAGGAATGCCGACCTGGTGTGAACAGCTGGCATTGTCAATGTGACTCATGCCACACGTATTAAGGAAACACTGGTGAACTTGTGATACCTGTTTTGTTTTAATGCAAGAAAATCATAATTTTAAGAGTTACTAAACCCAGGACAATGCATTCACTATATCTGGTCTCCCACAGAACACAGAACATGGAAATACAATTATTTTAGTAAATATAAACTGCTAAATACCTTTTCCCATCATCAGTATATAGTAGGGTTGCACCGATACCAATACTAGTATCGGTGCCGATATCGAGCATTTGCATGAGTATTTGTACTTGTGCAAATTCTCCGATGCTTGATCCAATACTTGGGCAGCCTCAGAGGTGATCACTGCGACATTGGGGGGAGGTGAGTTACAAGCACCAATCTCCCTATATAGCTTTTCTGACAACCGCTTCTCCTCCTCTCTCTCCCATGGCTGTCAGGGAGATTGGTGCTTGTAACTGCACCCACCGCTGCACCAAATACCCTGGCTGTCCCCCTTTGTGCTCCCCGTCTCCTCCTCCTGATCCCCTTCTGTGCTCCCTGTGTCCTCCTCCGGGTCCCCATTTGTTTTGTCCTCCGGGTCCCCCTCTGTGTCATCCCCCAGGTCCCCCTCTGTGTCATCCTCCGGGTCCCCCTGTATCCTTCCTGACTCTCTGTGTCCTCCTCCGGGTCCCCCATGTCCTGGATCTTATAGTGTCAGTGATCATTGTCCATTTATAACTGTCACTGAGCATTGTAAACTGTGTTTATGATGCTTCAGTTTATAAAGTTTATGAATGGAGAGGAGCCGCTGTCTTCTCTCCATTCATCTTCAGTGCAGCTGAGGCTGCAGAGAAAGGGAATGGGAAATCTCTATCCTCGTCCCTTTCGCTGTCTATAAAGGGAGATATCAGGGGTTTAGACCCCTCATATCTCATCAAAAAAATTATAATAATAAAAGAAAAATTAATAAATATTTCAAAGTTAAATTGTAAAAAAATTAAATAAAACACTTACACCACCTCCCCGCCATAAAAAAAGCATTCTAGAATTGTTTAAAAATATATATATAACAGTTTAACAAATAATACATTTTTTTTTAATAAATAAAAGTTTAAAAATAAATAAAATAAAAATAAAAAACCTACTAACACAGTCCACGTCTCATAAGTGCCCATCAGTGCCACCTATCAGTGCCCATCAGTGCTGCATAGTAATACCACTGCTACATGATATTAAAAAAAAAAGTATTGGTAATCAGTATCGGCGAGTACTTTAAAAAAGTATCGGTCTTAAAAAAGTGGTATTGGTGCAACCCTAGTAAAAAGCAATCCTGTAACTTCTATCAATGTCCAGCTGAGCACTGGTTAAAGCTTGTAGGTGGAGTTTTCATTCTTCTCTGACTGTCCTATGAGGCTGCATGACCCCAGACCCTCTGTCTGGACAGTGCTGATTGGCCCTGTGCTGATCACATGCACCTATCCAAAAAATAAATAAAAAAAACTCTTGCAATACACATCAAACTGAGCTATCAACCGATGGATTGGGGACCGTAAAAGAAGGGGAGGATCAGCGAAGACGGGATCAAACAGCCTTTTTTACACAAGCATGCTTTACTGCATATACTGACTGATTTTACTGTTATGGGTTTAGTATTACGTTAAGGGGAAGCATGATTGCTTTGCTGTTAGTACTGTGGCCTTGTTTGTGGCAGTGATTGTTTCTTGGATCAGTTCTATCCATAGATCCTATCTTTTCCATGAGTTCATATGGGTTACTTTAGGTGATCTTTTTTTTCGCTCCATTCTCCAAAAGCAAACTGATAGGATCATTGAGTTTCAACCAAAATGTGTGAAAAAGATCCATTATATAAAGAATTTACTCTTCCCCTGATTTTGATAATTTGTAGTAAAATAGATAGGCTCAAATTTCCCACTGATCTCTTTCAAGACTTTAAAGGATCACTAAAGGATTTTTTTTTTTTTAGC
This sequence comes from Rana kukunoris, assembly GCA_029574335.1. Classification (NCBI taxonomy): domain Eukaryota; kingdom Metazoa; phylum Chordata; class Amphibia; order Anura; family Ranidae; genus Rana; species Rana kukunoris. The sequence continues at coordinate 91,799,106 of CM056056.1, read as the reverse complement.
TAAATAGCTTCCTTTATTTTAACTGCAATCCTGGTTTCATGTCCTCATTGTTCATTTTTGCTTTGAAGTAGCTGTAAAACTTCTCTGATCTTCACACTTCCTGCTTGTCTGGCTCCTTATGAAAAAACGCATACTAGCTTTTCACTGTGGTCCATGATCAAAGAGGTGTGATTACTATGTGTCTAAAACTCCTCAGAACCAATCAGATTCATTTTAAAAACAAACATTGCCCTATATTTCTTTGTTTTTGTTCTGTGTGTCTCTTTACTTCACAGAAACATGAAACCAGTTTAAAAATGAAACTGAAACTGTAGGCACATTATATGATTGATTTTTATCTATTTTTAATCATTTTTAAAGGGAATCAGTTAACTTGTATGTCTTTATCCCCTGTAAACAGTCATTTCAGCAAAAGCATTTTTTTCCTTTAGTGACCCTTTAAGTGAAATAAGTAAAGGATCTTCACTTTGTATAGTGTATGCTTTTGTTTTGTTAAAACCGTAAATGGTCAAATAGCTTACTACTTAAAATGCAATGTGCAAAGAAGATTAAAAGTCAAGATTTTTACTTCACCATGATTAGGTGAATGGGATAAACGCAGCTTCACCTCATTGTCTAAGCAAAGTGAACATTCAGTTTGCTAAGTGAACAGTCTGCATTCCTTTGTTAAATCAAACCCACTACACATGTAGTTTACCTATTCACAAGACCTTGTTAACAGGCTTTGGGATTACACAGCTTGCTTTTGACTTCAGTTTGAAACACTTCTGAGATCATTCAGAATTCATTGAGAGGCACATTTAACTTGCAAGGGGAACACAGAGGGACGCCAGACTAAGTGCAGTATTAATTAAACTCCAGTTTATTGAAAGCAAGACAAATGGCAACTCACATCTATAGATCTAGATGGGATAGCGGCCTCAGGCGATGGATCTGTATTGCTGGGGGACAGTCGGAAGCGGGCGATCACCACATTAACCAGCTAATGTGGCGATATAAACCTTTTCAGACACTCTGGGATTGATTTACTAAAGGGCTAATGTCAATCACTTCAAAAAAGCTATGACATTTAGAAAATAATAAAAATATCTAAATGTGAGAGAGGGAGGGAGGGAAGAAAGGGAAAAATCATTTTTTATATAGGGTGAAGCCTGCATTTAAAGCGGAGCTCCACCCAGGAAAACAACATTTTGCCATGTTGTTTAAAAAAATTAAATAAAAAAAACCTGAAAAAAAAAAAAAATACTCACCCGAAATAGCTGTTGCTATGCGGAAGTCCGTAATCTGCCTCTTCCACTCCGCGGTGCCTTTTCTTCTTGTCCTTCTCCTTGTGAATGGGGCGCGCTGCTTTCTGGGAACTGTGTGTGTTCTCAGAGAGCAGCGCGCCCATTCACAAGCCAGCGTGAGACTCACGCAGGCGCAGTAGGAAATGGGCAGTGAAGCCGTACGGCTTCACTGCCTTTTTCCCATAGTGTGAATGGCGGCGCGGGACCCGGAGCGATCGTGGGACCGGCATCGGGGGCCCATCAGCGCGGGCAAGTAGGACAAGGTAAGTGTCCTTATTTAAAGTCAGCAGCTACACTGTTGCTGACTTTAAAAAAAAAAAATCGCGACTGGAGCTCCGCTTTAAGCAGGAGGATACTAATGAGGTAATCTCTCTGCTCACTCTGCTCCTGGCAGCTTGTCCCTTGTAATCGCATTTACATGTAGCACACCGGATTGGCCCCCAGCCCTCCCCTCTCTCTCTCAGGGACCAGACACATTTTGTTCCAGCTAGGGACGGTCCTGTTTGAGAGCAGTCGGCCTACTTACTGGAAACCTTTAGTAGGCTTCAGGGCTGATCAGTGTATACTGACAGCTAGGGTTGCCACCTTTTCTTCAAATCAAACCCGAGCACTTTAGCAGCTCACAGCAATTATTTTTGTTATAGTATAATCTATAAATATATTTTGCAATTAAATGACATTTCCAATCGTATGAAGTTAAAGCTGAGTTCAACACAAAAAGTGAACCTCCGCTTTTTGGAACCCCCCCCCCCCTCCGGTGTCACATTTGGCACCTTTCAGGGGGAGGGGGGTGCAGATACCTGTATAATACAGGTATTTGCACCCACTTTTGGGAATAGACTCCCGCTGGAGTCACGACACTTTGCGTCCCCCCCGCTGTGGGAAACACACTGGTCCCAAGAGACAGAGGGAACTAGTGAGGGCGCGAAATGTGGCTCATGCATGCGCAGTAGGGAACCTGGCAGTGAAGCCGCATCGCTTCACTTCCTGATACCCTCACCGAGGATGGCGGCTGGGGCAGACGAGAGACAAGCAATTGTTCGGCCTTGGCTGCTGACAGTGCGGCGCGCTGGACAGGTAAGTGTCCATTTAATAAAAGCCAGCAGCTGCAGTATTTGTAGCTGCTGGCTTTTAAAAAAAAAAAATTCAGGTGGACCTCCACTTTAAGCTCAAGAGCCCCCTATTACACCACAGAGTTACCCTTTTACATCTGAATCCACAGAGTTCCCACGACGACTCTGCAGACTCTGATGTAAGGAAGAACTCTGGGAACTCTAACATAAGGGTTGCTCTGGGAACCCTGATTTAAGGGCCAACAATGAGAACTCTGATGTAATGGGGAACACTGTGGCCACTTGTGTAAAGGGAAACTCTGATGTAAGGGGTGCTCTAAGAACCCTGATTTACCTTAGTGTACTTGCTCAAAGTCAGGAGAGAGAAGAATGGAGTTCAATCACAGGCAAGGTTGGATGGTGAGCTCACTTACCGCTTGGCAGTCAGCACCTATCATCCAGATGTATCTGTGGCTACCGGACTTGAAATTTCCTGCCAGTGCTTTGCTTTTCTGAGGCACAGCACCAGGGATTGGGGTGTGGGCAACAGACCCGGAGGGGTAGGGGGAGGAGGAAGAGGAATAGATCACCTCTGCCCTTTATGTGTTTATTGGAAGGGGGGATTGTCAGTGCTGGCCTTGGGCAGTGTGAAAGAGAGTGTAAAGCCCCATACACACGATTGGACCTTTGTCTGACCAAAATCACATCGAAATTCCAATGGAATTCCATCGGAGTAAAATAGAACATATATTCGTCTGAATTTCCAATGGAAAAAGTCAGTCAGACTCTTTCCATTGGAAATTCCGTTTGTGTGTACGGGGCTTAACAGACACTCTTGGCTTACACAACTGCAGCCAGCAACCTTGCTGGGAAGCCATAGTCTGGTCTGATTAATGTGCCTGGGTTTAGGGTGGTCTGAAACCCGGACACATGATTCCAAACCCAAACTGAATCCTGAACAGGTGGAAACCTTACTGACAACAGAGGCGTCCATCTGAATTATCTTCTATCAGAATACAATGACACAGTGGGGAGGATTCCCCTATCCACTGTGATTGTGTGGATGGGAAAATTGGTTCAGTTTTGTCCACTCAGCCCGCTGACTGAAAAAAAAAAAAAAAAAATCCATGAATATCTAGCTTTAGTCTGAGTTATGCTATATAAGGGATTGCAATGGGGTGATAATCATGTATTTCCACTATTACTAATTAATAGAGGGCTGCAGTAATATGTGTCTTTCCTGCTTGAAATTCAACTTCCAGCGATAAGTGAACCTCCTCCCAATCTATCCATTGTCTATCTAACGATCCATTGAAATGTTTTGCCATTTGCCACGGAGACCTATGCACGACATTTTATGTAATTATTTAATGCTTGTCAAACATTAACAACTTACCCTTTTATCATGTCTGTCATCTATGAATCAATAACTGAAGAAAAAACGGCCTTATCTAAATGGTTTATTCTGGGTTTATGATAGTGGTTAACCTTAGAAAAAGCCAGAATAAATACTTTTATCATATGAATGTCTATGGTAGGTGTGATCTACACAAGTAGTGTCTGAGAATCTGTGGATGTAAAGTTCATAATTAAAGGAAAAATATGAGAAAGAAAGGAATTAATTTAAATTACGCCCAGTGGGGCTCTTCATTGATTCACTGCCCTCATCTCATTAAAGCAGTAATAACGTCTGCTTTTTTACTTGTACCCATAATACAGCTTACCTGTAGGTACAGTGAATACAGTGGTACAGTTTAGGAGATATTCACATCTGTAGCTGCTGGGGATGTCACCGGCGCATGCTCACTGTGCTTTGCACTCTGAATCAACGGCACACTGGAGTGTGCTATCCATTCAGGGCGACCATGACTACCGTGCGTATGCACAGGAGTGACATCATCGTGGCCCAGTCATTCATATGGTTGGAGCATGCAAACTCAGAAGGAAGACTGGGTGAAGATGCATTGCTGGAGGGATCTGCTTTACAGGTAAGTCTGTCATAATGTGCTAGTATGCACTGCATACTAGCACATTATGACATTAACCTTCAGGGAGCCATTTTTTTTGTTTAGAGAGAGAAATTTTACTGCCGCTTAAAAAAAAAACATGTACTGAGACAAATGCAGAGCATTGTAGTAGCTGGCCTGGAACAAGTATGCATTTAGAGAAGTCAGGGGAAAGTAAGTACTCCTTAAGCTCAATACATAAGCCACCATAGAACATATATGTTTTGCATCTTATTTTTTGTTATACTTATCTTTTTCCAGAAGTCCTTTAGGTCACTAACATGGTGCATGGGGTCCTCTCGTAGACTGGGTGAGTCTGCAGGGACAGCACTACATGTGATACTCGAAAAATGAGAATATTGTGCAAAAGTTTATTTATTTCACTAATGCAATTTAAAAGGTAAAACTAATATATGAGATGGACTCATTACATGCAAAGCAAGATAGTTCAAGCCGCGATTTGTCATACTTGTGATGATTTTGGCTTACAGCTCATGAAACCCCCAATTCCACAATCTCAGAAAATTTGAATATTACATGCAATCAATAAAACAAGGATTGTACATAGAACAATATCGGACCTCTGAAAAGTAGAAGCATGCATATGTACTCAGTACTGGGTTTGGGCCCCTTTTGCAGCAATTACTGCCTCAATGCGGCGTGACATGGAAGCTATCAGTCTGTGGCACTGCTGAGGTGTTATGGAAGAACAGGATGCTTCAATAGTGGCCTTCAGCTCTTTTGCATTGTTCGGTCTCATGTCTATTATCTTCCTCAGGGCCGGCCCTAGGTGTTCAGTCGCCCTGTGCGAGCTAATCCTGTGGCGCCCCCCCCATCTTCACCCCTCGCCGCCATTGAGCCGCCGCAAGACATTGTGCAATTTGCCACCCCCCAAAAGTGCCGCCTGGTACATTGGTACCATTGGGTCCCATTAGATCATGTGAGTAACTGACTGCGACTCACATTCTGCGAGCTGTGATGGCCGCACAGCGCCCCTGTTTCCCATGGCGCCCTGTGCGGCCGCACAGCTCGCACACCCCAAAGGCCGGCCCTGATCTTCCTCATGGCAATGCCCCATAGATTCTCTATGGGGTTTAGGTCAGGCGAGTTTGCTGGCCAATCAAGCACAGTAATCCCACCGTCATTGAACCAGGTTTTGCAGTGTGGGCAGGTTCCAAGTCCTGCTGGAAAATGAAGTCAGCATCCCCATAGAGCTTGTCTGTGGAAGGCAGCATGAAGTGCTCCAAAATCTCCTGGTAGATGGCTGCGTTGGTCCACTGTGCTTCATTAAGTCCGGGGTCAACACCAGCAGATGACATGGCTCCCCAAATCAACACAGACTGTGGAAACTTCACACTGGACTTCAAGCATCTTGCAGTGTGTGCCTCTCCATTCTTCCTCCATACTCTGGGTCCTTGGTTTCCAAATGAGATGCAAAATTTTCTCTTATCAGAAAAGAGGACTTTGGACCACTAAGCAACAGACCAGGTCTGTTTTTCTTTAGCCCAGGTAATATGCTTCTGATGTTGTTTGTTGTTCAGGAGGGGCTTGACAAGAGGAATACGACTTTTAAAGCCCATGTCCAGGATGCGTCTGTGTGTGGTGGCTCTTGTTGCACTGACTCCAGCCTCCTTGTGAAAGTCCGCAACACTTTTGAATGGCCTTTTCTTGACAATCCTCTCCAGGCTGCGGTCATCCCTGCTGCTTGTGCACCCTTTTCTTCCACACTTTTTCCTTCCACATAATTTTCTATTAATGTGCTTTGATACAGCACTTTGGGAACATCCAACTTCTTTTGCAATTACCTTTTGAGGCTTTCCCTCCTTATGGAGGGTGTCAATGATGGTTTTCTGTCAGGTGAGCAGTCTTTCCCATGATTGTGATTCCTACTGAACCAGACAGACCATTTAAAGCAGGGATCCTCAAACTACGGCCCTCCAGATGTTGTAGAACTACACATCCCATGAGGCATTGTAACACACTGACATTCACAGACATGACTAGGCATTATGGGAATTGTAGTTCCTGAACAACTGGAGGGCCGTAGTTTGAAGACCCATGATTTAAAGGCTCAGGAACACTTTGCATGTGTTATGGCTTAATTAGCTGATTAGAGTGGGACACTTTGATCCTAGAATATTGCACGTTTTACAATATTCTAATTTTCTGAGATTGTGGATTTGGGGTTTTCATGAGCTGTAAGCCATAATCATCACAATTATGACAAATCACGACTTGAACTATCTTGCTTTGCATGTAATGAGTCTATCTCATATATTAGTTTCACCTTTTAAATTGCATTGGTGAAATAAATTTACCTTTGCACGATATTCAAATTTTTCGAGAAGCACCTGTAGATAGGAGATTTTGATGAGATGCCTTAAAAATAAAATTAAAGTAGGTAAAGATCCAATTTGAATGGCATTGAGTTTTCTAAAGAATAGTGTATCTTTAATAACTGGCATTTAAAACAAAATACAATTTTTCCATCCTACCCTGCCCATCAGTGCTGCTGATCTCCTGCAACCATTTTATGTGTACATACATGTACTCCTCCAGTGATAGCTGCAGTACGTTCCTCAAAGCCGGTTTTTAGATATGATTGGTGGGATTGTCCAGGCTGGTCTGATGTGAGAGCTTCAAGATAGTGGGCGTTATTCCTCTTTGATAACTACATCTTACTTGGTGCAATATACCTCCAGTCCCATGTTGAAGTGTGCTCAGGATTACTTTTTTGATTTGACTCTGGATCTGTGTGCAATGGCTAGTTTGTTTCCAAACACAGAAATTTTAGCTACTCTTTCTGTAGAATATAATTTTCCTTTAAAACTCTGCTTTCAAAAACTAAAGGAAACTCTGGATACACATATCTGTGGTATTTATTGCTTGGATGTGTGTTTTGTATAAAATACCTATTTAGGGCTGACATTGCTGACATTCTGAAAATACCAACTGGCTGGCTATCTGGGGTTGATTTCCGAAAGGCAAATACACTATTTGTTTTGCACCAGAGCTTAGTAAGTGTTATGACTTTTTACTTTGCAATGAATACACAATCATGTTCGTGGAAAATGTAAAAAACATTTTTATATAAATCCTGTATAATAATAACTTTTGTTTGCACATAATTGGATGCTGGAAGTCATCTGAGCTTCACTTAATTCACAAAGCTCTGGAAAACATACCCTTTCAAAGTGCAAGTCCTCTATGTCTATTTGCCTTTAATAAATCAACCCCACAAATGTTTGAGGACCGTGAAGCCAACTTCTAATTTCAGAATTTGTTTGGGTATAAAATCTATTACATTTTTTGCATTTTTTTTTGCATTTTTTGGAAAAGTGAGCAATAACAGAATGCATATGTAAAATACAAATTTCCTTAAAGTGGAAGAACTCTATAAGTCTAAAGCCCTGTACACATGCTCGGTTTTCCCGGCAGTAAAAAGCCTGCTGGGAAAACCGAGGGGAAAGCCAAGATCCCGGCAAGAAAACTGACATGAGAGCTTTGGCAGGGAATCCCGGATGTGTGTATGCCCCATCTGCACTGCCTCGCAGTGTTTCCCATAGGAAAGTATTAGTAAATCTGGCAGAAAAAAAAAACACCGGGAATCCCGACAGGTACATAGATCTTTTTAATACAGGGTATCCAAGTGTAGTTCATTTTTGGGGGGAGTTATGAGAAATTACCCTCTGCAAACAGGATATTGCACTAAACCTGTAGGGAAATACGAGAACCAGAACCTTCGCTAGTGGTGGAAGAGTAGAGCCGAAATTGTGGTGTGTCACCTATCTGCTTAGTCCCTGTTTGTTTTTTTGCTTCTGTCATGCAACCAGACCTCCAACTAACAAAAGTGGCCATTAAATACCTAACCTGGCTCTAGCCTATGCTAGTTATTAAGCCCTAAGCTAAAGCTAGCTCTAAAATCCCAGACCAGAAGAGACAGGGTTACTTAACAAAAGGTACATATAAACTCTATAGCAATAAACAGGTTCAACTACTAATATGCTGGAGGTGGCCAAAACATACATACAGTAGCACAGATCTAGCTATCTGGCACTGTGCATGTGAGATAATAACAAAAGGACAGAGACACTGTCTGTCACAAGGATTCAGAAACACACTCAAGAAGTTATGGCCAACTGTGAGGCCGCGTACACACGATCAGTCCATCCGATGAGAATGGTCCGATGAAGCTGACTGATGGTCTGATGTGCTTACACACCATCGGTTAAAAAAACGATTGTGTTCGAATGTAGCGACGTTTACGTATTTTAACACAACGACGTGCTGAAAAAAACGAAGTTCAATGCTTCCAAGCATGCATCGACTTGATTCTGAGCATGTGCAGCCTTTTAACCGATGCCTTTGCATACTAACGATCAGTTTTGACCCATCGGTCAGGCGTCCATCGGTCAAATTTTAAAGCAAGTTCTCTTTTTTTTGACCGAAGGATAACTGACCGATGGGGCCCACACACGATAGGTTAGGACCGATAAAACGGTCCTTCAGTCCGTTTTCATCGGTTTTGACCGATCGTGTGTACGCGGCCTTAAACTATTGGAACATAGGAATACTTGCATAATAGTCTCTTCTGGTGTAGAATTAGCCACATGGACAGGACATGTGGCTGAGACATTCACTGTGTCTCCACTTCTTCCTTTTGGGGTTTCAAAGCCAGCCTCCCAGAGACATACATAATTATGCATAACATTGTGATATTTATAGCTAACAGTAAACCCCTACACAGGATAGGTAGAAGGAAGAGGGAGGGAATGTTTTTAGGAATAGTTGGAGTTTTCTTCCACTTTAAAATACTTTCAGATGCAAGTCCTATGTGGCTTTAAAGCTTGGAAACTGCATCAGCCCTTTATCATGTGATATAATTGATCCCATTGTAATAAAATATTTATAACTCTGATTAATATTTTAAAGTTTTGATCACATTTCTGCTAAATCTGCTAATTATACTCAGCTATGTATATCTAAAGTCCCATAACTTGATGGTCTACAGATGTATATTACATTTTTTACAGTCTCTACTTGCTGACTAATGGAATCACATGCAGGCTGACCTGTTTAAAATGTAAACTGTGTGCATTCATTCTGGAATTTCAAACCCAGCTGTCTGCCAGTATAATTCCTTTCATATATAGCTAACATGAACTGGTGTGAACTTGGCTTGGTTCCCTCATGTTAAACATAGAATCATTAACCAACTCCAGCCCTTTGAAAACAGTAAAGTATTGATGATGGGTAATGGCAGAAAGTAGGCCAAGGTTATGAAGTTGCTTTCAATCCTTACATCAGTTTGCATATAACTGGTCATATTATGAGGTCCAAAGTGTTATTTGCCAGGAAAAAGTTGAAAATTGTTTGATGGGAGCATTTGAGCATATTTTAGGGTGTTAGATCAAAACTGTACGATATGATGCTTCTTAGCTTTGTAGAAGTACAGCACAAATATAGTCTTAAAGCCCGGGTCCAGATTGGGGATTATAGAGCAGTTGCCAGTATTATTTATAAAATAAAAATGCAGCTTAGGCTGCTATACACTCACCAATTCAGCACAGATCGTTCCCATACGCCAGGGGTGTCCAAACTTTTTTCAAAGAGGGCCAGATTTGATTAAGTGAACATGCGTGAGGGACGACTATTTTGCTTGACATTCTTTGAACCATTAAAATTCAGTCTAAGTGTGTTTGTCTGAGCACTAATACACGGCCCAACAATAATTCTCTTGCCTTTGTGGCTGTGTGTGGTGAAAAGATGAGCTCGGGAGTGTTATTTGTATATACTGTATATATTTATTTTGTGGCCATAACGAATCCCAGAGCACTGCTTAGGACTAAGGATGAGCTTGGGCGTGTTATTTGGATATACCGTATTTATCGGCGTATAACACACACAGGCTTACCATTGCCATGAATGCAGCCTCACCATTGCCATGAATGCAGCCTCACCATTGCCATGAATGCAGCCTCACATGTGCCATGAATTCAGCCTCACATGTGCCATAAATGCAGCCTCACATGTGCCATAAATGCAGCCTCACACGTGCATCAATGCAGCCTTACCATTGCAATCAATGTAGCCTTACCATTGCAACCAATACAGCCTCACATGTGCCATGTATGCAGCCTCACCATGGCCATCAGTGCAGCCTGAACGATGCCCATCTGCAGCCTCGGAGGTCAGAGGGAGGGGGGCGGGACGAGTGCCGACCGATTACAAAAAGGAGAATCTCTTGTTTACACTGTGGCCTCTTTAACCTCCCTGGTGGTATGATTCTTTCAGATTTTAGGTGCTGAAAGCGGTACCAATATTTGCAAGGGAATTTGGTGTGTTATACTGTAGGCTTGTAATTCTTAGGAATAACTCACTTAAATCTATCCAAACAAGAGTCTAAAAGGCATCCCGGGTATGATTTTTTTTTTTTTTTATTATTAAAAATTATAATATAATAAATAATTATAAAAAATTATAACAAATAATAATATAATTATAGTAAAAAGTATTCAATAATGTAATCAAATCAAAATCACTGAAATTTGCTCAGTTGCAGAATTTTTGCTGTCATTATTTTTTTTTTTTATGACGAATTTCCCCACAAATCGCTATCGCTAAATTCTGCAAGTGATTCTGATTTATTATCGCTGTTTTTTTAGCTGCTCTAAAACAATTTTTGCCATAAAGGGACACTTTTGGTTGCTATGGGCAATCTACAGTTTGCAGGGAGAAAGAACAGTTTTTATTATATAAAAGGACATGTAGTGCACAGGGCAGACCACTAGGGACATGGGGGGGGGGTGTATTTTTTACATACAGTACTGTAATATATAAGATTACAGTGTACTGTATGTATAGTGTTTGTTTACATTTTTGAATTTGGCGCCGTTCTCCGTCCCCGTGCGTCGTAACGTCGCAGGGAACGGAGATCGGCGGCGCGCGGGGACACTGTGTGAATCAAGCGTGCACCCGCTCGGTCACACAGCGTGGATGCATCGCTGGATCCACGGAGAAGGTAAGTAAACAGTCTCTGTGGATGCTGCGAGGCGAGCCCGAGTCTGACTCGGGGTTACCGATCGTAGCACAGACATTTAACCCCGAGTCAGACTCGGGAACACCGCCAGGGAGGTTAATACAAAGTCTGCCTCCTATGATAGACAGAACAGTCATCCATTGGCATCCCAGGAGACGGGACTTCCAATAGAGATGCTGCTGAGTAAACAGGAGATTCTCTTCATGTAATCTGACAGCGCTCGTCCTGCCCCCTCCAAGGCAGCGCCAATAAATACAGTATATGTCTTTTGTGGCCCTGGGGTCCACAAACAATATACAGTATATTTCCAAATCCCCCGGGGGGGCATATTAAATCAACAGGGGAGGCCGCATTTGGCCCCCAGGCCGGACTTTGGATATGCCTTCCATACGCCATGGGTGCCACGGGTTTGCACTCAATCTGTTCCTCTCCTCATTGTTCAGATGCCAGGAAAAAAACTAAATACCCACAAATACCCAGAATTAAACACAATAGATAAGGATGTAAAAATGAAAATTCTGCTATTTAACCACTTAAGACCCGGACCAAAATGCAGGTAAAGGACCAGGCCCCTTTTTGCGATTCGGCACTGCGTCGCTTTAACTGACAATTGCACAGTCGTGGCTCCCAAACAAAATTTGCGTCCTTTTCTTCCCACAAATTGAGCTTTCTTTTGGTGGTATTTGATCGCCTCTGTGATTTTTATTTTTTGCGCTATATACAAAAATAGAGCGACATTTTTGAAAAAAAATCAATATTTTTTACTTTTTGTTATAAGAAAAATCAAATAAACTAAATTTTAGTCAAACATTTAGGCCAACATTTATTTAGCCACATGTCTTTAGTAAAAAAAAAATCCCAATAAAAAAAAAAATAGCTACCTAGAGGGAACAGCGACACTAATACAGCGATCAGAAAAATGAACGCTTAGTGACGCTGGCAATAGGGAGTGAAAGGGTTAACTAGGGCGGTGATCAAAGGGTTAAAACTTTATATGGGGGGGTACGGGGGCTACCCTGAACCTAACACTAACTGCCTGTCACACTGCCTGTCATACTGACACTAAATACAGTAATCATACATATATGATTACTGTATTCAGTGACACTGTGACAGGGGGAGAGGGGGGGGGGTGATCGCAAGGGGTTAAGTCTGCCTGCGTGTCCTAGTGTCAGTGTAGTGTTGTGCAGACTTACTGTGAGATGTGATCTCTCCTCAGCGGCGGTTGAAAATACTGCCGAGGGGAGAGATCACATCACTTCCCTCTTCCTGTGTTTACAAGGAGGAGGAAGTGACACGGCGGGAGCGCGCGGATTGGCTGGGAGCAATCCAGAGGGGGCGGACAAAAACGAATAGCCGCCCCCTCATCCCGGATCGCTCGGCCAGCCACGGGGACCGCCGCATGTACCGGGGGGGGGGCCCGACCCATGGCAAGGCAGGCATGTATATATATACGTTGATGTGCCTGCCTGTGCCATTCTGCTTACGTAAATGTACATGCGGCGGTCCGTAAGCGGTTAATTATGTAGTGCAAGATAAGAAAACATATGAGGCATGGAAATTCATATGCAAACCAAACGATAAGAAAATATATAGACTGATGTTCCATCTATAATTTAATTCTTGGAGACCTGAGCTTGCAATTCAAAAATCCAGTAGATTTCCTAGGATAGAAGCAGGTTGTAAACTCCACAAAGTATCATTTTTTAGACTGCCAAACTCTCCCTTTCACACTTCTAAGTCGCACGATTTTACCGCGACTGTGCCGCGATTCGCAGCCACGATTTCAATGAATGCCTGTGTAAGTGGCATCACAGCTTTCATTTGAACAGCTGTTTTCCCCGCCGTGCATAGACACTCCCCTTGCTCAGGATTGGATGGGTGATCGTGATCTGTCCAATCCCGAGCAAGGGGGAGTGTCTATGCGCGGCAGGGAAAACAGCTATTCAAATGAAAGCTGTGATGTTCCCCGCACGCTGTTTAACAATGCGGCGGCGGCGGCTTTCGTTGCGGCGGCGACTAGGTATGGGGGGAAATGGCTGCATATGTGGGGGACATGGCTGGAGGGACATGGCTGCATATGTGAGGGACATGGCTGAAGGGACATTGCTGCATATGTGGGGGACTTGGCTGCATATGTGGGGGACATGGATGCATATGTGGGGGACATGGCTGGGGGGACATGGCTGCATATGTGGGGGACATGGCTGGGGGGACATGGCTGCATATGTGGGGGACATGGCTGGAGGGACATGGCTGCATATGTGGGGGACATGGCTGCATATGTGGGGGACATGGCTGCATATGTGAGGGACATGGCTGGGGGGACATGGCTGCATATGTTGGGGACATGGCTGCATATGTGGGGGACATGGCTGGGGGGACATAGCTGCATATGTGGGGGACATGGCTGCATATGTGGGGGACATGACTGGGGGGACATGGCTGCATATGTGGGGGACATGGCTGCATATGTGGGGGACATGGCTGCATATGTGGGGGAAATGGCTGGGGGGACATGGCTGCATTTGGGGACACATTTAAAAAAAGTATCGGTATTCGGTATCGGCAAATACTGGAAAAAAAGTATCGGTACTTGTACTCGGTCCTAAAAAAGTGGTATCGGGACAACCCTAGTATTAACTTGTGAATAGCTTGTGGTCTAGATTCAGTAATATTTTTACAGTGGAAAACATGCATATGAGTGCATGTGATACATATTTTACAGGCAATACTGGTATGGGTAGTAACAAAGAGCAAAGATGGGAACGTGGGGATGTCAAAAAGGCACCATTCTAGATTTGCACCTTGTTATACAGTAGACACTCAATACTTCTGGCAAGCCCATCAGCTCAGTCATATCCCCCATTCCTCAATTCACTATGCAAAAGGTTGGAGAATGATCTGGGTGTTCTGGCAGATCATAAGCTTAAAGCGGAGCTCCACCCAAAAGGCACTATTTCCCCCCATCCCTACCCACATGTAATTTTTTTTGGGGGGAGCAGGTACCTAGTTTTGTCAGGTACCCACTCTCACTTGTACTTGAATCGAGTTTTCCTCTTCCTCCATGCAGTCTTCTGGGACACGTCACAGGCCCCAGAACACTGCTGGACTATTCAGCAGGCACATCGTGATTCTTGCATGTGCAGTGCGCACCTGGCTGTGAAACCACAAGCTGTCACAACCAGCTGCCCACAGTTGAAATGCTGGCGTTGGGGAGAGGAGAGGGAGGTGACCACATTGCTGGATCCAGGGACAGATGAGATACTCACCAAAGCTCCCTTTAAATCCAGCTATGTGCACGGGAGCCTTGGCTGTCCTGGGACTCCCTCTCATCGTAGGCTGAGGCAGCAGTGGCAGCTATTGGCTGCAGTTGGAGCCCGGGATACATGGTGGGGGCAAGTGCGAGGGGGTGCTGTTACCAGGGGTGTGTGGAAGCAATCAGGTGGCAGCGCAGTTGTCCAAATGCTTCCATCCAACAGGCAGGTGTCTGTTTGTCAGATTTACACACAATCCCGGTGGCAGTAGCCACTGGGAATCTGTGTAACCCCCCCCCCCCCCCCCCGCGTGGTACGACGTATGGACCTGGCAGAGAAAGAGTGAATACCACTTTAAGGTCATCACAGAGGACAAAAGGGGCAGGCTTTAGGTCTGGAGGAAAAGAGATTTAACCTCCAAATGCAGAAAGGCTTCTTCACAATAAGAGCTGTGAAAATGTGGAATAGAGTCTCTCAAGAGCTGGTTTCTTTCCTAAATGCTCAAAAAATAACTGAACACCAAAATTTATAGGCAAGGTTGATCCCAGGAGAATATACAATCTTGGGGGATCAGGAAGGATTATGTAAATGGTATTGTTCAATTTGTGTTTTTTTTTCTCTGTGTGTTGAACCGAATGGACTTGTATCTTTTTTCAACCAGACTAAATATGTACGGTAACTATATGAAACACAAACACTCTTTGCTAATGTTATTTACACTTAACTGATTCTTTTGACACATTTATTTAAAAAAAAACATTATAAAGGCTACCGGCTCTCTTGAAGTGCTGGGGCAGCTGAGTGCCAGTATAGTGGTGGCATTGACCCGGAGCAAAAATGAAGCACAAGATTCTAATTTTCTAATCTGGGTGTTCAGGGTCAGTGACTCATATAATCATGCATCTAGTATTTCGACAAAGAGGTCAGCAGTGGCAGGTCCTATATTTCTCTCAGTACAGGTTTACACTGTCAGCTTCAGGCACTTAGCTGGCAATTTATGAGATGAGAAACGTGTAGCATGCAGAACAAACTGGGCCTGATTTACTAAGCTCAAAGGCTCAAGGGCATGAAATGCTGCCAAGGGTTTTCAAGGCGTACTTGTATGTATGCCTGCAGAATGGGCCTTTGAAAATACCAGTCCAGATCTTAGATGTTACCTCCGAGGTTCATCAAATTGTGAATAATAATCAATTTGGCTACTTTCTAGCAAAAGTTTTTAGACACATTAATTAAAAGGTTTGGTGTAGTTCACTGAGGTTTGTCTAGCTGCCTCATTGATTGTAACATGTGCATGTGTTCCTATACGCCCCTGCCTGTTCTGGGCGTATTTAGCACCATTTTGTTGGCAGTGAACAATCATACAAATCTTTAAAAAATTGTCCATCATAAAAGGCCAGCTAGAAATTTCCATATAACAATGGCCAAATGTATATTTGCTTTTCTGCATACTGGTCTAGCGTACAGTTGAGATATGAACATTAGAAATAAATTCAACATATACAAAATACATTCAAAATTAGGTAGGGTGGGACTTTAAGTGTGCCCTAGTGGAGTGTAAACAATGATGTATGACACATCTTAAAAATCTAGAAAAAAATATTATTTGCCATCCATGGATGGAAACATTAAAATCTATTACAAAGAGAAAGTACAGTCTACTATTTCTTGAGTGTGCGGGTCCTGGTATAAGATATCAGAGACGTGGCCTACGCGTTTCGTGGGAACACCCGCTTTGTCAGGGCCTTAAGGGTAGCACAGAGAATATCATATAAGTATTGAAAAAATCTTCAATGTAAAATTAACCACTTCCTGACTGCCCACCGTCATTATACGTGATGTGTTTGAAGAGGAATACCGTTGTTATGGTATCAGCTAGCTACCATAACCCCAGTATCCTCTTCTTCAATGGGCGGTCCTCTATGAGATAAAAGTGGTCTCTGCGCTGAATACACCAAGAGATCACTTTTATCGGCGGCGGGAGAGGGGCCTCCCCCCTCCCGATGCTCTCCAGTGCCCTCCGCTGCTTACCCGGAGCCGCCAGCAGCGGCGAAGGCGATCTGGTCCTTTCCCTTGCTGTGCATTGAGATGAGTGAGATGCCCCCCACCCATCACCATACGTTACTTCCGCCTATACATCATAAAGGGATTTTTTTGTTGTCATTTTATCAAATGACAATTTTTTTTATTGCATTTAAGTCCAAATATCAGAACTGAGGTCTTTTTGACCCCAGATCTCATATTTAAGAGGACCTGTCATGCTTTTTTCTATTACAAGGGATTGTTACATTCCTTGTAATAGGAATAAAAGTGATCCAAAGTAATCTAGCAAAAAAATTGTTTTTAAATTGTAAACACGGAGTCTGAAAAACAGACTCGGTCCTTAAGTGGTTAACAACATTTTAAAGATATTAAATAAACATTGATGTTGCAAATACAGCGGACATATAGATTTTTACATGAGCACCACGTCATTGTGAAGCATCTAAGGCCGCGTACACACGATCGGTCCATCCGACGGACCGTTTTCATCGGTTCACCGATGAAGCTGACTGATGTGCCTACACACCATCGGTTAATGATCCGATCGTGTCAGAACGCGGTGACGTAAACACAATGACGTGCTGAAAAAAACGAAGTTCAATGCTTCCAAGCATACGTCGACTTAATTCTGAGCATGCGCGGCCCTTTAACCGATGCTATTGCATACTAACAATCGGTTTTGACCCATCGATTAGCCGTCCATCGGTTCAATTTTAAAGCAAGCCATCTGTTTTTTGACCGAAGGATAACGGACCGATGGGGCCTACACACGATCGGTTTGGACCAATGGAAACCGAACCTCAGTCCGTTTTCATCGGTTTGAACCGATCGTGTGTACGCGGCTTAACCACTTGCCGACCAGCCGGCAGGTCGGCTCTCCTGGGCGAGAGCACGTAGCTCTACGTCATCTACATTTCGGCCACTAGGGGGCGCACGCGCCGGCGGCGGCAACGCGCACGCGTCCCCGCTCGCCCCCGAGTCCCGCACGCGTCCCCGGCGGGTACGATCGCCGCCGGGCACACGCTATCGCTCGTTCCTGTCAGCGGGGGAAACGCTGATTTTCTGTTCATACAATGTATGAACAGAAGATCAGTGATTTCCCTCAGTCAGTCCACCCCCCCATACAGTTAGAACACACCCAGGAACACACTTAACCCCTTCCCCGCCCCCTAGTGTTAACCCCTTCATGGCCAATTGCATTTTTATAGTAATCCAATGCATTTTTATAGCATTGATCGCTAAAAAAATGCCAATGGTCCCAAAAATTTGTCATAAGGTCGCAGTACTGAAAAAAAAACGCTAATCACCGCCATTACTAGTAAAAAAAATAATAATAATAAAAATGCCATAAAACGACCCCCTATTTTGTAAACGCTATAACTTTTGCGCAAACCAATCAATAAACGCTAATTGCTATTTTTTTACGAAAAATATGTAGAAGAATACGTACCGGCCTAAACTGAGGAAAAAAACTTTTTTTATATATATTTTTGGGGGATATTTATTACAGAAAAAAAGTAAAAAATATTGCATTTTTTTCAAAATAGTCGCTCTATTTTTGTTTATAGCGCAAAAAATAAAAACCGCAGAGGTGATCAAATACCACCAAAAGAAAGCTCTATTTGTGGGAAAAAAAGGACGCCAATTTTGTTTGGGAGCTACGTCGCATGACCGCGCAATTGTCAGTTAAAGCGACGCACTGCCGAATCACAAAAAGTGCTCTGGTCATTGGGCAGCAATATGGTCCGGGGCTAAAGTGGTTAATAGTTGCTCATTATTGAAACCCAAACAGATCAATATAATATAAAAATATAAAAAAACTTTAACACAGGAATACAGTTACATGTCCATACACTAAATTCAACATACAGGGAGTGCAGAATTATTAGGCAAGTTGTATTTTTGAGGATTAATTTTATTATTGAACAACAACCATGTTCTCAATGAACCCAAAAAACTCATTAATATCAAAGCTGAATATTTTTGGAAGTAGTTTTTAGTTTGTTTTTAGTTTTAGCTATTTTAGGGGGATATCTGTGTGTGCAGGTGACTATTACTGTGCATAATTATTAGGCAACTTAACAAAAAACAAATATATACCCATTTCAATTATTTTTTTTTACCAGTGAAACCAATATAACATCTCAACATTCACAAATATATATTTCTGACATTCAAAAACAAAACAAAAACAAATCAGTGACCAATATAGCCACCTTTCTTTGCAAGGACACTCATGCAGCCTGCCATCCATGGATTCTGTCAGTGTTTTGATCTGTTCACCATCAACATTGTGTGCAGCAGCAACCACAGCCTCCCAGACACTGTTCAGAGAGGTGTACTGTTTTCCCTCCTTGTAAATCTCACATTTGATGATGGACCACAGGTTCTCAATGGGGTTCAGATCAGGTGAACAAGGAGGCCATGTCATTAGTTTTTCTTCTTTTATACCCTTTCTTGCCAGCCACGCTGTGGAGTACTTGGACGCGTGTGCTGGAGCATTGTCCTGCATGAAAATCATGTTTTTCTTGAAGGATGCAGACTTCTTCCTGTACCACTGCTTGAAGAAGGTGTCTTCCAGAAACTGGCAGTAGGACTGGGAGTTGAGCTTGATTCCATCCTCAACCCGAAAAGGCCCCACAAGCTCATCTTTGATGATACCAGCCCAAACCAGTACTCCACCTCCACCTTGCTGGCATCTGAGTCGGACTGGAGCTCTCTGCCCTTTACCAATCCAGCCACGGGCCCATCCATCTGGCCCATCAAGACTCACTCTCATTTCATCAGTCCATAAAACCTTAGAAAAATCAGTCTTGAGATATTTCTTGGCCCAGTCTTGACATTTCAGCTTGTGTGTCTTGTTCAGTGGTGGTCGTCTTTCAGCCTTTCTTACCTTGGCCATGTCTCTGAGTATTGCACACCTTGTGCTTTTGGGCACTCCAGTGATGTTGCAGCTCTGAAATATGGCCAAACTGGTGGCAAGTGGCATCTTGGCAGCTGCATGCTTGACTTTTCTCAGTTCATGGGCAGTTATTTTGCGCCTTGGTTTTTCCACACGCTTCTTGCGACAATGTTGACTATTTTGAATGAAACGCTTGATTGTTCGATGATCACGCTTCAGAAGCTTTGCAATTTTAAGAGTGCTGCATCCCTCTGCAAGATATCTCACTATTTTTGACTTTTCTGAGCCTGTCAAGTCCTTCTTTTGACCCATTTTGCCAAAGGAAAGGAAGTTGCCTAATAATTATGCACACCTGATATAGGGTGTTGATGTCATTAGACCACACACCTTTTCATTACAGAGATGCACATCACCTAATATGCTTAATTGGTAGTAGGCTTTAGAGCCTATACAGCTTGGAGTAAGACAACATGCATAAAGAGGATGATGTGGTCCAATTACTCATTTGCCTAATAATTCTGCACTCCCTGTAGTTGGCTATGATTGTGTTTTCGAAAAACAAAAAAAAATTATGAATATCACTCAGAATTCTATTTCATATAATTTCTTAGGGTTTATCCTATATATAAGGAAGAGATTATACATGGGATATTTCAGTTTTATGTATGAAGTGTTCTTCTCAGTGATCATGTTCATTTGCTCTCAGTGACATTTAAACTGGATGCCAGAGTAATCTGAAATACCCCGTGGGTGGAGGAAAAAAATGTTTTAGTTGGATGTGTATAAAGCTTCCTTGTGCAGGGACGGTGCTCATAAATTATAACAGGGAGAAAGCAAAGTAAATTGTTTCCCTGTGTAAAAACAATATCTTGGCTGTTGTCCAGCTGCAAACATTGTTATTGAAGGCTGGAGGGAAAGATGAGTTTTCAAAAAAGTTTAGCTTGGATACATTTTTGGAAATCGTGCAAACTTGCTGACTGTTTGTGCCATACAGCCACGGAAGAGGTTCCTAGATTATTACTATTGTGAATTTGGTTAAATTGTGAATGGGGAACCCACATCATTACCTGAATTTTTTCAGGGATGAGTAGCGCAGCGCTTATTGTTTAACCATGGTGTTTTATTGGATGTTACAGAATGCCATATTAAAGTTTCTGGAAGCGAAGAAATGTAACCATAAATTGGTAAAAACCCACACCTTTTCTTACATAGGGGCTATAAGAGGTCTGTATAAGGGTGCTTGTGATTCGTAAGGCATTACATTTAGCTTGGATTTTTTATTAAAATATCTTCTAGGAGGAGAAGCAGAGATTCAACACAAGATACAAGATCTCCAGTTAGATCCATATTTTGCATACATTTTTCCTCATCATAAAAAATGATATTTGCTTTACTGCTCAAGATATTTAGTGTAAGTAGAGATTTAGTAACTCCCTAGGTCAGGGGTCAGCAACCTACAGCCCACGGGCCCCACCTGGCCCACCGCCGATAAATGTCCGGCCCATCAGTGCACGTGATGAATTCACGTGCACCCGGCTCACAGACATTTTTGTAGAGCCGGCGGTTGGCTTTCTTGCGATAACAAACGATGCGGCTAAAAAACGCCACTCAGATGTTATCCCCAAGCAGCAGGAGGGGATGTCCCCCCTCTCTCGGCCTTCTGCGGCTCTCCTGTCCCACCAAAAGGCCCGAGCGACCAGTCGTCACTTCCGCCAGCTGGCCATAGGATGCATTAAGGTGAAAAAACACAAAGCTTTACAACCCCTTTAAAGCTGTTATAGCGGCAAAGAGTGGGCCAACTCAATGTTGAACCCTACGGACTAGGACTAGGATGCCATTAAAGTTCATGTGCGTGTAAAGGAAGAAGTGCCAATACTTTTGACAATATAGTGTATTTTGGAATGACTGATCCTTTAAATGAATAGGGCTAGTGTAAAGATCTCTGTTGTTTGTTGAATGGCTTTGTCCTAAGAATGTTTCTAACACAAGAATTTAATATTTCCAAGGTAATTTAAATGGACGAAGACTGTAGAGAAAGAAAACCCTTAATTTCCTTTTTCTAAATTCTTTCATTTCCTTTAAACTGCATTCCGATGGGCACATGCAATTGTTTTTGGAATTTGGAATTTGATTTAGTTGCCCATATGTTAGAGTTACATAATGATGATATCCAGTGAGGATATGGTTGTTAACATTTCAGATAACGGAGAAAAATGTGCAAGCACTGCACTGGAATCAAAGAATATTTAATATTTAATATTAATATATGTAATTAATAAATAATTGTAACATTGTTACATAAAAATCAAAACTTAATTTAGCCATAATAAACAAACATTATAAACATCTGCTCTGACAGATTTTTTTCTTTGCAGGGTACATATCTGCAATTGGCCCATATAGTTAACTATTTCAATCTTTATTAGTCCTGGTATATTTTACATGGGTAGCCAATCTAAATCCCTATTTGATTACCTTCATATCAGCAGGTCGGGTAAATAAAAGTGATCTTGCAGCAAATCCATTGCAGAGACCACTTCTATCTTAAAGAGAAACGCACAGCGTTCCCGAAAATGCATATATAGTGTCAAAGTACCGACGTACGGGTACATCGTTTTGCGTGAAATAGTTAAATATGCAGCTTTATTTAAAGAAAACCTGCCCTGAAGGTCCTTGTTCAGATACTTCCTGTTACAGGATGACAAGTGTCTCCCCATTGTGCTCCTACATTGTCACATTGTACATATGTGCCCCTGCCTCAGACATCCATGCTCACAGCCATGATTCATCATATCAGCAAGTCCAGAGCAATGATGAGAAGCTGAAGCGGAGAGTACCTGCAGGATGTTGGTGCAAGAGGCAGCACTCATATGCCAAAAGGACGTCATAAGATGAAAACAGTATTTAGTAAAATGTCATCCAATATGGGTTTAGAGCTGGTAGTTACCGGTACTTACTTTATGTGCCTATAATGAACAAGACTAAGGGCCAGATTCTTGTACATTTTCTGCTGGTGTAGCGTATGCCGCCACAATTTAACAGAGCAAGCGCTGTATTCCCAAAGCACTTGCTCCATAAGTTGCGGCGGCGTAGTGTAAATGGCTCTGCGTATTCCCACGTAATTCAAAGGGGGCGGCTTGTATTTAAATTAAGCGCGCCCCCGCGTCGATCACACTGCGCATGCGCCGGCCACAAAAATAGCCCAGTGCGCATGCTCCAGCTCACGTCGGAAAAAATGAATGAAGCCGACGTGAGCGTCGTTTACATAAATCCCTATTCGCAACGACTTAGTAAAACAACGTAACCGACGGAAAAAGACGACGCTGACCTGACGCCATACTTAACATGGTAACGACGGAACTTCGTAAACCTACCCCTCATATAGCAGGGGTAGGTTTACGCCTACGGAAATGACGTAAACGACGACGGGGCGGCGTAAAACGTTCGGGAATCGTCGGATTAGGCTCATTTGCATAGGCAAATGAGAAACCATCGTAAAGGTCACCTAGCGGCCAGCGAAGTCATTACATCTACGATCCGACGGTGTAAGTGTTTTACATCTGTCGGATCTTCACTGTATCTATGCGTAAGTGATTCTAGGAATCACGCGCATAGATACCCAGTAAAAAAAAAACAGAGATATGATGGTGTTTCCTACGAAACACCGGCGTATCTCTTTTGAGAATCTGGCCCTAAGTATTTGAGTGATTGATTGATCAGTATAGGCGACTATGGTTTCTTTACATCAATCCTCTTTGCACTTAAAGTGTATTTTCACTTGTGCAGCCTAATTTCAGAACCCTCCAATATTGGTTTGTGTATTCTCATTCACACAGCATACCTAAAATAATAAGAATAAAAAGATTTCTTACCTTTTTAGTTGATTCTTTGAAACAACTGTATACAGTACATAGAACACTATATGCTGTTGCTTTGAATAGTTGAATAGATAAGGAATGGAAAAAAAAAAATGTTTTAACCACTTCCATACCAGGCCTATTCTGGCACTCCTCTCCTACATGTAAAAATTACCCAGAACCCCCCCCCCCCCCTCCAAAAAAAGAAAAAAAAAGATATATGTTTCTTTAGCAGACAGACTAGGAAAAAAAGGCGGTTGTTGCAACATTTTATGTTGTACGGTATTTGAGCAACAATTTTTCAATCGCATTTTTTTGGGGAAAAAAACTGTTTCATAAATTAAAAAACAAAACAGTTAAGTTAGCCCACTTTTTTTGTATAATGTGAAAGCTGATGTTACACTGAGTAAATAGATACCCAACATGTCAACATATCACGCTTTTAAATTGCGCACACTCATGGAATGGCGCTAAATTTCGGGTACTTAAAAATATCCATAGGCGACGCTTTAATTTTTTTTACAGGTTACCAGTTTAAAGTTACAAAGGAGGTCTAGTGCTAGAATTGTTGCTCTCGCTCTAATGCATGTGGCAATACCTCACATGTGTGGTTTGAATGATGTTTACATACGCGTGCGTTCGCTTCTGTGCGTGAGCACACAGGGACAGGGGCCCATTAAATATTTTTTATTGTTTATTTTGCTTTTTTTTACACTTTCACTCACGTTTTCACTAATTGTATTTTTTTTTATTACTTTTATTCCTATTACAACAAGGAATGTAAATATCCCTTGTAATAGGAATGGTGCGTGACAGGTCCTCCTTATGGAGAGATATGAGATCTATAAGACCCCTCATCTCTCCTCCAGGCTGGAAAGCATGAGATAAAAAAACAAAAATTACGATCCCATGCTTTCCAGCCTTGATGTTTACAACCGCAGCCCAGATGTGACGTCAAAACATCACGCCTGGGCCTCTAACGGTCATGGAGATGACTCTATGCTTGTCATCCGGTGGCGGATTCTTTCCCGATGGTACGGGAGCACCAGTGGGAGGGGGGATATCTCTTGCCATTGCTTGTAAGAACAAGCAAGTGGCTGAACTGCCACTATGATTATTCCTACGGTGCACAGAATTGCTAAAAGACGATATCTGAATGATGCCTGTAGCTGCAGGCATCATTCAGATATCCCCACTGAAATTCAAAGACGTCATATGACATCCTTGGGCTGGAAGTGGTTTTAAAGTGAAATAACACACAATGCAGAACACAAGTCTTGAAATCTTTAACTGTTTGCTATTACAGACAGCAGTCAAATTCAGTTTACAACAGATAATGAAATCTGCCAGGCAACCACAGATGAGGTTAATTATGGTAAATATAACTTCCTACAGCTGCTTCCTTAATATTTCATAAAAGAAAAAGCAAATATCCAGCAAGAAAGTTAAAAAGTCCATACATTGCTGAAAAATTCAAGGATCAAGTCCAAATGCTGACTCATTCTCATGACTGTGAAGCTAACCATTATGAAACAGTCTGGCAATCTTCAGCATTCCTCATAATAAACATTAGGATATTCTAAGTGCTGTAAAATCAGGCTGTGTCTCTCGGATAGGTAACATTACACTGTGCTACATTATGGTGATTAGTTATTGCACAATCTACAGTGTAGATCTGCATGCCTGATCTGAGGAATAGGATGGAATAAACCAACACTTGGGCTTTAAACTAAGCAAACTCTTCCCGTATTTACAGAGTAGTCACCATATAAAGACATTCTTATGTCTACACTGGACCCATAATTACAGTTGTGGTAATAATAATTCCAGAGCCAACAGAACCTTGGCAGCTCCGACTCAGCAGTTTGTTTTTTGCTTTTTTCGTCTTTAAATAAGAGCACAGGAGAGATAAATATGTCTTTGGCTGACTTGTATCACTCTATGGTCGTCCAACAATAACCCTTTCAGAGCCAGAGATATAAGACTGGTTACAAAACTCTGTACTAGTCCTAATGCCTTGACTTTATCAGTTATCGGTGGAACCATGTGTTAATTATGTTGTTTAGCAGTGGCGGCTGGTGCTCAATATTTTTGGGGGGGCGCAAAGGAAAAAAAAATGCAGCCTCACTGTGCCCATCAAATGCAGCCACTGTGCTATCAATTGTCACCACTGTGCCATGCCATCAAACGCAGCCACTGTGCTATGCCATCAAACGCAGCCACTGTGCCATCAATTGTCACCACTGTGCCATGCCATCAAACGCAGCTACTGTGCCATCAATTATCACCACTGTGCCATGCCATCAAATGCAGTCACTATGCCATCAATTCGCACCACTGTGCCATGCCATCAAACGCAGCGACTGTGCCATGCCATCAAACGCAGCCACTGTGCCATGCCATCAAACGCAGTCACTGTGCCATGCCATTAAACGCAGTCACTATGCCATGCCATCAAACGCAGCCACTGTGCCATGCCATCAAACGCAGCCACTGTGCCATCATTTATCACCACTGTGCCATGCCATCAAACGCAGCCACTGTGCCCCTCAATTGTCGCCACTGTGCCAATTGTCACCACTGTGCATGTCACTGTGCCCTTTAATTGTCACCACTGTGCCCATTGTTGCCACTGTGCATGTCACTATGCCCTTTAATTGTCACCACTGTGCCCATTGTCACCACTGTGCCCATTGATGCCACTGTGCCCTTCGTCGCCTCTGTGCCCATTGTCGCCGCTGTGCCCTGTAAAATGCACTTACCTTACTCCTTCAACGTCCCTCGATGTCTTCCCCCGCCTTGGTGACGTTGGCTCTGATAGGCACTTCCACACAGCCAACCAGCTGCCGTTATTCAGGTGACCAGCGCTCAAGTTCCGGCACCTGAATAGACCAGCGGCAGCTGGCAACAATAACATACATTCATGCAATGCATTATTTTCAGTGCGGAGCCAGAGGGGGCGGCGCTCCAGAGCCCTCTATGGACTGCCTGCCGCTGTTGTTTAGTCGTGCACACAGTACTGTATCTTTGGAAGCTTTGTTACTCCAGTGTAGTGGGGCAGTTGTTCAGTCCAAAGGGTATCAACATTCCCATTGCATTTCGTTTTTTTCTTTGGTATTAAACTCTAAACATCTGTGAAATGGTTTAGCAGGAAATCTAAAGCACAGTGAGCAGTTAGGGCGAACACATTCCATGGCCTAGTGTAGCAGGGCTACTGGAGGTGGAATCATGCTGCTTACTGTCAGTAACACATTTACTTATCATAAAAGGTTCTCATAGCTCCCAACTGTCCCTGATTTCGAGGGACTGTCCCTGATTTGGAGCAATGCTTCTTTGTCCCTCCTCATTTGTCCCTCATTTTGGTCTGATCTATATAGATGTATATAAAATGCACTTTTTAATCTATCAAAAGGTGTTTTCCAGCACTAAAACGTTTCATCTGGTTTCTAAATTGCTGCATTTGTAAATTCCAAAAGCCAATCTAAGGATTAGTAGTGGTAAAAAAAATCACTTGTAGGTTTAACCAATTTTGTGTTTTTATGTACAATTTTCCTTTAAGGGGTCGTGGCCAGGGGTGTGTCCTCAGAGGCGTATTTAGTGAAAATAGCGCCTATAGCAAGCAAGTCCCTGTCGTAACATTTGAATTCCATCTTTCAGATAACCAAAAAAAACAGCTAACAAAACTAGTGATATTTATCACCCCCTGTGATACCTTTGGTAGTGACATATCGTCTTTATGGATACATCTGGGGTTTACTAGACCCCTGATCCCGCCTCTGCCCTCCAAGGCCAGGTAAATGCAGAACCAATACTGGAAGTGATGAAATCTTCATCACTTAAGGCCTCAGTTTTCACAGAGGAGAGGGAGAAACTGATGTTCCTCCTTTTTCTTTGTGCATTGCCAATCCGACCAGATGGAATGGGAGAGCCTGGGAGAACAGGGGAGGGCTGTGGCTGAACGCAGCAAGGATAGCGCTGCCATTGTCCATTAGCAAAGGTGCTGAAAAGGAGATCCTGCCTAGGCTCGGGAGGAAGGAAGAAGAGACCATCAGACCCTAGTAAGTGTCTTGCTGCCCAGCCACTCATCAGCACCCCCTTCATATGGCGCCTATGGCACTTGCCATGGCTGCCATACTCTAGATAAGCCACTGTGTGTCCTATGCCTGCATACAAAGTTGGGAGGTATGGGTTCTATTTGCCAAGTGTCACCAGGCTTGCCACTGCAATCCATAAGAGGTGCCCATTGTTACTACTAGTGTTGCTCACGAATATTCGCTGCGAATATTGCATATTCGAGTATTCGCGAATAACTCTAGTATCGCGGCGAATATTAGCTATTTCGAATATTCGTATTTTTCAAATTTCGCAATAAATTTCGCAATAAATTTCGCATTCGCGAAATTCGCAATAGCGAAAATTCGCAATAGCGGAATTTCGCAATTTTTTTTTTTTTAGAAAATATAGCGAATATTCGTAAATATCGAATATTCGTGATATTTTATCCAAAAAAAAAAAAGCGAAATTTCGCAATCATTTTTGCTTTCGCATATGCAAAATTTCGCTATTTTTTTTTTTTTATAAAATATAGCGAATATTCGTAAATATCGAATATTCGTGATATTTTATATAAAAAAAAAAAAATCGCGAAAATTCGCAATTTTTTATTTTTTTTTATAAAATATCACGAATATTCGATATTAACGAATATATCGCGAAATCGAATATGGCGTATTCCGCTCATCACTAGTTACTGCTGCTGCACGTTTTTTTTTTTTATTGGTGGAATAGTTTAGTGTGTACTCCCTGTTCTGTTTTAATACCTCTCTGTATGCATTGACATAAATTCATAAATCTCCATCTGACCAGACAGTGTGGTCAACTGCTGACTTGCCACCATACACAGACAGCTTAACCATTCAATAGGACAGAGAAGTTGAATCCAATGCAATTTGACTTCACAAAATTAAAGTACAGAGGTTGTTTTTCCAAGATTATGGAGTGTAAATAGAGGGAAACATGAAAAAACAGGGAGGGTTACTATTACTATCCAGTGGCGGCTGGTGCTTAAAATTTTTGGGGGGTGCAAACAAACGGAAAAAAAAAACAATTGCAGCCTCACTGTGCACATCAGACGCAGCCACTGTGCCCATCATACGCAACCACTGTGCCAATAAAATACAGCCACTGTGCCATCAATTGTCGCCACTGTGCCATCAATTGTCGCCACTGTGCCATCAATTGTCACCACTGTGCCATGCCTTAAAACGCAGCCACTGTGCCATGCCATCAAATGCAGCCACTGTGCCATGCCATCAAATGCAGCCACTGTGCCATGCCATCAAACACAGCCACTGTGCCATTAATTGTCACCACTGTGCCATGCCAAACGCAGCCACTGTGCCATGACATCAAACACAGCCACTGTGCCATCAATTGTTACCACTGTGCCATAAATCACCAGGGGGCCGGCCATCTGAATAGTGGGCGGCAGCAACAATACATAGATTTATGAAATGCATGAATCTGTGTATTGTATTCAGTGCCAGTGCAGGAGAGAGAGGGGGCAGCGCTCCTGCGCCCTCTATGGACGCACCGCCACTGTTACTATCAGTAAGGGAGAAAAAGAGGTATGTATCATATCACAAATAAACAAGCTGTGGTGCTCCTAAACCACCACTTTATAAAGAACAATGGATGGTCCCACTGAAAAAGTGACAGGCGGACCTGATCATTCTGTCAGTGTGAAAGGGGCCTAAGTCTGTGTTTAATGCAATTTTTAAAAGTTTGTTTGGACCAAGCAGGTCCAAACAAACAATTTTCTTCACTAAGTGCTGCAGTGTCTCTAAGCACTGTATGTACTGCATTTAACATCAGCTACACACAGTACACAGTGCTGGGTTCTGGCTGTGAGACAGAGACTTCCTCTCTCACACCCGGAATAAAACAGAGTCTGGCTGAGCGGCACTCAGCCATTCATAGGCAGTTTTGTATTCCATGCATGCAGCACGGTCTGAATTTCCGACAATAAATGTTCAATGTGAGCTTTTGGTTGGATATTCCGACTGTGCGTATGCTCCATCGGGCATATGCGGTCTAAATTTTTGAGAGCTGGTTCTCAATTTTTCCGACAACAAAAGTTCTTGTCGGAAATTTCCGATCGTCTGTATGCAATTCCGACGCACAAAAATCCTACGCATGCTTGGAATCATTGAACTTAATTTTTCTTGGCTCGTCGTACGTGACCGTGTTCTTGACGTTCGGAATTTCCGACAACATTTGTGTGACTGTGTGTGCACAAGACAAGTTTAAGCCAACATTCTGTCGGAAAAAAATCCACGGTTTTGTTGTTGCAATGTCTAATCGTGTGTACGCAGCATAAGTGAAGCAAATAGTTGGTTGGACCAACAGTAGGAAAATAATGAAGGCCCCTTGACCCCCCCCTTTTCTTAGGAAAAGGAGGTCTTGACTGCTTGAAGCATGGCATCTACATGGGCATGAACCTAAAACAGGGAGTTTAATTGGCTCCATTAGGTTTGGCCACTAAGACATGATGTGACTGGACGAAGGGGATTCAGACATCACAAGAGTTGACCACCCACCTGCCTATTGCGAGTTTCATCACAGCTTTATTGGTGGTTTTGCCAGCAATTGATATTGCTTAATAAGCTATACCCTCATGTTTAATTCTGGGGTCAATTTAATGCTTACCTGGCACTGATGGTGAAGACAGGCCTCTTAGACTATCTAAGTTTATGTTATGGATGCTCATGGTATAACTGTGACTGGCAAAGTTACTTGGTACTTTGAGTGTGGTTACATTTGCAAAGTTTAGTAAGGCTGTGGCCTTGCCCTATTTCCAACTTAATCAGCCTCTGTGTCTTTTTAGGGGGCAAAGTGTTGATCCATTAGTTGGTCAAAAAGAGCCTATTCTCAGCTGTCATATACCCTGTTCTTATACATAAGCTACCTTTTCTTACTATCTGGGACCCCAGACTGTGACTGTCTAACATGTTTCTTTTACAGTGCACTGTAATGCTTATGGAATTAGCACAGTGGCACCACTTTGGATCATCTACCAGCAGCAATTAAGACCTGAGAGAGTCCCTTGCTCCAGTCACATGACACAGGAAGGGGGTGTATTTCCCCTTAATCTGAACTGACATTGCATGTATTGTCTAGTAATTGGGTTTCTAAAAATATGGGGGGTATCTGCACTGGGGGGGGGGGGTGTCTGTATTATAAGGAGGGGGCTGGGAGGAATGTCTGTACTAGGAGTGCCTAGAACAAAGGAGGAGGGACTGGGAGGAAGGTTGTACTGGTGAGATTCTCTGCAATACAATAAGATTCCTAACGGAGTGAAGCACGTAAGGGAGGCAAGTGGATTATCCCTGTACAAAATAATATCAACACATTTACTTTGGGTTTTCAGAAAATGAGCAGATTCGTTCTTGCTTTAGGTGCTATAATGCCAACATTTAAAATGAACCTGTGCCCAGATCATGCACATATTCTGAACAAGCCTTAAAAGCACATTAAACAAGCATTCAATGACCTCTGTATCTATGGGCACTGTGAAGAAATTCATTTTTAAAGTTCACAAAGTTGGTGTTGAAATCTTGCCTTTTTTACATGACAGCAGAATCTTTGCAGCATGACAGACTTCCGATGCAAACACCAGATGTTTCTAAGCTGTTAGAAACCTGACTTCAAAGTATTTGTTATGGCCTGTGCCCTGCCCAGCATCAGCGTATGTCTGTGGCAGGGATCACAGATGTTTGCGAATAGCCTCTACCTGAAAGCCTATACAAGGCAATGACATGTTCATAGGCCCCATGGCTGTGCAATTACATGTGATTCTGGACAGACGAGTCTCCCTGGATACAGTTTGTGCCATTTGGAGGTGCATGGCCCTAAATGGTCATGTGAATAAGGCCAAATACTTGCATTACAAGCAGTTATAGAGGTGAGTAAGGGCTTGTAAAGCCTTTTCACTGTTTGTTAAGAATATGTAAATGGTTTATTTCCATAGTCCAGGCACATCTGGACTTTACCAAACACTACCAATGTACAATCAGAGACCCCCCCCCCCCCCTACGGTGGCTTTGGCGCTTGAGCTGACGGGACTTTTGCTTTTAGGTAAGCTACACAGTGCCTGCTTCCCAACCTCATTGTATTTATCTGTTTACAATTGTAATTTGTATTCAATAACTGTCTTTAGTTTTTGGTTGATCTGTGTATGTATTTTCACGTCCTGTTCAACCCATTTCACTGCTATTGACTGTATATGCATTTTAGAACTCTCCTGATTAAGCGACCCAGACGTGAAACTAGTTGTGACCCCCATCTTCACCGTGATCTCCCCCTCGGGGACAACTCAATCTCGGTGATCTGTATGGCTGGTCACGTTAATTGTTTATTGTGATTTAGTGTTTATGTTTTGATGACTTTTATATCTTTCTTGATATGTTGTTAATAAATGTATACTTTTTAATACAATTGCTCTTTTGAGTCTACCTGCTCACCCTATACCGCTACAGTCCTATTGCCCCCCTCTTTTTCTAGCTTTTGCTGGTGGACTTTGTGGTCCCTTAAGCCCTACTTCTATTCCAATGAAACAAACATGGCACTGAATTGGGAAATATTTCAGAATAAATATGTTTGCTAGTAACACTACTAATATGGCTTTAAGCTGGGATACCCATCACCATTTATAGCCCCTTGAATGTACAGTGTTTACGATCATCTTATGTGATTAATGGATTAACCAGTGAATGTGACAGTCTGCTTTTAAGAATGGTGACTTTATGACACAAATCCTAGAAACCATCAGCAGGGACGATAGCTGTAAAAAGTGGACCTGTAACTGAGTGAGATATCGAGGTTTTTAGTATACATCTCCTATAAAGAATATGTATCTGCTGCTAAATATTCTTGTGAAGGATTAAGAAGCAGTAACACATTAGCACATAATCAGCCTTAGTATGTTGACTAACAGCTAAAGCAGCTTTATGGCTGTTTGAGTTAATGTCGCCTGAGGGTTGTTATTTGTCTCAGCACATGCAATGCCCTTTAATATTTTACTAAGGCAGTATTTAGATATGCTTTATCTTGTACTGTATATTCTAACAATTGAGGTAAAACCCAATACAAAATCTTGGGACAAAAAAAAAAAGTCTTAATGACTTCAGCTCTCACACCTGTTCAGCCCTTATGGACCAGAGCAATTTTAACATTTCTGCCTCTTTATTCAACGATAATTTTGTCATTATTTAACGAGGAAGTTGTGACGGTTACCACCGCTTACAACCTTCCATCCAACCACGACAAGCTTATCCGACACACCAACAACCAGGCAGACATGATCCATTCCATTTCCCAGAATAAACGAGACAGCGCTCCGTTCTCTAGTTTCCAAAATGTATCAATTTATTAGTATTTTCTCAGCTTCTTATATCCAGTACAGCATAATACAGTTAATCACAGGACAATGCAATCTCCACCCCCCTATTCACTCACTGAGGATAATTCTTTAATTGGTAGCTAGACATGACGGCACCGTATTATCAATAGGGTTCAATTAACCCTGAATAGTAACACAGACATCTTTATCACACAATGGCAGTGAGAGTGGGTGCAATCCACACCTTCAGATATTTCAATAGCATATTATACAAAGGTATGACTCACTGGCTGGCTGACCTGAATTAACACCTTTCAAAAGCATGTGTGCCCAGATTGCATAGCTAACAGCTTTTGATATTTGAAGACATCCTGCAAACCTGGATTATTATTAATGTCCCTTATTAATGTCTTCTGTGACATATGAATTATGATTCTTTGTCACCCTATGGCCCTAGTGGACATAAGGTGACCCTAGACATAGGAATATCTCAGACTGTCACGGTGCATTCCGTTACAGAAGTAAACCCTGATGGGTGTTACTTCCTCTTTGTTTCCTTGCAAAGGTAAAGCATACTGTGCACCGCATAGTAGCCCACTATGTGACACTTACCTGCAGGAGAAGCCTGTCTTCCTCCCGAGTAGCGAGCAGGCATTCTTCACCCCTCTTCCTTCCGGGGCCGCAAACTCTGGCTTTGTGAGGGGCCAGAGTCGTGTGACATTGCGTGAGGGAGGGGGGATGAGTCATAACGAGAGCTGCAGGGCTGCAGAGCTGGAGGTGTGTGTCTGTGTAAATCCAGGAAGTGAACAGGCAGCAGCTTCAGCTGCCCACAGTTAAAATGGATGCAGCCAGACTCAGTGGAGGGAGAGTTTTGCAGCATATTTGGGAAGTAAAGAACCACAGTATATATAAAATAATATGCAAAGTGGTTGGAGGGAAGCTTCAGAATGGCAAAGATCTTTTTATTACAAATTATGTGAGCAGACTGAAGTTCATCTTTAAAGGGATTGTAAATTTATTTTATTTTTTTAAATAACAAACATACCATACTTACCTCCACTGTGCAGTTTGTTATGCACAGAGTGGCCCCGTCTTCTGGGATCCCTCTGTGGCTGTCTCGGCTCCTCCCAGCAAGAGCTAACCCTCCTCTGGTAAGTGCTCTCACAAGGAGGTTATATGAAACGACTCCCGCTCTCTGTGCAGATCTCCAGCTCCTCCCGTCCCCTGCTCTGCTGATAGGATGACCTTGTCGGTGGGGCAGAAGAGCAGGTAACAGAGACGTAGGCGTGCCCGCATAGTGAAAGCTGAGTGGTGACCATGGTCTGTAATAGTCCCGTCTGGACCGTGGTCACCGCTGACCTCTTGCTGTGTGGCACTGTAATCAACAGGCCATGGATCAGAAACTGGTCTGCAGTCCGGGGGTTTGGGACCCCTGACATAAGGGGAAGGGGAGCATAGATATTAACGAAAAATATAGAAAAAAGAGAAATTATTATTATTTTCAGTTTTAAGAAAATCCAGTTGACTACAGAATATAGTATTCTGTATATTACCAAAAATAAATAAAAAATTTATGAAATAGTACTCCTTGAATTGAAATGTGTACGTTTAACTATAAACTTATTCAAGCTCAACTAACAGTCAGTTGCTGCATGAAACATGTTGACTGTATATTCACAACAAAGTAGGCTAAAAATACATAAAGCTTATGTGCTTCCTCTCATTGGATCATGTTGATTGAAGTGTCTGAAATTAGAGCCTCGCAGTGTTCTGGCTTATACAGTGGATATAAAAAGTCTACATACCCCTGTTAACATGTCAGGTTTATGTGAAGTAAAGAAATGAGACAAAAATAAATCACTTCAGAACCATTTCCACCTTTAATGTGACCTATGAACTGTACAACTCAGTTGACCAACAAACTAAAATCTTTTAGATGGAAGATAGTAAAAATTAAATAATACGGTTGCATAAGTGTGCACACCCTTAAATTAATACTTTGTTGAAGCACCTTTTAATTTTATTACATCACTCAGTCTTTGTGGGTATGAGTCTATCAGCATGGTACATCTTGAATTGTCAATATTTGCCCACTCTTCTTTGCAAAAACATTCCAAATCTGTCAGATTACGAGGGCATATCCTGTGCCCAGCCCTCTTCAGATCACCCCACATATTTTCAATCAGATTCAGGTCTGAGCATTGGCTGGGCCATTCCAAAACATCAATCTTCTTCTGGTAAAGCCATTCCTTTGTTGATTTGGATGTATGCTTTGGGTCATTGTCATGCTGAAAGATGAAGTTCCTCTTTATGTTCAGCTTTCTAGCAGAAGCCTGAAGGTTTTGTGCCAATATTGACTGGTATTTGGAACTGTTCATAATTCCCTCTACCTTGACTAAGCCCCAGTATATCTAATGCCTTGGAAACTCTTTTGTACCCTTCTCCTGACTGATACCTTTTAACAATGAGATTCCTCTGATGCTTTGGAAGCTCTTTGTGGACAATGGCTTTTGCTGTAGGATGTAACTCAGAAAATGTCAGGAAAGACCTACTAGAACAGCTGAACTTTGGGGTTAATCGGAGGCACTTTAAATAATGGCAGGTTTGTATTGACTCCTATTTAACACTAGTTTGAATGTAATTGCTTAATTCTGAACACAGCTACATCCCCAGTTATAAGAGGGTGTGCACACTTATGCAACCACATTTTTTTTACTCCCCCCCCCCCTTAAAGATTTCAGTTTGTTTTTTAATTGAGTTGTACAGTTTATAGGTCACATTGAAGGTGGAAAATGTTCTGAAATTATTTATCTTTGTTTTTTTTTTTACATCACAGAAATCTGCCATTTTAACAGAGATGTGTAGAATTTTTATATTCACTGTATGCAGTATAACGTTGATGTTAACCCTATCTGCTTGAAATTCAGGTTGATAAAGTACATAAATAAGTGCCAGTTAGTAAAGCGCTATTAAACTCAAGGCCAAAAATGTAATATATTGCAGCTTGCCAATCATTAACTATAGGGGCTACGACAGTATAACC
Organism: Rana kukunoris; assembly: GCA_029574335.1. NCBI lineage: Eukaryota > Metazoa > Chordata > Amphibia > Anura > Ranidae > Rana > Rana kukunoris. The sequence continues at coordinate 91,763,224 of CM056056.1, read as the reverse complement.
TGACATGCTTTCTCAAATTTTTTAAATCAGAGAAGGTCCTAAAATAGTTTTCTGGTCTTGGAGAATGCTCACAAAAATAAATTCATAAAGGGTCAGTGGGCAAAATGCCTCTTACATTGGTGGTCAGTGGGAAGAATGCCACTTTACAATGGCGTTCAGAATGCCACCTTTACAAACAACAAGAAAACCTAATTGTGTTTAAGTGCTGATTTTTGACCTGGAACTATGCAGGCACCATCAGATGGGAGCTCAATCAGCCACACTTTAGGGAACACCTAGTAACCTCTGGAGGCTGATCTATGAATTCAAAGAATTTCTGTGCCCCTCAATAGACAATAATGAAATACTGTGTAAAAAAAATGAAGTATTATCACCCTTGATCAAGTCACGTGTGTAGTGATGCAACGCGTTGGGAGGAGCTTGGTGACGTCACTTCCGGTTACGGGCCGTGACCGGAAGTCCCAGCATATGACAATTATTTTGTTGTCTGGCATTTTTTGCAGTTTTTACGGTCATCGCCTATTTTTAATAAATGCAAAAACCTGCTTTTAAAATTTACTATACTATGGAGAACCTTCTTTTTTGCTTTTAACCCTGTGGATCTGGAGGTAATATTTCCTAGGAATCACTGGTGAGATCGGAGGTACAGCTGCAGTGGTCCCCTGTCCAGGACACACTAAGGAGGAGAAAGCAATTGCCTTTTGCTGTTCATGACCATTTGATGCACTACTAGACCATCTATGAGGTGAGAGGCTAGCATCACTGGGGGAGGATGGACTTTTTTTTCTAGTTTATTGATTTTTATTTAGATGCTATCTCAAATGTGATGCACTTTATATCAGATTGATTCATTTAGATGCTATCCTAAATGTGATGCACTTTATATCAGATTGATTCATTTATATTGATATATTCACTTAGCACTTTATTATTAGAGTAATTAGCGCTACTTCATTATATTTACACATTTACACGGGTGCTGGCAACACTATAGAAGTCTAGCTGCTTTTTACGCCTTCACTTTAGCACTTATTACTATTTTTTTTTTCAACATTTTGGTAGCCCATTGTTTAATAATGAAATACTGTTTTCATTCTTTGTTGTACTTCAATGCTGCTGATCTCTCCTACTGTCTTTTACAGCCACATCCTGTTTACATGCATGCACTCCAGCATTGACTGCATGGCATTTCTCAGGGTGTGTGTCTTGTTGGTGACAAAAGTCAGCCATGTTTGCGTAATGTTTTCTGCCACTAGATGTTAGATTGCTGGCTGGGTCTGGACGCAGCTCCTGACAGCTCCTGACATCCAGGGCTATACCACACGCTCTCCCCTGGCGTCTCCCACCGCTCTCTCCTGGTTCTCCCCCTGGATCCGCCGCTCGCTGCCTTCACTAAGGTAAGCCCCTAATCTACAGGGCTCTCCCACCCCCCTGAGCTCCACTGGCGGCCGTCCTTTTTAGGATAAGCCGCGGCGGAGGCCCTCACGCCACCTCTGGAACTATTTTCGGCCGCCGCATTTAGGAAAGGCCGCGGCTTCACCCGCGGCCTAGCGGCGCGCCGCTCCATTCATTCACCACTACACCACAAACCCCCCCGGACACCTACAGAACCCCCCAGCCACCCCCTGAGTCGCCCACTCACAGTTATCTAGCCACATAGCCCCCGGCGGTGGTTTGGTATATCCACAGCTTGCGGCCCCCCCTCCCCCCCGATACACCATCCACCGGCCAGCTATATAGTAATCCCCCCTGGACACCAGCAGGACCCCCCACTTCCCCAGGGCGAGAACTGCATCCCGGCAGCTACTGGCGCACGCTTCCTAGGAGTAGGACGTGTGGCCCACGGGGTGTAGATAGGTAGGGACACCCCCACCCCTCCCCCGTTCATTGCCGCGACCGAGTGGCCCCCCGCACCCCCTCTCTAGATACCAGCTTGCTACTCCCTTGTAATTGGGTCACCTACCACCCCTTCCTGACTCAATAACTACTAGTTGGCAACCCTCACCACCCTGGCTCTTGCAGCCGGAGTGTTAGCCATCTTGCAACACCCTAGCCCCATTCCCCCTTCCTCAATACCATTTGAACTTGATCCAGGGTTCGCCCGATCGCCTCTCAAGGGGTCAGGAAGGAATTTTTTTCCCTGTCGTAGCACATTGGCATAGCACGGCCAGGGTTTTTTTGCCTTCCTCTGGACCAAGTCAGAATCAAGGATTAAGCTAATCCTTGATAATCCGCCCCCCCCTCTCCCCCTGGTGTTTGGCGACGATGGTTAATCTGCAATATTCTGCAGAAACCATTGGGGATTTGAGGCAATTTGCCGCAATACTACCAGCCATCACTAAAAAAGCCCTAAGAGCTGAGCGATTTTTGAGAATCGATCGACGACCGACTATCAAAAATCTCAGCCGTTTGCCCCAGCCTAAGCACATATCATGTGCTCTGATCAATACGAGATCGGCAGTAAAACACCGACTGGAAATCCATGATTTCATTCTACAATACGATTTAGACTGCCTCTTTATTACAGAGAGCTGGCTCACAGCCGACTGTAACACCATTCTAGGAGAATTGGTGCCAGAAAACTACCGTATTATAACGGAAAACAGAATAGGGCAAAGAGGAGGAGGACTGGCGGTGATCCATAAGACTTATCTTGCGATCACTAAACCAGTCCTTCAAAACCCTCTTCCATTCATGGAAACCCTTACTTTGCAACTGCAAGCAAACTCCCAGGAGACTGTCCGTATTCTTCTCTGCTATAGGCCACCCGGCCCAAAATCGCAGCTTCTTCCATTATTGACGGACTTTATCTCCACCTACACCCTCAACAGCAAACACTTTTTGCTGCTCGGGGATTTCAACCTCTGGGCCAACTCCCCGCATGACCCAGTTGCCGACGCCTGCATCGATCACCTTGAAGGATTAGGGCTACAACAACTAGTATGTGGACCCACACATGCTTCAGGTCACACACTCGATCTTATTTTCAGACAAGATCTGGAAATAAAAATCTTGGAAAATGAACCGTTGCCATGGTCAGATCACCATGCCATCAAATTCATTCTTTCCAACTTCCCCCCCTTAACAAAAACATCAAATCCAGTGACTACACACTGGACTAGATGTCAGAAGAAGCTCCACTCGGAATTCTTCAAAGCCGCGTTAAGGAAAAAAATAAAAACAATTCAGCCGCATCAATCGGCTGAAGAAACTCTAGAGGCCATAAACACAGCACTATTACAGTCAGCTGACTTAATAGCGCCGAAACGTAAAACCAACATCCGGAAAAAAAACTCCAGCTGGTTCAACAACCAACTGGCGTTACTGAAGCAAGAGCGCAGAAGGGCGGAAGCCGCCTGGAAGAGAAGCCCATTAGATGAGAACCTCTCTATCTACAAGGCAATAACTAAGAAATATCACAAAGAAACCTTCAAGGCCAAGAAAAATTATTTTTCTGAGGCCATCAACAGCGCTTTGAATCGCCCCCGCGAACTCTTCAAGTTGGTCACTGCGACCATGAATCCAGGATGTCTTGAAGCCCCCAATTCAGACTCACAAGAATTTTGCAATGAATTATCGGATTACTTCATTAATAAAATCGAGGGAATCCGGCAAAGCATTCAGCAGAACAATTCCCCCCGTAGCCCCCCCTGTAATTATTTACACAACACCTGTAGTAATTCACCCCTACCAGGTAAGTTCACGTTGGAACCTATCACTATCCAAGCCACCAACCAGATCATCGGTGCTCTGCGTAACAGCACTGCGCCGAATGATATCATCCCCACCAAACTGTTGAAGGAGTGCGCCGACATCCTGGCACCTCCTATCACACAGCTTATTAACCAATCTTTCATGGAGGGCATAGTGCCCTCCCAGTTGAAGGAGGGTATAGTTAGACCCATCTTGAAGAAATCTACCCTGGACCCCAAGGATCCACTCCACCGCCGCCCTATAACAAGCTTAAATACTTTTTCCAAGATTATGGAGAAAGCAGTGGTGCAACAGCTGCAACAGCATCTAGACACCCATAACCTACTCGACCCATTTCAATCAGGTTTCCGCCCTGGACACGGGACGGAAACAGCATTGCTCAAGATATGGGACGACGCTCTCGAGGCTGCAGACGAAGGAGAATCTTGTCTCCTAGTTCTGCTGGACCTGAGCGCAGCTTTCGACACAGTAGACCATGGGCTTTTGTTGACCCGGCTGGCTCAGGTAGCCAGAGTCGCAGAAGGCGATTTATCTTGGTTCTCCTCTTTTTTGGAAAACAGATCGCAAATAGTGAAGTTAGGACCTTTCTTTTCGGAAAAACGCACGGTATCATGCGGAGTCCCTCAAGGATCGCCTCTGTCGCCGGTGTTATTCAACATTTATCTTCGTCCTCTTTTTGAGATCATCAGCAGTCAAAAACTGCTCTATCACTCATATGCAGACGACACACAACTGTATTTCCGCATTTGCAATAAAAAGGATCACCGCCTCAATCTAGAGACATGCCTCTCTTTGATAGAGGACTGGATGACAAAGAGTTATCTAAAACTCAACGGAGCAAAAACAGAACTCCTTCTGTTTCACGCCAAACGCAAGAATCTACCTGCAACAACCTGGACACCCCCGCCCATTCTGGGCAAAATCATCACCCCTAGCGCCAAAGTCAAAAGCCTCGGGGTCACTTTCGACTCCTACATGACTATGGACGCACAAATAGGGTCAGTAGTCAGCGGATCCCACCATCTGCTGCGCCTACTACGCAGGCTTATCCCTTTTATCCCCAAAGAATACATATCGGTCGTGGTGGGAGCAATTGTTAACTCCAGATTGGACTATGCAAATGCCCTTTACCTCGGACTCCCTAAGTACCAAATCGCTCGTCTACAAGTCGTTCAAAATACGGCCGCTAGACTTGTGACTGGGAAAAAACCCTGGGAATCAATCTCACCTTCACTGAGAGCCCTCCACTGGTTACCAGTAAAAGACAGAATCACTTTTAAAGCACTCTGTCTAACGCATAGATGTATCCATGGGAATGCCCCCCATTATCTATGCGAAAAAATAAAAGCCCATAACCCCAATCGCATCTTGCGATCCACTAATCAAAATCTCCTGCAGATACCGAAAGCCGGATATAAATCCAAAGGAGATAGAAGATTTGCGGTCCAAGGTCCCAGACTATGGAACGCTTTACCAACCAGTATTCGGTTGGAGGAGAACTACCTAGCATTCAGGAGAAAGATCAAGACTCATCTCTTTTGATACCAAAGGAGACAGGAACAACAAGCGCCCAGAGGCGATTCAGTTCGCATGTGCCGCGCTATATAAGTTTTCATTCATTCATTCATTCATTCATTCATTCAATGTGTGTTAAAATGGCCATTTGTAGTCTGCATCAAAAGACCATGTGATAGTTGCAATGTCACCTAATAAGGACCCTAATAGCATGATCACTTGAAAAATATGTTTGAAATACTATTGAAATTATAAAGCTAATGTGATATTTTACTTATTAGGGACTCTTCTAGCTGCCATGGAAGAATTCTTCCAGTGAGAGTGTGTGTGTGTGTGTGTGTGTGTGTGTGGGGGGGGTTGAAGGGAATGGTTAGACAGATTTTAGTGGTAGTGGACTCAATTCTTAGAAGGACAGAAAGGGCAATCTGTGACAAATACCTGAAGTGCTAAACTGTATGCTGTCTACCGGGTGCTTGGGTTCGGCACATTACGGATCTGGTGGAAAGATTACCAGGAGGGGCTAAGGTAGACCTGGCTGTCATGGTGCACGTTGGCACCAATGATAAAGTCAGAGGCAGATGGAGTGTCCTAAAGAACGATTTTAGGGACCTGGGAGTTAAATTGAGGAAAAGGACCTTCAGGGTATTATTCTCAGGAATACTACTGGTACCTCGAGCCACACCAGAAATACAGATGGAGATTAGCGAAGTAAACAAGTGGCTGAGGAGCTGATGTATTATGGAGGGGTTTGGGTTCCTGGAGGACTGGGCCGACTTTTTAATCGGTCACCAGTACTATAGAAGGAACGAACTGCACCTAAATGAGGAGGGTGCATATCTGCTGGGAGTAAAGATGGCCAAAAAGTTAGAGGGGTTTTTAAACTAGGTGAAGGGGAGGGTCCAGAGGTAGAGATAGTTCAGGGGGTAGTATTGGGGGCATTAGGGGTAGGTTGACTAAAGCACATAAACCCAAGGTAAGTATAGTAACAAGTCCTAGTTGCAACCTCGGAACACCCAATAAAATGATAGTATGCGACCGGTCTATACTACGTGGCATGTTCCTCAATACCAGGAGCCTGACAAGATGGGTGAACTGGTAATATTGTTGTACGAGGTGGATTTGGATTTTGTGGGAATTTTAGAGACCTGGTTCAACAGCTCTCATGATAGGCTGGCAACCACTCAAGGGTATTCCCTTTATAACAGGGATAGAGAGGGTAAAAAAGGGGGAGGGGAATGTCTATATATCAAGAATAATGTACAAGTGAATGTGAGAGATGACATCACTAAGTGAGCTAGGGAAGAGGTGGAACCCTTATGGGTAGAACTAAAGGGATGAAGCTAAAGGGAAAATAATACTGTAAGTCTGTCACGGCTTCCGAAAATACCCGATTTAGGACTCAGGTATTTCCGGCGCAATACGTATTTCTCCGACTCTGAGAAATACGGCGCCTGCGCAGTCAGCTCCTAGGTCTGTGCGCAGGCGCCGTATTGCGCCGGGAATACCCGAGTCCTAAATCGGGTATTTTCGGAAGCCGTGACGAGCTATACAGGCGCCATCCACCACGGGGGAAATAAAACAAAATTCAAGATTAAACAGTAAGTGGGGCATTTAAAAAAAAGCATACTGGCGCTGATGCCAGTATGCTGGATCAAATGGAAAAGAGTATATTTAGGGTGAACCTCCGCTTTAATAACAAAGAACACTGAGGAGAGATGAGTTCACTTTAAGCGCATATTAAATAAGGGAATTAGCCAGTGTATCCCATTGGGTAATACATTTAAAAGAGCGAACACAACTTTTCTTAAAGGGGATACATTAATGTGAAAAAACACCTTGCAGTCACTGCCCCGCAAGGTAACTCCCTTGGGATAGAGCTAGCTCTTGCGTGGAGGAGCCGCGAGAGCCACCGTAAGACCCCAGAAGAGGACGATCTGGGCCACTCTGTGCAAAACAAACTGCACAATTCAGTGGAGTATGATATGTTTTTTTTTTTAATTAGGCTTCACTGTCACTTTAACGCCAATGTAAAAATACATACACACAATCATTTTTCGGGGTTGTAAAAAACGGCTCTAGAAAAAAAGATTTTTTTTGAACTTCATCATTAAAATGGCCTTTGTTAAAAAAAAAAATGCTCTAGCAAAGCACAGCGACGTACAACACGTACAACGGCACTATAAAGGGGAAGTTCCATGCGGGGGATGCCACCCTTTGGGCTGCTTTAGCTGATTTAGTGTTAGTAAAAGACAATTTGCGCTTTTCTGTCTGTTACAGTGTGATGAATGTGCTTACTCCATTACGAATGCTAGTTTTACCAGAACAAGCGCTCCTGTCTCAAAACTTGCTTCTGAGCATGCGTGGGTTTTTTACCCACGATAATTTTTTACAACTCGAAAAACGACAATGTTTAAAACGGCATGAAAAAATGTTCGAATTTTTTTGCCCGTTTTTCAGAACCCAGAAAATGATCTGAAGCCAACACACAATCGTTTTAAATGACATTTTTTAAAAACTTTGTTATTTACAACCCGAAAAATGATCGTGTGTACGTGGCATTAGGGCTCATTTAGGCTCCATTCACACTAATGCTTTTTTGATGCATTTTGCATTTTGCAGAACGGCAGGGAAATTTTTTAGCATGGTTTCCTATGGAACATGTTCACATCAATGCTGTTTTTGTGCCTCTGTGTTTTTGGAAAGCGTCGGGGACTTTTTTTCCTTCATAAAGCAGTGTGTTGCATGTAATAGAATTCAATGGACCCGCATTTTTACTGTGATTTTGCCGCGATTCGCGTTTTGTTTTTTACCTGTTTATAGCTGGTTTTTAAATAAATCACCGGGACCGGGTGACTTGCAACCAGGGCTACTTAAGGAACTCAATCAAGTAATTGCCAAACCACCTAATTTTTACTGACAGTCTACTGACTGGAATGGTACCGGCGGATTGGAAAAGGGGTCCAAATTGGAGAAGGGCCCAAAATACATCCCTGGGAATTACAGAACAGTTAGCCTAACATCAATAGTAGGCAAGCTCTTGGAGGGGGTGATAAGGGACTATATACAAGATTTTAGTAATGAAAACAGTATCATTAGCAGTAATCAACATGCTTTTATGAAGAATCGTTCTAGCCAAACCAATCTATTAACCGTCTATGAGGACCAGGCAACTTGCCATCTACATAAAGGAAGGCCCGTAGAAGTGGTGTATCTGGATTTTGCAAAAGCATTTGGCACAGTTCTCCATAAACGTTTACTGTACAAATAAGGTCCATTGGCATGGACCATAGGGTAAGTACATTGATTGAAAACATTCTACAAGGGTGAGTTCAGAGGGTGGTGATAAATGGGGAGTACTCAGAATGGTCAGGGGTGGGTAGTGGGGTCCCCCAGGGTGCTGTCCTGGGACCAATCCTGTTTAATTTGTTCACAAATGACCTGGAGAATGGGGTAAACAGTTCAATCTCTGTATTTGCAGACGATACTAAGCTAAGCAGGGCAATAACTTCTCCACAGGATGTGGAAACCTTGCAAGAAGATCTGAACACATTAATGGGATGGGGCAACCAAATGCATTTGGATGGCAAAAATATTAATGCAATCTATACACTAGGGGGAGAATCTCTGGGAGAATCTAGGATGGAAAAGGACCTGGGGGTCCTAGTAGATGATGGGCTCAGCAATGGCATGCAATGCCAAGCTGCTGCTAACAAGGCAAACAGAATATTGGCATGCATTAAAAAAGGGATTAACTTCATGGATAAAGAGATAATTCTCCCACTCTACAAGACACTGGTCCGGCCGCACCTGGAGTATGCTGTCCAGTTCTGGGCACCAGTCATCAGGAAGGATGTAATGTAAATGGAGCAAGTACAAAGAAGGGCAACAAAGCTAATAAAGGGTCTGGAGGATATTAGTTATGAAGAAAGGTTGCGAGCACTGAACTTATTCTCTCTGGAGAAAAGATGCTTGAGAGGGGATATGATTTCAATTTACAAATACCGTACTGGTGGTGATCCCACAATAGGGATTAAACTTTTTCGTGGAAGGGAGTTTAACAAGACATGTGACCACAAAGGTTTAACCTTAAACTACGTAGAGGGTTCTTTACTGTAAGAGTGGCAAGGATGTGGAATTCCCTTCCACAGGTGGTAGTCTCAGAAGGGGGGGGGGGGGCATTGATAGTTTAAATTAAACTATTAGATAAGCACCTGAACGGCCACAACATACAGGGATATACAAAGTAATACTGACATATAATCACAGACATAAGTTGGACTTGATAGACTTGTGTCTTTTTTTTTTCAATCTCCCTACTATGTAACAATATACATTACTATTGTATACAGGGCTTCCTATATCCAAGCTTCTGTATACTCAGGTAGACTATTATGTGTTCTGACCACTGCAGGATGCGAAATACAACCCCTCCTCTCTGTATGATTCCATTATGGCCTTAGGGTTACATTTACAGCTGTTCAAATGAGTTACTCGCCTGGGTGATTAAGAGTCGCTGCCAGTATACACAGAAAACAGCCCCACAGTGTGCAGAATAAAATCCAGATATCAGAGGAGCAAAGCGTGTTTTCTTCCAAGTAAGACATTGCCAAATGAAATCTGTATCACAACAAGATGTTAGCATAGAGCTGGCTTAAAAAGACGACACTGAAAACTAACAGTGGTTCTCTCAGGAAGTTCAACAAAAATAGAATCCTGCATATGAAAGCAGTCTTCTGTGATGTCTATTGAGAAATCATTCATTAGGGGTTCAGATGGACTGTGAGTCTGTCACTAGTTTGGTGACTTTTGACCAATGTTTCAATTCAGAAAAGAAGAATTAATATATTATATATACACTTATTTTTACATTTTTTTTTTTATTCATTAAACATTTTTAGTTTATAGATCAGCTTTACATGTTATATTCATGTTTTTTTGTGTGTTTAAAAATTGTTAAAGTGTTACTAAACCCACAATAGTAAAATTAGTCTTTATATGCAGTAAAGCATAACTAAGGGGTTAATCCTCCTCATTGTGTAAAACGGCCGTTTGATCCTGTCTTCTCTGATCCCCCTTTCTTTTACTGTCCCCAATCCATCTGCTGATAAAACAGAGCTCTGGTAGGGACTCTGTGCATGCTCAATTTGGTGTGAATTGCTAGAGAGTTGTTGTTTTTTTGGGGGGAAGGTTCACTGACCAGCCAGAGGGCCAGGGGTCATGCAGCCTCATAGGACAGTCAGTGGAGAATGAAAACTCCTCCTACAAGCTTTAACCAGTGCTCTGCGAGACACTGATATAAGTAACAAGACTGCTATACACATGCTGCTAATGAGAAAAGGTATTGAGAAGCCTTTAGTTAAATGTTAATTTCATGTAGAGAAATAATCTGGAAAATTCTCAAGAGTGTCATAGACTACCTTTAGAATTTTATCGGGGTGCAGAACCAAAATTGACAAAGTTTGAGCCCAATTTATTAACCTTTTAGAGATAAGTCATTAATCTGTCATTTGGTGTGGGGGGTGCAGAGCCCCCCATGTTGAGGACATGTGTCCTGGTATGGTTCATATACCAGACTGCATGCTCAACTAAGGGCCTGGTATGGATTTTGAGGGGGGACCCCACGCCAAATGTTATTAGACATATTTTTTGGGGGGCATTTTTTTCTTAATTTGGTGCTTAGAGAGAATTCACATTTAGTTGACATATTTCATGCCTTCCCACTGAAAATCAGTGTTCGTTATTGGTCCATATGAATAAACCTTTAAAAAATGTCTGTAAAACTTGCTGCCATGCCCAGACAGGAATATAATGACGTTTTAAAATATCAAGGTCCTCAAAGAGGCAAACATTTTTAGATTTCCGTTTTATGTCTCATGCAGATTAATGTGAGGCTTATGCCCTGTACACAGACACGATCGGAATTTCCGATGTGATAAAATCCGATGGAATTTTCCATCGGAATTCCATTCAACTGTCTTGCATACACACTGTCAGACCAAATTCCGACCGTCCAAAACATGGTGACGTAAATGAAGTTCGATGCTTCTGAGCATGCGTCGACTTGATTCTGAGCATGCCTGTTTTTTTCTCCGTCGGAGTTCCAAACAGACAATCGGAATTTCCGATAGGATTTTTTTCCATTGGGAAAAAATAAAACATGTTCTATTTCTAGACGCCTACGGAAAAAAAGTCTGATGTGGCCCACACACGATCGTGTGTGACATTAAAGTGGTTGTAAAGGCAGTATCTATGCATTAAGATAAAAAAACTTCTGTGTTCAGCAGCCTCCCTCAGCCCCCTAATACTTACCTGAGCCCATCTCGATCCAGCAATGTTGCACAAAAGACTCTGCTTTCCGAGACTCTCCCTCCTCATTTGCTGAGACAGCAGCGCACCATTGGCTCTCACTGCTGTCTATAAAGTCAGTGAGCCAATAAGGAAAGATAGAGTGTGGAGCCGGGCCATGGCTCTGGGTCTGAATAGACACACAAAGCAGCGGTTTGGCTCGAGTGCCCTCATAGCAAGTTGCTTGCTGTGGTAGTGCTTAACAAGAGGGAGGTGCCAGGAGCACCAAAGAGGGACCCAGGAGGAGGAGGATCGGGGCTACTCTGTGCAAATCAACTTCACAGAGCAGGCAAGTATAACAAGTTTGTTATTTTTAAACAAAACAAATTGAGTCTTTAGTATCACTTAAATAAACTAATATGTTCTAGTATAAAATCTGGGCATTTCTCCCTACCCATGAGCCACAGGTTGTGCATTCAGCTGGTTGTACAAGGTAATCACTGTATGTGGCTATACTCTAGTCTATACTGATGCTGTCACAAATCAGCATAACCACATGCATGTGCATATGACATATTCCCCAAATGATGAAATAAGGCATGTGTATTTGCTTCTAGACAGTTTTACAACAGTGCTGCAGTAAGATTCTCTGGCTAACGGAGATTTAGGACAGGCATTTACTATCGGGCTATTTAACAAGCTTGTGTAGATTCTGGCTTAGATGTTTATGCATTCCATTCAGTCTAGGTTTACAGTGGTACATGCGCATTCCTGTGCACATCACATGCAATGTCTGTCTCAAACCGCATTGCATCTGCATCTGCACCAAAATTTCCACCGAACCTAAATTGCATCACATAGGTGTTCACATCCATGTGAAGCGATTCTTGCAATCACACTGCGTTATGCAATCTGTTTCTGAGAGTCATTGATCTAACACTGACAACTGCAGCAGATCGCATTGGATGATGTGTGATTGCTACGCAGTGCGATGCAGGGAAATGCAGCAAATTTTGTGCGTTTCCCACATAGCATCAGTGTGAACCAGTGCAGACCCTTTTTTTTTTATGCACCTGAATCATGTCGCATTCTGGCAATTGCAGTGCATTTACGATTTTTTTTTACACCTGCAGTGGATGGCATGGATGCGGTGCCATTGCTAAGCAGTGCGATGTGGGGAATCTTGTGCATTTCTCGCATTGTATCAGTGTGAACCGGGGCTGATACGCATTGTGTCGATATGCCTTGGTGCTGGATTTCTTTCTTTCAATGTATACCGTCTCTACCTCCTAACACAGATATAAGATTAAAATCTGACTGTCCTGTTACTGACTTGAGGGAATTAAGAGTGCCACCGTGTGCAATATTGTGAATATATTCGCCAGCACACCGAGGATCATTAAAAAAACGTCCACATTTTTTTACTGCAGAGAAACGATCATAGAAAAAGCAACGTTTCAAAGTCGCACAGGACCTCTTCGCCAAGCAGTCACTTGCCTGACTAAGAGGTCCTGTGCGACTTTGAAACGTTGCTTTTTCTGTGATCGTTTCTCTGCAATAAAAATTTTTGGATGTTTTTTTAACGATCCTCGGTGTGCTGGCGAATATATTCACATGATTGCTTTTCCAGTTCCCCGCTGGTGAAACGCTTTAGCACCCTCTTCTCTTATTGGCCGCTCTCCAGGAAGGTGTGCAATTGGAATATTTTAAGACCGTGTGCAATATGACTTCACCATTCACTTCACACTTTGGAGTTCTTCAAACCACATTGCAATAACATCCCCATCATCCACCAAAGTTATCATATTGATGTAACCGGTGTTACATTGTCCTACAGGCTGCAATGCATTTAGCTACTAACTGAATACGGGGCTCTTGCACTTTGAAAAGTTTGGGCCAGATTCTTGTAGATCCTGCGCCGGCGTAGCATAAGCCATTTACACTACGCCACCGCAGCTTACTAGAGCAAGTGCTGTATTCTCAAAGCACTTGCTCCGTAGTTTGCGGCGGCGTAGTGTAAATGGTCCGGCATGTCCCCGCGTAAATCGAAGGGGGCGGCTTGTATTTAAATGAAGCGCGCCCCCGCGCGGAACGTACTGCGCATGCGGCGGCCATAGTAAAATCGCAGTGCGCATGCTCAAAAATATTGACGGTGTTTTCGACCTGAACGTAATCAACGTAAATCCCCATTCACGGACGAGTTACGCAAACAACGTAAAAGAATTCAAATTTGCCGCGGTCACGGCGTTCATACTTAACATAGGATGAGCAATCTTTGGCCTGCTTTATCTTTACGCCGGAAAAACCTTACGGAAACGACGTAAACGACAACGGGGCGACGTAAAAACCTTCGGGAATCGGCATATTAGGCTTATTTGCATAGGCAAATGAGAAAACAACGTAAAGGCCACCTAGCGGCCAGCGTTGTCATTACATCTACGATCCGACGGTGTAATTATTTTACACCTGTCGGATCTTTAGTGTATCTATGCGTAAGTGATTCTAGGAATCACACGCATAGATACCCATTGAAAAAAACAGAGATACGACGGTGTATCTGAGATACACCGTCGTATCTCAGCTGAGAATCTGGCCCTCTATGTTCACTTTACATTGTGAATGATAGTAAATATGGTGAAGCTGTTTCCACTTTGTATACCCAATTATAATAGGGAAAAACAGGATTTGTTATTGCACATGATTGGTCCGATGAAGTAAGCACAGCTTTATTCTATTTTCTAAGCTCCGTGAGTGAACATTCAAGAGTGAACATTCAGCCTACTAAGTGAACAGTCTGTATTTCATTAGCAAATAAATGAACCCCGATATCTTGTAGCGAGGCCAAACCCTATTACAGTGTCCTCCCAATACTGATTAGGATCGAATCATTATACGGTATTATTTTCTCCAGCCCTATTGCTGAAAGAGCTCCCTTATCTCTGGCTAATGTTAGGCTGACTTGAAACTTTATAGACTTTGGCAATGTAATATTTCTGCCAAGCTTTTCTTTCTCAGTGTACCTTCTGTCCACTTAAGTTTAGAAGCTGGCTCTGCTACAATGCTCACAGTGTGACTAGTAAACTACTTGGTAAATGGTCCATGAAAAATAAAATGACATAATAGAACTATTATTACATAATATAACTGGAAGTGAGTATAAGCTTGATTCATGTCAACTGTTTCTGACTTATCATAACATGGATGTGTTGCCCACAGATTTCACTGTCTCCTTCTTAAAGTGGTGTCCCCTCCAAAAAAAGTTAAAAGCAAGCAGCTGCACATACTACAGATGCTGGCTTTTAATAATAGGGCACTTACCTGTCCTGGAGTCCAGCAATGTCGGCACCCGCAGCTGATGTTTCCCTTAGCCGCCCCATTAAGGGAACCCGGTAGTGTAGCCTTTCAGCTTCACGCCAGGCACTCTACTATGCATGCGCAAAGCCTGATCCTCTCTCCTACGGGCCTGGCAGCTGGGGGAGGAGGAGGGAGCCCCACAGTGATGTCACGGCCGAGGCCCAGACTCCCAGAAGTGGGAAAGGATACCTACTGCTTTAATATATACATATGTGTGTAGGGTGTAGGTATGCGTACAATGATACATTTTATGACATCGGGGGTTATTTATTAAAACTGGAGAGAGCAAAATCAAGTGCAGCTCTGCAAAGAAACCAATCAGTGTCCATGTATTTATTTATTTTTGTTGTAAAAGCTTAATCGAACAAGCTGAAGTTAGAAGCTGATTGGCTACCATGCACAGATGCACCAGATTTTGCATGCTCCAGTTTCAGTAAATAAATCCCATGGTGTGTGAAGAGAGCGTCAAATTGCATTTCCACATCCCAGGAAAACTGCGTTCAAGCATATCCCTTGGAAAAACATATGTTGCTGGTGAAATATTATAATTGTTTTTTGCCAAAGCCATTAACTCAAAAGTGGCACACAGCTTGAGCCTTGCATATGCATATCCAGTGTGTGTACAGTTTGAGCTACATGCTGCAAAAGTAGTCAGTATTGGTGGACTTGCATCCAAACTAATCTGGGTAGCTACCTGCAAACAAAGTTCTAATTTAAGGTTCTAATTTAACCTGGTAGTGCACTGAATAACACACTGATGCAGCAATGTTGTAAGGTGTACTAAAATGTATATTTTGGCTGTGTGACTTTATACATTGTATACATTGTAGCAGCTCACCTTTGCTCTCAAAGTAAGTGTTTTCTCTAGTTTTCCCTAGAGGCAGTGGAGCATTGATGACTTCTCGTAAAAAAACATTTATTTACTGTAGCCAGGAGCTGGATATGTACATATTAATGCAATCAGGAGACACTGTGTGGCATTGCTGCAGGGGGAGCCGTTTCCCTCTAGTGATGAGTGTGTTGCCGACCTGTTACCTTTTTACCTTCAAAGACATGGCAGAGCCAAGCATCTTGGGATATGTAGTCCGTATGGATGGGATTTGCCCTCTGGCTAAATCATCGGGAACTGCAACTACCAGCTGGCTGATGTAGAAGAACAGACCACTGGGAGAGACTATAAGAGGGATGGATTGAGGCTGTGGTGGAAATTTGAAAACATAAAAAGAACAAAGAAAGCGGCGCCCTCTAAGCGTAGTATTACATTTATTAGGAATGAATAAACAAATAAATTCATATGAGATGGGTACTCACAAACATGCATGATTTTGGGGCGTATCAATACAAAGTCATCCGTGTATGGGATCCCGGATAGATGAGGTCCGCTGGAAGTGATGGTAGGATGGTAGTAATTCTCTCGGCAAGGAGAAGCACTCGGCAGGTGATTCCTCCGGAACATACAAGTCACAACCTATGTGAGAGTCCCTGGATGGTCATCCGACGCTGCTGGACCAGGGAACGACAAGGAAGCCGTGTAACAGCCGTGTAGTAGCAGAGGAACGCAGCCGTGGAATGCAAGACGGCGGAACGTCACTTCCGGGATGGGTCACGGGGCGGTGCACGCGTTCAAGGCATGCGTGCCTCTTCGTCAGGCTCTCTGGTGGAAATTTGAAGATGTATTTAATATGTATTGTCATATTGGCACCCAGCCTTGACACTTCCCCAACCCGCTCTAAATAGAGCTGACATGGGCAGTCCTGAGGCTGGTTGACTCTTGTCTGGTAGTAGAAAATGTCTTGAGGTTGGAGTGTGATGGTTGCGGCGTGGGCGTATGTCCGCCAGCGAGGGGCCCCTCTCTGCATTTAGCACAGATGATCATTGAGGGGGATGCGTTCACTTCCCAAACACACTAGTGGTGATGGACAGATGTACGATCTTATCTGGGTCATGTCTGATCAGCATGATTTGGGGTTCGTAGCGTACGTCTGTAGATAGCCTCCATTCCGCCTTAATAAGGGTATAATCTTTATATGCGCATTCTACAGAATGGCGCAGATTTAAGGGTTCTATCAGCGTTTAATATGAGAGCTTGTGAGTGTTTCTGGGGTCGGGGGGCACAGGCACTCCCCTGACCAGACACGCCCATAAGACTTTAGCCAGCATTGCATGTATTGTATTCATTGTATGTACTCTATTCATTGTATTGTATTGTATTCTATTCATGTATTTAATGGGACTTCCTGTCAGAGGGAATGTCTTGAAATGATGTTTGCTGTGTGGATGGGACATCCGGTGATGACTACTCCGATGGGGGAGGCGATTAACTGGTGGAGTGATGACTTCCTGTTTGTGTAAATAAATGAGTCGTGCTCAGCCATGTGGAGGGCAATGATGGTGATGATGGTGACTTGAGAACAAGCTGGTGTGAGGTCTCTTGACTTGTATGGATGAGCTTAAAGATGACATTATTTCATTAAGATGGGGAATGTGCTTTTTTTAGCACAAGGCAAAGTGGCGGTGTGCTCTGCATAAAGCTAATTTGTCCACGACAAGGCCTAGCACGTTCACTTGGGACCCGTGTGGATCTGTGTGCACGGATTCTGTGATAGTGTGAGCTGCAGCTGAATCGCAGCCCGCACCAACAGAACTTTCCAGCAGATATCCGGAGGGACATCTGTGGGCACCTCATCTTATCTGTCTGGCACAGTGCTGTGGAGCCGTAGCTCAGAACTGTGGAGGCTGGAAACCACCCCCCGAGCCACATTCCTGAGGGACAGCCATCATCATCATCTCTTGTTCCAGTGTGACGAGCAGACAATAGCCCAACCTTATAGACACTGTATATAGACACCATTATCTCTTGCACAATTTATCATCTTTAGTGCCAAGAATCTTAACCAAACATCATAGCCACTATATACAGACATCTTTACTTCATATTGTTCTGCTGCTACTTGTAGTTCCACAGAGAGCAACATCTTTAAGTCAGTGATCACTGTGAATCCAGTTATAATTTTCTCTACGCAGGAAGATTGTTTGCTGTTCACCCACAACTTATTGATTCAGTTTGCTTTGCTTTGTCATTCAAAAACATCATAGGCTAGCTGCAGATCAACTGTACTGCCTCCCAGTTAAAAAGGACTACTTTTCACCTTCTTCCCCACATCAGGGATTTGTTTTACTGAGCTCTTAGAGATATAATTCACCAAAAACTCTATGAAAGAGCAGGTTGAACTCTAATACAGTTTCTCATTGCTAAATATTTTAACTTGCTATTTACTGTTCTGCATTTATGTGTGTAGGAGCAATAGAGAGGGGTCTGACATTGAATGAGCTTGGTTGTGTACAAAACGTATAGTATTCATTGATAAATCTGATAGGTGGTTGTCATTTAGTTACTGACAACACTCCTACAGGAAATATCAGTTTAAAGTGTAAACTTAAAGTGGATGTAAACCATTTGATGTCACAATGAGTGGAACAGACTTTTTATTTAGACAGGTTTTTATCTGGAAGTCTGTTAATTTTCACTGAACAATAAAAGAAGATTGCTCAGAGCTGGATTACAGCTCTAAGCAATCTTCTTTTATTGTTCAGTGAAAATTAACAGACTTCCAGATAAAAACCTGTCTAAATAAAAAGTCTGTTCCTCTCTCCTTGCTTTGAGTGACAGGTTATTTACATATCTAGCTTGGACATGTTTATCATATGTTATATTATGTTTATAATAATTTGAGGTGATCCACAGTTTACTGTATATTACCAGGATGTGTTATGTAGGGGAGGGGTGGATTTATCACTTGTTATACTGTGGATCACCTCATATTATGATAAACATAACATAACATATGATAAAAATGTCTAAGCTAGATATGTAAATAATCTGTCACTCAAAGCAAGGAGAGAGGAACAGACTTTTTATTTAGGCAGGTTTTTATCTGGAATTCTGTTAATTTTCACTGAACAATAAAAGAGGATTGCTCAGAGCTGGATTAACTGTGTGTGGCAAGACTGGGCACATATGATAGGAAATCTTATACTCTACAATGTGACATTAAAAAAAAAATGTTGGGGTTTACATCCACTTTAAATTGACACTCTAATTTATTTTTCATTAAGTAAACAAGTTGCTGGTTTAATTAATTCTGGTGTGTGTGTTTACTTCCTTCTTGTTGTCATTTGAGAAAAGAAAATGTATGATCCCAGGGTATTAGGGGTGGCAGAAGACTCACAGGGTTGCGACCCTCAAGAGGGCAGTGCTACATTACCTATAGGCAATATCAGTTGTACCTAGTTATCAGTTGGCCCTTAGTGCATCACATTCACTATCTAATTGTAACTGGTGGTCTTAGATTTGTATTCTTTGATGCCATCACAGCAAACAAAAGGACGCCATTTGTTCTGCTGACTGGAGGTTACCTTTACGCTTCTTTTAAACAATTGATCTATGTTCCACACAATGAGCCCTGCAATGAATGAACCAATAGAGACAAAAAGAGATACAAGTCATAAACCTGTCTGATTGATCTTGAAGAAATCTAGTAGAGTGTGACCAAGGTCACTGATGATTGCTTAATAGGATCTTTTTTCTGAACCCCACAAGACAGTTGTTTCTGAAAGTAATGTATCTGGTTTGATGTTCTCTGTATATGAGGGAAATAAAAAATAATCCTCAAACATGCACATATACTTAAGAGTAAGCCATGTAAATGTAAAATACCGGAACTACAGTTAGGCCTGTGTCTCACACATGAAGGTTTCTATTACCGTATATACTTGAGTATAGACTGACCCGAATATAAGCCGAGGCACTTAATTTTACCACAGAAAACTGGGAAAACATATTGACTCGAGTATAAGCCTAGGGTGTCCATCTGCATGCCTCACCGTGCCTCACTTTGCCTCACTGTGTCCATGTGCATGCCTCACTGCGTCCATGCCTCACTGTGTCCATGTGCATACCTCATTCTTCGATTTTGCTTTTAAATGTCCTTATTTCTTCTATGAAATCCACACTTCCTGTACTTCTGTCTGTAACTACACACAGTAATTCAACACTTTCTCCCTGGTGTAGAGAAAGCCTCTTGAGGGGGCGAGCAGGAGGGTCAGGACGCTATCTACTTTGCAGATAGAGAAAGGAGCTGTGTGTTAGTGGGTATCCTGACACTCCTGCTCACCTCCTCCCCCCTCAAGAGGCTTTCTCCAATCTCCACACCAGAGCGAAAGTACTGTGTGTAGTTACAGACAGAAGAACAGGAAGTGAGCATTTCACAGAAAAAATAAGGACATTTAAAAGCAAAATCGAAGGAGGTAAGTGAAGGAGGACTGCACTAAGGTAAAGGAAGCTATTTAGGGATATTTTTGTTTACCTTTCCACCCCCCATTAAGGATAAGGTATTACCGATCTTCTATCAAAAGCACTGATTTATGTAAATTTGCTATTCAAAAATGATATCCATCTCCCTATTGTTTAAATAGAAAACAATAAGAAAACATTCAAAAAATAATCTCTGAGCAGTGAAAAAAAAAAACTTTTGTTTTAGTGGCATAAAACTCAACAGCTAATGGAAACAAACTTACCAAATTTACTAACCCTTAAATTATAGGTAGGTTATGGGAGGGTTGGGATTCAGGAAAAATAAGTGTAGTACGTACATGGTTTTATTTTGGTCAAAAAGAATGTAACAAGATTATCATATAAAATGACTGTGAATAGCTAGTATAACATGTTTACTTTTTTTTATAAGGATATATTGCATATTAAAAAAATCTTCTAATAAGAAAAAAAATCCAATGTAAAAACTGTCATGAACAAATATCAAAAAATTGGGAAATCTCCTATGAAATCCTCTTACTCACAGTAATCAAATCGCAGCACATGGTCAATCGGAAATAAAGCCTTTCACAGCAGACCTGGACACGTGTTGTGCTCATATGGTGAATGCTTCTTCAGAATGATCTGCACTGAAATATGTTCTCTATATCCTATTTATTAATAAAGGGAGCAAATGCCAATGACTTTCTTTTAAGCAGCCAAGTACAAAAAAAGCACTCAATAAAAGCAGCAATCAAAATATAACTAATGGCAACTTTTTGTTTTGGATAGAGTAAAGAGGGATTAGAACCCCTATCAGTTTGTATTGCTGTCTGTGCCACCGTTAAGGAGATTCATCCTCCCTATTTATTTCTCAAATTTTGAGTTGTCCCCAGAAAAGTAATATAGGGGAAATCTTCCATTGGGGACATTAGTTTGGGGGACCTAGAGTTCCCCAAGGTATTCCCTTAATTTGCAGGGATTTTCTCTTATTTCCTGTTTTGCTATGGGACAGGGAGTGAAGGAAAATCTCTGCAATGGGGCACAGACGGCGAAAAAAAAAGACCAGTCAAGGGTTTTAGCTGCAGTGTGCATGTGGCCATATTCTCTGGTTGTAAGCCATGTTCATTGGTGGAAAATACCCAGCCTAAAAGCCACAGGGTCACAGGTAAGAGGCTCATGGTCCAGACTAGGGACTTGTCCCTAGCTGACCAAGATTCCATCTTCTGGTCATCTCCAGTGTCCTAACAGGGCCCCTTTAAAGTCCTTACCTTCTCATGTATTGGTTGACTAATTGCATTACTAGAAGGTATTTTTCATCAAAAAAAAGTTAATCAAAAGAAATAACATCTGCTCACTTGGCTGAGCCTTGGCTTATCTCACACAAGGCAAACTTCACAGGACACATCACAGACACACAGGTTGCTTGAACTGTTTACTTGACTTAGTAACTACTGTATCTTAGTGAGTACACCCCTCAAATTTTTTGTAAATATTTTATTATATATTTTCATGAGACAAAACTGAAGAAATTACACATTGCTACAATGTAAAGTAGTAAGTGTACAGCTTGTATAAGAGTGTAAATGTGTTGCCCCCTTTAAAATAACTCACAGCCATTAATGTCTAAACCGCTGACAACAAAGGTGAGTACACCCCTAAGTGAAAATGTCCAAATTGGGCCCAAAGTGTCAATATTTTGTGTGCCCACCATTATTTTCCAGCACTGCCTTAACCCTCTTGGGCATGGAGTTCACCAGAGCTTCACAGTTTGCCACTGGAATCCTCTTCCACTTCTCCATGATGACATCATGAAGCTGGTGGAAGTTAGAGACCTTGCACTCCTCTACCTTCCATTTGATGATGCCCCACAGATGTTTAAAGGGGTTAAAGCCTGGAGACATGTGTAGCGGGTGTCAAATTTCTCCCCGGGAGTTCCAGTTACACTGTATATGTGTGTTTTATTTACCTTTTTCTTAAAGCAATGCATTGTGGGATTAGAGGTAACAGGAGAAACGAACTCCATAGACATTAGTAGGGAAAGACTACAGTTCCCACAATGCCTTGTCTTCCTGGAACACATGACACCCTCGCATAGCCTGATGGCGAGCTTACTTAAAGACTGGGAGGAGCCGGGCTCGCTTTCTTGGGACCTGCGCTTCTTCTTCTGCCGAGCGAGGGAGAACACCACAGCCAAGTACCTGGGCCTGAAGCCTGGGCCTGAGTTCATTGGAAGGCCACCCATCCGGATACAGACAAGGCCAAGAGTGTCCAGTGTGTGTTTCCAAGAGGCCGGAGACCTTTACCAGCTGTCGGTTGTAGCAGTGGTGAATGAGAGACCTGAGACTGTGTGTCGCAGAGTGATCGCCGATCGTCGTGTTTGTCGTGGAGTGCGCAGGCGGACTAGGCCTGCTCGGGTGAGAGGGCAGTTGCCCAGATACTTTAAATGCTGCTTTAACTTTGTGACTTTAGTGCTTTGTTGTTGGAATATCGGACTATGATTTGGTTTACCCGAGAGGCATATCGTCTAGAAGCCACGCTAGCCAAGGTGACCACTGTAAGGATCGTTCCGCAAGTATCCGCATTGATTGTTAACTGTACCTGTAGACTTAGTTCCATTACCTGTTTGGATTACAAATAAATCTAAGTGTACCAACGTACTCATCGTTAATCTCATCCCTAAGGAACATTCTGGAATTGACTAAGCCAGGCCTGGTCAGATTTATTTGCAATTGAACTAGAAGGGATTGCCCACTAGGGGAAGCTCGCGAGCATAGACAATTAAGAGTTATTTCAAAACCCATGGTATTAGTATTTTAGTCGTTTTTTTTTCCTTACTGACTTCTGCAAGGGCTCTTGCAGAGTCAGCTGTATATGTATCTGTATTGTATAATCTTTTGCTGATCTGTTATCTCTTTTATTCTTTTATGCCAAGTAAAGTTAGGTGCCGTACACACGGCCGAGGTTCTCGCTGAAAATCAGCGAGAACCTCGCTGGAATGCACATTCCAGCGAGGACCTCGGCCGTGTGTACGGTCTCGGCGAGCTTCCCGTCGGGAAGCCCGTCGAGCCGAAATAGAGAGCACGCTCTCTATTTCCTCGACGGCCCGCCTGGAAGAATGGCTGGTTGCCATTCCCGACGGGCGGGTCGCCGAATTCGACGGCCGGGAGAGAACCTCGACGGGCGGAACGATGTGTTCTGCCCGTCGAGGTTCTCTGCCGTGTGTACACGGCCTTACTCTGGTTTTTTACTAAATTAATTGTGTGAGGTGTGTTTGCTCCTGAGGACTGCAATCAAAGAAAGGTAACAACAATCTTGCATGTTGATATATACATATACAATTGTTACGTGTGTATTATTGTGGTCTTGACCAACGTGGAACCCACAATATATTTGTATTTGCTTGGTGTGCCAAGGGAGGGTTCGAGACATTAAAAGGGGTGAGTAGATTAGAGAGTAGACCCAAAACTAACCAGCAGCTCCTTCCGGGGTAGTGCTACACATGCTTGGCCAGTCCATCACCTTTACCCTCAGCTTCTTTAGCAAGGCAGTGGTCGGCTTGGAGGTGTGTTTGGGGTCATTATCATGTTGGAATACTGCCCTGCGGCCCAGTCTCTAAAGGGAGGGGATCATGCTCTGCTTCAGTATGTCACAGTACATGTTGGCATTCATGGTTCCCTCAATGAATTGTAGCTCCCCATTACCAGTTTTCTATCAAAGTGCCTTCGCATGTGCAGTACGGAAGGCCACTCAAGCTGATTTCAGGATCAGCTGGCATGACGTCATATATGCCGTTATAGGTTTACCGGCTCCCCTCCATCCCACTGTGTGCCCGCAGCAGCTGCTGGCAGAAGAGGAAGGTAGCTGTCCATGCTGTGGGTAAAACAGGTGCACAAGGAGGTCTGAAAAGCAGAGGGAGTGGGCACAGATGCTAGAGCAGATCTCCCTGCAGCACAGCTGAATGGAGGGAGCAGAAGAGAAGCTGGCCTCGCTACAGGGAAAGGCAGACAAGGATCAGTGTCTGCACTAAGGTAGTACAGCTGGTGCCTAGGCCCCCTTCTTAACTGATGTGGTCTGGGCCCATATAGGAGAGCTGTCTGTTCTGCTTTCCAGGGAGCATAGTTGATGAACATAAACCCTACCTAACAACCCCTGTGTAGGACTACCGATAAAAGCAGACTCACACAATAGCACAAGGGGAAAATCAGGGCAGCAGTGACTTCTTGTGGTGCTGCAGAATCTAAAGAAAACATGTTACCTGATGTATAACAATATAATCCTAACACCTTGTTACACGGTGCTTTAGCAAACCAAATGCCATACCATATTGGCTTACATTCACTTTAGATACTCCTCATGGCAGCCATACTTTTTATTTGTACATGCTGTGCTTCCTGGCCTGAAGCAGAGTATATTTGTGTTACCCGATTCCTTCTATGGTAATGCACACTTATGGCCACTTGAAATACATAACTATTTGTTGAAAATAAATTCGTTTTTTTTCCAGTGCACTTTACACGCAACTGGTAATACAATACAATTTCCTGTTGCTCTGTTCTGAAACGTGTTCACTGATTGCAGATATTCAACAAGCATATAGTTTGCACTGTCTGTCCTACAGAATATGCCAAGAGGATGTAGGTACAAATAGATATGCTGTAAAAAAAAGACACCACGGCAAGCATGCATAATGAGAAATTCCTTACAGAAATATTGTCATGTACACTAAATGTTAACTACTTCCCTACCGAGTAATTGTAAAATGATGTCGGCGGGAACCTTTCCTCTTTCAGACTGGACATCATATGACGTCCTTGCATTCCCGGCCGCTAGGGCGTGCCGCCGCCTCATTGCTCGGGACCCGGTGCGCGTGCCTGGGGGCCGCGACGTCCACCGGGCACCCGTGATTGCCCGCAATCATGGCAGAACCATGGATTTGTGTGTGTAAACACACAGATCCATGTCCTGTCAGCGGTGAGGAGACTGATGTGTGTTCCCAGTACAGAGGAACACAAATCAATCTCCTCCCCTCTCGAGTCCCCTCCCGCTACAGTTAGAACACACTTTAGGGAACATATTTAACCCCTTCAGCGCCCCCTAGTGTTAACCCCTTCCCTGCCAGTCACAATTACACAGTAATCAGTGCAGTTTTATAGCACTTATCGCTGTGTAAATGTGAATGGTCCCAAAAATGTGTCATAAGTGTCCGATATGTCCGCCGCAATGTCACAATAAAAATCGCAGATCGCCGCCATTACTAGTAAAAAAAAATTTAAAAGGCGTCAATTTTGTTTGGGAGCGACGTCACACGACCGTGCAATTGTCATTCAAAGTGCGACAGCGCTGAAAACTAAAAATTGGTCTGGGCAGGAAGAGGGTAAAAATTCCCTGTATGGAAGTGGTTAAACTAAAAACACAAAACTAATACAGTACTCACTGAATGTAAAACATTCCCTTTAATGCAGTTTTACATCTCTAATCCCTAAATTCCCTTTGTAATCTTTCAACGTCAAGTGAAAGCATGCTTAGAAATACAATATATGACATAATTCTTTCAAAAAAATGATGCATGTTTTACAGCAGAAGTCTGATAACAAAATATAGAAAGTACTCATTAAAGAGAGAAGTATCTTCGCTCTGTGATCTGTCAACTAAATTTAGGTAAGCTTGATCTGGTCCGCAGATGTCCTTTGTCCTTTGTCCCTTGTTGGGATTAATCATGCTTTCTATGTGCGACAGGCTGCCTGACCTACTTTATATTTCTGAATTTATTTTTGGCTCCACAGAAGATAATAAACGTTTATGAACCTGTTTTATGAGTGTGTACAGTATACCTTTGGATAAATGTAAGGAAGTAGGATATGGACTAAATTGGGATTTCTGCTGAAGCAAAACTGGAAAAAAATAAGAAAAAAATTGGGAAAATCAGATAGCATTTTATACATGAAGAATGAGGAACTGGTATTCCCCACCAGGGCTTCTTTTGTACATATGATGGCAACAATTTGAACTTGAAAAGGTATTAAAACGCATGTTGCTGGACATTCAATGGAAAGAGAGGCCCGGAGCAAGAATAAATAAAATTCATGGGCGGAGGGCTGGCATGACTAGGGAAACAGGGTACTTTAGTAGTATGGAGTTAGGGATTGGTGGTTTAATATGTGGGAGGGGTGAGAGATGATAAAAGGCGGTGACTCCTCCCCTAATTTAATAGCTGTATGTATATTTGTTTGTTTTTTATTTTAAGTACAGGTTTCGGGACGTTGCTGATGTCATGGCAGTGGCGGGTGTCTGGTCTTTGCAGGGGAAGGATGATACCTTGGAAAGAAGTGTTCAGGACCTGTCGCTGGTATGGGTCCTGATGGTGGGCTTACAGTAAATGGAGGTTCAGCTGTAAGCATTGTTAATGGGTGCATTGTGGTCATGGTTGTCTCTGAGCCTGAGGCCTAGTAGCGGATTTGAGAGGTACCGCAGTGCAATAGTTGTTACACGGATGGTAATCGAGGTTCCTGCAAAGATCGACACTAGTAGTTGACTGATTGTTTATTATAACAGAGTTTATGTTCATTGTTAATTTAAATAGCATTTATTATTAATAAATAAGGCTGCTACGGCCTATGTTTTTCTCCAACTCTCAGGCTGGGTTCACACTTGTTCCGACAACGCTCCTACATTGGAAGCTCATGTCGCATGACGTGTGAAAATCAATGTTTCCCTATGAGAGCTGTCTTAACTGGTCCTACACAAGTCGGTCCGACTTTGAAAACACTCCCTGTACTACTTTGCTCCGACATTCATCCTACTTCAGCCCATTGAATATCATTGAAGTCGGACCAAAGTAGGAGCCTTGTCCTTATCAGACATCCGACATGTGATTACATTTGCAATATGCAATATGTTTTACTTTTTGCTATAATAAATATCACCAAAAAACATGTATAAAAAAAAATTTCCTCAGTTTAGGCTGATACGTATTCTTCTACCTATTTTTGATAAAAACATTTGCAATAAGCGTTTATTGATTGGTTTGCGCAACATTTATAGCGTTTACAAAATAGGAGATAGTTTTCTGGCATTTTTATTAATATTTTTTTTTTACTACTAATGGCGGCGTTTTTTCTCGTGACTGTGACATTATGGCGGACACATTGGACACTTTTGACACATTTTTGGGACCATCGTCATTTTGCTATAAAAATGCACTGATTACTGTGAAAATTACAATGGCAGTGAAGGGGTTAACCACTAAGGGGCGCTGTAGGAGTTAAGTGTGACCTAATGTGTATTTCTTACTGTAGGGGGGGCGGGACTGGACATGTGACGTCACTGATCGTCGTTCCCTATATCAGGGAACAGACCATCACTGACACTGCTACAGAGAGGAATGGGGAAGGTTTGTTTACACTCACCTCTCCCCATTCTTCAGCTCCTGTGACCCGATTGTGGGACACCGGCGGTGATCGGGTCCACGGGTCCCGCGGGCGCAGTCACGGAGCTTTGGATCGGGTCACGAGCGCCAGCAGCACGCTCGCAACCCACGGCTGGGCTCTTCAATGGGACGTATAAATATACGTCCATGTGCCTAGCTGTGCCATTCTGTCGACATATATAGTCATGCGGCGGTCCTTAAGTGGTTAAATGTGGTGTTTTTATCAATGGCACTGTCATGGACGGTTATTTACTCAGTCAGTACTAGGGTTGTCCCGATACCACTTTTTTAGGACCGATACTTTGTTTCAAGTAGTCGCCTATACCAAATTCCGATACTTTTTTTTAAATGTGTCCCCAAATGCAGCCATGCCCCCACATATGCAGCCATGTCCCCCCAGCCATGTCCCCCACATATGCAGCCATGTCCCTCCAGCCATGTCCCTCCAGCCATGTCCCCCTAGCCATGTCCCTCTAGCCATGTCTCTCACATATGCAGCCATGTCCCTTCAGCCATGTCCCTCTAGCCATGTCCCTCTAGCCATGTCCCTCTAGCCATGTCCCTCACATATGCAGCCATGTCCCTTCAGCCATGTCCCTTCAGCCATGTCCCTCACATATGCAGCCATGTCCCTCTAGCCATGTCCCTCACATATACAGCCTTGTCACTTCAGCCATGTCCCTCATATATGCAGCCATGTCCCTTCAGCCATGTCCCTCTAGCCATGTCCCTCACATATGCAGCCATGTCCCTTCAGCCATGTCCCTCACATATGCAGCCATGTCCCTCTAGCCATTTCCCTTATATATGCAGCCATGTCCCTTCAGCCATGTCCCTCACATATGCAGCCATGTCCCTTCAGCCATGTCCCTCTAGCCATGTCCCTCACATATGCAGCCATGTCCCTTCAGCCATGTCCCTCACATATGCAGCCATGTCCCTCCAGCCATGTCCCTCCAGCCATGTCCCTCTAGCCATGTCCCTCACATATGCAGTCATGTCCCTTCAGCCATGTCCCTCACATATGCAGCCATGTCCCTTCAGCCATGTCCCTTCAGCCATGTCCCTCCAGCCATTTCCCCCATACCTTTGCCGCCGAAAGCCACCACGCCGCCGCATGGAGAAAATCACAGCATTCATTTGAATAGCTGTTTTGCCTGTGCGTATAGACACTTCCCCTTGCTCAGGATTGGACAGATCACGATCACCCATCCAATCCCGAGCAAGGGGGGAGTGTCTATATGCGCGGGAACACTACAGCTATTCAAATGAAAGCTGTGATGTTCCCGCACACCGTTTAACCCATGCAGCGGCTTTCGATGCGGCGGCGCGATGTGGCGGCTTTCGATGCGGCGGCGCAATGCGGCGGCAGCGGCGGGGGGAAGTATTCTATTTAGGTATCGGGGTATTTGCAAATACTCGGTATCGGTCCCGATACCTATACTGGTATCGGTATCGGGACAACCCTAGTCAGTACCATTAATTAATTAATATTATTATACAGGATTTATATAGCGCCAACAGTTTGCACAGCGCTTGCACAACATGAGGGCAGACAGTACAGTTACAAAACAATTCAATACAGGAGAAATCAAAGGGGCCCTGCTCATTAGAGTTTACAATCCAAATAAATGGATAAAGTACCATTGGACGGCCATTGCGCTGGTTAATGGCTATCAATGAAGCCATTATTGAAAAGCTTGGATCACAGAAACACTGTACCTTGCCAATCTGAGTGGCTCGTTACTAGGGATGAGCCGAACACCCCCGCGTTCCGTTCGCACCAGAACTGTCGAACAGACCGACCGTTCGAGCGAACATTTAGAACCCCATTGAAGTCTATGGGACTTGAATGTTCAAATTCAAATACGATCATTTTAAAGACCAATATTCAATTTACTGTTGGAAAACGTCTTTCAGAACCCAGGTCTTGCCCCAGGGAACATGTATCAAAGGAAAAAAGTTTAAAAAACTGTCGTTTTTTCAGGAGCAGGACTCCTGAAAAAATGACCGTTTTTAAAACTTAAAGTATCTAGTGCACCAATACCAAGCTCCATGTTTTTAGCCTTTTAATGCCATTGTGTTTTTTCTCTTTCAATAAATTGTGGCAAGAAGTTAGATTACTGTGGAATGTCTAGTTTCCAAGCATTGGTCATTTTGGACATTTTATTTTTTATTTGTTTTATAACAGAAAGTAAAGGAAACATTTTTTTTTTTCTATTTTGTTGTCCTTTTTGCTATGCATAGCAAAAATATATATAAAAAAACGGTAGTGATTAAATAGTTACATAGTTGGTAATGTTGAATAAAGACATCAGTCCATCCAGTTCAACATGTGTGGGTGTGAGGGTGGGTGTTTATGTCAATACCATTTCCCATATCCTTGTAAATAACACCAAAAGAAAGCTGTATTTGTCTCAAAAAATGGTATAAAATTAATTTGTGCTTATTTCCATGTTATCAAGGCTACACTGACTTTTTATCACGCTGAATGTACACATCTATTCTCCTGATATGTCCTATAATAACAGAAGCATTTTCTCAGCTACTTCTTTTTCTCATAAAAGATATGTGTGTCAATAGCTGCAAACTACAGTTCAGCTTCAAACATTGGGGTTGATTTACTAAAGGGAAATCCACTCTGCTCTACAAGTGTACTGCAAGTGAAGTCGCTGTAGATCGCTGTAGACCTGAAGGGAAGCTCTGGATTCAGGGGAAGCTCTGCTGATTTTATCATCCAATCATGTGCAAGCAAAAATGCTGTTTTATTTTTTTTTCCTTGCATGACCCCCTCAGATCTACAGCGACTGCACTTAAAAGTGCACATGTAGTGCAAAGAGGGTTTGCCTTTCGTAAATAACTCCCATTGTGTTAGCTTTAAATTATTAATATTTTTTCCCCCCTGGAATGTTCTGGATTTTGCATTAAAAAAGATATACATTTGTGTTCTTGTAGCTCATTAACTGCAATTAGAGCACAGTCCATATTTATCAAATCACCTTTCATTGCTTCTTCTTTATCCAACAGGCTCGTCCATTAGGACGGATCTATATACTATATATGAACGCTCACCTAAGTCTGTTAGAATAAATCAGCCTTCTGACGTTAATGGATTATAAGGAGAAAATATAGCAGGGATTTTCCAAGGTCGAAGCACTAATTAATCAGACTTTCCTTAACAAAAAGAAGAGATTATCCTGCCTATTTGATCCTGCAATACCTATTTGCAAAGCTAGCATTCTGTGCTATTTTTACCCTAGAGCTAAGTGTGAAGATAATGTTCAAGCTAAGGGAGAGTATTTAACCACTTCAGCCCCGTAAGATTTGGCTGCTCAATGACCGGCATGATATTGTATTATTGTAATTGCTAGTCTGTTACCCACCTGCTGTTAGTAATAGCAGTATTGGCCCTGTTCATTGGTCATTGTCCACATACTGCACTTGCCAGTTAGTTACACATATATTGTTGCTATCACCAGTGTGTTGCCAATATTATCACAGCTTATGTCTACGGTGCAATCTATGTAAGTGTGAAACCAAGTCAGACTGTTCTGGAAACCATATTACTGGAATTTAACGCTATAGGCCCATCACTATCAAGGCATACCCCTAAAATGCTAATATTTTAGCAGTGCCCCTAAATCAGCATGGTTTACTATGCCTGCCAAGAAAAAGCTGTAACATCCTGCTGAATCTGATGCCTCGTACACACGATCGGTTTTCCCGGCAGTCAAAATCCGCCAGGAAAACTGAGGGGAAAACCTGCTTGGTTGCTTTTCCCCGTGTACACACGGATGGTTTTCCCGACAGGAAAACTGCCATTATTTATACTTTTTTTTCGGGAAAAGCGGCCGCGTGTTCCACTGCAGTGTTTCCCATAGGAAAACTGCCGAGCAAAAAAACGCAGAGAATCGCGGTAGGAAAAAAGAGAACAAGTTCTCATTTTTTTGCTTGCAGTTTTCCTGTCGGGAAAACCGCTATGGAGCATTCACACGGCTGGTTTTCCCGACCAAAAGCAAACATGCCAGTTTTTTCATCGGGAAAACCGAATGTGTGTACGAGGCATCATGCTCACAATGTTACAAAGGTTTGCAGCAATGTGTAAGAATCAAAGCCCGACACCAACCACAATGTTGTTTTCTAGTTTTTTTGTACAGTTTTGAAGGGCGATAATCTCTTTTTGGTTTTATTTGCTATCTTGGTCCCTGATGGGCAGGTTTTGGGAGACTCAGTGAGAAGGGAAATTACAGAATATCTCCCCAGCAGGGGCAAGGACAGCTGTAAAAACATTGCTGCAGTTCATATCCATCCATACTAGCTGAATTTAGGTTTGAAGTAAAAAATAACATTGTGTCGTCTTGGGACAATACAGAGTGTGTTGACATTTCTTCCTTCCAACACCCTACATCAGGGGTGCCCAACCTTTTGAAGAGCGAGGGCCACTTAAGCAACTTGGTAACCAGTCGAGGGCCACAATGAGCGTAAAGAAAATAAATCACCGCTCCAGGTGAGACCTGTAGACGATCAAGGATAATTAGATTACCAAGGTGCTGGCGATGCAAATGGCAATGATGATGAAGAAAAAAGGGAAGGACGGCCGCACTCCAAGGATTTTCAAACGAAAAAAGTTGTCTTTAACCACTTGCCTACTGTGCACCTACACCCCCTTCCTGCCTAGACAAAATATAAGCTTCCGGCACTGCGTCGCTTTAACTGACAATTGCGCGGTCGTGCGACGTGGCTCCCAAACAAAATTGGCGTCCTTTTTTTCCCACAAATAGAGCTTTCTTTTGGTGGTATTTGATCACCTCTGCGGTTTTTATTTTTTGCGCTATAAACAAAAATAGAGCGTCAATTTTTAAAAAAATGCAATATTTTTTCCTTTTTGCTATAATAAATAACCCAAAAAATATATAAAAAAAATATTTTTTCCCTCAGTTTAGGCCGATACGTATTCTTCTACATATTTTTGGTAAAAAAAAAATGCAATAAGCGTTTATCGATTGGTTTGCGCAAAATTTATAGCGTATACAAAATAGGGGATAGTTTATGGCATTTTTTTTTTTTTTTTTTACTATTAATGGCGGCGATCTGCGATTTTTTTATTGGGACTGCGACGCGGCTTTAAAGGGACATCACGTCATATGACGTGATGTCAGAACAATGGAGTCGTCTGCCCTCCGTCATTTGACGGTGGGCAGATGACAAGTGGTTAATGTAAATCCAAAAACATGTACAGTCACAGCAATCACAGAAAACAGGACACCCGACGCGTTTCGCACTCGATCAGTGCTTAGCCATGACTAAGCACTGATCGAGTGCGAAACGCGTCGGCTGTCCTGTTTTCTGTGATTGCTGTGACTGTACATGTTTTTGGATTTACATTAAAGACAACTTTTTTCGTTTGAAAATCCTTGGAGTGCGGCCGTCCTTCCCTCTTTTCTTCATCATCATCACAATGAGCGTAGCGGGCAGGTGACAGGTTACGGCTACTCTATAGGCCCCCCGATCCGCCAAGATGAAAGGTGACGAGTTCCCTTCTGTTTTTCGGCTTGGAGGTAGGTGGGCGTAAACGGACATGTGACGCTCTATAGCGGTGAATTGAGGGTCCCATTTGGTCAAGCTGATCGTGTGAAAGGGGCTTAAGACTGCATTCACACCGATGTGCTGCGGCTTACGTAGCGTAGTGCACCTGTGTCTATCCTACGTGTTAGCTGAACTTTCCCATAGACTCCGCCTGTAGAAAAAGCCGGCGCTGTAGAGGACGCATCAGCTTATGGGGCTCTGCTCCGCAGCCGCTTTCTTCCTCTACCACCAGCTTCATTCACAACACTGATACTATGGTATGGCGGGTGGGCAACCTGTGATCTGGGCTTGCCAACCCACCATTCCCAAGCAGGAGGTCGCGGGCCACATCAGAGGGCTCCGCGGGCCACTGGTTGGCCACCCCTGCCCTACATTAATAATATAATTGCCTTTTAAGTTATGCAACACTGATGTTAGTTCAACCAATTACTGAAAGGTATGCTGTGACACAAAAACAATATTTATTAATAATAAAATCATTGTAGAAGTGAATAGCCGTCGGGTTGATCATGCAGCGTGGGATTTCTTAGAGAGCATGATGAACGCGATACGACCTTTACAAAGAAGCATCTTATTAAAACTGACCTGTGGAAGAAGCTTAGCTAGGTAATCCTGTATTAATTCTCTGATAAGGAACTTTCCAAAACATACCCTGCATTATGACATAAATGTATATAAGAAAAAAAAACTGGGTTAAAATGTGCCCTCTACATATAGTGTCTGGTGACAGAGAGGAAGTTCAGAGATTGTAATGTAAACATTTGCAATCACTGTAAGGTGATCTGTCTAATCTCCCGGGAGAGCCCAGACTTTTTTCCAAGAAAGCAATATAAGGTAGCAGGAATTTGTCTACCGATATATTTAACTACCTGCAATATTTACCTACCTTATGTTTATGTATGTGAGCCATGCACCTGTGAAGTGATGCCATTCATACTACTGAAGGTTTGAGTAAACAAAACTACTACTACTAAGTGCAAACTACAAGTACAAAGTGCACTTGAAATGTCTTTAGAGGATGCAACAAATGCTCCAAAAAATAAAATCGTCTAAAAACATTCTACGATTTTATGGCTAACTGTACTCTGAGCAGTTACAAAATGTCAGTTACAGCTGATAAAGGATTTTGTGCTCCTTACCTTTAGTGGATGGGAAAACGCAGCTTAATTATCATCTTAATCCATTGTTCCAAGTCCATTCTCCCCAGTTGTGACAACTGCTCCCCCAAAGTTGCTGCCCTTGCCAGCCTATGACTGGTTGTATCACCACCCTTCTTTTTGACATTATCACATAAGCCCTGTACACACGCTTGGTTTTCTTAACTGAGGGGAAAGCCGAGAACCCGACAGGAAAACTGCCATGGAGCTTTGGCTGGGAATCCCGGCCTTGTTTATGCATCGCAGTGTTTCCCATAGGTAAGTAGTACATCTGGCGAAATAAAAAATGTGGGAAAATAGAGAGCAGGTTCTCTTTTTTCCCGCCAGGATTCCCGGCTGTTTTCCTGATGGAAAAACTGCGAGGAAGCATACACACGTTCAGTTTTCCCGGCCAAAAGCTCTCCTTACAGTTTTCCTGCCGGGAAAACCGGTCGCGTGTACGAGGCTATACAGTGCAGAACCAGGAACCAGGCCATCAGTATGGGATGCAGTCACTGATAAAATAACCCACTTGCATTCTAGTACTGGAGGTTTTGTAGATTACAGTATTACAGTATTTCCTTGTCATTCCACAGGTCAGATTTTCTCAACCTTTTTTCAGTGAAGGCCCCTTTTAAAGTTCTGAAAACGAATAGCTTTATATAACGCAGTAATATAAACGCACATGTAGGACACCCAACGTTAGAGATTCTTGCAAAGCAAACATTCCTTTGCACACTGGTAATCACTAGTATTCCAGTGTTTCTCTTCTCTCTCAGTTTCTCTCCAACACTCAGCTAATGTGACTAAAAATGTTTTCTTATCAACCAATGACATCATTGGTTGTTATGATGCGGGGGCTAGAAAGTTGTAATGGTGCACAATGAAAGCCTGTGACTTTGTGTAACTACTGTAAAAGGCAGGCTTGATCCACCCGTTAGCTTGTATATCATTTGTGGCCAATTTTTAGCCAGCTCTCCTCCAATAATTAGACTTGTGCTGACATGACGCCAGCCCCACCCCCGCACAGCCATTCAATAAGAAGACTAGTGTGCTGCTCTTTCTCATTTCCTGGCTTTCTTAGCACTTTCTGGTATTTATAATTGTTTTTATATGTATATGTACACAAACAAAGTTTTGCCTTGGATGATAATGCTATCCAAAGTAAAAAATAAATAAAAAGCAGCGGCTCTGCTGCGAGATATCTTCCACAGAACAGATTCAAATATGTCAAAAAGAGCCACGCTATGAAACAGTGATAATCAACACATATAAATCAAAATTTATCCAAATATTTTTAACATATTTTAATAGTGATCAAAACATTTTACAAACAATATTGTCCTATATATAGTGTTTTTAGGGAGTACACCTTCAGCCCAGGTTTACACTGAGCTGCGGAAAGGAAACCATGCGAGTTCAGCAGAACTCGCGCAATTTCACTCCCACATGTCAGTCCCCATTTCAGCTGCGATTTCACAGACATCTGTGCAGGTTTCTATCAATAAAAATCACACCCCGAAATTGCAAAAGTAGTACAGAAACGACTTTTTGAAATTGATGCGCAATGTGGCATCGCACAGATTAGGATGGTGCCATTGCCGGCAATTGTCATTGATTTAAAATGAGATTTGACATGTAAAATTGCATTTCAAATAGCACTTAATTATAGTATTTTTTTATTGTTACATTTTTACAGATTAACTTTTCTATATGTTCAAGTAAATATTTAATATAAAGATTTGTAGATAATTTTTGTATTGGTTATCAGTATGTCAACTGTACGTATAACTCACATGCTCAGTGAAAGCTAAGATAACAGGATAAGCCACCTAGAGATTATTATGTTATAATCTGTCTGAGCATACTAGTAGACATAGACACTTAAAGTATGTAAGGTTAGACATGGATGAACTAAGGTTCCATGCACACTGGACGTTTGAGCGTTTTTTTTCAATGGATCATAAATAAAAAATTAGCACTGGAGAGCCACGTTTTTGAGCGTTTATGAGCATTTGCCATTTTTCTGTGGACAGAAAAATGACTCCTGAACTCGATTTTAGGGCTTTCAGAAAACAGTCTATAAACTCCACTGCTGATAAACATCCAAAAAGGGGGGTGGGGTGGCTTGGACTCCATGAGAGCAGCAGCGTGAGCCCATAGCTCTGGCTCTTCACGATCATCCTGCAGGCATCCTGTCCTCAATTCTGCCCCAAAAGGCACCGATCTGCTCCTAAAGACGGCGGGCATCCGTTCCAGGCATGATGGTGAATGAATATGGGCCCCCGACACCCCAATCTGCGGCGGAGCAGCTGGCCCAGTTTAAGAGGCAAGATGGAGCGTATCCTACAGCAGTACACGAGGCCGCGCAGCAGCCTGCTTCCTCTGGAGCAAGGGATTCCTTCCAGGGGGTGAGTGGCTCTGTCCCTGCTATATTCCGTACCCAGGATGTCACATCAGGCTCTCCTGGTGTATTCCGCATCCCCAAGCCCCCCTCCCGCTGCTGAACCTACGCTGGCAGAGATCCTGGTAGTCATTAAGATTGTCAAAACTTTCCTCACTATTCAGATGGAGAGCATCCATATTGATTTCTCCCTCCTGAAACAAGATGTCCAAAATCTAAGGGACAGGACTGGGGAGGTGGAGGGCCGTGTCAGTTCCCTGGAGGATGTTGTACACCCCCTGTCTGCTACTGTACGCACGGCCACTAATGAGTTGGGGGCCCTAAGGGCCCTAAGGGCCAAGCTGGTTGATTTGGAGAGCTGTTTCAGAAGGAACAATCTCCGTTTTGTGGTGTTCCCGGCCCGATCAGAGGGGGTCCTGTCCAGAGAGATTTTTACATAAATGGCTGCGTGACGTTTTCGGGGTGGAGGAATTCTCCAAAACCTTTGAAATTGAGCGAGCACATCGTACCCCACCGTGTGCTCCGAATCCTGCCCCCCCCCCGAGATCCCTGATTGCAAAATTCTTGAATTTTCGGGATAAGGTTAATATTCTACGCCTAGCCAGAGAAAAAGGTCCCCTCAAGTTCAACGGAAATACCATCTCCATCTACCCTGATTTCTCGGCTGAAGAATAGCGCCAGCATATATCTTTTGCTGCATTGAAGGTCCACCTCCACAATGAGAGTCTTCTTTATGCAATGCTATTCCAAGCTAAGTTAAGAATCATCTATGAAGGGAAAGCTCACTTTTGTTCTTGTCCTAAAGAAGCTATGTCCTGGCTAGATGCAAGATTTGGGAACCGTCCCAGACATCGTCCCAAAATAAATAGCAAGCAATGTTTCTGAATTCCATGACGATCCTCCCCCTTTTTCCTACATGACCCCCCAGGGTACCTGGTCCTTTGGTAGATTGTTCCTGTGCATCCCCTTCAGTGATGGTGGACTGGACTTACCTGCGAATTACTCAGGTTGAATGGTGGGGGGGGGTTGTTGTGTCCTTTTGATCATCTTTTTCGTTGGGGTGTTTAAGTATTAGATATCCCCTCATCTCCGGGCTTGAATACCCTTTGTTATGTTAACTTTTATTTGTTATTTTAAATTCCCTGGCAGGATCCTCTCCTACACTATCGGGGAATTTGATGTGGCCCTTGACAGCACTACCTGTTGCACTGCCCGTAAAGGTACTTTCGTTATTGAGCTAACTGCACTGATCGCTGTTGTGCATTTTAGGCCGGATTCACACTTGTGCGGTGCGAATTTCAGCTCTCTTATCTTTGCAGAGAAATAACAGAAGTGTTTTAGCTGCAGATTAGCTGCGAATTTGGAGACCTGTGAGAGTGGAGGGCAGTGTATTGAGCTGAATGAGAACAAATCCTGAAGATAAATGAACACATCTGCGAATCAGCTGCGTACCCATAGAAGATAATGGGCCTGAAGCCGCACCGCAAGTCATAAAATACGCACACGTTTTTTCGGCAATGCGCAATGCGAATTCATCGCACATATGTGAACCACCCTCATTCAAAACAATGTATTTGAAATGTTCTGCGAACTGGATGCAGTTATAGGTCGGGGACTGCATTGTTTCCTTATTCTTACATTGTTCCTGTGATAACTGTACTTATTCATGGCAGACACGGTTACAATTATTTCTTGGAATGTCAGAGGGTTGAACTCTCCTCACAAACGGTCCCTAATGTTTTCCTACTTGAAAAAACACAGACCTCATATTATTTGTCTCCAAGAGACTCATCTTCTGGGCCCTAAGCTGAAGTCCCTGAAACGCCTCTGGTTGGCCGGTCAATATCATGCCACTTATTCCAGTTTTTCACGTGGGGTCTCGATCTTGGTGGCGAAAGCCCTCACGGCTGAGACTCTGAGTGTTTTCTCAAGAGGTCCTCTCTCACTTGTCATTTATTTTACTATCCCGATCTCCGGGGCCCCTGCTCTTTGTGGGCGATTTCAATGCTGTTCTTGACCCAAATGAGGACCGCTTGCGGGGGGGGGGGGGGGCAGGCCCTATCCCTCTTTTGTTGATTGGACACAGGTATATTCTCTTACAGAGTTGTGGCGCTGGAAGCATCCGGAAGACAGACAATTCTTCTGTCATTCGGACTACTTCCACACCATGTCTCGCATAGATATGGCATTTGCCCCGGCAGATGTGCTCCCGTTTGGTTCACTCGGTCACGTACTTACCCAGAGGAATCTCGGATCACGCTCCTCTGCTGGTCGGTCTCCTTCTTCTGCCAAAAACAGGCCCTCGGGTCTAGAGATCGAACTCCTATTGGCTTGAGGACGAGATCGTGCAGGCAGAGTGCCAAAAAAGTATGCCTGACTACTGGAGTCTAAACCAAGGTTTGAGCATGGCAACAAAGCATGTTGTCTGCTCGCGTATATTACCAGAGCTGAAAGTGCCCCTATTGCTATTCCTAGGATATTCATCTTGAGAAATCTGATTAGTGATGTCCCTCAGGAGGGAAACAGAAGCCTTTCTTACCTTCTATTTTATCCTTTACACCTTCAGAGCTGACTACTCTGACACACAACTTGACGAGTATTTTGACCAAATACCACTCCCTAAATTGACGGACCAGGTTCGGGAGGGGTTGGATGAGCCGCTGTCTGTGGAGGAACTTACATTTGCAATCTCACAGATGCCAGCTCATAAGTCGCCAGGCTTAGACAGTTTTGCAGTTGAATGGTATAAGAAATTTCAACATCTTCTTGGCCCTATGTTACTCAAAATGTAAAACGAGGCATTCAAAGAGGGGGTACTTCCTCCCTCAATGAGGGAGGCGCTGATTGTTTTACTTCTAAAGCCCAGGAAAGATCCGCTGAAATGTGACTCTTACTGACTGATATCCCTTATAAATGTGCACACCAAGATTCTGCCCTCTGTCACCCCTTCTATTTGCCCTGGCCATGGAGCCCCTTGCTGGTCGGATACGCAATTCCCTACTTCTTAAGGGATTGCCCATAAATGTTGTTGAGGAGTGGATCTCGCTCTATGCTGACGATACGTTGGTATACTTGGCAGACGCCCAGGACTCACTTGCAAGCTTGTTGACAATGGTGTCTAACTTTGGGGACTTCTCGGGATTCCGAGTGAATTGGGAGAAGTCCATCATTTACCCCATTCATTCAGACTCTAGGTTGCAGGTAGCCACCTTGCTCAGATATTTGGATGTTGTGGTTCAATTGCCATTATTTCTGTATATTGCTAATAACTTGGCCCCTGTACTGCTTCAGTTGCAGACCCAGACTAAGCAGTGGAGGGACTTACCCCTGGATCTGATGGGGCATGCCAACGTCCTAAAAATGATATATCTACCCAAGTTACTGTATGTCCTGGCCAACGCCCCCTGCAAAATTCCAAAAACTTTTTTCAAAAGTATCAACCCAATTTGTATAGCGTTCCTCTGGAATAGTAGCTTTCCCATATTTTTACCTTAATAACAAGCATCCCAATTGGTTAATATTCATGACTGGCTTCTCCCCGATTCAAATAATGCATGCACCACTACTGAAGGGGCTATGGTCAGGTCGTTTGAGATGCTGAATAACATTTGTCTATCGGGGGTGTACTCCCCCTGGTCCTGGACTGACTGTGCTGCACACCTCCCTATCCTTGTTTAAAACAGTGACTCTCAAACATGCCCCGGGTTCATGGGTGACGTCCCCAAATAATCCACTGTGGTTCAATCCGTCACTTTCGGAATTTAATTCTTTACCTGACCCTCAGAGGTGGTTGTCCAAAGGGGTCAAATACTTATGCCACATATACGCCCCTCAGGGCCTCAAATCCTTCACACAGATGAGGGCAGACTTTGACTTGCCACCCACTTACTTGTTCTTTTACTATCAGCTTAGACATGCTGCACTAGCACAGTTTGGCTCTCTGGACAATCCACTTGTAATTCCTGACTTAGAAAAACTCTTGCGTTCCCCGGACCGAAAAAAAACGTATCTCTACTTATTATTTAGCACTGACTGTGAACTCTAACCCTAGATTTAAGGCATCGCAACGAAAATGGGAATCCCTCGATATTTCTATGACGGAGGATGACTGGTCCGAGTTCTGTGACACTTTCAAGGCTTCTGTTGTATCCTCCAGGGACAGGGTAATCCAATTAAAAATGTTCCACCAATCCCACCTAAGCCTGGCTAAAATGCACAGAATGGGCATATTATCTTCGGCGGAGTGCTTTTGAGGATGTGGTCACGCTGCTGATTTTATACACTGCTTTTGGAGATGCCTCGTAGTGCGGGACTTCTGGAGGAATATAGGATCCTTCCTCACTTCTGCTTTGGGACTTCCCAATATATTGGACCCCAAGAATTGTTTGTTTGGGGTCTTTGGAGATCTCGCTGTTCCCTCCCAGGTCAAACGATTACTTTGTATCCTGTACTTCTATGCTAAAAAGTCTATCCTGTTGACCTGGAAGGGGGCGGCGACCCCGACAAAGGGACTGTGGTTGAAACTGGTTAACGACGCACTCCCACTTTATAAGCTCACCTTTGAGATTCGCAAGAGAAACAAGATGTTCCATAAGATCTGGGGCAGTTGGCTGGCTAGCCCCCTGACCCTGTCGCCTATACAGCCCTATGAGAGGACACTAGTAGTAATGCTCCCTTACCCAGTATTGCCCTCTGTGCGCAGTCCCACAAGATGTTACTTATACTGTTATACTGTGATGTCTGTCACTTTACATTCTTATTTACGATTCACATGGATGTAATGATTTAATTGATATAGACTAATGTAGGAGCGAACTGTATGTTCCGATTGTAGGTACTGTTGTGGTTTGTTTTTTATGTCAGTTTTTGTTTGATTGTTTTATGTAAAAAATCCAATAAAAATATCTTAAAAAAAAAAAAAAACATCCAAAAAAGGCAATGTGTGCATGGACACATAGAATAACATAGAGTGGAGTTTATGGGCTTTTAAAAAAAATGCCCAAACTCCAAAAACGTCAGTTTATGAGCTCCATTATGCATGAAGCCTTAAAGGGGTGTTCCAGACATATTTAGTGTTTATTAAAAGTCAGCAGCTACAAAAAGTGTAGCTGCTGGCTTTTAATAAACACACACTCACCTGCTCCACGTTCCAGCGACGCGCCGGCCGGGGCTCCGCTCCTCTCCCCCCCTCCCCGGCCGGCGTCTTTATCCTAAGTGTGGGCACCCGACCGTGACAGCCTTCGGCTTCACGACCGGGCACCCACTGCGCATGCGCGAGCTGC
Organism: Rana kukunoris; assembly: GCA_029574335.1. Lineage (NCBI taxonomy): Eukaryota > Metazoa > Chordata > Amphibia > Anura > Ranidae > Rana > Rana kukunoris. Next base: position 91,721,208 of record CM056056.1, on the reverse strand, counting down.
GCATGTGCGAGAAGCGCTGCGCTCTCCTATTGGACAGGCGATCGCATGGGACCTGTCATGTGTCCCATGCGATCGCCTACAGGGAGGGGCTGCTGTAGGCGATTAAGCTTAATCGCCTAACCAGCCCCTTGGCGAAAGGAGGAAGTGGGACAGAAAGTCCCACTCCTCCTGAAGCCCCCACTCCCCCCCAAAAAAAATTACATGCCAAATGTGGCATGTAAGGGGGTGAGGAGTGGGATTAGCGGTGGAACTCCGCTTTAATAATTACAAGCTATGTTTCCCATCGCTAATCCCCCCCTTTGCAGCGAGAGGTCACCACAGCATCCCGGGACTGGTGAGAGGGCAATCTACTAGCAAAGACTGAGCCAAATCCATAATGCACTCAATGTCGCACTTAGTCCAATCCTAGACTACACCTATACCAAACCTATATCGCATTATACCAAACCTTTACCACATCTGAACCGCATCTACCTTGCACCTGTGTCAAGACTGTACGTATACTGTACCTATAATGCATCTGAGACGTTAAGTGTACCAACACTCTTAAAGGGCCCCAATGATAGCTAGCAGAAAAACATGTCAAAGGACTTCCCCTCCCATAATAATTATCTGCAAGCCCCCTTTGTTCTCCTGCTCCCCCCACCCCCCCCTACCATCCTCCTTTTCTTTTGGACAGTGTATACCCAGTCAGTCTAGGACTAGAATCCCCTCCATAAATGCGCTCTGATCGTATGGTTTCAGCACTTTTCACACTAGATTAAACTTTATTATTGCTCACTGCTGCACTTGAGGTGGCCTTGCTACTGTTTATGCTGATCTGGATGTCAAATGTCATCTTATGCCTAGTCCTTTCTGTTAATCACATTGTATGCTGAATTATGTTATTTCCATTCGTAATCCAATTTATATTTGCCTAATTAATAACCATCTTGGGTGACTATTAAGTTTACCTTTACTACCTAGTTCAGTGCCTGATTTCTTTGATATATTGCTAATCCTGGGTACTAAGTATTTATTAACCACTTAAGGACCGCCTCCTGCACATATACGTCGGCAGAATGGCACGGCTGGGCACAAGCACGTACAGGTACGTCCTCTTTAAGTGCTCATCCGTGGATCGCGGGCGCGAGCCCGAGGCCCGGTCCAAAGCTCCGGGACCCGCGGACTCGATCGCCGCTGGAGTCCCGCAAACGGTCCCCGGAGCTGAAGAACGGGGAGAGCTGTGTGTAAACACAGCTTCCCCGTTCTTCACTGTGGCGTCGTGATTGATCGTGTGTTCCCTTATATAGGGAACCACAATCAATGATGTCACACCTACAGCCACACCCCCCTACAGTAAGAAAAACATATGAGGTCACACATAACCCCTTCAGCGCCCCCTTGTGGTTAACTCCCAAACTGCAATTCTAATTTTTACAGTAAACAATACATGTTAAATGCATTTTTTGCTGTGAAAATGACAATGGTCCCAAAAATGTGTCAAAATTGTCCGAAGTGTCCGCCATAATGTCGCAGTCACGAAAAAAATCGCTAATCGCCACAATTAGTAGTAAAAAAAAAATATTAATAAAAATGCAATAAAACTATCCCCTATTTTGTAAACGCTATAAATTTTGCGCAAACTAACCGATAAACGCTTTTTGCAATTTTTTTTACCAAAAATAGGTAGAAGAATACGTATCGCCCTAAACTGAGGAAAAAAAATATTTTTTATATATTTTTGGGGAATATTTTTTATAGCAAAAAGTAAAAAATATAGAATTTTTTTCAAAATTGTCGCTCTATTTTTGTTTATAGCGCAAAAAAATAAAAATAAAACGCAGAGGTGATCAAATACCACCAAAAGAAAGCTCTATTTGTGGGGAAAAGAGGACGCCAATTTTGTCTGGGAGCCACGTTGCACGACCGCGCAATTGTCAGTTAAAGCAACGCAGTGACGAATCGCAAAAACTGGCCACGTCCTTTAGCTGCCTAAAGGTCCGGGTCTTAAGTGGTTAATTTACAGATCCTATGGGGGTGGCAATACACTGGCAATATTTGTTTCCAACTAGAATGTAATGATTACTCAGTTTCTTTATCTGCATGAGATATGGAGCATGTGTTTGCTGAGTGAACAGCAGGATGGTTTTCCTTTGTTTTGCTATAGTATACTCAGATTCTTATCTAGAACATTCCAGAGTAAATTTGCCTCTATCAGTGTTTTATATAGCTAAACACCATGCTATTGCAGCATGCTAACAACGTGTTGTTAAGTCATTGCGTTCATAAAACAAAATGATCCTCCCATCCAATGCTGCTTTGCAAAAAATGTTGTGCATTAAATCATAATATACTGTATACAGGGCCGCCATCAGGGGTTACAGGCATTACACCTGTAAGGGGTCCGATGGTCCCAAGGGGCCAGGGGCCTTGCTGGCCGCCCTCCCATTTTTTTTTCACCTGTAAGGGGCCCGATGGTCCCCAGGGCCCCTTAGGCCACGTGCACACGATCAGACATGTCCGATGAAAATTGTCCGACGGACCGTTTTCATCAGACTATGCTGAAGTGGTCTGTTGGTCTGACGTGCGTACACACCATCGGACCAAAATCCCATTGGACCAGAACGCGGTGATGTAGAACACAACGACGTGATGATAAAACAAAGTTCAATGCTTCCAAGCATGCGTTGACTTGATTCTGACCAGTTTCAGCGGACATGTTCGATCATGTGTACGCGGCCTTACAGGCCTGGCTGGCCCCCCTCCCGGTTTTTTATTTTTCTTGCATTACACATGTAAGGGGCCGGATGGTCTCCAGGGCACCTTACAGGCTTGGCTCCCATTTTTTTTATTAATCATTTTTGTTTGCATTACACCTGTAAGGGGCCTGATGGTGCCCAGATCTCAACCCCCCCCCCCCCCCCCCGCTTATCATCTCGCCCACATCAGGAGAGAAGAGAGAACAAATTACTCTTCTTTTTTTTCGTCAACACCCCCCCCCCCCAGTTCTCTGCTCCAGGGGGGCCCTGCCTAAAGGGGCCTGTGTAAGGGGCCCCAACATGTGTGATGGGTGCCCTGGATACTGTATATACAGTATGATGTTACTTTCTTTTAATCTACAGTGATATCATAGATGGTGAATCATAGACCAAAAATATATTGCTCATTACTTGCTAGTTGTAATGTTTCTATAATTTTATCACGTTATAAAATAGGAAGTTCTCTTTCCGGAGGAAAGTCAGCACTTTAAATGCTGTTGGGATCTTACATCACACTGCAGTGTCAAAGGTGGAGGAAGACTTCACAACAAAACCCTTTCTCTAATAATGAAAAAATCAAGCAAATATCTACAAGCTGGAAATTCTTACACTGTAAGGTACACATTATACCACTTAAAGCAATCCTTTCCTTATACAATGCATTTACAGTGCCTTGAAAAAGTATTCATACCCCTTGACATTTTCCACATTTTGTCATGTTAAAACCAAAAAGGTAAATGTATAACACAAAGTGGCACATAATTGTGAAGTGAAAGAAAAATTATATCTGTGTTTCAATTTTTTTTTACAAATAAATATGTGAAAAGTGCGACATGCATTTGTATTCAGCAACTTTGTAGAACCATCTTTTGCTGCAATTACAGCTTAAAGTATTGTTGGGGATGTCTCTACTATTCTTCTGCAAAATAACTCAAGCTTTGTCAGATTGGATGGAGAGCATCTGTGAACAGCAATTTTCAAGTCTTGCCACAGATTCACAATTGGATTTAGGTCTGGACTATGACTGTGACATTCTAACACATGAATATGCTTTGATCTAAATCATTCCATTGTAGCTTTGACTGTATGTTTAGGGTTGTTGTCTTGCGGGAAGGTGAACCTCCACCCCAGTCTCAAGTATTTTGCAGATTGTCCCATATTTTGCTCCATCCTAAATATACGAAGGCTCAGATTCTGAGTTACGACGGCGTATCTACTGATACGCCGGCGTAACTCTGCGTGAATCTGGCCCATAGAGTAAAAAAATAAATGCCTGGGATGGGACAGCAGCTAAAAGTGACTGATGATCTGGGCAGCACAATAGCTAAGTGGTTAGCACTTCTGCCTGGCAACACTAAGGTTGTTTGTTTGAATCCCAACCATGGCACTATCTGCCTGGAGTTTTCTCCTTGTCCCTGTGTGGGTTTTCTCTGGGTACTTTGGTTTTCTTCCAACGTTTGTAGGTTAATTGGCTCCTGTGTAAATTAAACCTATGTGTATTTATGAATGTGAGTTAGGGACCTTAGACTGTAAGCTTATTTGAGGGCAGGGACTGATATGAATGTTTAATATACACTATATTGTCAAAAGTATTGGGACGCCTGCCTTTACATGCACATGAACTTTAATGGCATCCCAGTCTTAGTCCACAGGGTTCAATATTGAGTTTGCCCACCCTTTGCAGCTATAACAGCTTCAACTCTTCTGGGAAGGCTGTCCATAAGGTTTAGGAGTGTGTCTATGGAAATATTTGACCAAGCTTACAGAAGCGCATTTGTGAGGTCAGGCACTGATTTTGGACAAAAAGGCCTGGCTCGCAGTCTCTTCATTCTACATCCGGATGTGCATTCTTCTTTGTTTCAATTGGATTTCCCTGGCTGCGGACCAGGCAGGCACCCGGGTCTCTTTGTCAGCTCATTAGATCCTCACAGGTGGCTTCCCAGCCCAGCTTTTTCTCCCAAAGGATTTGGGGTCTTAGACCCCTAATCCCTCCATAAAGACTGCATAAAGAGATGTTTACATTCCTTGTGACAGCAATAAAAGTGATCAGATTTTTTTTTACATGCGCCCCCGTCAACGCAAGCTCACGGAGCAAAGAAACCGCATGCGTAAGTCACGCCCGCATATGTAAACAGTGTTCAAATCACACATGTTAGGTATCGCTGCGATCGTTAGAGCTAGAAGAATAATTCTAGAAAAATACCTTCTCTGTAACTCTAACCTAGTAACCATTAACACTTTTTAAAGCGTCGCCTATCGAGATTTTTAGGTACCGTGGTTTGTCGCCATTCCACGAGTGTGCGCAATTTCAAACCGTGACATGTTAGGTATCAATTTATTTGGAGTAACATTATTTTTCAGGTTATGTAAAAAAATTGTGCTAAATTACTGTCTATTTTTTTTTTAATTCATGAAAATGTCTGCGCAAATACCGTGTGGCATAAAATATCGCACCATTTTTTTTATAGGGTCTCTGCGAAAAAATTATCTATAATGTTTGGGTGTAGTAATTTTCTAGCAAAACATACAGGGGTAGATTCAAGTAGAGCGGCGTATATTTATGCCGGCGTAGCGCATCGTCTTTACGCTACGCCGGCACAATGTTAAGAGGCAAGCATGCTATTCTCAAAGAATATGCGCTCAACGTTGCGCCAGCAGAAGCGTATAGTTGTCGGCGTATAGTTGTCGGCGTAAGCCGACGTAAGTCAAAGTAGGTGCATGTGGGCTGGAAGTGGGCGTGATATATTAGAATGAAGCCTGACCCTATGCAAATGATGAGCTGAGCTTCAAAAAATGAACTGCGCATGCGTCGGCTCTTGGACACATCCCAGTGTGCATGCTCACAGTTATGTTGAAATAGCTGCCTAAGATACGCCTACGACGTGAACGTAACCTACGCACAGCCCTATTCACGTAGTACTACGTAAACGGCATACGCGACGTAAAATTTTACGGCGTCGTTCCCCGGCCCATACCTTTGCATTACCTGCGCCTCATATAGCAGGGGTAACTTTAACGCCGGACATATGCCTTACGTAAACGGCAGGGATTACAGCGACAGGCTCAAGTACGTTTGTGAATCGGCGTATCTTGCTCATTTACATATTCGTTGCGTAAATCTATGGAAGCGCCCCTTGCGGCCAGCGTAGATATGCGCCTAAGATCCGACGGCGTAGGAGACTTACGTCGGTCGGATTAAGCCAAAATTCAGGCGTATATAATTTCAAGAATAAGGCGCATAGATACGACGGCGCATGCGCGCACTTACGCGCCGTATCAGGAGATACGTCGGCGTAAGTCCTTTCTGAATCCGGGCCATAGATTTTAACTTGTAAGCAACAAATGTTAGAAATAGACTTAGGCATGAAAGGGATACATGAAGCACTGTGTAAATTGATGGCGCTAGATAGGCACCTGTAATAAAAAATAAATCAAACACAATATAAAAAAATCCCATAATAGAAACATAAAAAGGCAGCAAAGGGGTTGAATGCCCAAGAAGCTAGCATTCAGTATTAACATAATGTCTTCTCTGTGCCCTCCCTATCTTTCTGGCTTTACCAAAAAACACTTTATTGGCGCTCCTAACCCTGGTGGCTTTACTTAAAAGGCCATGCAGTGCATTATGTTTATAAGAAAATTATATGAATCTGCAAATTTTGAACCTGTAAGATCTGCTTTAAACTTGTGGTAGCGGTACACCTGATTCTTATCAAGGCCCCACAGTTTACAGTGCATGTCAGAGCACAAGCCAAGCCATGAAGTCCAAGGAATTGTCTGTAGACCTCTGAGACAGAATTGTATTGAGGCACCGATCTGGGGAAGGGTGCAGAAAAATTTCTGCAGCATTGATGGTCCCAATGAGCACAGTGGCTCTGTGAATGTCCTTTAGTGGCCAAGACTTGAACCCAAATCGAACATCTCTGGAGAGATCTTAAAATGGCTGTGCACCCACGCACCTCACCAAACCTGATGGAGCTTAAAAGGTCCTGCAAAGAAGAATGGAAGAAACTACCCAGAAAAAGGTGTGCCAAGCTTGTAGCATCATACTGAAAAAGACTTGAAGCTGTAATTGGTGCCAAAGGTGCTTCAACAAAGTATTGAGCAAAGTCTGCTAAGATTTTAAACAAACTTCTTTCACGTTGTCATTATAGGGTATTATTTGTATAATTGTGAGGAAAATAATGAATTTGTGCCATTTTGGAATATGGCGGTAACATAACAAAATGTGGAAAAATTGAAGCGCTGTGAATACTTTCCGGATGCTCTGTATTTCCAAGATCCGGTAATTTACCATGCGTTCCTGTACATTGCAGGTGTTGCGTCCTCTGTCTTCTGCCCTATATCCTCAGATAACCTCTATGCATGCATCAACAGGAGCTACTCCTAAAATATCTCAACCCCTATAAATCAATGATTATTATGTTACTTTTACATCACATAAACCTTCTCACTTGGCAGTCTTTTTGGATGGCAACATTTCAGCTGCCTCTATGAGCTGTTCTATAAATGTATATGTATGCTAAATGATATTGCCATGGTATGCTTTTCAGACTACATACCATGTATACCTTACAGTTTTAAAGCTAGTTGATCTCTCATTTTACAGTAGGCAAAGGGCAGACGCAAGTAACAAGCAGATAAATAAAAATCACAAGGCTTGACGTGATATACAGTATATCACATAACCAGACAGTATCCCATCAACATGTAACGAAGCAAGACTTACTCCTTCTTGCAAAATACTCCTTTCCACGGTGCATTTTTATGGGATTCACATTTGTTTGTTAGTCAGGTTGAAAAAAGATACAAGTACATCTAGTTCAACCATAAAAATAAATAAATAAAAAATAATATCACACAATCCTAGTTGATCCAGAGGAAGGCAGCAAAGCATGATCCAATTTGCTACAGCAGGGGAAAAAAATACTTCCTGATCTCCCAAGAGGCAATCAGATTTACCCTTAAACAACTCTACCTATAAATGTTAGTACCCAGTTATATTATGTACATTTAGGAAATAATCCAGGCCTTTCTTAACGCAATCTAGTGAGCTGGCCAGAACCACCTCTGGAGGGTTTTCACAACTCTTAAGCCCTGTACACACGACCGGTTTTCCTGCCAGGAAAACTGCGTGGAGAGCTTTTGGCCGGAAATCCCGGCCGTGTGCATGCTTCCTTGCAGTTTTCCCAACAGGAAAACTGCTGGGAATACTGGCGGGAAAATAGAGAACCTGCTCTCTATTTTCCTGCAGGGATTCCCCGCAGTTTTAAACTTGGCAGTTTTTCTATGGGGAAATACTGTGAGGGAGCATACACACAGCCGGGATTCTCGGCCAAAGCTTTCCCTGAAGTTTTCCTGACGGTTGTACACGGGGAAACTTACCGGGCAGTTTCTTGGGTTTCTCGTCGGGATTCCTGGCGGACTTTATACTGCCGGGAATCCCGATTGTGTGTACAGGGCTTTACTGTGAAGAAACCTTTCTGTATTTGGAGATGAAATCTCTTTTTCCTCTAGGCGTAAAAGAGTGCTCCCTTGTCCTCTGTGTTGATTGTAAAAGGGAATAACTCAACACCAAGTTCACTTTATGGACCCCTTATGTATTTGTACATATTGATCATATCCCCCCCCCTATTCTCCTCTTCTCAAAAGAGAATAAATTCAGTTCCTCTAATATTTCCTCATAGCTGAGTTTCTCCATGCCTCTTATCAGTTTGGTTGCCCTTCTCTGCACTTTCTCCAGTTCCCTGATATCGTTTCTATAAACTGGTGTTCAAAACTGAACTGCATATCCCAGATGTGGTCTTACTAATAAATTTGTACAGATGCAAAATGATGCCTCTCTCTCTCTCTGGAGAATTTTGCTCACTTTTGTAACCGCAGATTGGCATTGCAAGCTATTATTAAAGAGGAGCTTCAGTCATTTTTGTGTTTATTAAAAGTCAGCAGCTACAAAAAAACAGGTTAGCGTTCTACAAGGGCTCATTACAACAAAAAGCTAAGAAATCCTTTTTTTTATGCTTTTTCTGTATATGCATATTATCAATAAAAATAGGAATTTTATAAACAGCTGTGACAGGAAGTCAGGTAAATCTGTGTGTGTTGTCACAGACGGGAGAAACTTTTTTGCCTTGTTTAGACAATACACCAATTACTATTGGGCATCGGCTGCAGAAAATGGCCAGAGAGCTTTAGGGTGTTGGAAGGCTTCAGCTGTTCAGAATTAGGCAATTAAAGCCCCTATAAAGACAGCCTAAGGATGACGACTGATTGCTGCATCCTGAGGCTGTGTGAGTGAAGGAGCAGTCACAAACAGTACTGAAGAGGTGAGGTGCTGATGGATATTTCTGTGTGAGAAATATCAAAGAGACTTTTTGTTTTCTGCTGTAGGACCAGCAGTGTCTGCCCAGCAGTAGGCTGTGCCAGACTTCATAGGTAGGTTCCTGTGTTGGGAAGGTAGACCCCCCAAGTGGCAAGGGTTTATTTTATGTTTTGTTTTGGTTATGCTGTTTTGATGCTTGCACGTGTATCCAGCAATATGGAAAAATAAACCATATCATTTGTTTTCAATCATCCTCAACTGCCTTTTTGTACAGTTCAGCGTGTAGTGAACCCATCCAGGGGGTCACACACACCCGCTACCGAGCTAATCCCTTACACAGCTTACCTATAAAATCCTTTTCTTGGAGTACATCACGGGACACAGAGCAGCCATGGTAATTACTATGTGGGTTATAGGCCACCTTCAGGTGATTGGACACTGGCATAATCAAAGAAAGGAAGTTCCCCTCTATATAACCCCTCCCATACAGGGAGTACCTCAGTTTTGTAGCAAACAATATGTGTATATCCTTTTTAAGAGGGGCGGGGCCTCTGTGTCCCGTGATGTACTATAAGAAAAGTATTTTACAGGTAAGCTGTTTATAAAAATCCTATTTTCTTTATCGTACATCACCGGAAAGTTGGCTGTCGGCCCTGACGTTGGAGAGAAGGAAAGTTTGAATGATGGACAACTTTCCGTTTTGTTAGCTGGCAAAAGATACTCTTACCACCTCAAATCTTTTGGATATATTTATCCAAATCATCCCCGAACAACCGCTCCCCATAAAAAGGGAAACCGACCAATAGCTTTTTGCATGATAACTCATCTTTTTTTTTTAAATAAAATAATGAAATTAACTACCTACCCCCCTGGGTTTCTATGTATGCTTATTTTTTTATTTTATTTATTGCCCCCCCCCCTAATATTTGCCCCCCCCCCCCATTTCTTACCTCATTTCCCTTTTTGGTCGGGTCTAAGACGTTTATTGATTTATTTCTGATAATAATTTAGGGAATCCCATATCTTTCCACCACTTCCGCCCTCTTCCTCACCCTGGTCAACCCTTCTTAGATGCTCCATCTCGGCTATATGGTCTACACGATGTATAAATTCTTTTAAGGGTGGTTTATGTGGGTAAAGCCAGAATTTCGGGATCAGTGCCTTTGCTGCATTTAACAGCACTGGGACCAATGTTGAGGCATATTTTTTTTCCCCCTTTTACTAGTCCTTGTCTATGAAATAGGCAGGACAGTGGATCTGATGGGATCTTTTCTCCAGAGATTTCCTCGATTAATTTAAGAATCTCAGTCCAGAAATCCCGGATCCTCGGGCAGTCCCACCATATATGCAGGGCGGTCCCTACTTGGTTGCACTTCCTCCAACAAAGGGGGGAATTATCCAAAGATATTTTATTAAGTCTGACAGGTGTCAAGTGCCATCTCAACATGCATTTATAATTAGCTTCTACTGTTGTTATGTCTTTTGCGTAAGTAAATGTCGCTCTAGTCATTTGCTCTTCTTCTATTCTTTCTCCGATTTCTTTCTCCCAGGCTTCTATACTTTGTAGTGTATCTTTTGTCCCGATATCTGTAAGGATTTTATAAATCCTAGCGATTCCATGTGATAGTGGTTCTCCCCTGGTGCATAGTTTTTCTATTGGGTTCTGTGCTATATCATCCCTTATTGGTGATGGAAGTGTGATAACAAAATGCTTTAATTGTAAGTATTCCCATTCAGTTATCTGTTGTGCCCCTACTACTGCCTGTATCTCTTCTTTATTTTTTATTTTTCCTTGTGCTACTATATCCCCAAGTCTTGTGCTGCCTAGTTTTTTTTCCAAGTGTGGACCTATTCCCCGGTGCAAAAAAGTTTGTATTTACTAGTGGGATTAGTGGGGAATTATATTCCCATTTTTCCCTCCTGTGTACCAAATCCCATGTCTTAAAAACCTGTTTTGTGATAGTATGTGTGTTTAAGTTAGTTATTCTGTATTTAGGTGGGATCCATATGTTTGTGCTTAGGTGCAGATTGCTTATCCCATTTTCCAAATGGGCCCTCTTTTTTTTCCCGGGTTAAGGTTGCATAGCTTATTCTGGGTTTTTTATCTTGCCATATGAATTTTGAGATAATATTTTTTACTACCTTGAAAAAGCTTTGTGGAACATTTATTGGAAGCATTTGAAATTTATAAATTATCTTTGGTAAAACTGTCATTTTGAATAAATTAATCCTCCCCATCCAGGAGAACTGTTTGTAGGAGAAGTTTTTTAGATCTCGTCTTATGTCGTTGAGTAGAGGAATATAATTTGCCTCGAAGAGGCCTGCTATTTTAGGGGTTATTTTTATCCCCAGATAAGTGAGTGATTTTTGTTCCCACGTAAAGGTAAATGTTCTACGTAGAACTTCCTCTTCCTTTTGATCGATCCCTATATTCATGGTGACAGTTTTTACTGGGTTTATTTTGAAGTTGGAAAGTCTGCCGTATCTTCCTATTTCCTCCAGTATTTTAGGAATTGATAATTTGGGGTTGGTCACATACAAGAGGACATCATCGGCATATGCTGCCAACTTCTGTTCCTCTTCTCCTACTCTCACCCCACCTATGTCTGGATTGTTCCTGATCTTGCACAACAGTGGCTCCAAGGCCATCACATAAAGGAGGGGGGAGAGCGGACAACCCTGCCTTGTTCCATTCATCATATCAATCACCTTGGAATCCCTCCCATTTACCTTTACTTTTGCCGTAGGGGACTTATATAGATTTCCGACCCATTTCATGAATCTAGGTCCCAATCCTATACTTCTTAAGGTCTCCATCATGAACCCCCAGTCAACTCTGTCAAACGCTTTTTCAGCATCTAATGACATGAGTACGGCTGGGGGTCCATCCCTTTTGTCATCTTGTAGCATTAAAAGTGTTCTTAAGCTATTGTCCCTCCCTTCTCTGCCTCTTACAAATCCCGCCTGGTCTGAACTTATTAGGTCAGGCATGTACGGTTTTATCCTTGTTGCCAGTATCTTTGCAAAGATTTTTATATCAGCATTTAACAATGCTATTGGACGATAATTAGAGCAAAGGGTCTTATCTTTTCCTGGTTTGGCTATAATAGCGATATTGGCAAGAAGGGATTCTTTCCTTACTTCTTCTATTCCCCCTAATTTATTGAAGTAAGTACACAGTTCTGGGATTAATGACTCTTTAAATTTTTTATAGTATTTTATTGACAGGCCGTCAGGGCCTGGGCTTTTCCCCCCTGGAGTTCCTTGGATCGCTTGACTGATTTCTGTTTGTGTTATTGGCTTTTCTAAGATTTCTACTATTTCCTGTGTTAGTTTTGGTAGATTGGTCTCGCTTAGGTATTCTCTTATTTTTTCTTCTCTATTTGCCTTTTCCTCTTGTGTCTCGCCTATCCTAATAGAGTATTAAGAGGCGTAGAATGTCCGGAAAGCTTCGGCAATCTCGGTCGTCCTATACCGCATCTGTCCTTGCTGGTCTATTATTTTTTCTATATAGTTTAGGTTTCCCTTTTCTTTTGAGATCCTGGCCAGATATTTCCCAGGTTTGTTCCCCCATAGATACCTTTCTTTCATCACGTTTTTAAATATTTTCCTAGTTTCACTCTTCATTTGATCTTTTAATTGAGTCCTCTTTATTAACAATTCCTGATAAACTTTTTTGTTGTTTGTTTGATTTTTATGTTTAGTTTCGAGGTCTTGAAGCTCTTTTATTATCCTTTTTCTACTTATATCACTTTCCTTTTTTTTTTTTGCCCCTAGGGAAATTAGTTTACCTCGGATACTAGCCTTATGGGCTTCCCAAATAGTTGCTGTGCTTACGTCGGGGGTGTTGTTAAGCTTAAAGTATTCATCTATGTCTATCCTTATTGCATGATAACTCATCTGACCAATGCTTTATCCACAGAATTCTATGCATATGCACAATGACGGAGCGATCACTTGTAAACAAACCGGCGTCATGTGATGCAATTTTGAAGTGTGACATGTTAGGTATCTATTTACTCGGAGTAACTTCATCTTTCATATTATGCAAAAACATTGGGCTAACTTTACTGTTTTGTGGGGTTTTTTTAAGCACAAAACGTTTTTTTTTTTTTTTAAAAACACACGTTCAAAAAATTGCTGCGAAAATACTGTGCGAGATAAAAAGTTGTAATGGCCGCCATTGTATTCTCTAGATTCTTTACTAAAGAATCATATATAATGTTTTGGGGTTCTATGTAATTTTCTATCAAATAAATGATGATTTTTACATATAGAAGAGATTGTCAGGATTGGCCTGGGTGCTCCAGAACGCATGATGGTGCTCCCTCCATGTTGGGCCTCTGTATGTGGCCACACTGTGTAAAAGTCTCACACATGTGGTATTGCCATACTCAGGAGGAATAGCAGAAGGTGTTTTGGGGTGTAATTTGTCATATGCATATGCTGTGTGTGAGAAAAAACCTGCTAATATGACAGAAACAAGAATTTATTTTTTATTTTTACAGAATTTTCAGTATTTTTTCTTTTATAGCGCAATAGAAAAAAAAACGAGAGGTGATCAAATACCACCAAAAGAAAGCTCTATTTGTGTGAAAAAAAGGCCAAAAATTTCCTATGGGTACAATGTTGTATGACTGAGTAATTGTCATTCAAATTGTGAGAGCACCGAAAGCTGAAAATTGATTTGGTTAGGAAGGGGGTTTAAGTGCCCAGTGGTCAAGTGGTTAAACACCTGGACATTGTCTACTGGACAAGTGAGACTCCTAGTCACAGAAGACATAGCAGCGTCCACTGCTGGTACACTCCACCTTTTAGTGAATTTTTCCTCCATGGGATAAAGAATCTCTTAGGAGGAATAAAATGCCTATCTGGGTGATCCCAGTCTGCATATATAAGTTGCTCCAGTAAAGGGTGCATAGGGAAAGCATGTGAACCTGAGGATGCTTTAGAGAACCCAAAGAGGAATAGAGAACTTTGTCCGTCTCTGCTAGGGGCAACTTGTATCCCGAATGGACTGACTCCATAAAGGATTGAACTAGCAATCTTTGGGATTGCAAGACTGGGGAGGGTTCTTCTGAGGCTAAACCCCCAAAAGAGAAGCCTTCTTCCCTCTCTACCTGGTCCCCCAAGAGTGACTCAACCTCCTGTGCCCATTCCTGCTGCCCTGAAGCAGCCGGGGCAGGAAATGGGGAGGATGATACTGTGGAAGCGAGATTAGGATTCTCAGACCCTGACAGTGGCACCCTTAAGCTCCCCCTTAGGCCTCGTACAGACGATCGGACATATCCGATGAAAACGGTCCGCGGACCATTTCCATCGGATATGTCCGATCGGGAGTTTGATCCGATGGCGTGTACACACCATCGGATCAAATTCCCCGCCGCCGGACGGCGCGGTGACGCGGCGGTGACGTTGACGCCGCCGCGTCACCGCCACGTCACCGCACCAGGAAGTAAAACACTTCCGCGCATGCGCCGAATCCATTCGGCAGCGGCGCGGCGGCGGTGGGGGCCAACATGTCTGCTGGTAAGTGTACTAACCAGCAGACATGTCGGGCGGACAGATTCCACCGGATAGATTTCAAAGCTTGCTTTGAAATCTGTCGGGTGGAGAAATCTGTCCGCTAGCCCATACACACGAGCGGAGATGTCTGCTGAAACGGTCCATCGGACCGTTTTCAGCGGACATATCCCCTCGTGTGTACGCCGCCTTACTGTTTTTACATTCCTTCTTCGGAAATACATAGTCCTAAGCACAAAGCAAAGGTACTTACAAAAATGCATCTGCTGCTGAACTTTAGTCAAGTAATGTTTTATATGCCGCTATCAGTGCCCAGGCTGATGCTGAGTAGACGTGCCTTGACAATGCCTGTATTCAATACCCATATATTGCTTACATGCCCAGATATGCTACTGTGTCTCTCCCTCAGTCTGACTCACTACAGCGTGATTGTTTTAAAGGCAGTTGCCCTAGCGCATGCTCTGTGTATACCACGTGCATGGGCCACGCTAAGCCACGCCCCTGTATATAGCACACCTCCCCTCTCTCTTTCCTGTGCCACACGCAGCAATCCTTATGATGGGACCTGGGGGGGATCAGGGGGGGAGAGAGCCCACACCAGGAGGATGCCCAGCACTCAGCCATTGGGGGTCACCTGAATCCCCTATTTAAGGACTGACAGGAGTGGAGTGAAGCAAAGCTGTCAACAAGCAATGCTGACAATTAGCCTGGAGAAGCATGGTATGTTGATACTAGGAATTTTTGATTTGCACCCTCTAGTGGTAAAAAACAGGCATGACAACATATTACTTATACAAGAAGCCCATAAGTAAAACCTTTAGGATCTTTTTAACTTACCAGTCCCGCCACAGGATACTGCTGGAAAATCACAGACAGACCCAACCTTCACCCCTCACGTCATGACAGACCTTCAAGAACCGGGTCCCCTTTGCATAGGGTCTCACTCCCTTGGACCTGTATAGCACTCTGCCAGAGCAAGCCTTTGGTTTGGATATATGACCAAGGTTGTCCAGCTCTCAAAAGTAGAAGTATTACCGGCAAAAACCTAGTTCTTCTTCCTTGAGGCCCGGGTATCATCCACTGTATGAGAGGGGTTATATAGAGTGGAACTTCCTGTCTTTTATTATGCCAGTGTCCAATCACCTGAAGGTGGCCTATAACCCACATAGTAATTGCTATGGCTGCTCTGTGTCCCGTGATGTATGTTAAAAAAATAAGATTAAACAAAATACCAAGGCTCTTACCAGATATTACTCACATAGATGTAAACTTCAGGGTGCATGGAGATTTGTGCAACTGGCCGCCTGTCGAGCATTTGAACAGGCTGTCTGCATGGAACACCTTCGCTTTTATGAAACAGCCCTTCCTACAAGCAAATGCATCAGTAGGCCTTCTTGTATCTCTCAAAATGTATTATTTATTCTATGGGCATTTATAGCAATATACTTTCATTGTGGATTGTATAACTGCAACTGATTTACTGTATATTTGCAGTATATATTAAGAATGTGCTGCAAGCAAATACCTTGTGATTATGAAAAGGTGACAATAAAAAATACTGGCAGCTGTATTTAATCTTAGCCAAAAAACTGAGACAGCTGAGACTATATAACAGGTTTTCACAAGACACACCTGTAATATTTTACATACCAATACTTTACTCCCTTATTATACACAGTCAAACAACCAGCCTAAAAAGCAATCCTGGAGTATGATATGGATTAGTGAGCCCTGCCCTCACCTACTTGCAGCTAAATTCTTAAAAACAATAGTCCCCTTGAATAAATTAATAACTGCCTTTAATTGCCCTGGTGTTACATTGGGAGATCCCCAGACATACTGTAGTTCATGATCTAGCCCACATTCAACTGCCACAGCAACCAGAACTGGGCAGGGCACTTGGTTTTGAGAGGACTTTGCCTTCAGTCTATACTACATAAAAAGCAAGGACAACACATTTCCTGCTATTACGGGGTAAATCTTAAAACAAAAGGTCAGAGACAAGTGTCAACTTGCCCAGATTGTTGGTTTTGAAAAGAAAGCTTTAGGAAAATTCTCAGGGGAATTAACATTATACATTGTTTATGAGTCCAGTTTTATTAACGAAATGTATCAGAAAAAATGTAATAATCCCCAGAGTTGGTCTTTCCATTTTGTGTGCGATCCACTATATCAGACATACAGCCCAACATTATAAGGTGAGAAAGAGTAACATCCAAGGCTTTGATCAAATCTCTGCATTTCGAATCGCAGGCACAATCGCCACGATTCTGCTTGCGTTTTGCAATAGCGGCAAATACCGCGATTCTATTCGCATGATTTTACTGCGATTGTCGCCTCCATACGCCTAGAACAAAACCTTAAAGTGGTTCTAAAGCAGAGGACTCAACATTTTCCAAATAAAGGCCCTGTTTACTCTCCTTCAAACTTTAAGGGGGCTGGACTGTGGCCATTGGAAGTAAAAATTATCCTGGAGCCATCGGTAGTAAACAATGCATCTTTACCCTAGGTTTCCACTATTACGACCTTTATTTTATTTTATGATTTTTTTTTTACACCCTTTAAAAAAAAGTTTTTAGCAGTTTTAATGCTTTCAGAAGGAATGTAAACATTCTTTGTGACAGTAATAGTTATGTGTCAGGTATTTTTTTGGAGGAATCCGGGGTCCATAAGACCCCATAAGCATTCAAAATGACAAGTTTGGCTGTTTTGAATACTGACATTTTTTTTGATCACCTCTGCGGTTTTTATTTTTTGCGCTATAAACAAAAGAAAGCGAAAATTTTGAAAAAAAACACAATATTTTTTACTTTTTGATTTAATAAATATCATAATATCAGTTTAGACCGATACGTATTCTTCTACATATTTTTGGTAAAAAAATCGCAATAAGCGTATCAGATCGGTTTGCGCAAAAGTTCTAGCTTCTAAAAAATAGGAAATAGAATTATGGATTTTTTTTTCTTTTACTAGTAATGGGGGCGATCTGCCTTTTTTTTTTATCGTGACGCTGACATTGCGGCAGACACATCGGACACTTTTGACACATTTTTGGGGCCATTTACATTTACACAGCGATTGCGATCTGCGTTTTTTTTATCGTGACCCTGACACTGCGGCGGACACATAGGACACTTTTGACACATTTTTGAGGCCATTCACATCTACACAGCGATTAGTGCTATAAAACTGCACTGATTACTCTGTAAATGTGACTGGCAGGGACGGGGTTAACACTGGAGGGCGCTGAAGGAGTTAAATATGTTCCCTAAAGTGTGTTCTAACTGTTAGGGAGAGGGGGATTTACAAGTGGAGGAGATCGATGTGTGTTCCTGTGTACTGGGAACACACATCAGTCTCCTCACCGCTGACAGGACATGGATGTGTGTGTTTACACACACACATCCATGCTTCTGCCGTGATTGCAGGCAATCGTGGGTGCCCGGCGGTCATTGCGACCGCCGGGCATGCGCACCGGGTCCCACAGAATGCGGCGCCGGACGCGCACCCCCTAGCGGCCAGAAACATCAAGGATGTCATATGATGTCCAGTCTGAAGGACAAAAGGTCCCCACCGATGTCATTTTACTGTAGCTCGGTGGGGAAGGGGTTAAGGTAAAAAAAATTATGACGTTAGAAGATCGCATTTACATGAGCACTGAGGCATATATTCCGTACCGTATACCATAAAAAATATATATGTGTGTAAAGTTCAGCCTCCCTTAACAACTAATATATTAAGTTACAGCATTGAGAGCTTGTAGGTGTTTGACTACATATTTCTCATTGAGTTTGTAAGTGCTGATGTCAATCTCATGATATACTGTACAAATTGATCCCTCTTTTTTTATGGCAATACTGTATTTGATGTTTATCTATTCCTGCAATCAGACTCAACCTATGCCCCAGATGAAGAGTGATATTCGAAACTCGGCCTGTTGTGTAGCTTTAATATTGTGTAACAGACTTAGGAGTTGATTTACTAAAGGCAAATAGACTGTGCATTTTGCATAGTGCAGTTGCACTCTGCAAGTGCATGTGCTCCAGAGCTTGGTAAATGGTGTAAAGCTCCACTTTGCAAAGAATACCCAATCACATGCAAGGAAAAAAAAAACAGCATTTTTGCTTGCACATGATTGGATGATGGAAGTCATCAGAGCTTTTGCTCATTTACTATGCTCTGGAGTAATTGATCTTGCAGAGTGCAACTGTACTTTGCAAAGTGCACAGTCTACAGTATCACACAAGAGCCGGGGGCGGGGCCGAGTCCTGCTGTCTGTGTCAATGGGTGCAACAGTAGGACGCTGGAGCAGGCCCACACGAGTGCCCTTATGGAAAGCAGAGGCACTTAAGAAGAGGCAGAGCCAGACACCACACAGGGGGAACTCCAGAAAAGAGGTCACTCTGTGCAAAACCCGTGCACAGAGGAGGTAAGTATAGGCCTGTTTGTTTTTGATCTGGGGGCTGGGAGTGGTTTTAAGTATAGCAGTAGGTGACTGACATGTACTTCCTCACTATGGCACCTCCTATGTTTCTAGAGGGTTTTGGAAAAGAGGCAGGGCAGAGGATGGGAGTGGCATGGAGTGTACATGGGAGCCCTGACCAATCCCCAGCTAGGAGTGGCAGGGGGCAGGCCTCCTATATACAGTATACTCATGGTCAGCTTCTTGTGGGGAAAGTTGTTGGGTGAAAGAACTTGTGATTGAGTCAAGTTGCTGCAGCCAGGAGGGTTGGCAGGACTTGCACAGGACTCCCTGGGACCAGTAGTCCACCAAGCTTTGCAGCGAGCACAAGAAGTATTCTTTTCATTGCTATTGGTCGCTTAATCAACGGGGACTGCAGATCCCTGCCAGCAAATAGCTGTTATCGAACTGTTAGGACTTTTTCAGAGTAGGGCCTAAACACATGCAAGCTGTATCATGAAACTATGATTGTGCAGTAGAGAAAGTGGAAATTACAAGTGATGTGCTGGAGGAGTATGTCGAGATTTAGAGACTGCCAATATAGATTCACAATAATTTGTTAAACTTAACAAGATCAATTATCTGGGCATCCCATGTCCCCTTTTCACTAATCCAAGTTAAATCCCCTAAATAAAAACAAACAAGCTAAAGGACCGTTCATTGACTGGCAATGCGTGTCTGAAGTGAATGCCTGGCCAAGCAGGGTGATGTGTGGAACTACTACATTCAGCGACCCCACGGGGGCACCTCTACACAGACTCTTAGGTCTCTATCAACCTAACTGTACAATGATTCAGAAACAACAAGACATCAATATGAAACAAACCTATTAAACAAACAAGAAAAAAAAAAACTGTATATACAAAAGTTGGGGCAAAGGGTGAGGGTATAGTTGGGGATCCCTCTATTTCCCCTCCACTAGTGCAAGGCCATATCACTCAGAGCTAATTCCTCCTCTCTGCCTTGCAGAGATATGGTAATATTCTCCATTGCGTATATGTCAGCTATTTTAATGAGCCACAACGAGATCATAGGGGGAGATTCCTGCTTTTATAGGGCCGGAATGCAAGCCTTAGCTGCATTCAGGAGGTGGATCATCATTGAATTTTTATATTTATGCTTTGGAAAATCTGAAAGATGGAGAAGATACCTTCTGCCTCTACGCATCGCCAGCAGGTATTCATCACATCAGGATAGATTTTCTTTATAAGAGATGGAACCTTATACCAACGTGTGAGGATCTTATAACACAGCTCTTGGTATTTACTAGCTACGAAAAATAATGGACAAATTAAAAAATATAATCACGCTGCTCATCTGAAAAAGTGGTATCTAAATCTATTTCCCATTTCTAAAGAAATCGGGGGACGAATCCCTCAAGAGGGTGTATTAGCACTTTTTAAACCTCGGATATCATGTGAGCAGAGGGTGCCTCTACCAGGCATACATTTTCTAACGGTGTGTTAATTTGATTTGACCACCCCTCTCGAAGAAGGCAACCAAGAAAATAAGTAAGTTGCTGCAGCTACAATGGGTCAAATGATAAATTAAACATCGACTGTATTTCTTTCCACAAGGTAGTTACCAAGGCGAAATTTACCTTGCCCAAAAATGTGTTTAAAACGACTGTCAGTGTGGCCAGGGGAGAACGCTGGATTTCCCAATACTGTGTAGAGCCGAGTAATCTCTCATTCTGACTTGTAGAAAAAAATAAAAATGGCTCCAGAGTTAAGATAACGAATAGAGGACATCCTCGTCTCGTGCCATTGGTAAGATTAAAGTATGTAAAAGTTACCTTGTTGATTCTGACAGCTGCAGATGGAGTCGAGTATATAGCAGCTATCCATTTACTAAAGGCCCTTCCTACTCCAATATGAGCTAACATCTGCTTCATAAATGTCCAATTCACCCTGTCGAAGGCCTTCTCTGCGTCAGAGGAGAGCATACATAGAGGTATTTTACGAAAATTTGCCAAATAAATGATGTTAAGTGCTCTAGTGGTATTATGCTTTTCCTCCTTAGTAGCATAAACCCAGCTTGGTCAGGATGTATGACATTCTGAAGGTGAGGTTGAAGTCTAGATGCCAGAATTCGGCCACACAATTTTTAGGTGAATGACCAGAACCCCAATATACAGTGTGGTGTTTACCCCCACTCAAATGAGCCATACATTGCCCACACTCCTTATCGCATGCAGATATTTGCTGAACTTTTATGAAGAGGAGTTTGCGTCAAATTCAAAGATTTCAGTTTAATAAATAAACTGTATGATCCAATGTCAACTTAAAGTGTGAAACACAGTCACTATAGGACTACATTTACAGCTTTTATCATCATGTTCCTTGTTGTAATTGTTCATATTTATTATTACAGATTTTTTGATTAAAAGATTTGTAAATCTTGGGTGAACGATTGTTAAATAGAACCACTAGTCATTCATCTTTGGATAATTGCAAAATACGTATTTTCATAATCTTGGGTAACATAGCCTTTATCAATATCAAAAGTGATTTCACTGATAAATTTGGTATGTAATAATAACAAAACCATGATTTATAATCCATAAGATACATGTAATTTAGGGTAACTCACTACTGCCTGTGTGTACCCAGTTTAACAAATTCAAAGACACACAGGTAAATCTCCTGAACTTGTGCAGTGGTCCTCTATGTATTGGTGAACACTTTTGTTCTAATGCCGCATACACACAATCAGTTCGTCTGATGAAAACGGTCTGATGGACCGTTTTCATCAGACGAACCGATCGTGTGTGGGCCCCATAGTTTTTTTTCCCATCGGTGAAAAAACTCAGAACCTGTTTTAAAATGATCTGATGGTTAAAAAAACGATATAAAAAAAATGATAGTCTGTGGAGAAATCCATTGGTTAAAAATCAACGCATGCTCAGAATCAAGTCGACGCATGCTCGGAAGCATTGAACTTCATTTTCATCGGATGAACAGATCATGTGTACAGGGCATAGGGCTTAAAGTTCCCCATTGTAAGTCTGGCTTTGACCCTGAGTCAAAATACTGATTGCTAAGTAAGATAACATTAAAGTGTTACTAAACCCAGGACCCTTCATTCACTATATCTGGTCTCCCACAGTACACAAAACATGGAAATGCAATTAGTTTAGCAAATATAAAATGCTAAATACCTTTTGTCATGAGCAGTTTATAGTATTCTTGTGACTTCTATCAGTGTCTGGATAAAGCTTGTAGGAGGAGTTTTCTGACTGTCCTATGGGACTGCACGACCCCTGACCCTCTGTCTGGACAGTGCTAATTGTACTGATCACATACACTCTCACAAAAAAAAAACCTCTCTAGCAGTACATACGAAGCTGAGCATGTGCAGCTTGACTTTATAGACTCTGTGTTATCAGGAAATTATCAGGGGACAGTGGAAGTAGGGGAGGATCAGATAGGCCAGAATCAAACGGCCTTCATACACAACGCAGAGGATTAACCCCTTAGGCCGTGTACACACGATCGAATTTATCTCCTGAAACTGGTCCGACGGACTGTTTCAGCAGACATCTCTGATCGTGTGTACGGGCTATCGGACAGGTTTGTCCATCGGACAAATTTCAAAGCATGCTTTGAAATTTGTCCGCTACAAACCTGTCCGTCGGACCTGCAGAACTGCCCGCGCATGCGTCGAATGGATTTTATCTCCGGGTTTGGTGACGTGGCGGCATCAACGCCACCGCCACGTCACCGCGTTCCCTGGCCGAGGGGATTTTCATCCGATGGTGTGTACACACCGTCGGACGAAAATCCGGAGGAGACATGTCCACTGGAAACGGTCCGTCGGACATGTTTCAGCGGACATGTCCCTCTGTGTGTACGTGGCCTCAGGTTCCACAGTGAGTATAACAAGCATGCTTTACTGCATATACAGAATAATTTTACTGTTATGGGTTTAGTAACACTTTAATATTTGTCAAATAAAGGAGCTGACATACTATCGGTGGCTTCTTTGAAGAAAGTTTTTGCAGGTAATATTTTGGGAATTCGCTTTTTTGGTATTGCTGAATTTACAATTCTGCACAGACTATTTTGTTTTACTGCACAGACTTTTAGAATATTAGTATTGTAGAAATGTGTGGTTCCAGCCTCCTCTGTAGGGCAGTATAACAGCAAATGACCTTTAATAATGTAAAGCATGCAGCACTGATGATGTAAATAATGTACCATAATTGCCAGCGCATAAGGCGACTGGGCGTATAAGATGATCTCCTCACTCACATTACATGCCTCACTGTGCCATTACATGCCTCACAGTGCCATTACATGCCGCGACGATCCCATACCTTATCCCTGTAATGCAGAGTCAGTCAGACTGCGGGCATCCATTATTCAAAAGCCGCGCCTCCTCCTCGTGCTGTTCCGTGATAGCGTGCTCGGTATTCCGCCTATTATAGGCAGAACAGTGAACAGAGGCTCTGCTGGGAAACTGAGTGTTCCGCCTATCACGGAAAAGCACAAGGAGGAGGCACGGCTTTTGAATAATGGATGCCCGAGACAGGTACCGGCGTATAAGGCAAGTTTTTAAGTACAAAAGGTCGTCTTATATGCTGGAAAATATGGTAGTGTTTCACAGAAGTGTATCAACTGGCTTCCATTGGTTAGTGCACTTTGTTTATTAAAATTGCTGTGTGTGTGACCTTACCATGTAAGTTTGCTGATTGTGGCAACCAGGGCTTTTTTTTCAGCAGGAATGTGGGGGAACGCAGTTCCGGCACCTCCAGAACTGAATATATGTAATGGCAAGGGGGGCTGGAGGATCTATTGATGCTGGTGCTGGGGAATCTGTTGTTGCTGGAGGGAATCTGTCCGCTGAGGATGGGAGATCTATTGTTGCTGGAATGGATTTACTGTTGAAGAAGGGGTCTTTGTTGCTGCTGGAGGGTCTATTGATGCTGGCTACTGGGAAATGTATTGTTGCTGGAGGGGACTTATTTTTGCAGGGGGGGGGGGGGGGTTATTGTTGCTGTGGAGGTCTGTTGTTGCCAGTGGAGGTTGTATTGTAGCTGGAGTGGGTTTTATGCTGCAGGGGGACAATCATTGCTGGAGGGAAGGGTCTAGTATTGCTGGCTGCTGGAGGGTCTATTGATGCTGGCTGTTGGGAGTGTATTGTCACTGGGGTGTCCATTGTTGCTAATACTTAGCACAATAAAATGATACTTGGTTCTGTATTCTCTAAAAGGGGTGGTATTGGGAGGTGGGACCAAGGAACAGTGCTTGGAGGTGGGTAGGGGGCGGAGTCAATGGATGACTCAGAAAGGAGGAGTTCCTGCACCTATTCTCTGAGAAAAAAAAGCGCTGGTGGCAACACTGTTACTAAAGCACAAGATATGAGTGCTGGAACCAGTTTTATTTCCATGTAACACTTGTGTACGTGTTTATCCAGTGTGTTTTATAAGTGGGCAATGCTCAAGCATATACATAAACATTTACAATCATTTGTAGCTTTAAATGATGAAAAAGACTTGAGCGTTTTTGGTAATAAAGCAGTATAGGCATAAGCTACAGAACAAAGTGGAGAACTAATAAAAAATATGTGCCTAGCAAAACATGATAAAAAATTTCAAGTGGGAAAACTCCTCAGCTTACATTTTATATATACTCATTGTGCCACAATAGAATTCCAGTCAGGTCAGGGGAGACTGCCAAGTCCCAGTGCTAGATTATGTATAGCTCAGCAAATCCTCTAACCACCTGTGGATATCAGTTGGTGATGTGTAAATAATGTAGATAGCCAAGGTTCTCTGGCATTTTAGATAGTGGAAATGAAAGCAAAAATATGTTTTAACTGCATTTTCTTTTTGTTGATTGAGCTGTTGACCTTAAACTGTCACTGTTCTCTGTGAAGAGCATGGGCGTCCACTGAAATTTTTTCAGAGGGGGGAGCTTCCGCAGTGGCGATACACAGTCACATTTTACCCTTTCTTCAACCGCTAGCGGGGGTTAAAAGCGCCCCCCCCCCCCACGTTAAATGTAAAAACACCCCACTGTGCGCAATGCATCTTTCAATATCTCTTTGTCACTACTGTGTACCCCCTCTCCACAACAGCACCTCTGCACCCCTTTACATTACACAGCACCTTACAGCTCTGGACCCCTTTACATTACATAGCACCTCACAGCTCTGGACCCCTTTACATTACACAGCACCTCACAGCTCTGGACCCCTTTACATTACACAGCACCCCACAGCTCTGGACCCCTTTACATTACACAGAACCCTGCATCTCTGGCCCCCTTTACATTGCACAGCACCCTGAATCACTGGCCCCTTTACATTACACAGCACCCTGCATCACTGGACCCCTTTACATTCATTACACAGCACCCTGCATCACTGGACCACTTTACATTACACAGCACCCCTTTCCCTTGACTGAACCACAACACTATATTGATAGTATATTTATTTCAGGTCTAAAAGAGGAACCTTTTGGAATGAGGGACACATGGATTTGATTCCAGAAGAGGGACAGGCACTCTAATTAAGGCACAACTAGAGGGGAGGGGAGCACTGCAGTCACTGCTTAAATCGGCCCCAGAGCCAGTTCGGCCCTGCTCCTGGCTCTCCCTGGTGATTCCAGGGAGGGGCAAACGACCCCCTTTGCCCTATGGAGCGGACGGACGCCCATGGTGAAGAGTATTGAAGTGTATATTTTTATATGATGCATAGAGCAGCCAGAGGATACTAAGCAAGTTAAGAAGCCTAAAGCACTGTCCTTTTCAGACCCCATAAAATGTTTGTGGTCTTAGAAGCTACCTAGGGAAACACAATAAGTTGTGGATTGTAGAGGGGTCTTTTCCTCACCATGTCACCTATTAGGAAACTGGACATGAAGAACGGTGCTGAGATTTTCAGCTCCTTTATGCGATTTCCACATAATATATAAATTATCAAAACAGTTCTCATCCATGTATTTCCCAAATGAAATAATTAATTTCCCAAAATAAATAATTAAAATCTATGGTTCCTATTTTTTCAGCAGACATATATAAATAAGGTAGAGGGATTAATCATCTAAACAGGTCATTTTTTGACAAGGGAAAAATAATATTCAGATCTTGATTCTGTTGTCCAGATCCTTTACACAAAATACTCACAAATAGCTGTACAAACAAATATTTTAGAAATTTAGTAAATGTGTTCTTTTAATGTCAACCTAGCCAGCCCTGATTTGAAAGCCAAAAATCCTAACGACTTTTTATGACAAAACTTTTATTTAAATGGAGTCAACTTGGTCAGTGGAGTTTGTAATGTGTGCACTGGAAATTGATTGCCAGACTTGTGCAAGTGTTTATCTTGCATCAGAGTAGATATTTACAAATGTTGAGAGGCCTAATACTAGTTCCGGGGATGTCTTTTTTTTAGTTGCTTCCCTCTTTAAAGGGCCAATAATTAAATATTTTTTTATTTTTTTATTCCCTTACAACAGACTAATGCCGCATACACATGGTCGGAATTTCCAACAACAAATGTTCGATGTGAGCTTGTTGCCAGAAATTCCGACCGTGTTTACACAGACATTTGCTGTTGGAATTTCTGAAAACAAAAATTTGAGAGCTGGTTGTTAAGTTGTTGTCGGAAATTCTGACCGTGTGTACACAATTTAACGCATGCTCAGAATCAATTTGACGCATGCTCGGAATCAGTGAACTTAATTTTTCTCGGCTCGTTGTGATGTTGTACGTCACCGTGTTCTTGACGTTTGCAATTTCCCACAACATTTATGTGACCGTGTGTATGCAAGACAAGTTTGAGCGAACATCCGTCAGAAAAGAATCCATGGTTTTGATGTCGGAATGTCCGATCGTGTGTACATAAGCGGCATAAGCGCGGAAAGCAGCCGGTGTGTTAACATTAAAAATAGTTTGGTGGTCACACTCTTTTGTGCACACCATGTAAATAATAAATATTTGCCATACAATGACATTATCAGTATCAAGAACTGTATAGCACAGAATTAAAGCATATCTATCATAGAAAAAAAAAAGAGAAAACCAATAACACTAATGCCGTAATTGGTGATCATCTTTGGATATTTTAACCAACAGTTTCTACTAGTTTATGGTCCCCAAGCTAGTGTGTCTCCCAGGCTCCAGTAAGGAGTTTGTATTTGCATAGGACTAAGCACAAAATAGGAACCTGGGCAGCGCCCAAAGCTTGCAATATCCAGGGTCGGATTTTTGACCACCACTGATTGTTGAAATTATACTAGAAAATTTTGCAGTAAGTGCGCAAATCATTACATGTTATTACAATCGGGGGAAGCCAAACTGAAGGTCAAAATGGCAGTTCCACCTTTGTTGTGGCTTCCCCGACTAGAATACAGTGTGAGTTTTTTATCTCAAACCTGACACAGTGTCATCCGGTACCACTTATTTTTTATTGAAGAGGAGGAGGAAGGGAAAATGATGGCGGGGGGATTCAAAAAGAAGAGGTAAGGGACCACTCTGTGAAATATCCTTGCACAGAGCAGGTACAGTGCCTTGAAATTTTCCATATTTTGTTATGTTACAACCAAAAATGAAAATGTATTTTATTTGGATTTTATGTGATAGACCAACACAAAGTGGCACATAATTGTAAAGTGGAAGGAAAATGATAAATGGTTTTCACATTTTTTAACAAAAAAATATCTGAAAAGTGTGGCGTGCATTTATATTCAACCCCCTTTACTCTGATACTCCTAACTAAACCAATTGCCTTCAGAAATCATCTAGTAAATAGAGTCCTCCTGTGTGTAATTTAATTGCAGTATAAATACAACTGTTCTGTGAAGCCCTTAGGTTTGTTAGAGAACCTTAGTGAACAAACAACATCATGAAGACCAAGGAAAACACCAGACAGGTCAGGGATACAGTTGTGGAGAAGTTTAAAGCAGGGTTAAAGGGGTTGTAAAGACAAAAATATTTTCCTCTTAAATTAAAGTCTGACAGTAGCTGATAAAGTAAAAAGTAATGTTTTGCATTATAACTAGTTTGATACCTGTTGAAATCGATCCTTTTTATTCACCTCTGTCACTCCTGAATCGTTGTTCTCACTGACTTCCTGGTTAGCGGTGCGCATTCATTCTTGCTACTTCACGGCCTAATGGGAACTACAGTTCTCATTAGGCTTAGCCTCCATGCCTGTGAGGGATAAGAGAGCATCTTCACACAGGGATGTAGTCATAGGGAGGGGGTGAGCACATTCTGCTTTCCACCATGCAAAACAGCTCAGGTGCTGATGGAAAGCAACCAGAGGAGAGACAGGAAATGGCATTTTCAAACCTGGACTACTGTATTTTGGAGGTCAGAAGGAAAAATGAGGTAAGTGATATTCAAATGCTCTAGCTTACAGCAATCAATTGGTCCAATAAAAAATGAACCTTTAGTGTTCCTTTAAGTTATAAAAAAAATATCCTAAGCTTTGAACATCTCACAGAGCACTGTTCAATCTATCATCTGAAAATGTAAAGAGACCTACCAAGACATGGCCGTTCACCTAAACTGACAAGCTGGGCAAGAAAAGCATTCATCAGAGAAGCAGCCAAGAGGCCCATGGTAACTCTGGAGGAGCTGTAGAGATCCACAGCTCAGGTGGGAGAATCTGTCCACAGGACAACTATTAGTTGTGAATGCCACAAATCTGACCTTTATGGAAGAGTGGCAAGAAGAAAGCCATTGTTGAAAGAAAGCCATAAGAAGGTGGAAGAAGAACCTTTTGACCTAAAAGCAAAATGTTCACCTTACAGCAGGACAAAGACCCTAAACATACAGCCAGAGCTACAATGGAATGATTTAGATCAAAGCATATTCATGTGTTAGGCCTCGTACACAGGGGCAAGAATCTCACCAGGAAAAAAACATAGTTTTTCCCGATGAGATTCTTGGCAAGAATCTCTTGCCACCCGAGTGTACACACTGACCTTTCAAAAGAACCGTGGTTTCTTGAAAGGCAAGAACACGGTTACGTCATCGCATACGACGATCATACTTGTCACATTTGATGCCATTGTCGCCATCTTGCTTCACCCTACCTATGCCGTGGGAGCTACCGCTCATGCGTCAAATTAATTTCGAGCATGCGCAGGTTTCCACAACGACAGGTATGTATACACACTCTCGGGTTTCTCGTTGGGGAAACAGGCCGACAAGAATCTCGACGAGAAAATAGAGCGCATGTTCTCTATTTTTCTCGTTGAGATTCTGGCCAGATTTCCCAATGAGAAACTGGTAAGCCTCATACACACGAACGGTTTTCTCAGCAAGAAAGCTCTGCCAGCAGTTTTCTTGTTGGTTTTTGCTGAGAAAACTGGGCGTGTGTACGAGGCCTTAGAATGGCCCAGTCAAAGTCCAGACCTAAATACAATTGTGAATCTGTGGCAAGACTTGAAGAATGGGCAAAAATGTCACTCTCTAGATGTGCAAAGCTGGTAGAGACATCCCCAAAAAGACTTGCAGCTGTAATTACAGCGAAAGGTGGTTCTACAAAGTATTGATTTAAGGGGGCTGCATATAAATGCACGCCACAATTTTCACATCTTTATTTGTATTTATTTATCATTTTCCTTCAACTTCAAAATTATGTGTCACTTTGTGTTGGTCTATCACATAAAATCCCAATAAAATGTATTTATGTTTTTGATTGTAACATGACAAAATGTGGAAAATTTCAAGGAGAATGAATACTTTTTCAAGGCACTGTAAGTATAACATGTTTATTATTAGTTTATTATTATTATTTATAAAAAAAAAAAAAAAAAAAAGAAAAAGAGAGACTTTAAAGTGGTAATAAAAGCTGAAGTTTTTTTTACCAATACTTACCTGAGCCCAATCTCCATGCAGCGATGTGCATGAGAGCAGCTGCTTCAAATTTCTCTGCCTCCTTGTCCATTTCTGTTGCTGTCAATCACAGCCATTGAGGAGGTAGCAGGGGGTGGGTCTGAGCCCTATTCTGTGTGCCTTAGCCCTGGTTCACACTGGGCTGCGGGAGTGAAGCAGTGCGAGTTCAGCTGAACTCGCACGATTTCACTCCCGCCCGGCAGTCCCGATTTCAGCCACGATTTCAGAGACATCTGTGCAGGTTTCTGCACAGATGTCAATGTAAATCGCAGGCTGAAATCGCAATAAGTAGTACAGAGACTACTTTTTTAAATCGGTGCAATGCCGCAGATGCAGCGTCGCACCGATTAGGACGGTGCCATTGCCGTCAATTTGAGGCAAAATCTGCCGTTTTGACATGCGATTTGACATGCCAAATCGCATCTCAAAACGCACCAGTGTGAACCAGGGCTTATGGACACACAGAGCAGGCCTCAGGAGTTAGCATGCCCAAGTGCCCTCATAGCAAGTGGCTTGCTATAGGGGCATTCAGCAGGGAGAAGGCGTCAAGAGCGCCGGCAAGGAACCTATTTATTTATTTTTGTTTTTTGTTCTTCACTGTGTTTTTATTCTTTGTATATTTATTTATAGTTATGTTTCATTTGTATGTAGCTCCGTGGCCCTGTGAGATATGACATTTCGTTCTACTGTATGTCCTTACGTGTAGTAGAATGACAATAAAGCTTGACTTGACTTGAGAAGAGGAGGATCGGGGTTAGTATAAGATGTTTGTTATTTCCTTTACCTTTCCCTATACAAAATATGCTAGAATTGTTTAACCAAGCAACTCTGTAAATGTTGCTTTTTTTAACTTTTAACTTTTAACATTTTAGCTTTAGGCATGTATCAACAGTGTCTGCAGTGTCTTTAGAGATTTGTCACCCTAATGAAGTCTGTGTGCACCATTCTTTAGTCATAATAATATTCCTTTCCTATGCATAGGTTACCATAACTCATGCACTCTGTATAGTTCTAGAAGAGGGGGGTTGTCACCACATTGGCTTCCTCAGTCATTTTTAGACATCCAAACTATGTGTCACCACTAATAATGACAGGCTCTGTCTTTCCAGAAGGTCAGAAGTACTGTGGTTATATGTGGATAAGTGTGACAAGAATGCTTTGGAAAGAAAATAGAAAAAGTTCATATAAGTAACCTTAGCTTTGTAAGTAGAATAAAATGTCACCAAACTGATTTGAAGCTACGAGCGAGGGTAGTTAAAAGAACGCTGCATATAATAGATTAAAAATTAACAAATACTTCAGTTTAAAGAGCACATGTTTTGGTTTACTTAACACTCTGTTTCCAAATTTCACAATTTCAACCCTAAATATAACCAAGGTCAATACACCTCCAAATAGTCACGTAGCATGCAATGTTGTTTTTTTCGAAAAGCCTGTTTGCAGTACCTACTGTACTTTGTAGGATCTTTCTATTATTGAAGGCTTAGTACACAGTAACTTATGCAGAATTGAGAAGAATCCAAAGCTGGCCATACACTACAGCAGGGGTGTCAAACTAAATTTCATTGTGGGCCACATCAGCATTATGATTTCCCTCAAAAGGGCCGGTTGTATCTGTAAGATTAGATGTCCAGCGCATCCCCTCCCCTTACATTAGATGTCAAGAGCCACCCCACCATCAGAAGTTGAGTCCCCCACTCTCCCTTACATCACACTGAACCCCTCTTTCCTTATGCTGCTGCTGGGAAGAAGCTGGATGCATTGCTTGAAAGCAGAAAGTAAGGGTCTGGAGGAGGACCAGAGGTTTGCTGGAGGTGCGAGGGCCGCATGAAATGGCCTAGAGGGCCGTATTCGGCCCGCGAGCCTTTTTTTTTTTTTACACCTGTGCACTACAGGATTTTCAAACAAATGAAAATTCATATGAAAATTCTCATCAGTACATTCCATGACATGTGGGCATCTTTTTTTTTTAATAAATAAATGTGTTTATGAATCTGCTGCACTATAGTCTTTGATTTGATATATCCTTTATGGGGATGCTATAAACCATACAGTGGAGACTGGTAAATTGTAAGAAAGGGAAGATTATCTGCACTTCCTTGCCCTGGCAAGTGAGGGCAAATATTTTTGGATAGGAGTATATTGACACATGGGTTGTACCATTTGGTGAGAGCAACGCATGGTGTTTGTGGGATTGTTGCACTCAGGGCAGGACTTAGGGTGGTGGGGGCCCCTGGGCTTAAGTGTTGAAGGGGCCCCCTGGAGCGAGGGGGGATCATAGTTGTTGAGCGGGGGGGTGCGCATTAAAGTTGTTGAGCGGGGGGGGGCGAATTGAAGTTGTTGAGCAGGGGGTGCGCATTAAAGTTGTTGAGCGGGGGGAGGGAGGTGACTCTCATCTGTGCACGGAATGTGTCGGCTCCGTTCCCTTCAGCAGTCATCCGCACACCTCTCCGGTTCCTCCTGGGGGAGGTTTTGCAGTTGTTCAGCGGAGGGGGGAGTGCCTCTTAACATGTCATTAGCCCGGGTGTCAGCCTTCTTCCCTTCAGCAGCCACAGTTCTCAACACTCCGCTCCGGTTCCTCCTGCTTCCGTGCTGCCTCCTATTGCAGTGCGGGAAAATTAACCCTTTCGCGGGACTGCGGGAAGAAGCGGAAAGTCACGCAGAATCCGTGCGTGTTGGGAGGTATGCGCAGGGCCGCCATCAGGAATTTTGGGGCCCCTTACACAGCTTAAGGCATGGGCCCCCTGGAGCAGAGAACTCGGGGGGGGGGTGGTGCCCAAGTGAAAAAGATATTCAGCGCTGGAAAATAAATTATTAAACTAGAACCTAAACTATGCAAGCCAGCACTGGAGATAATTCATAAAAAATCCCAATAGCAAATATATATAGAAAAAGTGCAGCGCAAATATAAACAAATATAAATACTGTGACCAGTATATAAACTAGTGCATAGAAAATAAATAATCGTGATAATAAGGTCCATGTGTGAAAAAAAAGTCCATAAATCAATCAATCCGCAGCCAGACCCAGCAGACAAAGGATTCCAGAATGGAAGTGAAAAAGATGACACCAAAAGATATCCTCCACCAGTGACAGATGGACTCTCACCTCTGTACTTTGACCCGTATGGATCTCAAAGCTTAATCTGTGTAATCAGAGCTTCAGCTGCCAGCTCCCATAGGAAACGAGTGGATGGAAATGACACCTTAGATCCAGACCCAATGGCTTAAACCGATCATAACATCATATGGAAAAAGAAAGGGAAAAATCTAGTGCTCTCCGGTTGAAAAAGACTTTTAATCAAGCAATAAAAAGTTGCACTCACGTGTAAGGACACTCTGTAAGCCGAGTGTCAGCATAACAGCATGTAACAGCATGTGTACAGGACCGTCTCTCTGTACTCTGCAGCGATCGTGGGTGACGTTCTGCGTGGCTCCTCCCCCCTGTACGCGTTACATCCCGTGGGGGGACTTCCTCAGCGTGGGTTAAGGGAACACACACTAAAACGTCCAACTTGACCTATATTTATATGTAGCCTCAGCATATCCCCCAATCCCAACAGCATGCAGACGCCGCCCACAACAGCAGCTACAGCTAATCTGAGGAGCCAATGCTCCGGAATAGAGGCTGAGATGAGGGTTTATTAAAAGCAATGGTTATGTATGGCTAACAGTGACCAGTCAGACTTAGTCCGGTAAACAAAAGGAAAAATATTAAATATAAAATTCACCGGAGGAGTCTAATCACGTCTTAGAACATAATCCTTATTGGTAAAATTAGATAAAATTGGTGCATATATGGCATGAATACACTCTAAATTATATGCCAATATGTAAGAATATCATTAAATTAGAAAAACGTCAGCCACAATCGCCACATTAAGTGAATATGCAGAGAAGGCTATACTCAATATCAGCTATGGATAACTGTACAACTAGAGATACAACATCATGAGCAAACAATACTGTTACGATGTATAATCATGTTACAGATACAATCTGAAAAAAGAACAATGAAGACTAGAATTACATGAAAATAGAATAGAATACAATAAAAATAGAATAGAATACAATAAAAATAAATAAATAAAATTGACTTTAAAATTGCCATAAAAATTACAAATTAAAATATTCAAGAAAAAAACATCAATCCCCCTATAATTCACCTCATCTATCTGAGATGAAGCAATTTAGGTCGAACTCTACGTTCAAACCAGCCGAGGAGGCTACCTTGAGCTCAAAAATCCAGAAGGATTCCCGACGACTCAGTTGCCTGATAAAGTGTCCACCCCTCCAGTGTTTTGACACCTTTTCTATCCCCCAAAATTTTAACCCCTTAGGGTCACGATGATGGTGTCGTCTGAAGTGTCTGGATACGCTATGGGTTTTGATACCTCTTTTAATACAGCTAATATGTTCCCCTATCCGTACGTGGAGTGCTCGAGAAGTGTGCCCCACATATTGTAGTCCGCATTCACACTCTAACATATAGACAACTCCTTCAGTGGTACAAGTGACCAATTGTTTGATGGGGTACTCTACATGCGTGACCGAGGAGGTAAAAGTTTTTCTTTTTTTGACATTTTTCTTAACATGTTTACAAGTGGCACACCTGCCACAGGCGTAAAAACCTGATAAGAAATCAAATAACCTGGGTTGGGCAACTATTGGTGGATCTATGACCCCTGGAGCAATACAATTCCTTAATGCCGGAGCCTTCCTATATATAAATTGGGGGCGCTCAGGGAGAACAGGACCTAAAGTCAGATCCCCCTTTAAGATGGGCCAATGTTTGGCTACAATTCTCTCGAATTTTTTGTGTTGTATGTTATAGTCCAAAATTAATTTATAATTGCTAGGAATTCCATTGGCCACCAAACCAGGAGGTTTATCAGCAACAATGGTACCTCTATCCATAGACCTCACTTTCTCAATTTCCTCATTGATAGTCGGTAGGGGATACCCCTTTTGTGTAAATCTCTCTGCTAGTATTTGGGCTTGTGATAGGAAATCATCCTCAGAGGAGCAATTCCTACACAGTCTAACAAATTGGCCCTTTGGAATATTACATAACCAAAGCTTATGGTGACAACTAGAAAGCGGTATAAAGCCATTACGATCAGTGACCTTAAAATGATTCCTGGTTTGTAACAGGTTGTTCTTTTTAAAAATGTCCAGGTCTAAGAAGGAAATCTGATCGTAGGACACCGTCCAAGTTATGGGGGTGGTGCCACCTGAAATTGAGAAGCGGGGGGCTTTACAAAAAAAAGAAGAAATATATATATATATATATATATATATATATATATATATATAAAAAGGGGGGTAGCCAACCGGGGCCCTGGGGATCTCTGGGCCCTTTAATAAAAAGAAAAAAGAAACTTCTGGGCCCTTTAATAAAAAAAAAATAAAAAAAAAAATAAACATTTATAAAAAATATTAAGAACATTTATTTTATTTTTATAAAAAAAAAAGGAGGCTTGCCATTCGGGGGCCCTGGAGACCTCTGGGCCCTTTAATAATATTAATGATAATTATATATATATATATATATATATATATATATATATATATATATATATATATATATATATATATATGTGATGACCGGGGAGGGTGAACCCCACGGCCACACACATGCGCTTGATGGTTAGCTGCTTGGTTCTTGGGCTAGGGGCCCAGGGTCTGGTGGTGTTAACCCTTAGTGAAGGTCGGATGGTATTAACCCTCTCTGTCACGTGACGCCACTGTAGTCTTGATATACCCCAGGAAACTACAGCTCCGGGGGCCTCCGTATCTACGCTAGCTAGGATGGTAATAACACAGTCCACAACAGGGGTCAATATAACGAAGGCTTTACTGGCATGAAGACAGGTGTCAAAATCTTCACAGCGTTCACAAAGAGTGTCGCAAAGGTTCCACAAACAGTCTCTAGAGGACCACACAGCTGACAATGCCTGGGCTTGGCTTTTCATATATCCTTGGCTTTTGCGGCCGGATTAGTAATGCTGGGCCTATGCTTGACTAGACTGAAGAATAAATACACTTACTGAAGTGTCAGTAGACTTGAGGCTTTTTGTCCGAATGACGAATTGATTCGATTATTTCGTTGAAGTACTGATTCTATAGTTTTTTAAAGGTACTCCGCGATTTGCTGTACTTTCCCCTGAACGGGAGGTCTCTGGCCTGCACTGCTTCTTCTCTGACTGAACTCTGCTCTGACCTGTCAGCAACTGTGTGTAGCACTAGTCTGCCCTAAACAGGAACTCCCACCCCTTATATCAATGTGAGGAGACTGAAGCCCATTGGTTGAGAGCTGAGGGAGACTGAAGCCCATTGGTTGAGAGCTGAGGGAGACTGAAGCCCATTGGCTTGAGAGCTGAGGGAGACTGAAGCCCATTGGCTTGAGAGCTGTGGATCATAGAGTCTTATCTGTATTCCCCTTGGAACTTACATTTCAATTTTGTTACAAGTTAAAGTATAATACAACACCATAAGGTCTTGTCTAGCACTTAGTCCTACTGACTCTCATACACTCTGACTAAACATAAAATGGCGGACTAAACCTCTTAAAGCTATACGCACCTAATAAATGTATTATCAACTATAACAGTATAAATCACATCATAACTAGCTGAGTCCCTGCAGAGGAGGCCCCACAAGCCGAGGGTCTCAATCTGACAGGGCCTACAGCAAATACCTGTACTGGGACACCATATAAAAAAACATATTTATAAAAAAAAAAAAAAAGTGGGGGTTGCTGTCCGGGGCCCTGGGGGCACCTGTGGACCTCCAGACCCCTAAAAAAAAATATAAAAAAAAATACAAGAAAAAGGGAGGTTGCCATCCGGGGGCCCTGGGAACCTCTGAGCCTTTTAATAAAAAATAAAAAAATATAAACAAAAAAAAAAAAATTAACATTTATAAAAAATAAATAAAAAAAAGGGGGGAGGGTTGCCACATGGGGCCCTGGGGACCTCTGAGTCCTTTAATAAAAAATATATATAAAAAAAAATGTAAATTTTTTTATAAAGAAAAGGGGGGGGTTGCCATCCGGGGGCCCTGGAGACCTCTGTGCCCTTTAATAATAATAATAATAATAAGGGTTGCTGTCTGGGGCCCTGGGGCCTCCGGGCCCCTGAGGACCTCCGGACCCCTAAAAAAAAAAAGGGGGCCATGGGCTTGAGCCCAGTCAAGCCCAATGGTAAGTCCGGCCCTGGTTGCACTTGATGATCACAAATAAATGTGAGCACAACTGTTTATGTATATATACAGTACTTTGGGTTTAGTATACTAAACTAGTATTATTATTTTTTTTTGGGGGGGGGGGGTACTAACTGTGGAAAAAAATGGAAGTGATGAACACTGGAGTCTAAGTAATAGATCTTAGGCCTCGTACACACGGGCAGACAGATTTGGGACGGTCTAGCAGACAGATTTGATCGTGTGTACGCGGCCTAAGAGTTGCAATATGTGTAATGCTGCCCAGGACCTTAGGACAACACAGTTTGGTAGGAGTATATTGGCTTAGGGGATAAGGCACTTGGTGGAGAAACCAAGTGGGGAAGAGTAACTATTGCACTGTATTGATACAATAAATGTAAGCACAATGCCTTATCAGTACATTGTGGTTTCCTTTAAAACATATTATACCATATGTTTTTTTTTTTGTTTTTTTTCTGGTATAACTTCTGGAGGAGAAGAGCACAGTGTGAAAGGAAGAAAACACAGATACCTGTATAGCACCCTCCTAAGGTTGCTAGGAAGCTAGCAAATCCTGGGCTACCCCCACCCACAGCAGTTCTCCTGGTTAAAGCCCATGTCCATTAGGGTCCAAGCTGTGGTATAGCTGAGGAGTCTATTCCTAAATACCCACTTGTTTTATTTACAAACATTTTTATTGTAGTATTAAAAAGGCAAAACAAAAAATTGAAATCAAATAGAAAGACATCAAATAAACATGTAAAAGTGTACATAATGAGAAAATACATCCAAAGCATAATATAAAAATAAATTAGACAAAAAAAAACAATAAAAAAACAATTCCAAAGCATACAGAAAAAGACCTGAATAAGAAATACATAAGATCGTGTTTGTCATGGCATAACAATCTCATATAGACTTTAGCTTCATTCCAACAAAATGTGCTTTTGTGTCTTCCAAGGTTCCAATCTACTATCAAATAGATGTATTCTATCCTGTAGAGCAGGAGTCTCCAAACTACGGCCCTCCAGGTGTTCAGGAACTACAATTCCCATCATGCCTAGTCATGTCTACGAATGTCAGAGTTTTACAATGCCTCATGGGAAGTGTAGTTCCACAGCAGCTGGAGGGCCGTAGTTTGGAGATCCCTGCTGTAGAGTATACAATATCCTCTCCATATTTATCACCATATCAATTCTGTCATAAATGGAGGTTAGAGGTATAACAGGGGACTTCCAGTGAAGAGCAATGGCCCAGAGAGTAGCTATACAGATAGTATGTATAAGACATTCTTCCCTGCGAAGGATCCCAGGGATCTACGCTCCAAGTAAACACATTGAGATTGTGAGTTCCAAAGAGGTCCCAAATATCGCAGAGGCAACAGCAGTCACCTTTTTCCAAACAGGGGCGAGGAACCCACAATCCCAAAATATATGTCTGAATGTGCCCCGCATCTGACAGCCCCTAAAGAATAATCCAGACTAGGGATGAGCTTCGCGTTTGACTCGAACCCATGTTCGACTCGAACATTGCCTGTTTGATCGTTCTTCGAATTTCAAACAAAACAGGTCGTTCGCGCCAAATTCGAGTGACGCGTCACGGCCCATAATTCACTGCGGCATTGCATGCTGATGATTGGCCAATCACAGCGCACAAAAAACGGAGAGACATAATTGGCTAAAGCCAGGGTGGCTTTGGCCAATTATGGCTCAGGGCTTTAGCACACGCCCCACACTATAAAAGGCCGCCTGCTGGGCCGCCTTGAGTAGTGTGTTCCAGTGCTGGTTACAGATCAGACAGAGAGAGAGATTGTCTTTTTTTCTAGCTAGATAGAGCAGGCAGGCTAGTCAGTTAAATTTACAGTGTGTAGAGGATATATATGCATCCCAGGAGTTGTACATATATTTATACACT
The DNA here is from genome assembly GCA_029574335.1 of Rana kukunoris. NCBI lineage: Eukaryota > Metazoa > Chordata > Amphibia > Anura > Ranidae > Rana > Rana kukunoris. The sequence goes on along the minus strand of CM056056.1, from coordinate 91,682,188 downwards.
GTATAGTTTAGTTAGATTGGTTCTTCGTAATCTGTCAGGCAGTTGATTGTGCTAGCTGCAGTGTTCTCACTCACGTGCTGTATTGCCTGTGTGCTCAGTGCACCTAAACCCACTTGTTTTATAGCGCAGGTGTGCTAAGTACTTTGCACCAAAACACACTTGGTTTATAGTGTAGGTGTGCTAATTACTGTGCACCTAAACCAATTTGGTTTATAGTGCAAGTGTGCTAAGTACTTGGCACCTAAACCCATTTGGTTTATAGTGCAGGTGTGCTAATTATTGTGCACCTAAGCCCACTTGGTTTATAGAGCAGGTGTGCTAATTACTTTGCACCTGAAGCTACGAGGTATGTGTACTGACTTTGTCCTCTGCAGGCCATTATAATGTCTGGAAGGACAACAAAGAGAGGCAAAGAGTCACAAGGGCAAGCACACTCTGCATCTAGAGGCAACAGTGCTGATGGTGGACACGGTGCATCCTCTTCAGCACGTGGCCGTTGCACACGCTCGTCCTTTTCAGGAGCTGGCCGTGTTGAGCCTCAACCTGCAGACAAATTGGTAGAGTGGATGACTAAGCCACCCTCATCCTCCTCATCCTCTCTCACCCAGGCTCAGGGTACTTTGGCAAATTAGCTGCCAAGGTGTCCTTTTTCCTCTGCTCAATGGCATCACTTACTCCTTCCCTAGTCCCACCATGTCCTCCTGAGGAGTCCTCCGAACTGTTTCAACACAGTGTTGGGAACATGCTGCATGAAGATGCACAGCGTTTTGAAGGCTCCGATGATGGAACACATATAGAGGAAGGCAGTAATGTGAGCCCAGAGAGAGGGGGTGCCCGAGAGGGACAGCAATCTGGCAGTCATGTTCCCCCAGCTGTAGCATACTGCCAGGTTTTTGACAGTGATGAGGGGGGGGGGGGGTGATGAGGTCACTGACTCTACATGGGTGCCTGATAGGAGAGAGGAGGAGGAGGCACAGGCACATCTCCAAAGAGGCAGGATGCCCTCCAGGGGCCAGCTTAAGGGCAGCACACTAACTGCATTAGATCGCAGAGGTTCTTTCAGCTCTGCAGGGGCAGGCTCAGAGGTGGTTGACGCCACACCAGCTTAAGCCAGGAATGGTGGTTAGCGACAATGGCACCAACCTCCTCTCTGCCCTGCGACAGAGACAAC